>OX422219.1:391295246-392495246 GCA_949130495.1 Sambucus nigra
TCGGTAACAATTTCAAGGAAATTTTAGCCCCACGCGATGATCCTCTCATCATCAGCACATGAGTACATGGTTACAACGTGTCTCGTATTTTGATGAATGGGGAAGCTCGGTAGACATCATGTTCGAGGATTATTTTAAAGGGGTAAAACTAAGCAAGAAGATACTCATACCATATTACCAGCCATTGATTGGGTTCAGTGGAGAGAAAGTCCACCCGCTAGAAGTGTTTAGGATGGATGTTTTCATGGGAACCTGTCCAACATGATTGACTAGGAAGATCATCTTTTTATAATGGACGACAACATTTTTTTGGCCTACAACATCATTTTAGAGAAGGTAGTACTAAAGGAGTTTGAAGTCGTGCCTTCCACCGTACTCCAAATGATGGAATTCTCGACTCCTAGTGTTATTTCACCTCGACAAAAGAGAGAGGCCTAAAAGATAAAGATGACCACCTATAATATTGACACTCTTGACACAAAATACGAGCATAATCTTAATAAGGTAAAGCCTACGGAATAGGAAGAATCCATCATCCTCAATGAGGATGAATCGGAAAAAATTATCCAAATGGGATCATCCCTCAAGATAGAAATAAAGAAGGAGTTGATTAAATTGTTAAAAGGAAGGCAAAGTGTTTTTGCATTAATCCACATCAATATGCCCTCGATTAACCCCAAGGTTATTTATCATTGACTTAACTTGGACAAGGTAATGAAATCGGTGAAACAAAAAAGATGAGTCTTTGCCAAAGATAAATATGAAGTTATACAAGAGCATGTGGAGAAGGTGCAGACTGCAAAGTTCATTAAAGAAGTGCAGTGACCTGAATGGCTATCCAACATTATCATAGTGCCCAAACAGATCGAAAAGTGGAGGATGTGTGTATACTTCATTGACCATAACAAAGCCTGTCCAAAGGATAGTTTTTCTTAGAATCGGCCAAATAGTGGATGCTAGTGTTGACCATAAACTCATGAATTTAATGGATGTTTATTTTGGGTAGAACTAGATCTCTATGGATGATGGATATGTCGAGAAGATGTCCATCATCACAGGCAAATGAATATACTGCTACAAAGTAATGCCATTTGGCTTGAAAAATACAGGGGCTACCTACCATACGTTAGTCAACAAAATGTTCAAGGACTAGATTAGGAACACAATAGAAGTTTATGTGGATAATGTTATAACAACAAGTCCAAAGGCCGAGAGTCATGTGGCCGACTGGGAAAAAACATTCGATACCATGGACTAGTATAAAATGAAGTTAAATTCAGTAAAATGTATGTTCGGCATTAGGGCAGGAAAACTCTTGGGATTCATCATTAATAAGAGGGGGATCAAAGTAAATCCCTTCAAGATAAAGGCACTAATTAATATGAAGACACTGAGAACAATAAAAAAATTCAGAGATTTACAGGCAGAGTTGCCACGCTAAAGGAGTTTAAGTTGAGGTAACAGACAAGTGTTTGTTATTTTTTAAGATCTTAAGAAAAGTGTTAATTTGGGATGAGGAGTGTGAAAAAGCATTTCAGGAATTGAAGGCCTATTTCGGCTCACTAATGACCCTCTCTCAGCCCATCCAGGGGGTGAAATTGTAATTGTATTTGGCTATCATAGAGTTGGCCATCAGCACAACAATAGTCAGATATGACAATGAGATTCAAAAGCATGTATATTTCAATAAAAAAGATTTGTAAGGAGATGATTTGAGATATCCTAAGATGGAGAAGCTTTCATATACTTTAATCCACACCTTAAGAAAATGAAGTCCTAGATCCAAGATCATATAATGGTAGTGATCACCGATATGCCTCTTCGATAAGTCATTCATTAACTCCAAAAATTGAGTAGGCTAATGGCTTAGTCGGTGGAGCTAAGTGAGCTTGATATCATCTATCAGTCGAGAGACGCAATGAAATGGAAGGCATTGTTAAATTTTACAGTTGAGTTCACGTGGAAATCGGCAGGCGATATAGTGAAAGATATATTGATTGAGATCCCGAATGTCACCCAAAATAGAGAGGTGCAGACGATGATACATTAGTAAACACCATAGTTTGTGCACAAAAATAGATTTACTACTAAAAAATGGTGCCTTAACCGAAGGACCTTTCTCACCAGGGTCACTAATCTGAAGTTTATTTATTGACAATTAATCATGTGTAAATGGGAGTGGGGTCAGACTAATATATTAATGCCAAACGGGTTTAGTATTGAGTATGCCCTAAAGCATCAAATAATGAGTTAGAGTATGAAGCATTATGTGACAACCCGCTCAAAATAATAACGAGTGGCCAGCCCTATATTACAATAAATCAGGTATCCCAGATGACACAGTCTTAACATCAACTAACAAAGCTAATAATATAAGGCTAACTACCCGAAACTATTAAAAGCGAATTGTCAAAAATTTAAAACTTTTTATTTAACAACAACAACAAAAACAATAATGCACATAACTAACAATATACATCTAACTATGATGAGTGAAATGTGCAAACTCCAATATATACAAGTGTGCAATACACGGTACAACAAAATCTCAATAATAAAATACCCGAATAAGCTATCGGGTAACAGATAATACAACAATCTGACAAATGAAATATGGAATTGTTAATCTACAACACTTGAATACTAACTCAATATACAAACTGAATCCTAATCTATATATACAAAGGTATGAGTCGACTAAAACCAAGTGCCGCAACTGTTCGCTACTGCCACAGCTCCACGAATACAGGATGGATGAACATCGATGGCGTCCTTACGGAGGAACACCTAAAGTAATACAATATGTATACATGGAGAGAGAAAATATAAACGGGTCAGAGCTCGAGTTGAAAAACATTTTATAGCAAGTGTATTAAAATGCATAATAATTATATATGCATTATTACATGATTAAGGTGGAATCCAACTCTCCATAATAATTCAAATCACCTCTCATCTAAAGCGCGCACTAAACGTATGCACGTGATCTCCAAATGGATGCCCGATTCTAATTTAGGTAAGAGGATTCCAACTTAAACCCAATTGAAGTATTTAAGTGAAGCCATCTAACCTATCTCCCAATCTACATTTATCTCCATAATTTATAAATTATATACATTAACTTTAATGTAATAGTTACAGTTATCTTTATAATGTTCATTTGTTGAACATATAAAGTTACATAATCCATCTCATAACCACATCATCACAATACATCAACATTCTCATTTACTAGAATATTATATATTCTAGTTATGCCTTCATTTGGCATGTAGACAGTATTTATATATAACTATTATATATGAGTTATTAGCATCAAGAGTTAAGGACTAAACTCCTCCCGATTCTCAACACGGCACTGCGTTTCGTGCGTGGGACGTCTCGCCGAGGCGAAATCCAAACAAGGAACCCGTTACACTACTCCTGACCGTATTAATCCTCGAGTCTCATTATGCCCTCAATGCAAGATGCATGTAACCCAATTTATTATCCAAATTTTAATTAATTAATATTCCCAATTCTCAACGGTACACGGCGTTTCATGCGTAGGACGTCTCGCCGAAGCGAAATCCAAACAAGGAACCCCCCCCCCCCCCCCCCCCCGTTACACTACTCCTGGCACTGTTGATAGTCGGGATAGGTGATATATATATAAGTATGAGCATTAAGGACTAACTTACCCCCAAGTTCCAACATTACATTGCGGTTCGTGCGTGGGACGTCTCGCCGAAGCGAAATCCAAACAAGGAACCCCCCTGATACACTAATCCTGGTAATGTAGGTCGTTGAGGTCCATTATGCCCTCGATACCCAAATATAAACACAAGCAATAATAACCATCCAATCGAACTATAACTCGAAGGACGCAGGCTCACATGCTATCATCTTCCAGCATCCCATATACGTAGCAAACTGGGGTCACCTGGTGGGGTTCCACGACACCCACCTCGTGATCAACTCACGCACACGACATCCCAGGAAGCGGTCATAGCTCCTAACCGGCAAGTGAGATCGACACATACCCACGACCTCTCACCCCCAAAATAAATAAATGTATATATATGTCATTTGTTGACCATCATGGACGACTATGACCTGGGGAATATCCACATCCTACTTTTTGAGTCAGGATGCTCACCCTCTACGCACGAAACTTCCCAATGATAGCAAGGAGAGGGTGTGCCTAAAATGTATATATACCATCATATAAGGTATACACACATCCCACATAATAAAGATATACCATCATATAAGGTATACCTGCAACATCATTTTCATATTTATTATACGCCCATTGGGGCAATTTGGTTAACATCATTATTTAGTATATTACTCTCTTTATATACACTAACGCCAAACATCACACATCTTCCCCACTTAGTATGCACTATACTATTTCTCTCTTGAAGCTCACAAGTCGCCTCTAATAATTAATTGTCTCTAACTTCAATTCAAGTTAAGGATATTCTTTATCCTAATACACCTCAATTAGCATACACAGTTCTCCATCCATAATAGGGTTCAATTCATTTTATGAACCTTTAAAGTTATCCCATTTGGGTTTTGATCCTAAGATCCAATGTCTCTAAATTAATCGCGTTAATATCCTAATTATCTCCAAACAGAATTCTCAAAACAAGGTGGGCTTCCCCACTTAGAACATACCAAATTATCTAATCGGTATTCCTCAAATTTAGTCAATATGACTACTTTTATTTCTTATAAGGGAAACTCACTAAAAGTCTCTAAAACATACTCTAAATAACTTCTATATATATTCCTAATTGATAACCTCGAACAAAACGGGAAGAAATTCTCCCTAGAAAAATATCTCCAAAAATCCCATGTTTCCGAATCGATTCGGTCCCTCCGAATTGATTCAGCCACAAAAGCGAATCGATTCAGCCCATCCGAATCGATTCGGTCCAATGGACCTGAGAGTCTTCTACATACTGAATCGATTCTCAAGGGGTGAATCGATTCAGACCTAAAGACCTGGGGATTCTGTAACAGACCAAATCGATTCGGAACGGGCGAATCGATTCGGAAGGGGCGAATCGATTCGGTAAGTGCAGCAAGCTGCGAATGGGTTGTTTTCTATATAAATTCAAAATACCCAAAAATCATTTTAATCATCTTCCAATCATTTTTATCCAACCCAATCACATATACATCATTAACGATCATCCAAGAACACATTTTAATTGATTTCTAACCCTAAATTCATTTTCTACACAACAAATCTAAGGTTTTCCCAAAAGTTAGGTTTTATCAAACTAAACCTAAAACCCAAAATTCAATCCACAAATCATGCAATAATTGGTACACAACAATTATTTATTAAGTTTAATCACTTGCCTCGGGTTCGTAGGGTGTGAATCCGCCTTGAGATCGCGTATTGACCGGAAATCTCCACTTTCTCTCTTTTTTGTCCTTCCTTTTCTTCTTCTTTCTTCTTCTCTCTTTCTTTATTTCTATTTCTCTTTCTCTCTTTGGAGAAATATCTCATGTAGGCTTAATAAGCCTAATCTCCCAAGATACACATCTTTAAATGATAATACACACTTTAAATGACTTGGTAACTTTAATTCGAGTCAAACGGTCCTAATTTATTTTGGAACCTAAATAGACCCCAAGTACAGTCATTTCGACTTTCTCGACCCTTCCGGACACTATGGTACCCTCAGAATCGACATTCGACTCTCTTTCAAGAAACTTTAAATTTTGACCTCAATTGCCAATTTAATTATTTCTCCAATAAAATATTATTTATTTCTCCTAAAATAAATAAATCATTGTCTCTAAGACCTCAGGTTGTTACAAACTTCCCCACTTACAAAAATTTCGTCATCGAAATTTTAGCGAAGCCTAATTCTCCAAAGCTCAACAAGTTCCTACTACACTCCCCCTTACTAATCCTATCTCCAAACTTCTAACCTTCCACGACGAGTTTATTTAATTTATTTTATTTTAAGTTGATTATGAGTTAAATAAAACCAATTTCCACAACTAGGGCTCCCATACACCCTTTATATTTGAGCTTTATGCTCATAGCAATCATAATGAGGCTTTATTTGCCTCCAAAGTTCCACATTTCCATAAATATAATACTAACATTTTTATAGTATAAAAATTTTGAATGGTCCAAATAAATAACTCCGCTTAATTCCTGACATTCGCCACTTTCGTGCGGGGGACGTCTCGCAAAAGCGAAATCCAAGCAAGGAACCCTCACAATACACTACTATGTAGCGACGTCGGGGATTGAGAGTTTGTTAAATCCAGACTAGAGTTTGAAAAAAATTTATTTTAAGAAAATCATTTTGAAAGGGCCCGAAGGCTGATAAAAAGTTCTATTTTAAAAATAGTTTATTTTGAAAACGGTTTATATATTATGATATAATATAAAATGCCTTATTTCCAACACAAAGTCTTTTGAATCATCATATATATAACAACATGTAGCTCACAAATATTATCATAATCATGAGCTAAAATTTTCCTGCGTCCCAACAATCCACAATCTCAACTTTCAAACAAAAACATCTTACATCATTTCAATATATTGCCATTTATAAGGCTCATCCATAACTGGAATACAACAATTATAATAGTCTAACATGACTATATAAAAATAAGTAGCTTTATCATTACTACTTATCACCATAACCATTCTTACATTTACCACAAGGTTTATAGCTCTTTTTTAGCACCTTGCGAAATCATCTATTATTTACAAAAATAATGGCATAAGAGTCTATCTTGCTCAAAATTTCCCTTTAGGGTCATTACATACATAATAGGGCAATAGCACTACCCATTCATAAATATCTCCCATACGATATTCCCAAAACCTTACATAGTAATTATCCTATTAGTAAAGGAAAATTAACTTACATTACCGAGCACTAGTCCGATTGCCCTTCCTTATCAATGGGCTCCCAAATATAGTCCCCCGGTCTAAAACGACCTCGAATCTGCTGTAGGGGTTGCACTTCCAAAATTTCATCAAAACGTGGTCCTTTGCCTCTTTGAGGACAATCTCTCTTTTTATGACCTATTTCCTTACAAAAGAAACATTTACCCATGAATCCTTTTTGCCCACTCGCATTAATGGAACTCTCGTCGCCAAACTTACGTGATGAACTTGAATCTCCAAAGTTTTTACCCTCTTGCGAAAGAAAACGATATCCATGACACTTTACTAGTGCTGCATTCACTACCTCATTGAAAGTCACTAACTTAGGACTCCCTAACAAGTGTTGTCGGATTCTCCAATCTAAACCTCGAACAAACTTTGATATTCATTTCTCTTCCCTATTTACCTCATCAGGTACTAGTTTTACCCATCTAGAAAAATCTTCCTCATATTCTGCCACCGTTCTATTTCCTTGAAAAATCTTTATATCTCAAGAAGAGGAAGGAAAATACCTTCGATCAAAAAGCTCCCAAAACTCTATTATAGGTAAAGTGTCTCTATGTTCAGATGTGGTGACAGACTCCCACCATTGAAGAGCTGCACCCGTTAACTTAAAGATGGCTAAAAATTGTTTATGCACCTCACTACACTCAACCATACGAAGGTGCCTCAGTATACCATTCTTCCATTGACTTCCAGCCATTGCATCAACTCCCCCTACAAACTTGGGAGGATGCCTCTTACTAAAATCTTCCTTCACTCTCTCCCATAAAGACAATCCTAAATGGGGTGGGGCTGCTCGAGTGGAAGATTACTGAGCAATCGTAGAAACGGCAGCAGTTACTGCTTGTGCCACAATATTGGCAACATCATTTGTAGTCATGTTCCTTTGAGGCATTTGGGGTTGCCCTTTATTTGCCCTGACTGAACGACCTCCCTTCGGTGGCATCTGAAACAGAAAAATTGTATCAGAACGCCTTTCAAATATTTTTGATTCACAAAAAAATATGGACGTATGAATGTAACTGTCCTAGTAATAAGGCTCTATATCAAGAACGCTTACGGAAGATCGTAGTAACGCACAGAGATCCTAAAGACACTAGAACCTGATGCTCTGATACCATCTGTGACAACCCGCTCAAAATAATAACGGGTGGTCAGCCCTATACTACAATAAATCAGGTATCCCAGATGGCACAATCTTAACATCAACTGACAAAGCTAATAATATAAGGCTAACTAGCCGAAACTATTAAAAGCGAATTGTCAAAAATTTAAAACTTTTTATTTAACAACAACAAAACCAATAATGCACATAACCAACAATATACATCTAACTATGATGAGTGAAATGTGCAAAATCCAATATATAAAAGTGTGAAATACACGGTACAACAAAATCTCAACAATAAAATACCCGAATATATTGTCGGGTAACAGACAATACAACAATCTGACAAATGAAATATGGAAGTGTTAATCTACAACACTTGAATACTAACTCAATATACAAACTGAATCCTAATCTAGATATACAAAGGTAGGAGTCGACTAAAACCAAGTGCCGCAATAGTTCGCTACTACCACGGCTCCGCGAATATAGGATGGATGAAATTCGATGGCATCCTTGCGGAGGAACACCTAAAGTAATACAATATGTATACATGAAGAGAGAAAATATAAACGGGTCAGAGCCCGAGTTGAAAAACATTTTATAACAAGTGTATTAAAATGCATAATAATTATAAATGCATTATTACATGATTAAGGTGGAATCGAACTCTCCATAATAATTCAACTCACCTCTCATCTAAAGCACGCACTAAACGTATGCACGTGATCTCCAAATGGATGCCCGATTCTAATTTAGGTAAGGGACTCCAACTTAAACCCAATTGAAGTATTTAAGTGAAGCCATCTAACCTATCTACCAATCTACATTTATCTCTATAATTTATAAATTATATACATTAACTTTAATGTATTAGTTATAGTTATCTTTATAATGTTCATTTGTTGAACATATAAAGTTACATAATCCATCTCATAACCACAACATCACAATACATCAACATTCTCATTTACTAGAATATTATACATTCTAGTTATGCCTTCATTTGGCATGTAAACAGTATTTATATATAATTATTATATATGAGTTATTAGCATCAAGAGTTAAGGACTAAACTCCTCCCAATTCTCAACACGGCACTGCGTTTCGTGAGTGGGACGTCTCGCCAAGACGAAATCCAAACAAGGAACCCCCCCGTTACACTACTCCTGATCGTATTAATCCTCAAGGCTCATTATGCCCTCAATGCAAGATGCATGTAACCCAATTTATTATCCAAATTTTAATTAATTAATATTCCCAATTCTCAACGGTAGACGGTGTTTCATGCGTGGGACGTCTCGTCGAAGATAAATCCAAACAAGGAACCCCCCCCCCCCCCCCCCCCCCCCGTTACACTACTCCTGGCACTGTTGATAGTCAGGATAGGTGATATATATATATATATATATAAGTATGAGCATTAAGGACTAACTTACCCCCAAGTTCCAACATTACACTACGGTTCATGTGTGGGACGTCTCGCCGAGGCGAAATCCAAACAAGGAACCCCCCTGATACACTAATCCTGGCAATGTAGGTCGTTGAGGTCCATTATGCACTCTATACCCAAATATAAACACAAGCAATAATAACCATCCAACCGAGCTATAACTCGAAGGATGCAAGCTCACATGCTATCATCTTCCAGCAGCCCATATACGTAGCAAACTGGGGTCACCTGGTGGAGTTCCACGACACCCACCTCGTGATCAACTCACGCACACAACGTCCTGAGAAGCGGTCATAGCTCCTAACCGGCAAGTGAGAGAGACACATAGCCACGACCTCTCACCCCCAAAATAAATAAATGTATATATATGTCATTTGCTGACTACCATGGACGACTATGACCTGGGGAATATCCACTTCCTGCTTTTTAAGTTAGGATGCTCACCCTCTACGCACAAAACTTCCCAATGATAGAAAGGAGAGGTTATGACTAACATTTATATATACCATCATATAAGGTATACACACATCCCACATAATAAAGATATACCATCATATAAGGTATACCTGCAACATCATTTTCATATTTATTATATGCCCATTGGCGCAATTTGATTAACATCATTGTTTAGTATATTACTCTCTTTTTATACACTAACGCCAAACCTCACACATATTCCCCACTTAGTATGCACTATACTATTTCTCTCTTGAAGCTCACAAGTCGCCTCTAATAATTAATTGTCTCTAAATTCAATTCAAGTTAAGGATATTCTTTATCCTAATACACCTCAATTAGCATACACAGTTCTCCATCCATAATAGGGTTTAATTCATTTTGTGAACCTTTAAAGTTATCCCATTAGGGTTTTGATCCTAAGATCCAATATCTCTAAATTAATCGCGTTAATATCCTAATTATCTCCAAATAGAATTATCAAAACAAGGTGGGCTTCCGCACTTAGAACATGCCAAATTATCTAATCTGTATTCCTCAAATTTAGTCAATATGACTACATTTATTTCTTATAAGGGAAACTCACTAAAAGTTTCCAAAACATACTCCAAATACCTTCTATAGAGATTCCCAATTGATAACCTCGAACAAAACGGGAAGAAATTCTCCCTAGAAAAATATCTCCAAAAATCCCTTGTTTCCAAATCGATTCGGTCCCTCCGAATTGATTCGATCCAATGGACCTGAGAGTATGCTACATACCGAATCGATTCGCAAAGGGCAAATCGATTCGGCCCTAAAGATCTGGGGATTCTGCAAGAGACTGAATCGATTCGGTAAGTGCAGCAAGCTACGAATGGGTTGTTTTCTATATAAACCCAAAATACCCAAAAATCGTTTTAATCATCTTCCAACCATTTTTATCCAACCCAATCACATATACATCATTAACGATCATCTAAGAACACATTTTAATTGATTTCTAACCCTAAATTCATTTTCTACACAACAAATCTAAGGTTTTCCCAAAAGTTAGGTTTTATCAAACTAAACCTAAAACCCAAAATTCAATCCACAAATCATGAAATAATTGGTACACAATAATTATTTAGCAAGTTTAATCACTTGCCTCGGGTTCGTAGGGTCTGAATCTGCCTTGAGATCGCGTATTGATCGAAAATCTCCACTTTCTCTCTATTTTCTCCTTCCTTTTCTTCTTCTTTCTTCTTCTCTCTTTCTTTCTTTCTATTTCTCTTTCTCCCTTTGGACAAATATCTCCCGTAGGCTTAATAAGCCTAATCTCCCAAGATACACATCTTTAAATGATAATACACACTTTAAATGACTCGGTAACTTTAATTCGAGTCAAACGGTCCTAATTTATTTCGAAACCTAAATAGACCCCAAGTACAGTCATTTTGACTTTCTCGACCCTTCCGGACACTATGGTACCCTCAGAATCGACATTCGACACTCTTTCAAACAACTTCAAATTTTGACCTCAATTGCAAATTTAATTATTTCTCCTAAAATAAATAAATCATCGTCTCCAAGACCTCAGGTTGTTACACCTTATTAGCAGGGCTTGCGCTAGGCAAAGCATTGAATATCGAATAGATACTTGCCCATAGTGATTCCCAGTTGGTTGTTAACCAAATTTTGGGGATTTATGAAGAGAAGGATGAGAAAATGGATATGTTCTTGGTCGAGATCAAGAGGATTTTAAATATCTTTCAAGAAGTCAAGTAAAAAGAATCCCCATAACTAAAAATGGGAGAGAAGATGAAATGGCAGGGTTCGCGTCAGCTACTGGAACAAAGATCCACCGATCAGTGCTGGTATAGATGCTTCTAAAGCCGAGTATAGAGAGCAATGAGGTCGATATTGAAGTGTGTATGAATTTGAATCTAAAACCATCTTGGATAGACCCGGTCATAGTATATTTAAAAGATGGAAATTTTCTGAAAGATAAAGCTGAGTGTAGGAAATTATGATACCAAGCAGCTAAATTCACTATCAGTGGAGATGTGTTTTATAAACGGGGTTTCCTGCTTCCCCTTCTGAGATGTGTGTACTCTTTCAAGGTAAGTTATGTTCTTAAAGTCGTACATGAGGGTTCTTGTGCAATCCACATTGGTGGATGATCCATAGTCAAAGGATCGTCACTCGGGGTTATTATTGGTCGAATATTGCCAAGTAATCGATCGAATATGCCTTCAAGTGTGATAAATGCTAATGTTTTGCTCACATACCCCATCAGCCCCACTAACCTTTTCTCCAAAATCGACCTCTTGGCCTTTTACAATGTGGGGGATTAACTTAGTCATCCCCCTAACCAGAGCAAAGTGGAAATTTCGTTTCCTGAGTGCCGTGATATACTTGTAGGGTAAAAATGCTTTGATACAACTTGTTGTAACGTAGTCTCCCGAAAAATTCCATTTTTTAAGTTCTAAAGGAATGGTTCACCAAATATTCCTAATTTCAAATTTGAAATCCTCAAATTTTAATTTCTTCAAATTAAAAGAAAATTAAACAAATATTTAAATTTTTCTTTTAAAAAAAATTAAATTCAAATTCTAAAATATGCAATGTGAAATTAGGAAAATTACTTGAATTAAATTAAACTAAAAATTACCCAAATTAAATTAAGCACCAAATTTCACAATTGTTGTAGTTAAACCAATTTTATCTTTTTAAGCCTAAGCATGCATCTACGTGATTTTTGCAAGATAAAAATAAACACAACCACAATGTCAGAATGTACGAGGAAACCCAACAATGGGAAAAACCTCGGACTACCCAGCCACAAGTCCACTAGGTATGGTTATACAAAAGACACGACAGAAAGACTTACTCAACAACCTAACAACCTCTCAAGCCTTGATTCTTCTTCGTTCCTCCACCTCCGCCTAGTCGATAACTCAGGAGTCCACCTTCGTCTCGGAATCCACCGATGGGGAAAATCAATCGTCAAACACACGGTGTCCTCCTCCGCATGCACACCACAAATAACAAAATGGAATCCTCCGTACAAAACTGTCTCTTTTTTGTTGAGAATGATACTCGGTGCAAGACCAATTATCTCAAAGCATAATATATGAATAAACTTGGATCAAAACAAACTATTGGGTGTAAACTAGTTTTCGTTGGAAGATTAAACCATTAAAAATCAACAACACAAATGGGACTTTTGGATAAGTATTTCTTTTATCCAAAGTGTAGAAAAATGTTTCTCAAAAGTCCGCAAAAAAATTCCATTCCCGCACTACTTAAAAGGGTGGTTAAAATGGTAGTGGGAAGTTGTTTAAAAAACTGCTGGAAACTATCGTTCGTTCAAATGACAATGTTATCTCGTTCGAACGAGATTACAGAAAGGAATGTCATTCGAGCGACTTTATCGAATGAGAGTACAAATGAGATTGCAGAGACCTCATCGGATATCTCATTCGAACGACCTGGGAATGTCATTCAAATGACCTTATTAATGACATTACAGAAAAGTTTATTTTTCTTAGTTTAGTAAAAAAAATGACACCCAATAACAATATATCCAAGACTCAATATAACATGTGCATTCATACCTTAGAGACATTGGAAAAATTGAAAGGTTCATGACATTAAACATGGCACAAAAACTAGCAATGATGATATCTTCAATTTAGGCTTGGCCCCTATGCCTTCAACTCAAACATCATCGGCTTGAAGGTCACAAACTTCTATCCTATGATTCAAATTGTTTTGTCCAAAATTAAGCCAACACTTATAAATTGACTCAATTGGAAATTTGTCCTTATAATACTACTTTATTAAATGGGTAGAAGTTGAAGCTATGATAACCATCCCTGGGGAGAAGTGTTTTAGATTTACTTGATGGAATATTATTTGTCGGTATGGACTCCCCAATAGCTTAATATCCAACAATGGAAATAAGTTCGAAAATAAGTCTTTGGCATCCAATTGTAGAAGGGTCGACATCAAAAAGTTATTTTTTGCACCGGGACGACCACAAGCTAATGGGAAGACCGGGGTAATAAATAGGACGATGTTAGATAAAATTAAAAATAAATTAGAAGATGTTAAAGAAAAATTGATAGATGATTTGCATAGCGTTCTATGAGCGTATAGGACGACATAATGAATCCTGATGGGAGAGACCCCATTGATGTTGTCCAACGGGTCATAAGTTTGAAAGTTATGAACCTAAATCGAATCTAGAGGAAAGGAGACCAGAATGGGATCTGATTGAAGAAAGAAGAGAGGATGCGGATATTAGACAGTCAGCCTGTCGGCAAAGAGTCACAAAATTCCATAAAAAAATAGTCAAGTCTTGGCCTATCATGATGGGGGATCTCGTACTAAAAACGCAATTTAGAAAACCAATACGCTTCAACCTAATTGGCACGGGCCCTATAAGGTCACAGATGAAGTCATCCCAAGAACATGTCGGCTTGAAAACCTTATAGGGTAACCATTCTCTAACCCTTGGAATGCAAACCATTTGAAGGAATATTACCAATATTTATCTTGTGTGTTGTAGCTAAAAAGTCATTTCTGTTTAATACTCATGTTGTATGAGGAAAATTTAAAAGGAGAAATGTAATCTGAAGTGTTATCTCATATTTTGGAACTTACATTTTGAGAATAATGTAGTTATATAACTAAATATCTCTCTAAGAGGTACGAGAATTCCTTTGGAGTCTCATCTCCAAGACATCACTCTTTATAAACCATGAGAGGTGGGAAGCATTGAACATCATTTGCATATGATGAAGTTAAACATCATTTTATGGTGAATAACTAAATATCTCTCTCGACAGTATGAAAATGCATTTGGAGTGTCATCTCTAAGAGATCACTCTTTATAAACAATAAGAGGTGGGAATAATTTAACAACATTTGAGTATGATGAAATTAAACATCATTTTATGATGAATAATTAAATCTCTCTCTCGAAGGTATGAGAATGCATATGGAGTCTCGGCTCCAAGACATCACTATGCATAAACCCTAAGAGGTGGAAAGCATTTAACATCATTTAAGTATGGTGAAATTATATTACATCATTTGAATATGGTGAAATTATTTAACATCATTCACGATTGGTGAAATTCTTAACATCATTCTGCTGGGATCATGTCGTTAGAACTGCTTCTCGGCAGTACGAAAGTGGTCTGAAACCATTTTCAAATCACTCTCATTAAAAACCATGAGGGATAAGTAAGTTATACATCATTAATAAACATCATAGTGAAAATAGGTCTTAGGCCCAATGGGAAGAACATCTCGTCCTAAAAGGGCAAACCCAGTGCACGAGGCTCCCGCCACTGCGGGGTACTGGGGGGACTAGATGTACGAAGCCTTACCCCTGCTTGCGCAGAGAGGATGTTTACGTGAATCGAACCCATGACCTCAGGTCACAGCGGGAGCAACCTTACTAATATCCCAAAAAATATTAAACACAGTATTATGAAAGCAAAAAAGCGGATACTATAAAGAAGATAAGTTGCAAAGCTTCAAGCATTCTAGCAGTGTTATAAATGGCATGCCCAACATTACAAAGTATAAAAGAGAATAAAAGAAAATATATGTTCAGAAGTTGAAAAAAAAAGATGGATTATAAAACATGGGCCTCAAAGACCATAGACGTTCGCCCAGAAAAAATTAGAACTCAAGCATCGGCTGCCAAGGATTTAGTAATAGTTGACTCAGTAGGATTCTTGTCTGGGTTAAAGGTGTTCCCTTAGTGATCACCGATAGCCTCATTCCCATTTTCCTCGGCATTGAGGGTCATATCGAACTCAGCTGTCAGTGGCCCAGCAGCATCGGCCTAGGCTTGGACTTCCTGAAAACAGATAATACTCGCCATCGACAAGATGATGGAAGTGACAATATCGACTAGTACAGGATCTTTGACGATGAGATCACCACATTGGTTGCCAACCTATGAACATACATTTTTTCCCCTTTTCCATATACTGTATGGCATAGCCAAAGAACTCCTCAGACTCCTTAAAATCAACAACAAACTTCACATTAGCCACCTTAGCATGCTCAGACTCATCCTTCTTTTGCTTTTTAAGTTCATCCTCAAGTTTTTTGTCCTCGAACCTACCACACTTCCTCACGGTCACAAGTTGTTCTTTATGAAGGTCCCATAGTTCATAAGTCTGAGTTTCAAAATCAGCCTGTTGGTCCTCCAACTTCTACTTCAACTCAGAGAGTTGGAACTTGTCCTCATCAGCCACCTTCGACTTAGCGTCACTCTCCACCACCCATTGTTGAATGTTTTAAAGTGCAATGATGGACTTCAATCACAAGAAACAAGAAGTAAGTATGATACGACACAATATTTTAGGATATTCAAGGAGATAGTTTTAGATTTCATCTTTAAGGGAGTCTCCCTGTGAAGAGCGAAGTTAAAAATGTTGTAGGACTTAAAATAAAATACTGGATCATTTAATTTATACAATAATTGTCTTTCAATAAAAAATAATTATCGTGTATCTACATATGAGATTCAATATCTCATACCTTTGCGGTTCTTTCTCGCTTGAACCGTAGAGATTTGATCTCTTTCGTGTTACACCAATCCGTGTCGTAAATCTAACCGTGTGGCAGCAAAAAAATCGAAATGATTTTTTCAAAAAATTTAATAGCATTAAAATAAGATCTTTTGCATTTTTTTATATATTTTGGCCTTGAAAACTTGTAGAAAAATTTCAGCCCCATCCGATCAATGGTTCTCAAGTTATTGCTCTAACAAGTAGATACCATGATTTGTCGCGCATTCATTTGGACAGATGAAATCGTGTGTTCTTGAATTGATTTCAACTCCAAACCTTCATATCTATGAATCCAAAAGTATCATATCAGGTTTTATGTAATTATAATACTATCTTGAAAATTCACCTTCTTGATTCGTTCTTGATTTGATTCCAGATCTAATCTTTGTTGTCAAATCTGCCTCGTGAATCCCTATTTTGTGAAGATGTGTGAAACCGGTAGATCAAACAATCTCCGAATGACTTTAAATTCCTTATGCCTCTTCCTCTATATGTGAGGAACTAATTATCCCGATTTCATAAATTTTGGACACTCCAATTGTCTGTAATCAATTATTCAAAATGAGAGATTTAAAACACACCTCGAGATCTTCCATGTTATTCCATTAAGACAATACATGTCATTGGTGTGTGGGCACCGGGGATCACGACCCTACCACTTCTTTTTAGGTATTTTTTATCTATGTTGATCCCACACTTATTAGGAGACAAGGGGTTGCTTATATAGGCTAGGACGGGGACCCCAAAGGAGTAAAACGGAGACTAGCTTCCTATAGAATTAAAAATCCTAATTAAACTCTATAATTAATTCAATAATTTCATAAATTATTATTCATTCAACTAAAGAATAATAATTTCACTCTAGTCTACTATCTCAAAATTATAATTTCGATCTCCTCGTTATTAAATGCTTAACAATCTTCCCACGTTAAGATTACAAATACCTGTCGATTAAATTAAATTACTGATAATTATATATAATTGACCTCTTATAAATTCCTTGAGACAATTTGCTTAACTTATTTGATATGTTGGATAATTAAATCCACCGACCGGATTTGACATAATCAAAACTTACAAGCTACATTAAAAGGGTATCATCAATCTCTATATCGAGACGTGGATTCTATTCATAATTAACTTTCACCATACACTAATCATCATTAGCCAATCTACCAAGCTTATTGATCCATAGATGAATGTCACCCAATAGGTCAAAGTAATGAACAATTGATACATGTGTCCATCAATTATGTTCGGATTAAGATCTTAAGCACTCAGAACAACCATGAAATATGAATCATCTTATATAGTCAGTACAAAGACAATTATCTCAAATTCATCCCGTTTAATACACACAAAGTTTATGTACGGGGGAGTCCCCACCAAAGAATGATTAACATAGTTAATCTGTTGTTTGACAGACAATGGACAAAGGCAAAGATCGCCCAAGCGAGTCCTCTCGAAGGATCTCTCTCGAAGAACCTTTCTCGAAGACTCTCCATGGACAAGGTTCAAAGAATCCAACTCGTAGATTTAAGTCACTCGAATGACAATATCTTCTAATATGAAACAGAATGAATTTTACCATGTACTTTATTTTATGATTATATGTTGAGAGAGGTTGTTTGTTACTCATGAGGGACCATGCCTGGTAGGTCATGGGAGGGCTTACATTCCCTATCGAACAACCTCCTCCTAGGAATCTCGCGGGAATATGGTTTGGAAGATTGGGAGCAACGCAACATTGGGAATATAGTTACCAACCCTCTTGGCACACTTAGGCAAAATTTCATTTAGTATATGTGGTCGTTCGAAGCCACCTACAGTCGAGCTACCATAACATCCACTCATTCGAGCGAACCTCCTCGAGGTACCTCATTCTTGAAATCTTGGCTTAAAGATAGTTGTTTACCAATAGATAGAAAGCTAAACACTCGAGCTACCTATCAGCAGAGCTACCTCAAACCAAACACCATCTCGTTTGACTGATGCGACCACACACCTAGTGGGGTCACTGTTCACCCATTTTCTAACGTCATCAGGACTGGCATTTAAGGACTCAAAATTACAGCAATCAAGTGGTTTTATCCTTAGGATGACAGGCTTAGTCTACTGAATTTGAACCCTCAGTCGTTCTTAGATAAGCCCCTAAGCTACCATGTTACGTCCCTCATTAAATGCCCACCATGCTTCCAACTGGTAAAGAAGTTTCCCACCAAATTATGAGATCCCATGCATTTAATGCAATATCTCCCACATTAATGAGGGGGGTACTTGTGCATGTAATGCGGTTAATCACATTGAATACCAGTAAGGTTACTTGAGTAACCTTGATTTTTTTATAAATAGACCAACTAAATAGTTTACATATATATATTTTTCTACACCTAGAATTATTGCCCAACTTTTCTTTATACAAGAGAGCTCCCGTGAGGACATTATTCCCACAACCATTTAATATCCAAATCATTGAGCATTAACTAAGCTTGAAGTTACTGCCTTGCCTTTATTGGGCCCAGAGTGTTTGCTCTTTCTCCCTCTGACTAGGCTGCCTGATAGTACCCTCTATTTATTATACATGTTGTGTATTTATGGTGCGAATACATCACTTAATATAAGTCCTACTATTGAATCTCATTGTTTGTTATTCACCTGTGTTCATTGTCATTATTTAACACTGTACGGAGTATTAATCCCGGTCTTGATAAGGGGTTACGCCTCATTTGATACTAACAGTATTCCAAGAACCCACATCTTACTGGCGACTCTGCTGGGGAGGTATTCTCTTTTTAAAATATGCCAAAGGATAACACTGCCAGGATCATTGACTTTGATGCCATACAGCGTGAGGAGGAGAAACATCGTTCCATGTAACTTGAGGGAGTGGGAGTAACACGAATAGAGCCTATTGTGTACACTACCGATGTGTCAGAAATGATGGGTGTACAAGCAGGAATAGGCCCAACACAAATGAAGGGGCTCATGGGTTTGTTCACAGAGTTCATCAAGACTCCAGCGACCCAGGTGATGCTGGAAATCCCTATAGGAGTAAGCTCTTTCACGACGCCACCAGTAGGAATACATGCTCCTACTATCACAGGAGGTGTTGATGTGCCCACTTTCAGTGTTGTTCTCCCCACTTCCCCACCAACCTTTGGTAGTGTTCCTCCCACTACAGTCTCACCCTTACCGACAGGGCTAGCAGCGCAAGATTGGGTAATGACTTCAGTAACTCAAGCCACAACTAGTGGCACGGAGAAAAACACACCACCCTCTCTAGCGATGCCAACGGTGATGATAGTGCAGCCAACCAGTTCTTCATCGGCCAGCTTGGAGGAAATAAAGAAGGAGTTGTTGAAGTTCATAGCAGTGTCTAAAAGGGCCGATGGTTCTTTAGTGTATGATGACTTTTGTACTCCATATCCAGAGGCATATAACAATGAACCCTACCCAGTAGGGTATATTCTTCCAATCTTCGAGAAGTAGACGGGGAAAGGTGTAAACCATAAGGAGCACATAAAGAGATTTATATAAATCCTTGGGGCCCATTGCAATGACAAAAAATTGAGGTTGAGGGAATTTTCCAAGTCCCTAACAGAGAAAGCATACACATGGTATTCCCACCTAGACCCAGGAAGCGTGGCCTCTTAGAAGGAACTACATGTTTTATTCGTACAAATGTTCATTTCGATTCAAGATGAGTTTACACTCATGCAGCTATCACATGAGAAGATGAATCCAGGGGAAGATGTTGTGGCCTATATTAAGAGGTTTCGCGAACACTCCATAGATGTAAGGGAGGAAATGCGAGAGGATAAACTTTTGCAAGTTTGTACAGAAGGGTTGTTACCCAAATATATTTGCCACTTGATCAATGAAAAATGTGAGGGTACGTTCACAGCATTCTTGAAGGTGGCGAGGAACATTGCCTGGGTGGTTAAGCCTGTATTTCCCCCACCTTCCTTGTCAAGCTTATTGCTAAGGCCAGCGGTTGCCTCGGGGAGGGGAGTACCCTCGAGGGTCAATTATGCAGACGATGGGGGTAAGGGGGAAAGTATTGGCGGCCGAGGTGGAATAAGTGGTAGAGGCCACAAGAGAAGATTTTGAGGCGAGGAAGATCCCCCCGAGATACCTTGCACAGTGGAATAACCTTGAACCTATAAGATCTCATGATTTGTGGCAAGGTCTATAGGCCATTCAACGTCAGCACGGTGCAACTTCTCGAGAAGACAGAGAAAAACCTTATCATTATGCACTTCATAATAGAGTGAATCAATTGACCAAGGTGTGTTTCTCGCTAAGGAGGTTGATTGATCATCACGTAAAGAATGAAGACATCCAACTGCCAAAATCTAGCATGAACAATAATCTTTTACCACCTCACGAGGCCCATATGGCTAGCGCTTTTGATGAAGAGGATGAACGACATATGAGAGAGAAGTGGTTCAAAGAGAATGACATTGAATAATATCTGGAGGAATGCACTTTCGAGCTAGCTCAGCTCCAATTGGAGGATGAGATAGAGAAGGAAGATTAACAAGAAATAGAAGAGTATGACCCCCATTGAGGGAGTAAGTAGGCAGATGGGACCCTGCTCTCTCGAGGTGGTAAATGGAGTGATAGCCTACGATGAGGCTGCATATAGAGATGTAGAACAAGTCTATGAGCTAGAAAAGGAACAAACAGACCCGTGGAACGAATGTGTGGCGGTTGTTCACTCGCCGAAGTTCATTTGGTTCTTCAATCAGGTTGGGCTCCCCGAGCACTCGCGACTGGAAGTTTCACGAGCCATCTTGGAAATTGCAAAGAAGAATATGGTGCCACACTTGAAATGGAAAAGTCCTATCGCCAAGCTCGTAAGAAGGTACCACTCTGAAAGTCATGTTCTCAGAAGCTGACAGACTGATTAGGTATCCCCATAATAAACCTTTATACGTTACAGCATCCATGAATTATTGTGTTTTCTTTCGTGTCCTGTTTGTTGGGGGAGCATCCATCAACATTATGCCTATTGGGTCCTTTTATGCCATTGGCCTATCAGAGACAAGGATAGTGCCGCATTCATTGACAATATTGGGGTATGACAATCAATCGTCCAAATATGTGGGGTATGTCAGTGTAGGCATCACAATGTTGAATAATACCTACCATAACAAATTTTATATCATGAACTGCGAGCCATCGTACCAACTTCTATTTGGCAAGGTATGGATGCACAACCATGGGCTGGTACCCTTTACCTATCATCAGTGCGCTAAGGCGAACGTACAAGACAAAGAGGTAGTTATTCGAGCATCCAAGAATCCATTCACAAAGGAGGAAGCTCATATAGTGGACATTGAATTTTACACAGATCTGACAGAAGAAGCCATGACGGTGTCAATATATACCTGGGGAACAATGGTCCCAACCACCCGAGAGAGGGTGCGAGCACCTGTTCGATCGATGGTGGCTTATGAAGAAGAGCGTGATTTAGATTCAGTAAGGCCCCCTAGTCTATCGAGGCAACTCCGAGATTGAATGACCCCGCGCATTGATCCAATTAGCACCAAGTCCAGACTCAGAGTGTTCTTAGTAGGCATACTGTGAGAGAGTTGGATAATAATAGCAAAAAGCATCCCTTTAAAGAAGAGGCCTCTCGATAGTGTAAGAGGGTATTTTTGCCTAATGGCAGAATTATATACAAGCTATGAAGGTGTGATCGAGCAGCTGAAAGTCTAAACAATGAGGCTGACCCAGTTCATGAATGCTTTCTGGTGGACAATTAGGGGAAGTGTTTGGTGATTGATAATTCTGGAGTCCAGGAGTTTGTAAAAGAAATAGAAGAGAAACCTGAGTACATAAAGGACAGACCCAGGCCACAGATCTAATAATTAGAGAATATAGACTTGGCTAAGGAAGGTGATGATCCTAAACCTATCTTTATCTCAAAGGAACTGAAAGGGGCACCTTGAAAGGAGTTGATCAAGTTGTTGCTTGAGTTCAAAGATGTCTTCACGTGGAAGTACACCAAAATGCCTGGGATAGATAAGGAGGTGAGCTCCCATAAGTTGAATGTTTTGTCATCAGACATCCTGATAAAGTAGGCCACCCGAACGTATAAGGCAGAGTTGGATCTAAAGATCAAAGAGGAATTACAGAGACTACTTACAGCCGACTTCATAGTCCCAATCCAGCACCCGATTTGGCTTTCAAGTATTATGCATGTGGGAAAGAAAGATAAGAACCATATCAGAATATGTGTGGACTTAAGCACCTGAATCGAGCATGCCCGAAAGATAAATTCTCACTACTTTTTATAGATAGCTTGATCGACACAACTGCAGGCCATGAGATGTATAGCTTCATGGATGGTTATATCGGTTACAACCAGATAAAGATGGATTCGGATGATGGGGAGAAGACTTCTTTCCATAGGCCTTTGGGTAATTTCATGTACACAGTTATGCCTTTTGGGTTGAAGAACGCGGGAGCCACTTATTAGAGGAAAATGATGACTATTTTACACAACCTTTTCCACAAGACCGTGGAATTTTATATTGATGATCTAGTAATCAAATCCAAGAAGGAGGGGGCCAACTTAGATTACTTGACAAGAGTATTCACCGAATGCTGGAAATACAAACTAAAGATGAACCCCCTCAAATGCACGTTCGAGGTGACAAGTGGGAAGTTTGTGGGGTTTTTGGTAAATCGGCAAGTGGTCCAGATGGGCTTGTACAAATGTCGGGCCATTCTTGATATGTCGAGCCCAAAGTCAGCAAGGGAGCTAAAAATTTTCCTAAGAAAAGTCTCCTAATTGAGGAGGTTTGTTCCAGGGATGGTCGTGGTAATGTACCTACTGATGGAGTTTTTAAGAAAGGGCGCGAAATTCTCATGGGAACCGATGCACTAGGATGCCATGGACAAGATGAAATCAATACTTACTTATCCTCAGATAATGATCCCCCCGAAGGCAAGTATCCATTTACGTCTATATCTTACATCAACTGAATGATCTATTGGTGCACTGTTGGCCCAGGAGATGGATGGTGTAGAAAAACCTATTTATTACCTGCGTAGAATTATACATGGTCCTGAGGATAACTGTACTAGTATTGAGATGCATTATTTAGACCTTGTATTTATAGCACAAAAAACTTAGGCACTACCTACCATCATTCACAGTCCATATTGTTACTAGATGTGATCCCATAAAAAAATTTCTTACTAGAACTGTACAAATAGGCAGGGTAGTCTGATGCTTCTTAATCCTCAGAGTATGATCTCAAGTGTGTGGTCCCTCGAGCTATAAGAGCCAAGCTTATTCTGATTTACTGGCTATCTCCCCATCCGGAACATTCGTGCCTCCAGTAGAGGAGCTCCCGGGTGATGATCTTTAAGAAGACTTCATAGCAACCAGACTAGACGAGTGGGGGATGGAGTTTGATGTCTCATAGGACAAAAAGAACGGGGGAGCTAGGGTCATTATGAGAAAAAATGGCAAAGAGATTTGATTATCTCACAAGCTAGAATTTGAATGTTAGAACAATGAAGCTGAATATGAAGCACTGGTGTTGGGGTTGCTCGAGGCCCTCAAAAGAGGTATCCAAGTTCTAACAATAAAAGGAGAATCCACCTTGGTGGTGAAAGAGGTAACCCGTGAATTTTCTTTTAATCACATGAGTCTGGCGCCTTACCAAACGATCATATAACAGTTACTCGGGCAATTAGAAGTGGTAAAAATTAGAAAATATCCCCGAACGATGAATCGGCATGCCGATACTTATGATACCATCACCCAGAAGATTACCTTTGAAGGGGAGTCAACAGTTATTTGAATCACAAAGGGGACAGCTCCCTCGACCATGTCGAAGATGTTGCCCACAGATGACAAAGATGATTGGAGAGGGGAAATCAGAAAGCAATTGAAAAGAGGCGAAGGCCCACTAAGCCTAGTTGATATGGTGCAGTATTTTGTTACTAGGGGAAACTTGTATTATATAAATAAAGGGGGCTAGTTATCTAAATGTGTAGACCCCGAAGAAGCCAAGAAGAGACTAATTGAAGTACGCGAATACATTTGTGAGACCCCTGAGATCCCCTTGTACCGAAGGATCCAATGGGTAGGGTATTTTTGGTCGTCGATGAAGCAAGACTTCGCGATGACACAAAGAAACTATGAAAAATGTTTTCTGTTCTATCAGGCAACAGAATGTAATTTCATCGATCAACCCTAATATTGGAAGCAGTCTTATATGGACTTGCTAGTAGATGGGGTAATCCCAAGAGACACAGAAGATGACACGAAGGTGAAAAAACAAGAACCCAGATATTTTTTATAAGAAGGGCATTATTGTGGTTATCATGACAGGCCTCTGAGGTGCATCAGAAGGGAAGAGGCTGAAGAAGTGCTAAAGCAAGCCCACGATCCGAGACACATCAAAGGAACCAAACTATATGATCAACTCATGACCTTGGGATATTATTGTCCTATAATGGATAGAGTATTATGTAAGTTCATTTATAAATGCAAGTCTTATCAACTGCATGGAAACATGATCCACATTCCTTCGATGGATTTACACTCCCTTTCTATGACTTTCCCATTTCACACAGGGGCGTTCGATCTAGTAGGGGCAATAAACTCTTCCTCAAGAGGAAAGATTTGCATATTGGTTGCCACTGAATGTTCCACCACATAGGCAGAGGTCATACCACTCAAAAGGGCCACAGCGGGGCTAGTGGCTCTATTTATGAAAGAGTACATCATCTATCGATTCGGCATCCCAAAGGTGTTTCTATCACATATGGCACCCCTTTTATGAATAATAAAGTTAACATACTAAGATACAAATACTCCATCATCCACCACAAGTCAACAGTAGCATACTCGAAGTGTAACGGGCAGGCAGAAGCCACTAACAAGACTTTCATGAATATTTTGGCAAAAATGTTAGAGGATTTCTTGGGCACATGGGATGACAAAATTCCTGAAGTACTGTGGGCCTATCAAACAACAAAGAGGAAATCAACGAGGTATAATCCATTTTCCTTAGTTTTGGGGGAAAAAGTTGTTCTACCAGTTGAACTCAAAGTACCCTCTACCCTCTACAACTAGCGAAGTGTCATGATCCCTTATAGCCGACATGTCCAACTTGAAGATCTAGAGGGGCATTGGGACAATGCAGCGAGGCAGTTTGAGATGCATAAAAAATAGTTGTCCAGATCGTATGACCAGATGGTGAGGCTAAGGAAGTTCAAATAAGGGAACATGGTTCTAAA
Source organism: Sambucus nigra (assembly GCA_949130495.1). Classification (NCBI taxonomy): domain Eukaryota; kingdom Viridiplantae; phylum Streptophyta; class Magnoliopsida; order Dipsacales; family Adoxaceae; genus Sambucus; species Sambucus nigra. The sequence goes on from OX422219.1 coordinate 391,321,016, forward strand.
AGCATGCACGAGGGACATAAGGGGTTTGTTATTGTCGAAGTTTGAAGCCAACTGGGAAGGACCCTACATCATTCAAGCAGCTCATGATTCGAGTTATTGTAAGATATCCAAAGTGGAAGATGATGTTACCTTCAAGCTAAACAACAAGTGGCTAAAAACCTATCATGTGTAAATGTATGTTTTGCCCATATTTCAGTCTATTGCATCGCACTTTCCTAATACTTGTTCGGGAAGATGTCCCTCGTTTAACATAGTGTGAAGTAATGTTTATATTGAAAAGGTTGACCCACTATTCTTTTGTGTTATTTATTTTCCTTATTTTTCATGGTGTGACTTACATTAATGTAATAGATTAGTCAATATTCAAACAAAATAGAAAGGAAGAAACATCAAGTTCCATAAATTTTATTTAAATAGAGAAGTGTTGTGATTACATGCCAAAGAAGTCCAAAATAACAAACTATGGGGGATCTAAGAAAGAAAATCAAACAAATATTGCTAGGGGGTATCCATGATAAAATGAAGGTTATCCAAGCCAAGCAGACGATGGTGATAGTGAGGAAGAATTTGTTCAAGGTTACTCTGGTCGGAGATAAGGTTGGCCAAATCCTTTTGACAAAGCTCCATCCTTTATTAAACATTCTCTAGGTTTTGATCCTTCTTAAGAAACTCAACGTCTGCCCGAATAACAGCTTCATGAGCCTCCTGAACCACCTGCTCAGATATAATCAGCTCGATCTCAACACTTACAAGTTCCTCCGAAATGGCCACCTGTGAACGATGAGAACTTTGCCGTCAGTGATAGAGTCTAGGTAGGTCAGCCTTCTTGAAGTCACGCAACAACTTCACCAACCAAGACAATGAGAAACCATCATTGATAAGCATGTTAACCTTCCCCAATAATGACTTGATTTTATCAGAACAGAGTGACCCCAGAGGGGTATTAAGGATGTCCTCTAAAATAATAGTGAGCCCAAGCAGGTGGAAAGCCATCATCCCAGGGATAGGCTGAATACTGCAATAAGTGAAAGTTGCAGGAAAGTTGACTAAGAATTTCCCAATCAACGCACGGAGGCCCTCAGTCATTATATGGAGGAAATTGGCCAAGGTTTGCCTTACAACCACTTCAGGGGCTTCCTCGGGGGGGTGAACTAAAAATGCTATCACTTGCGGAAAGGAGTCTGGTGTGAGAAGAACTATCACATTCTTGAACCCTAGAATCAACCACCTCACGCACTTCACCAACATTAGGCACCATTCCTTAAACCTTCATGGTGGGGGCCCCGCCCAGAGATGCAAACTCAGCCAAGGTGCTCGCCTGCACAATTACATGAGCGGTAGACTCAGCTCTTGGGTCGCGTGCCACAGGTTGTTCGACTTCCACATGAAATATAAAAATTTGCCAAGTCAGGAAACAAACATACAAATTGGCTTACAAATATAAGTTCTAAGACTAATATGACTTGGCCTGCCTGACCCTCAGTTATGGTAAATTCTAAGACAAATATGACTTGGCCTGCCTTACCCTTAGTTATGGGAGATTATAAGACCAATATGACTTATCCTGCCTGACCCTCGGTTATGGGAGATTCTAAGACCAATATGACTTGGCAAAACTAACAAAGTGTAAATTCAGATGATATATAGAAGCAGAACTACACCAAATCCTACAAATGGTCACGCCCACTTGGTCACGGACCAAGTGGTTGCGAACTTGGGCCATGACCATCTTGGCGCCAAATTCGAGCGAAAATTCCCTCCAAGCTTGGTCGAGAATGGGTCACGAACTTGGTCCGTGACCATAGGCATGATGCAAACACACACACACACACACATATTGGTTCACGGCTGGGGATCGTGACCATTTCTTGGCATGGGTCATGGATATGGGCCATAACCAATAGGCGATATACACACGACTTAACTTCATTAATGGGTCGCGGTTGGTGGGTCATGGCTCTAGACTTTGACCTGTGTCAATCCTAAAAGAAAACCCAGGCGCCTCATATTTTCATTTCCCCTCTCGCTCATATCGTATTTTTGTTCTTCCTCAAATCCTGCTACTAGATCGGTATTAGCAGGTGCGATGGTGGGTATCAGGTACAATGGTGGGTAGGTGCGAGGGTGGGTAGCAGGTGCGAGGTTTCTTCCCCAAACTCTAGTGCTATGGAGGAAAACAGGTGCAGTTGATTAGCATTCGTGGGTAGTAGGTGCGATAAAGGAAAACGCAAAAAGAAAATAGGTGCGATGGAGGTTTCGTGAGTAACAGGTGCAATGGAGGTTCGTATCTAAGCCTCATTTTCTAATGTTTTTATTATATTTTGATAATTTAGGGGGTTTTCTCTTTGCCTCGAGGCATCTTTCACCATTTTTTGTACCTAGATTACTTGAGTATATTTTTATGTGTGTTTGGATTGTGTATTTTTCTTCTTATAATACATCTATTTTGTAGGTATACACCCTTGATGTTCTCTCGCTCAAACAGTTTGATTTGGCTTTCTTTGAGAGGCATCGAATTTTTTATTTTTTTGTATCCGAGTTTGGGTTCTAATCTACAATTATTTGTTTCTCACTGGCAACATTGGTATTTCATTTATAATTTATTCAGAATGTATTAATTTTACATTTGGTGTGAAAAATGATTTGAGATTTTAGTCTTGCTAATTTTATTCAATTCATTCACTATTTTTTAGTTCATGTTTTTTTTTGGTAACAAGAATATAATTTATTATCTCTTCACACCCTCTTATGCTATTTTTGTTCATTTAGTTTCAATGTCTCATTACCATAGCAATGATTTAAGTGTATAAGAGTTATATTGGCTCAATGATTCATGTGCATAAGAGTTTAGACATGTATTATGACGTATTTCTATCATGAAGAAACTTCTTTTTGTCCAAGAGTGACAGTTTTATTATGAAGAAACTTCTTTTTGTGCCTCAATTCACTCATTCCTTAGTTTTTACTCAAACTTTTACAAATAATTTTATGATTTAGATGAATTTTGTGGGGCTAATTTTTATAGTCTATATAGTTGCTTGATTGTATTTTAACAAAATTCCCCACAAAGTTTCTTCGTTTGGCATGCTTATATTTTCAGCGTTGCTAGTATGATAAGCCTGGTCATTCGTCGGATGTTGGGTGTTTGAGCGTTTCAGCGTTGTTGGTATGCTAAAAATGATAACGTTGCTGGTATGTTAAATTACCAGTGTTACAAAAATTAACTACTATGTCAAGTTTCTTTGCGGACGCCCGATGACATCAGAGGTCGGCGAAGTGTTTTAACACAGCCATGGATTGCATTGTGAGTTGGGAGCCATTTTTTAATTAGATCATCCTCGATGTCCAGCTAATCTACAAAGGTTTGTCCTCGATGGCCAGGCATTATTCAACTTTCCAATTTCATGTATTTGGGTACTTTTGGCTTTGGTTCAAATGCAGGTTTGGATTGGGGGTTTAATTGCAAACAACGTGGTGTATTTTCTAGGTTGGAGGTATTTTTGAGTACTTATTTGGGGTTTAGTTTCAAAATTTTCCTAGATTTATAATATGATTTTTTATACAATCTTTTATCATTTGTTTACGTTTAGTCTGCTGAGTAGTTAATACAACAATGAGATCTAATTATAAACACTAAACTAATTTAGAATATGTATATACAACATGTAATACCCCGTATTTTTTAATAACTTTTAAAATGGGATTAATTAGAATTAATTGTGATATAATTGAAAATTAATCTGAATTTAAATATTACTCGAGAATAAAGTAATATGTGATTTATGTTGAATATTACTTAGTGATTAACGTAATATATATGATTATGAATTTATAATTGATTATGACATTATAAACTTGTCGTGAATTATGTGTACGACAATTATGGGAATTAAGTTGGAACGCGCAATTGAGTCGTGTCGGGATTATAATTATGAAATAAAAGTGAATTATTATGTCATTCGAATGGTCATTTTGATTGCGTCAAAGTGTTCGGAAGGGTTCAAATAGTCAAAAAAAGTCTACTTGGGTGTTTGATTTGGGTCTTGGGGCACTTTGGAACCGAAAGGACACCACGGAGGGGTATTTCGATCATTTTAGAAGGGAGGTGAATAGTAACTACGAAATTTTGAGTTTATTTTATAAGTAAAGGCATTAGAAACCTTAGGTTCATTCACCAAAAATAAGAAGAAAAGGTTTAGGGGAGATTGACAGACTTTCTATGGGAGATGAAGAGACTTTTCTAGGAAACCAAAAGACAACCACCTTGAACCACCAAGAGCCACCACCACTACTGCTGGAAGTTGGCCGAAAAAAGAGAGGACCACCAGTAGAGTGTCATACCTAATGGATCAGACCTACAATCTAAAGGCAAGTGATTAATTATTGCAATCTTAGCTTTTATATTGTCCATGTTAGGATAGTTAGGAAAATTCTGAAAAGTTGCATGAACAAAGATAAATTTGTGATACTACAAAAAAAGTTGGATATGACGACGTTTTTTTCGCGACGCTTATAAAAATGTCAGGATATATTGTATATATCGATGTTGCTTTAACAACGTGGGAAAAGCATCGACGTTTTATAAAAAGTGTCGAAATATTATTGACGTATATTAAAAACGTCAAAAAATTACGGCGTTTTATAAAAAAACGTGGGCTATTTCCCCACGTTTTGAAATAAAAATGTCGACTTCTAAAATATTTTTCCCCACTTTTATTTTCGATTTCCCTCCAAATGATACACTACTTTCCCTCTTTCGCAAAATTTTTTACACACTGCGAAACCGATTAACCCGGATCCCCCATCAACCTCCATAGCTCGATTCTCACTATCCACTACCGGCGATCTGCACCAACTCCTCCGGACCTCCACACTATTCCGGCCAGCAACATCCCTGTCAACTCGCGACCCAAACCTTATGCCAAACCCTCCAACCCAGATGCGATCCCAAACCCGAGAACCCCATACCTTTTATTCAACCCTTAACCCACATCCAATAGCTCTTACCCACTTCTCCCAAACCCAACCTAAACCCATGGCAGCTCATACCCCATACCTACGTAATCAACCCATATACGACCAAACCCTGCCTCTGGCCCATCTAAATCCGGCCAAATCCCTAAACCTTTAAACCCCCAACTGATACCAAAATCATCAAAGACACAATAATTTTGGATTTGCAAAAATTGAGCATGACTGAATTTTTGATGATAGGCCATCAATCTCAGTTCGGTTCCCTTTCAGACTTTGAGCACGACTGAATTTGAGCACAACGGTTAGTTTTTTTTCCTAATCTTGAAACAATTTGATTGTTATTATACCTTTTTTGACTTCGGGATATGGAATCCACACGCCGAATGTTGTAAGAAAATTAATAGGTCGTGAAGTTGGTTATAATTCTAGCCTTGATAATTACAAATTGGTGTTGGCTTTTTCCAGAGGTTATGCATAAATTTTTAGTTTTAAATCCAATTATTGGACACCAGTTGATATTGTAGAAGATAAATAAACGTGGGTATCAGTTGGTATCACTTGATTCATATAGAAATGTTGAGTATTAGTTGGGTTTTATTTTTATGTTGGGTATCAGTTGATTCATACACGAATGTTGTTGAAAAATCGTTCTTTATACGGTTTGATTTTTTATGTTGGGTGACAACATTCATACACGAATGTCATTGAAAATTTTGTACTTACTAATTCATTGTCATTATTGTATTGTTATGTTATGCTTTGACACTTAATATATTGTACTTATAGATCACTAATGCGATGGGATTCAAATCAACTCGTATGTCGCATTGTGATTAATGGGAGAATAATGGTTGACACGTTGATTGCCTTCGATACTAGAAAATATAACCCAAGTGGTCTACCCCTTGCGGTGGACCACAATGGAAATGTGCAAGACAAATAAACGACTAGCGAGATAGAGAAAAAAATTGACCCTATCCATAAAACCTTATCATGGGAGAGTCATTCTGTAATGAGAGTAAAGATAGTTTTGGGGGAAGACTAGAAAGGAAATCGCCATTTACTAAATTTGCATATTGATGTGAGTATATATATTTTATTTCAACGGGTCTTGTCAATATAGATTTAAAAAAGTCTTTTTCAAGATTTTGTTATATCTATACAATATGGGAGAGGGGTGTTTGAATAGTGACAACAATCCAACGAGTGTGATTTCTTCTCCTGATGCGATCTAAGGGTCTTAGAGTGTGCCATGTCAAATGGAAGACCTTATGACATGGAAAATGAGAGAATGATCACTTAATCCCCAAACCCACCCCGACTACCTCATTCTCCCGTTCTCTCCCATTCTCATGTTCCCTAATCAGTACCCCCAAGCAAAACCTACTCACTCTAAACCTTCTCGCCTGCCTCTATCACATCTGCGCCCCTCTCCCCTCGCCGCCTCACTTCTCTCCTCTCTACGCCTCTTCTATTTGGTTAGTTTTGAATGGTTTTTGATTTCAGGTTTAATCGATTGTAGGTTTGATCGATTTTAGGTTTAATCGATTTTATTTGTTTGGGGTTTCTGGCTTTTGGATAATGGAAAGGGGAAAGGGAAAGAGAATGAACCCCCTTACTTGGTTCAATTTTCACACCATAAAATTTTGATTATATTTAGTCTTAATTTACTAACTATCTATAATGTAACAGGAATTTCCACCTACTAATGCCCGCAAATTGGCTCAAAGACGTCGTCGTGAATGAGAATGATCACAAATTGAAGCCAGTGTTTCCCGACCTACAACAAGTCACGTCGATACGACATCTCCAATTCTAAGCACCCCTACAATGCAATGTGGCCCTCGGCAAACCCAGACCCCATATCAAACATTCTTATTGACATTCCAGAGCAACTTATGGGTAACGATAAGGGGAAAGGGAAAGAGAACCAACCCCTTGACTCGGTGCGATTATTTTTTTCTTTGTACTTAATTTCATTTTTTTAAACTGTAAAACCACTGTAATTTTTAGTTTTCATTTTTTATTCTTTGTATCCGCAGGTATGTCCAAATTCATATGTGGAAAGACACAATTCCACCTTAAATGTTCCTACGGTGTGACGTTTCTTCCATTTCCATATTTATTATTATTTTACTTTCATTATCTTTCATATTATTTACTAACTATCTATAACATGGTAGGATTTTCCACCTACTTATTCCCTTATCTTGGCTCAGAGATGCTCACGTGAACGAGAAGAACCCAGAATAGTGTCTGTGTTTCCCGTATGAAAAGTTCTCCATTGCTGAGCATCCCTACACCGCAATGTTTCCCTCTGTGTAATCTCACCCCCATATCAAACATACTTACAGACATTCAACATTCTGATCACCCGATTCATTTTGCCTCTTTCATTCAGCAGCATAATCTGAACTTAGATTTCGATTGTAACATCCTAACGACGGATGTAACTTCGTCTCCAAGAGTTGTGCAACAAGAGTTGTCCAATCGGGATACCACTTTTAATTCAGATACTCCCCCGTTGGGAAATAATATACCACCGACATTTAGGTACATTTACCTACTCACTTCTTTATTTTAATGTTTGTTTGGATTCTCATATCTTACACTATGTTTTAACAAATACAGTTTTCCTCCACTTAAAGTTAAGGATGTTTCATACCTTTAATGTTTCAAATGGTTAAGTAAAATTTAGGTTTACACGCCAAAAATTTATTTCTTGGATATTATACCTTTAATTTTTTAGTTTTTACTAACTTTATCATCTGTTAAATTTGATTATTTTGTAGTCCATTAGCATTGAGTGGATATGAATCAGATAACCATTTCAAAAAGCATATGTACCATTCTATATTGTTGTTTTACTTTTATATTATTGGTTAAATTGTTTGTTCATAAAATTTGTGGTTATTTTTCTAAACAACTCGAACGCTTTCGAAGCAGAAACACAGGTGTTGTGATTGTGATGTATCTGAACTCGACATCATTCATAGAGAGGTAACTATTACTTTATTAATATATATATATATATATATATATATATTATTTTCAGAAGAGAAAACACGCAGAGCAACTTTTGGATAACAAAAAGGGGAAAGGGAAGGAGAATGAACCCCTTACTCGGTTCAATTCTCACACCATAAAATTTTGATTATATTTAGTCTTAATTTACTAACTATCCATAACGTAAAAGTAATTTCCACCTACTAATGCCCGCAAATTGGCTTAAAGACGTCATCGTGAACGAGAACGGTCATAAATTGAAGCCAGTGTTTCCTGACCTACAACAAGTCGCGTTGATACGACTTCTCCATTTCTAAGCACACCTACAATGCAATGTGGCCCTCTACAAAACCAGACCCCCATATCAAACATTCTTACTGACATTCCAGAGCAGCTTATGGGTAACAATAAGGGGAAAGGGAAAGAGAATCAACCCCTTGACTCGGTGCGATTATTTTTTCTTTTGTACTTAATTTCATTTTTTAAACTGTAATTTTTAGTTTTCATTTTTTATTCTTTGTATTTGCAAGTGTGTCCAACTTCATACGTCGAAAGACACAATTCCACCTAAAATGTTCCTACGGTGTAACATTTCTTCCATTTCCATATTTATTATTATTTTACTTTCATTATCTTTCGTCTTCATTTACTAACTATCTATAACGTGGCAGGATTTTCCACCTACTTATGCCAGTATCATGGCTCAGAGATGCCGATGTGAACGGGAACGATCTCAGAATGCCGCCTATGTTTCCCGTCCGAAAATTTCTCCATTTCTGATCACCCTTACACCGCAATGTTTCCCTCAGTGTAATCTCACCCCCATATCAAATATACTTACGGACATTCAACATTCTGATGACCCGATTCAATTTGCTTCTTTGGTTCAACCGCGTAATCAGAACTTAGATTTTGATTGTAACATACTAACAATGGATGTAACTTTGTCTCCAAGAGTTGTGCAACAAGATTTGTCCAATCGGTATACCACTTTTAATTCAGATACTCCCCCGTTGGGAAATAATATACCACCAGCTTTTAGGTACATTTACCTACTCACTTATTTGTTTTAATGTTTGTTTGGATTCTCATATCTTACACTATGTTTAACAAATACTATTTTCCTCCACTTCAGGTCAAGGAGACCATCCTTCCAAAATGAACCCAGTAGGAGCGGACGAGGTTGTGCATATGATGCGTTGGGAAGACATGATTTGGGATCTATGAATCTAATATGCCCTCACTGATGCGTCATGCATATGAGATCGTGTATATGAATGTTATCATTGGTAACCTACTATCCTGAATGCAATGGTGTTTTCTCTCTCAATTTTTTAGTTTTTAACATTGTGTACTAATGTTGTAGTGTTAGTCCTAGGTAGCCAAAGTAAAGTGCTTAGCCATTTTTATCAAATTGAATATTCCTTTGTATTGATTAATACTTTTGTACTTCCTCCATGTCTAATTATAGGTCAGAACAAAGTGGAGACTGCATAAGCATATTGTGATTTTTCTTGAAAAGGTAAGACCTCATCGCTATTTTTTTAACTCATACCATTACTGTTGTGTTTCATGACATATTAGGGTGAATTTAACATTACCAAACGTATACCATTACTGTTTTGTATCGTGTACTAATGTCATGAAACATAACAGTAATGTTCATTAATTGGCATTTTTATTTCTTAATTGATTAACATACTAAATAGATTTCTTTTATTGCTATTAATGCCAGGCCCTAATTTCTTGAACTGATTTCTATTATTGATAACAGTTTAGTATGTGACATATTATTTATTTTTTCTTTCAGGTACCCTCGTGCTAATGTAATTTTTTCTTTCAGCCTTTCATATACCATCAAGACAGACCCTCATAACTTTGACTATGTCTTCGTCTCGGGCACTACTCAGAATTTCTGACCTTGGCGGGATGCTGAAGACACAATTAAGTCTTTAGAAAATGAAGCCTTGGACTCTAAAAGACAAATGGCACTAGATCACCTCAAGTCATTGAAATCAAACCATGCACCTATAACTTTGGATGATATGATTACCGCATTACAACGCTCAAAGGAAGATAAAATGGAACAAGACGATGAATCGCTTATAAAATCAACATCAAGTGTGCTGAAGTTAGCATGTATTGACCTTCCCAAACTTACAGGTTTCTCTAATTATTGGTAACCTATAATGTGTCTCTCCTCTTTAACTTATTAAGAAAATTACTTGCTCCAATAGGAACTATGAAAATTATAATATGTTGGCTTGGTTACAGATCCTGTAATTGCATATTTTGAGCTTCTGATGTACCCTATCCGTATTTATATACATCAGTAGCTATTGTTACTGATGCACATTTTGAGCTACTGATGTATATCTCACTTTTGATATCCTAATGAAGGATTTATATAGCTATTGTTATTTCATGAACTTAGCATCGATGGTACAATCTTGAAAGAAAAATCAAAATCAAGTGTGATGAAGTTAGGATGTACTGGCCTTCCTAAAATTGCATGTTTATCTAATTATTGGTAACCTATATTATGTCTCTGCTCTTCACCTTATCTAGACAATTACCTGGTCCAATAGGAACTGTGAAAAGCGTAATATGTTGGCATGGTTATAGATCCTGTAATTGCATATTTTGAGCTACTAATGTACCCAATTTGTGTTCATGTACATTAGTAGTTATTGTTTATAATGCATATATTCAACTACTGAGGCATAAGTTGTTAATATTTGTGTTATATTCTGTTGGTTTTCCTTAGATTTCTAATCATCTGAAGTGATTTAAATTAATGATGGTCTTGATAGGGGTTCTGTAAAGGATACTTTTCACATGGTTAGTAAACCAGGGTAATAGACATCTTCATATCACTTATATGCTTCAGTAGTTTATGCACTTATATGCATTGATATGAACTTATATACTTTGGTAACTTTTCTTTTTCACTTTTAACATTTTAGCATATGCACTTATGTGCTTCAGTAATTGTTTATGACGCTACATTTATTGAGTTCTACTCATCCAAATGCAGACTCAGCAATTCATTTCTTAATCTTATTTTAGAACTAGAGAATAGGAATGATGGTGGACATTATCATGGAAGATGAAAAGAATTACAAATGGTTGCCTGAGTTGATTCATTTATTGAGTTAAACATTACAGGATCAAATGTCCAAAAAATATCTATAGATTTCTCTATTTTTGAAGTTGATGTGTATTAGAAAGATGGATCAATAGTTATGGTGCAGAGTAACTATGATGTATTGTGTATCATATTTAAATGAAGGTTCCAAATTCACATGGATTCAGTGTTCACAATGTAGGATCCATTGCCACGCAAGAGTAAATAAAGTTGATTTGTTGGAGAGCAATGTAAAATGTTGGAGAGTTGTGATTTTTAATTTTTTTTTTAATTTTTTTCTTTATTTTTTTAAAGTATAATTTTATGTTCAGAAGCTGAGTAGTTGATATGTTTGTATCTTTTTGTTTTAGAATCTTACTGAATCTAATTACTACTACTATCAATAATGTTTATTAAATGCCACTACCAGCAGATGATGGTCAATGCCCGCTTTGCATGCGAGAGGTATTTTTATTTTTTGTTATGTTTATTTTTTTAATTCCAAGTTTTCTTAAGGATATGGTTGATATGCTGAGTTTTTGTTTTCTGAGGAGATAAATTTGGAATAATTATGAACATATTTGTCAGGCTAGCATGCTGAGAGAGAGGAATAATCAATATAAAACAATCAACTTTCTGGACATATGCACTAATAATTAATCTCTGGATGAGAATCAAGGCCTCTACTATAAAACTGTATGTTTATAAACTTTTTGTATCCATTTTTTTAAGGTGCTCATGCTTCTTTGTTGATTTGTGCACAAATTTGAAGTACTAGAGACATGTTACATTATAATTTATGTTGAAGAAAAATAATAGAAGTGGGCAACAATCGTGATTTAACAATCGGGTTAAAAAAAATTGGAAGTGACACAGGAAACAGAATTGTGCGAATCATGAATTTCAATGATTCTCAGATTTCATAACCTTGATAATTCTCCTCCAATTCTATTTTTAGATCTCAATCGAATCAATTTGTAGATTCAAATATAAAATTTCACTATTTTGACAACTTATAAAGTTAATTAGGCTTTAGTCCTATTTCAATAGTTTCATTTGACCGTCTTTAACTCCAACTATGTGCATGCCACTACTAGAAGTTACAATCCTTTCTAGTTTTCTTTGTTGATCCCTTGACCTATTTGATTTATACTTATTGGATGCACACTATTTGCTATTATGAACTATGAATTTTTGGAAACATGTACGGAGGGATGGAACAGTCATGTGACTTCATTGAACTAGTGAAGTCAACTGTGTAGCAGGCCTACTCTCCAAGCAAGGTGCAATTCAAAGAAGAGAGTTTATTTATCATAGTTTAAAAGTCCTCCCTAGGGACATTAAACTTTCTATATCTCTGGATTCATCAAATTTTCCTTTTCTTATAGTTAATAGATGAATTTCCTTTTCTAATATACTTGTTTAATGCGTGTATGTAGTGTTGATTTGAGAGTGGTGTTATGTGTTTCTGAGTGAACAAGAGAGAAGAAACGAGCTTCACCTCAATCCAAAGTTGATCTTTTCCACATCAATCATAAAATCATATAGTCCCCACTGGAGGCTCTCCTTACGCAAGGGTCAAACATGTTCAGGTCTAAAAAATTATTTATCATAAATTATTTTGTTTTCTTTGTTAATCATTAATGTTGGTGTTCTTTTAGAAGCTGGAAATGGTGATCACTTTAAACTGAAATCTGATCCCGCCCTCCTCGGTGGAAGTTCAGCAGGCAACCCCTTAGGTAAAATGAAAACGAACTAAATTCAATTCAAAAACCAAAATCAAATTTAATTCATTAGGCAAACAATTCAATTAATCTATTAATTAATAACTGATACCAAATATATGTGCAACCCCCTCTCAAACTTGTCAAACGCATGAAAAATTGCAAAAATGATATTTTAATTTGCATTAATATAACTTAATCGGATATACGAAATGGCATTTAAATTTATTAAATATATATTATATAAACTGAAATTTAGGTCTAAATCTAAATATACAAACATTTTTAGCAAATTAAAAAATGGGTTGACCCTAGATACAACTAAATCTCCCCTTAGATGATTGTATTGATTTCAATGTGTATTAACCTAAATTGATTAATTGGTTAACAAATAGATTGAGTTAAAATATCTTGATTAGGCTTAAAAACATGCCTTTAGAAGGTGAGAACTCAAACCAAACCCCAAACAGCCCCGTAAGAGGCACTAACACCTTGCATAAGACTAATGTAATTCATAGGAATTGACCCTGTAGTCATGGGTCTCCCAATTTGAGAATATGATGATAATTTTAAAAAATATCTAATTTAGGCTTAAAAACAAGTTGTTAAAGGGTAAATACCCAATCATCCCCCATACAGTCCCGTAAGAGGCATGAACACCTCAAACGGGACCAATGTAACTCGTAGGAACTGATCGCGTAGTCACGGGTCTCCCAATTTGAGACTATGATGATAATTTAAAAATATCCAGATCAGGCTTAAAAATATGCCACTACAGGGTGAAAATCTAAAACAAGCGTCACGGAGCTCTAGGTCTGAGAATATGACGATAATTTGAAAATATCTAGATTAGGCTTAAAAACATGCCGTTAGAGGGTGAGAACAAAAACTAGCCCCCAAACGGTCTCGTAAGAGGCACTAACACCTCGCATACAAGTAATGTAACTTGTAGAAACTGACCGCATAGTCACAGGTCTCTCGGTTTGAGAATATGAAGATAATTTGAAAATATCTAGATTAGGCTTAAAAATAAGCTGTTAGAGGGTGAAAACCCAAATCGGCCCCCAAACGGACCCGTAAGAGGTATGAACACCTCAGACGGGACTAATGTAACTCGTAGGAACTGATCACGTAGTCACGGGTCTCTCAATTTGAGAATATGATGATAATTTGAAAATATCTAGATTCGGCTTAAAAAACAAGTCATGGGTGAATACCCAAACTAACCCCCAAACGGACCGGAAGAGGCATGAACATCTCGTATGGGACCAATGTAACTTGTAGGAATTGACCGCATAGTCACAGGTCTTCTGGTTTGAGAATATGACGATAATTTGAAAATATTTAGATTATGATTAAAAACATGTCGTTTGAGGGTGAAAACTCAAACGAGTCCCCAAACGGCACCGTAAGAGGCATGAACACCTTGCACAGGACCAATATAACTCGTAAGAATAGACCACGTAGTCACGAAGCTCCCGTGGGTGAAAACCCAAACTAGCTCCCAAACGGCCCGAAAGAGGCATGAACACCTGGCATGGGACCAATGTAACTTGTAGGAACTGACTGCGTACTCACGGGTCTTTTGGTTTGAGAATATGACTAATGTAATTCGTAGGAGCTGACCACGTAGTCACAAGACTTTCGATTTGAGAATATAATAATAATTGCAACTCGTATATGCAATTTTTCGGCTTGAATAAGTTTGTTTTTGAAAAACTACTTGGTTACTAATATAATCTCTTTTTTGTATCCTATTTTTTTGCAGGATGACATTTTATCGTTAGCTTCTATCCACGTGGAAAACACGAAGTCAATGATTTATAACAAGTGGATTATTTATTTAACGTCGTAAATATTCAGGATTCTATTTTTTTTTGTTATGGCCATGTAGACTTTTGTAGTTTTATTGTTAACTTTTATGGTCGTGCGGGCTTTTGTAGTTTTATTGTCATATTTTATGGCCGTGTGGGCTTTACATTACTCAGGTTTTATATTAACAGGTTGTAGAATGTCCAGAAAATAGAGGAAATTATGTCAAATTTTTTTTTTGTCTATGAACAATTAAGACTTGTAATAATTTGAAGTTTGTATGTACATTAGTTTATCAACAACGTGCGAGATTCGCGATTTGTGAATTTTCTTGTTTTCAAATAGTTATTTTCTTGGATATAGTTTTCTTTGGTCGATTGAGAACTTTTTTGAGGGATCCATTATAATATTAATGATGTCTACTTAGATAATATATGGCACCTAAAATATTTACGTTTTATAAAAAAAATGTCGGAATGTTGTATAGGAAAAGTTAGTTAACATTATGATATTTTTAAGTATATGATTGAATTTTGTGTTAATATCTTAATTTAATATTTTCGACGCTTTTGGGAAAACATTGAGGCAAAACTCGACTTTTTTTTTTAAAAGTCATATCTGTAGCTCGAGGCAAGGACAATTGTCGACGGTTAACAAACGTAGCAGGAAGCATCAGAAAATGTGTATCCGACGTTTTTAACAAACGACGCTTATTTCTCGACTGTAGATACGCCGATGTTTTTAAAAAAATCGTTGTTCAAGCGTCGGGATTTCTGTTCCCGACATTTTTAGAGTTTATTCCGACGTTTACAAAACGTCGCTAAAGCCAAGTTTTCTTGTAATCTTTGAAATGGATATTATCTAGGAGTGATCTCTTTTGATTATAGAATAAAATCCATGAATTTTATATTATCTTGTGAAGAAATCTGGGATTTACACTCTTATTGATGATAAAGTCAAAAATTAGAGTTCTTGAGAATAAAATGAATTTGAGTAAATTAATTCACGTTAATGATGTTTAAATGATTTTGGATACGTTAGAACGTATCCATATATGATGGTATATGATTTAGAATTCATGAGATTAAATTGGGAATCATTTAATAAAGAAAAATTAGAGTTTATATGATGTTCATGGATAAATATAAAATATGAGTTTTTGGGAAATAGTATGTTTTAAATTCAACCTTATTGATGATTTTAGATGGTTTGATTATTAGAAATCATTTACATATCTTGGTTTATCATATGGAATGAATATTTGGGAGTTTAGTATTATTTGATAAAGGTTTTGATGATTAAAAAGTAGGAACCCCGTAGAAAAAACAAATGCAGAAAACTAGGCACTGTCTAATCGATCGATCGACCGACTCAAGATTGTCGATAGATCGACTAGAATCGTCGATCGATCAACTTCCCCTGGAAATGTGAAATATCTTCCTTTTTAATTGTTGACTAAATCTCAAACTTTGAGGAACCTTTGATGATGATTAAATGAACTTAATGGGACTTAGGTAAGGGCAGTAGGAGATATTTAAGACCCGAAAAGTATTATTTTGGGATTGTGAATGAGGGAAAATTAATGAGAGATTAATTAAAAGAGTTATTCTGGAGAAATATATTACTTGGGGTTTAAATCGGATAAATGATAATTTATGGTTAGGACCAAAGTAAGAGAGTCATAAATTACTGGTATAACCTTAGATATAATTGGGATTAACCTTAAGAGATGGAATAAAGGGTTAAGAGTGAATTAGGGATTATCGAGGAAAAAACCTAATTAAAGTGAATTTAATTCATAGAAATTCGAGAGTCGTGATGAAATGGATTTGTAGGACGTGATGTTTACTTACTGAATTTATTTGAGGATTAAATGATCACCATCGTGCGGGTAGATAAGTTCGGAAATATATACTTTGAGAATTAAAGTCATAATCGAAAATTTACGTAGGATATTCGGGATATAATTATACTATGTATGGGATTTATTATATGGGTTGTACGTATGCCCTATGGTTATATATAGGTATGATGAATACCTATTATTATTATTATATATATATATATATATAGGTGAGATGATTGCCTATTAGTATCATATGGTTGTGTGAATACCTTATTGATGTGATATTTATATAGGTGGAATGTATACATATATTATAGTTTGTTATGTGTATGGCATACCTACGCTGCTTGCTATCGGGGTGAATGATTCAGGTTGTGGACGGCCTTATCCTTGTGCGCCCAATTGGGAGGGATTTTAGATTCGTACCCTGAGCATAAGACCTTAGACACGTGCTATCGGTGTATATGATAGTTTCGACGATTGAATGGGAGCGTAGGTATGTGTGTAGTATGCTCGCCTCCAATATATTTGTGTTATGATATGATTCGTGAGAGACACCGAATCAATAGTCCTCTAAACAGTGACATTATGTAACAGGACATGATAGCAGAGTATGCATGCACCGCAGCTATGACTGGGGAGGTACCGTATTAGTATATATATAATTAGTGTGATATTATATATGTAAACTATGATGTAATCTACTGTGTGACATTGTAGATATAGAGATGTAATCTTCTGTGTGATATTGTAGATTAAAAATATAAACTTTGATTTAATCTACTGTATAATGTTGTAGATAGAAGTGTATAACGAAATCTGAATTTAATTAAGTTAGTGAACACTTAATTCCAAGGTTGTAACAAGACTAGTTCATATTAAAGAGAAATGAATATGAATAATTAAATTACGTATGGTATGGGACATACGGGTTTAAGATATGGGTTAGAATTATGTTGAGGAAACTAGTTAGGAGGGAACCTTAACTAGGAAGATAATAAGATATGATAGGTGTGCACTTTAGATGATAGGTGAGAATTCTCAAGAGAGAGCCCGAGAAACTAACATGTACATAATAAATGCCTAATTGTAATTGTTAAGCACTTGCTATTTTTAAAATCTTTTACAATCGGGCTTGAACCCATTTCCTTGCATATTATCTTCTCTACTATATCTTGTACATTAGGTATCCAGCAGTAGGAATGCCCATCATAGATTATGGATGTTCCGATGGATTATAGCTACTAGCAGAGATGCGGATTTTGTTTAGACACTTCCTTTCTGTTGATTCACTCATCTGTAGTGTGTACTTAATTTAGGGCATGTCACCCAGGATTCTAGAGGTTGTAATTATTTATGTAAGCATTGTGGTTATCAGTTTTATTTAGTGTAGTTGTTATAATTTCACTTGAGAGTTATTCCAGTCACATTTATTCCAGGATTCAGTTGTGATGTGTTGTCACATATTATTATTTCATGTCGTGGAATGGTTTTAATTAAATTAAAAATGGAAAAAAAATTACACTTAGCTTAATTAACTATCAGGTGATTAATAAAGAAATTGTTTTCGACAGTGATGCTGAGAATGAACCAACTGGATATTCTGATTTAATTAAATGAAGGACAGATCACCTGATATTTAATTAGGCGGTTTGTTACACAACATAAATTGTATATGATTTTTTATATTAGCTAGGCTTTTGAGTCAAATGGGTTATAAGGAGTGAAAATACAGTGCTTGCTACACGTGTTGGTGTTGTTTCATGAGGTTTCATTATTTCTAACATGAACTTTTTTAATAGCACAACTGTCTGGATTTTATTATATTAACACATTTTTGTGTTGTTTTAATCAGGAGGAATTCCAACAATTTTAGTTGGACAAAAACTTTGATTTAACTTCAAACTGTGAGTTTTTTTCTCTACATATTTCAATGAAAAGTCTAATTAACACATTTGTGCTTTCATAGAAAATAACCAAGAGTATAATTAACACATTTATGCTAATTAACACATCTATGCTATTTTAGATTTCATCGTATATGTTATATTTTTTTAATATCACTTTTAGACATTTATGTATTTCTGACTGTTTTATATTTCTCGTTGTACGTGACCTATTTGGACTGTATTTGATAGTATAATAGATTAACTTTTTGCCGCGTTACATATTATTGCATTATTTTCTAAACATTTTAACATGTGTTACTTATTACCTTTTCACCCTTGTTACTTGTTATATAACATTTGCTTTGAGTTGTTTGGCATTCTTGAATTGTTGTTAAACGGTGGATTTGAACATTTAGATGGACATTGAGTTAGTTGGCCTTAGGAATTTATAATATATCGCATTATTATTTGAATTATCATATGGGATTCTTGAATTGTTATTGACTGGTGGATTTGAACATTTAGATGGCCATTGAGTTGGTTGCCCCTAGGCATTTCCAACATTTAGGGTTGTGATTAAACTGAATATAAATACGACATAAATAAAACATACTATAAATTTTAAAGGCTTGATGTTAAACAATTAATAATTCAAAATGAAACATAACTATGTATACGAAGAAATGTAACTCGTAGGAACTGACCGCGTGCTCACCGAAATCTCGGTTTGAGAATACGACGATAATTTGAAAACATCTAGACTTTGGCTTAAAAACATGGTATTAGAGGGAAAAAACCCTAAACAGCTCCCGAACGTCCTCATAAGGGCACCAACACCTGGCACAGGATCAATGTAACTCTTAGAATTTGACCACGCGATCACGGAACTCTCGGTTTGAGAATAGGAGGATAATTTAAAAATATCCAGACTTAGGCTTGAAAATATGGCGTTAGAGGGCGAAAACCCGAAACAGCCCTGAACGGCCCCGTGAGAGGCACCAACATCTTGAACGGGACAAATTTAACTCGTAGGAAATGAGCGCACGATCTCGGGACTCCCGATTTGACAATTTGAGGGTAATTTAACAATATGAGGACTTAGGCTTAAAAACATGGCGTTAGAAGGCAAAAACCCGAAACAGCCCCCAAACGTCCGCATGAGAGGCACCAACACCTCACACGGGACCAATGTAACTCGTAGTGACTGACCGTGTGATCCCGGGACTCCTATTTTGAGTATACGAGGATAATTTGAAAATATCAGGACTTAGGCCTAAAAACATGACGCTTGAGGGCAAAAACCCGAAACAGCCCCCGAACGGCCCCATGAGAGGTACCAACACCTCGCACAGGACCAATGTAACTCGTACGAACAAACAGCACGATCATGGGACTCTCGATTTGAGAATACGAGGATAATTTGAATATATTAGGACTTGGGCTTCAAAACGTGGTGTTAGAGGGCGAAAACCCGAAATAGCCCCTGAACGGCCCCGGGAGAGGCACCGACACCTCCCACGGGACCAATGTAACTCCTAAGAACTGACCGCATGATCACGGAACTCCCGATTTAAGAATACGGTGATAATTTGAAAATCTCTAGACTTAGGCTTAAAAACATGGTGCTAGAGGGGGGAACCCTGAAACAACCCCCAAATGGCCCCGTGAGATGCGTCGACACCTCGCACAGGACCAATGTAATTCGTAGGAACTGACTACGTGATCACGGTACTCCCAGTTTGAGAATACTATGATAATTTGAAACTATCAAGACTTAGGCTTAAAACTCGGCGTCAGAGTGCAAAAACTTGAAATAGCCCCCAAACGGCCCCGTAAGAGGCACCGACACCTCGCACGGGATCAATGTAACTCATAGGAACTGACTCCCTAGTCATGGGGCTTTCGCTTTGAGAATTCGAGTATAATTTAAAATTTTCTAGATTTAGTCTTAAAAGCATGGCGTCAGAGGGAAAAAACTCAAAATAGCCCCCGAAAGACCCCGTGAGAGGCACCGACACCTCGCACGG
This sequence comes from Sambucus nigra, assembly GCA_949130495.1. Classification (NCBI taxonomy): domain Eukaryota; kingdom Viridiplantae; phylum Streptophyta; class Magnoliopsida; order Dipsacales; family Adoxaceae; genus Sambucus; species Sambucus nigra. Next base: position 391,341,421 of record OX422219.1, read on the forward strand.
GATCAATGTAACTCTTAGGAACTGACCGCGTGGTCACGGAATTCCCAATTTGAGAATATGGAAATAATTTGAAAATATCTAGACTTAGGCTTAAAAACTTGGCGCTAGAGGGGAACCACTAAACAAGCCCCAAACGGCCCCGTGAGACGCGCTAACACCTCACACAGGACCAATGTAACTCGTAGGAACTGACCGCACGATAGCGGTACTCTCGATTTGAGAATACGACGATAATTTGAAAATATCTAGACTTAGGCTTAAAACTTGGCGTCAGAGTGCGAAAACTCGAAACATCCCCCAAGCGGCCCCGTGAGAAGCACCGACACCTCACGCGGGACCAATGTAACTCGTAGGAACTGATCGCTTGGTCACGGGGCTCCTGGTTTGAGAATGCGATGAGAATTTGAAAATTTCAGGCGTAGGGTTAATTTGAACAAGATTTTTGATAATTTGAATAAGATTTTTATAAAACTACCTTGTTACTGATATCACTTTTTTGTATTACAGGATAACATTGTATCGTTTTCTTTTTTGCACGTGGAACAAATGAAGGAGTCAATGGTTTACAACATTAAGTTTGTTTATATAATGTTGTGGACATTCAGGATTATATTTTGTATGTGTCACAGCCCTGCAGGCTTTTATTGTTTTATTCTTTAGTTTTATGGTCGTGCGGGCTTTTATAATTTGATAGTTAAATTTTATGGCCGTGTAGGCTTTATAATAAGAAGTTTTTTTATTAACAGGGTTTGGAATGTCCAGAAAATAGAGGAAATTCTGCCCAATTTTTTTTTATCTGTGAATTATTATGACGTGTAATATTTTTATGTCTGTATATATATTACTTTATTAACAACGTTCCCTATTCGTAATTTGTGATTTTTTTTATCGTTTTACCAATAATAAATATTTCTAAAACCTCTTACGCGTCCAATGTTACACGTAGCAACTGATCGTGCAGTCACAGGACCCCCAATTTTAGGAAGTGACAAAACAAAAACATTTTTTTTTAATTATAGTTAAATATGGTCATGAACTTTGTCCATGATCATTTCTATTTTTTCCATCGCGTATAAAAATGGTCACGTCCAAAGTCCATGACCCCCAACCGTGACGAAAAATGGTCGCGGACTTTGGCCGCGACCATTTTTTTCCTTTTTGTTCATCCGATTATGGGTCACGGACTTTGGCCGCGACCATTTTTTTCCTTTTTTTTTCATCTGGCTGTGGGTCATGGAATTTGGTCGTGACCAATTTTTGTCATGGTTGGGGGTCACGGACTTTGTCCACGACCATTTTTTTCGTCGCGGTGTGGGTCACGAACTTTGACCGCGACCAATTTTTATCATGGTTGGGGGTCAAGGACTTTGGCCACGACCATTTTTTCGTCGCGGTGTGGGTCACGAACTTTGGTCGCGACCAATTTTTGTCACAGTTGGGGGTCACGGACTTTGGCCACGACCATTTTTTTCCTATCGCAGTGTGGGTCATGGCCCAAGTCCACGACCATCTGTCGTGACCGCTGAGGACCATGACCCCAGATTGGTCACGAACTTGGGCCGCAACCCATGAAATTGGTCACTCCCGAAATGGTCACGGACCAAGCCCGCGACCCACAATCTTGGTTAGGGATTTTGGTTGTGACCATTCGCCAGTTTGGGTGTAGTGGAAAGTCATACCTCTAGATATTAGTCATCAGTGAACTGATGAGTAGCCATTTGTACTACATCTTCTTCCTCAGCCAAACTAGGTTCCGCTAAAAGACATTATTCTTGGGGGGAAATCACATCCCCCCTACTTCAGCAACCTCCTCCCGTATCCCTTCTCCTGGGCTTGCAGCAGCGATTTCAACTCGCTCCTGACTGTGGATTGAGGGACCAAAAAGTTTAACAAAAACCTGGTCATAAGAGGGAGTGGGGACTAATAGAGCAACGGTTTCTGGTAAAGATGCCTGCGAAGCACAATGGAGAGCAGGATTGAATATCACAAAAAAAGTGCAAATAGCTTAGAAAAACAAAAGGAAAAGCTTACTATGGATGACGGGACAATAGGGGCGGGGGACTTATGTACAGATTCACTAATACTTGCACAAGGCCCCAAGACCAGCCTGCTCGCATAAAAAAGCAAGGTCAGGCGAATAACCACTACTGGATTCAGTTGAAGTATCAGAAATAACTGCCCCTAAAGGGAAATGTGAGGTTATCTAAGAAGGGCATCTATCTCTTTCGGCACAATATCCTTTGAAGCAGGTAAAACTTTGATTGACTTTTCCAATATACGACCTTCTTCAACATCATCGCGCGAACTACCTTGCACACCAACCTAAAAAAGATTTGTAATAAATGGGAGTCATTATTATGAGGTCAAAGAAAGAAAAATAAAAGGCTTAAAAGGAGAATAGCAGATATACCTCTTCTTCTCCCAAAACATCATAATCTCGAGGAGGTGAAGCGATCTTAGAAGGAGAAACCATTCTTCTCAACCCGCATCTGTGAACAAGGATACTCTTCCTCCTCCTCTTATTCTTCTTCCTCTTTTTATTCCTTCTTCTTTTCTTCTTCCTCCTCTCCCAAATCATCATCATCATTATCATCGCCACCTTCACTAATAGATGCATATCTTTTAGGATGCTCTTCTTCACTTACCTCGCCTGATTCATTTAACATAAGATTCATCTAACTTCTGCTTCTTACCACCTTCAATAGCTGGGGGAACATGGGAAAACCCACAAGAGGCCATCTGGGCTGATATAAAAGCCCTATCCACCTCAGTAAAATGCTCCCAAGTCTACCTAAGTTGGTCAAACATCAAGATGACCTGTTGGGTAATCATGGGATAAAGAGTTTTGATTTGAGATACTTGATGGGGAATTTTTGGCTTGTTTCTTAGGGATTTCCTAGTGTACCTCATAGCCACTCCAGTTGAAACATCACGAGAAGTTTTACCCCCTCGCTAGGCGTGGAAGAACTAGGAGTAATGGAAACTGCCTCGACCATAATAGAAGGTTGAGCAGCTTTCTTCCTCTTCACTATTGCTTGATCTACAGGGGCAAGTGTAGGAAACTTAGAGGGAACATAACTGTTGGTAGTACTCAGAGGGAACATTAAGTTGAAGTTAGTACAATTTATCAAACCCAACTCAGTGGAAGGATACCTTCCAATCTCATTTAACAAGTCTCCTTAAGAAGATTACTCTGGAAATAGCCAAGATGGTTCTGCCAAAATATTGCAAGGTACATCGCTGACCTACCTCCTCGAGCATCCTTACTTGTGATGATAAGGTTAGCAGGGTAATTTGTGCAAAGGTTAACAACAGTTGAGGTAAGGAAATTATTGCATGCAAAGGAGAAATTTGTGGGTTTTTCTCGGGTGAAATGGCTCAACATAGGGTTTCCTTGATCACAGACAAACTGCATGGCTACGCAGTGTGGGCTATAGACGGAGTAAAAAGAAGACCATTACATGTAAAAAGGCAAATAAGAAGGGATCAACAATAGGGAACATCATTCGAGGGGAAATTTTTAGCCAACGCCTCATCAATGGGGATAATGGGATGCTCCTCCTCCGCGAAGAAATAATTTGAAAAAAATTGGTCCACCCTAACGTAGGGGTGAGGTATGAACCTTTTGACTCTCTCAATCAAAGATATATGAGGTTTCTTAGAATTCTTAGTGGTTCCAACAGAAAATTCAGGGGGACTCTGATGGGCTGAGAACTGGGGTAGCTAGCGGCCGGGGCATAGTCTGGAAAATGGGCATATAGGAAAGTTGTCAACAATACGTGGTTCGCATAGTTGGAGACATCAAACGTATCGATTCTCCTGGATGAGTATACTGCTACTCGATTTAACCAAGTGTACAACGAACCAAGTGTAATAGCTATGAGAGGGACTGTCATGCCATTGTCCATGCGAACAACCATATTGATCAAGTCCTTTATTGGCCAATCGTGGGCCTTGCCCGGGTGGAAGATCTTTGATAGCATCACCTAGATATATCCAGGAAGCTCAATCTGAGAAACACACCCTTTTTCTAACCAAGGGTTGCTCGAATACCTGCTTGATCACTGCCTTATCCTCGATGAAATAAAAGTACCTAATTACCTTTGAATAGGTACACTTGTTGTATGTCACCATATAGCCTTTCATAATTTCCTCCAACTCAACCCTTAATGCCTTCTCCTTGCTAGAAATAGCTTCCTCAAAGAATGTGTCAAAACCTATTGCCTCCAACCCCTGTAGCTCACACACATTTTCAAGGGTAATGGTAAACTCACCCCAAGAGGTAACAAAGGTGTGTGACCTATGACTACACTGGGACACGAGTAATTGGAGGGTGGTATTATTCTTTTCGAGGGTGAGGTCACCCAGCCAACTGGTGCATGATAAACCAATCAAACAAAGTTGTACAGAGTATTTGGAATGTATATGGTCGGTAGAAGGACCAAACCTTCACAAGCACTAGAGAAGGCCTCAAACTCCACCTTTGAGAACTGATTAGGCATATATTCTTCACATTTATCCCCTTAATTGCAGTATTTTTATGATCACGTGCAGTGTAAATATCTTGGATTTGTCTCGTATTTATGCTACTAACCTTTTTTGGAAAGCATTTCGTGTTTTGTGTATTTCTCATGTGTTTTACAGGTATTTCACACAAGTTAGTGCGAAGGAGAACTCAAAACAGTGAAAGAAACCAAGAAATGGAGAGTTCAAGAACATTTTTGTAATTTTTCAGCCTTAGTCCGAAGGTGAGGCCAACTAGAAAGTTGAAGAGATCTAAATTACAAGAATATTGGAAAAAATGGCACCTCAATCCGAGCTACGGTGAAGAAGTTACAAGGTTTTGAAGTTGCGCGATAATGAAGAGAAATGAACCAGAAAAACAGGATGGATCCAGATGGGACCAAACCGATCCGGTGGTGACCGGACCGGTCCGGTTAGAAAAAAAGAACCGATCCGATAAAACAGGACCGATCCGGGTGGAAACCGGACCGGTCTGGCTGTACAGATTTCTGGCATTAATTATGCAGATTTTTGGCGTGTGCTACTGATGAAACTTGTTCCACAAGCACTATTGGCTGTCAATTTCGAGACTTTGTGCTATAAAAGCCCATGCCCTACATCATTTGAAGCGGAGTTTCTAGAGAGAGGCTAGGTTAGGAGTAGGTTAGAAGTGCTAGATTAAATTTTAGGGTTAGATTTTGAGAGCAAATTTTATATTCCTTCAAGAGTTTTCATGAACCCTAGTTTGTAAGAAATTCTGGATTCCAATTCCATTTTTTGTTGCTGAATTCAAGTAAACTCTTTCCATTCTCTTATTTTATTACTTGCAAATTATTTCCCATGTCTTGTAGATCCATAATTTTGTGTGTGAATTTATTCTTGAACCAAATCATGAGTAGCTAAATTCCTAAGGGTTGGGGTACATGAACTCAATCCAAGGCAAATTATTTATGTACAAAATAGAGGTTAAATTAAAATATTGATTGAATCGTGAAAGCACCGCTTTATATTTACCTTTGATTTAGTATGGTGCGGGCTTGAACCTCATATACGTAATGCTTAGAATATATAAAGACTGGATTCATTCACCGCTTTATATCTATCTTTGATTTCATATGATGCGGGCTAGATCCCTCATATATGTAATGCTTAGATTGTACAAAGACCGGATCTAGTCAATAATTTTAATTTACAATTCTAGTATTCTATACGGTAATTTGTTAAGGATTGAGGGATTGTACCCTACCCTATTTTCTCCCATTTGTCAGATCTAATTTCTTTTGCACTTTTCAGTTTGTTTTTCTTAAGTAATTTTTTTAATAGAAATTTTCCCAATTTTTAATCATCTTTTCGTTTCTTTTACGAAATCATTTCAAGATTTAATAATTTTTCTTATTACTATTTGGCAATCTCGATCCCTGTGGATACGATCCCGACTTACCGGGTTTATTACTTGAGCGACAGGCTTGCACTTCAGCCTAGATTGTACGCACTTTTGAGACAAATATTAAGTCGCGTCAAGTTTTTGGCGCCGTTGCCGGGGATCCGAAATTGTTAAATTTTTAAGAAAGTTATTTTTATCTACAAGTGATTTCGAAAAAAAAAATTGGAAAAATATGTGTGTCACGTTTTTGAATTGCCCACTTTGAAATGTCTTATTTTAACTCTTTTGGTGGCTTTAAATGTTATGCTAATAGTGAGGAAGAGGAGGCACTCAAGACTTATGACCATTGGATCAATATCACTAAAGATGATTATATTAAATACAAGCCTAGTGCTGAGAAACTCCAAATTTATCAAAATCAATTGCTTGAAGAAGAAAGATTTGAAAAAGAATATCGCGAAAAAAACCGTTATTGGGAGCAAGAGTTAGATGCATTATTTGAACCCAATGAGGATTTTTTTTCCGATAGTTTTGAAGATGAAGTAAGTTTTCAACCAAATGAGGAATTCGAGGTGCTAGAACCAAGAAAGCCTACTTTGGAAGAACTCTTACTTGATCTACAAAAGCAATCTGATGACCGTGCTGTTCTCGAGTCGAAAATTATAGAAACTTGCAAGGAGTTGAATGATTATTTGGACAACTTAGAAAAGGTCGAGACTTGCGCTTCACCTAATACTTTTGAGAATGAAATCATTGAAATTGATCCAAGTTCTTTTGAATCTCAACCTATTATAAATATTGCAAAATCTACTGAGGTTGAGGATCATTTGTCTCCTTGTGTCCCCACTATTATCGAACCATTAAATCCATCACAAGAATTGGATGAATGTCTTAAGGATGTTGATCCGCTTCTTGTATGGGAATGTTATTTTGAGATGCTTCATCTTACGGGCCACACACTTAGACGTGTCACTCCACCAGATCCAATTGAAAATTTTGAGGGAAAAAATTTTGAGGACACCAAGCAAGAGAGAGAGCTAGAGGAGTTGAGCCTAGCAGAGTTTGAGCACGAGTTCGGACAGGTGGATGCAAGCCTAAATGATGAAGTCTAATCTTTCTGGGCCTCATTTCTTCATTTAGACGAAAGCGAGTGGGATAATAGAATTGATGCATTCCTCCTTCCCAAACCTCCACCCATACCATTTGAGTCTTCGGAGGTACTTGAAGATACGACTCAAATATCGTCCGACTTAGAGACCAACACACGTGCTACGCAACAAGAGGATCCTTTTTCGATTTATGAGGACAAGCACTCTATGCTTAAATTGTTTTCTAATATGGATTGTTCCTTTTTGTGTGCCCCTCTCCCCATACTACTTGAAAAATCTTTGGAATGTGATTCTATATTTCTTGGATCCCAATGGGACTTGTCCTCTTATGCACCAAAATCCTTCATTATCCCCCTCAATTTTGTAATTGGTGATGGTTCATTTTTTAAACTTTTCACATGCCTTCCATTTTTCAAACGGAATTCTTACTTTTTGGGAGGCATGATTTATAGTGAGGGTACACCATTAATCCCTCAAAGTCAAATTGTATTTTGGGTGGACCCTCAAATTTTTTGACTTCTACTATATGAATTATTAGAAGTTAAAATCGTAGGTTGTACATAATTAGCTTTTTCTTTTTCCTTTTTTTTTTTAGTTTAGAGTAATTAGTTAAAGTTTTTGTTATTATTTTTGTTATGCTTGGTTCTAACATGTTTTGTAGATTCAATGGACTTGCACTCATCAGGGATCGCTCCATTTGGGTAATATCTTTCTTTTCCTCTCTTTATGTTGTGTTCTTGATTTCCATTGAGGACAATGCAACATTTAAGTTAGGGGGTGTGGGATATTCTTCCCGTTTATTGTTTAGATTCATTGATTCAATCACATGTTCTTTCCAAGTGTGTTTTTTAGAAAATTTCAAAAAAAAAAGCCAAAAATATTTTTGTTCAAAATAAATAAAAATTGGAATTTAAATTTTTCAAAAATATCACCTTTATTTTATTTAAAGTCTCAAATTGTTAACAATCAAAATGTACTAAGCCGAAATTGACCAAAGATGGAAATTGAAAGAAAATTGACGACTTTACGAATAAGTGTGGAGATTAGTCCAACCCGGTGAGATTTCGAGCCTATCGATCTTTATGAGTTTTTAAATCAATCCGAGTTTATGATTAACTCAAAGTTCTTTTCAGCATTTTAATAAGTCGTTGATAATCTCAATCCTTTGTTTTGATCGGTTATGGAAAATGTGTGAATTGTTGTCTCGAAATTCGTGCTAAATATATCTCTAAACTTAATTAATCTCGAGATGCATATGGTAATGTGATTAGAAATTTGGACAATGAAGTAGGCCCTCGTTTGTTACCCAAAAATATTAGCCATAAAAACGTTGTGAAAAATTATCCCTTTGCAACCCACTTTGAGCCTAATAAAATTTATCTTTTCGTTTGATAACTCGAAAAACCCAAATAGCCCGGAATTGTGAAAATTGAGAAAATTTATCAAGTAAGTCTAAATTGTGCAATAAAAAGGGGCAAGAGAGAAAAGAAGAAAAAAAAAGAGAAGAAAAAGAAAAGAAAAAAAGAGAAAAATAAGCAAATGCCCGAAAAAAAAAAGCACTAATGGACATCATAAGGAAATTTTCCAATTCCGAATAGCCCATGCATTCTCATTTTTACCCTTTACACTTTATGACCCAAGAAAGTCCTAACCGAGTCCAAATGGCGAAATTAATTACTGCGTGGAGAGCTAAGACATGAAAAGATAATATAAGAGATTAAAATGGTGTGAACTAGAGGTGATGTTCCCGTTTCCTAATAACCGTACTCCGATGATGAGATCTTTTCACCATAAATTTCCTTCTTCTCAATTTTGTATGCGTGAATTTGTGTCCATTATATTTACTCTTTATATCATGCATACCGAGAGAAAATAGCCACAATCCGAGTGATTCGTTTGTGAGAGAAATCCGTCAAAATTTGAATCAAAACGAATTTTTGGAAAGTAACGTAATGCTCAATCGATGGAAATTTGAGGTTGAATTTTTGGCTTTGCACACACACACACACTATGGTTTGAGACATTTGAATATGAATTTATGGTGATTATTTTTCGAAAAGTTTAAATTGTACAATTTTTAAGTATTTTGATATTTATTTGATTCAATAAAGAATTTTGTGGGTGTATTCACTGCAAACCCTCACGAGACAAAACTCGTCCTACTAGGGTAACCTAGGGGTTTAAAGGCTTGTTGCATACGCTAAATGCAATCGCTTGCCTGCGAAAGTGGAATTTTATTTTAATAAAAGAATTTTCAAGAGTAGAATTTTGGCTAATTTCATTTACATTGCTCGGGACGCGCAAAGTTCTAAGTTATAGCCTTTCATAATTTCCTCCAACTCAACCCTTAATGCCTTCTCCTTGCTAGAAATAGCTTCCTCAAAGAATGTATCAAAACCTATTGCCTCCAACCCCTGTAGCTCACACACATTTTCAAGGGTAATGGTAAACTCACCCCAAGAGGTAACAAAGGTGTGTGACCTATGACTACACTGGGACACGAGTAATTGGAGGGCGGTATTATTCTTTTCGAGGGTGAAGTCACCCAGCCAACTAGTGCATGATAAACCAATCAAAGAAAGTTGTACAGAGTATTTGGAATGTATATGGTCGGTCCAAGGACCAAACCTTCACAAGAACTAGAGAAGGCCTCAAACTCCACCTTTGAGAACGAGAAATCTCCGCGTTCAACATGGAATCTGGTTACAGTGACAGTAGGGATGTATGTGAATTCCTCAGCATCGTCGCCTTCCTCCATCAGTAAATTCGCGTTTTCCACTGACTCTAGTTTGCCGGGGAAATTTTCAGTAGTTAGCCAAAAGCGATCGAGTTACCAAAGTATGGGGCACGTCGGTGATCCGCCCACTGGTTCTGGCGTGCCTGAGTTTTGGGGAAAGAACCCCTAGCATATTGGGTCCTCTTTACAATGGGTGCCATGAAGGAATTTTAGAAGGAGAAAGAAAGAGAGTAAGTTAAAATAACTGAAGCTAAAGGGAAATACAAAAGTCTGCTCTCACAAATGCTCACTTGAAAATGAAACTCCAAGGGTGGAAATCTGAGATGAAGGTATACCCCTTTTATAGGGGCAATGCAAGCCCTAACAGGCGACAAAAGGCAACACTTGGAGAAGCACATTAATGATCGAATCAACTTGCGTGACCAACACGCACACATAACGGCAATGTTCAAAAGTTGTAATGATGGCGTTTCATGAAGCGACGCTCGAATGATATCGCATATAGAATACGCGCTTACCCTGAAACCGCCATGTGTTACACATAGAAGCACAAATGACAGCCTCATTAAATGAAACATGCTTGGAGTCTTTTCGATCTTAGGGGGAGATGAAGTGCTTTGGGGAAGTTTAAATAAAGCCCTTCACATCCCTTTACATCCCCCAAGGTATCTTCCACACACAATCATGAAGCCCCACTAAAAGAAAAACATCTTACCAAAAATATTAGAAGATATTTAAAGTAGAGGAGGCAGTCAGAAAGACCGAGCAAGATATATCCCCTCCATTACTAACAACTTGTCATTTCTTATAAGTCAAGTTCCCAGGGATATTAGATACTTGTTGTAGGAAAAGATTGAAGACCAACGAAGGGTTTCGTACAGATATTTATTCATCCAATAAATAAATATCTCTACGAAAGGGCAAATGTAATGGGGAGTCCCCACCAAAGAATGATTAACTAGTTAATCCGTTGTTTGACAGACAAATGAGGAAGGTAAAGATCACCCGAGCGAGTCCTCTCGAAGGATCTACCTCGAATATTCTCCACAGACATGACTTGAAGGATCTCTCTAGAAGAACCTCTCTCAAAGACTCTCCATGGACATGGTTCTAAGAATCCAACTTATAGATCAAAGTCACTTGAAAAATAATAGCTCGTAATATGAAACAAAAATAATTGTATCATGTAATTTATCTTATGATTATATGTTGAGCAAGGTTGTTTGGTACCCGCGAGGGACCATGCCTGGAAGGGCATGGGAGGGCTAACATGCCTTATCGAACAACCTCCTCCTGGGAACCTCGCAAGGACATGGTTTGGAGGATTGGGAGCATGGAAACATTGGGAATATAGTTACCAACCCTCTTGGCACACTTAGGCAAAACTCCATCTAGTATATGTGGTTATTCGAAGCCACTTAAAACCGAGCTACCATAACTTCCACTCATTCGAGCGAACCTCCTCGAGGTACCTCAATCTTTCAACCTTGGCTTAAAGATATTTCTTTACCAATAGACATAAAGCTAAAAACTCGAGCTACCTATCGGCAGAGAAACCTCAAACCAAACACCATCTCGTTTGACTGATGCGACCATGCACCTGGTGGGGTCACTGTTCACCCACTTTATAACATCATCACCACTGGCATTTAGGGACTCGAAATTATAGCATTCAAGTGGGTTTATCCTTAAGATGATAGGCCTAGTCTACCAAATCTGACCCCTCAATTGTTCTTAGATAAGCCCCTAAGCTGCCACATCATGTCCCTCATTAAATGCCCACCATGCTTCTAACTAGAAAAGAAGTTTCCCGCCAAATTATGAGATCCCATGCATTTAATGCAACATCTCCCACTTTAATGAGGGGGTACTTGTGCATTTAATGCGGTTAATCACATTGAATACCAGTAAGGTTACTCGAGTAACCTGGCTTTTCGTATAAATAGACCAACTAAATAGTTTACATATATACATTTTTCTGGACCTAGAATTGCTACCCAACTTTTCTTCATACAAGAGAGCTCCCGTGAGGATATTATTCCCACAACCATTTAATATCCATATCATTGAGCATTAACTAAGCATGAAGTTACTGCCTTGCCTTTATTTTGCCCAGAGTGCTTGATCTTTCTCCCTCCGACCAGGTTGCCTGCTGGTCCCCTCTATTTATTATGCATGTTGAATATTTATGGTGCATATACATCACTTAATATAAGTCCGAATATTGAATCTCATTGCTTGTTATTCACCTGTGTTCATTGTCATTATTTAATACTGTATGGAGTGTTAATCCCGATCTTTATAAGGGGTTACGCCTCACTTGATACTAACTCTATTCCAAGAACCCACATCTTATAGTGTACTATCAAAACAAGTCTAAACTTTGTGATTTCCTATAATAAAGATAGATAGTTTGCTATAATCTTACTGATGGTGTGTCCATCTCCATCAAGATTATGAACCAGAGTTATATTCTATAAGGACCAATGAGTTGATCTTGTGTGTGTAAGATGAACTCTACACACCAAATCATATACTGTGTTGAATAAAATATACCTATACATAAATATATAAAATAATATGATGCAAACATAACTTTTAAAGATTCTCACTAAATAGACATACTAAGTTCATTAGTGAACCGTGACTTTTAGTATACAACCCCAACAGTCTCCCACTAATACTCAAAGATAAGTAATCGTGCATCTAACAACACTACCTCACACCTAAAGTAAGAGGCTTACCAGTTGTCAACCAATGCAATCACACCCACTAGAATCTCCCTTATATATAATTTCTTATACAAGGCGTACTATGCATTTTTTGGAATTTTAAATTTGACTGAATACATGAGTAAGTAACCTACAAGTTACTTATCTCTTTACTTGGCAACAAAATATATATTCATTAATCCTTTTCAGGTACTTGGATATTTATTTTACCAAAAATAATATTATATTCTAGAGTGGTACAAATTCCAAATATGAAAGTGCGAAAGTCTTTCTTGCAATATTTTATAATAAAATTTCAAAAGAACAATATCGATAATGTAACTTAGATAAGTAAAAGTACACTCTTTTTAGTGATCAAATGATAATCTAATCCTAGAAATGTAATAGAATTTTCTAATGTTTTCATATTGAACTGATTGGACTACCAAACTTTAATTGTATGGCATATCCCTACATCGCGTGCGAAGATAAATATATCTATACATATAGTATCTAAAAATGCCACCACACTTATATCACTCTTTCCTACACACTTAACACATCGAACCATTTATCAAAATCATGAATTTGATTACCTCTGTTACTAGATTCACTTGCAACTGATGGGTTTGACCCCATCTTGCAGAATCTATATGGTACCAAATATCATAACTTTTCCAAGAATGATATGCATCCTTGTGAAGGAATACCTTATTATAGTTACAGGATTTGTTATCTTCTTCTCCAGTGTTGACGATGGGTAACAATCCTAAGAATAGGAAACACTCTTAATATAATAAAGTTATCCCTTTGCGCATGTACAAATCGTGATGCGTTTATATGGTTTTCACCATTATGAGAATTGTTAATCATCCCACTATGATAAGGTAGTGAATGTCATACTCATTTCTTTATGATTTTTTCACCTATAATGGTGGTATGAAAGAAGTTCGCATAAGCCTATTAGACCTTCATTTGTTCTGAATAATGATTTTGGGAATGCGGTCTAAAATATATATTTAAACATTTATCCCTGTTCCAACTTGTCAAGTTTTCTCCCAACACAAGTGTTTCACTACCCATTATATGAAGTATTGGAATTGAATTGAAAGAAATCGATTATCTTTATCGGGAGTAAAGAAAACTGGCTTGGAAAACAATCTTGACATATGTTTAATTATATCTTATGAATAACCAGCATTAATATTATTACATGTGAAAGAAACATAATTCTTCTCTCTTTGACACACCGTTGTTAAAAGTAAATTGTGGCATTATTGTCATGGATAAAATATGAGCTAATGATTTGTAATTCTTAAATTCCCAAATAGGTAGTTATAGAATAACATCAATCATAATAAGCCAATTCTAATATTTCTGTAGCTATATTACCTCTTGGTCATTTTCCATCTAAACCATATTCATTAACAAGAAGTGCCTCCACTTCCGATGAATGCAAGAATCCACCTTCGACCAGTTTAGGAGCAATTTAGATAAAATGACCTAGGTATTTGGTGTTATAGATATATTATTGTTCATAGAGAATAATCTTATCCTTATAGTGATAAATCATGAATATTATTCAAAAACAACAGTCTACTAAATATGAGATTTATTTTATAATGATTATCTGATTTAGTATCAAAGATGAATATAATCTTTATTAGCATTAAAAGCACATATGTTAGTAAAATAAGACAAATATCCTTCCGTAAAAAGAGTATAAGTTTAACCAAAGTTACTTTTATTATTACATACCTATAAGCAATCATTTAACATTAATCTCTAATTATCAAAATTTAGACTCACGTCTCCCACTGCAATTACAAATTCCCTGTAGTATATAAATTCACCTATCACTACTTGACTAGTTTCCTGAAACCAATGATTAGTGAATCATGTGTATACAATCCAGGTTATTGTATACCAAACCATTAAACATTATTCAACTTTTTTTGCAAATAAAATGTATCTACCTTATTCTTTTAAAAAGATAAGCTTATTAACTTTTACTAGTATTTTGACTGCTCTTAGTGAATTCACTTGAGATTACGCAATTCACTGATTGTCTTTGAAACCTAACCACTGCCTGAATTCCAACTTAATAGTTTCTGATTTGACTTTATCTTTTATCAACCTTTCGGCTAAGAAATGAAGTTATTTCAGTAACTTGAATACTTATATGATATCATGAGAAAACCTTTTGTTGGGTGAGGATATCGACATATGTTTTTGGATCAATTTCACCTATTTAGATTTCTAGTTCCTTCAGATGTGAAATCACCATCAAATATAATCTTATAACTAGGGTTTTATCAATCATACTAATATTCCCTTAAAGTTATTTATGGCAACCTACCTAACTATGGGACCTGATTATCGAACATTAGATGTGAGATAATCATCATATTATAGGTAATTATACTAATTAATATTGATGTCACAATATATCTGACTTAATGGATAAGTCATATTGTGTCATACCATTAATCTTTTCCACTTATATTCAATATTTCCGTACATGAATCTTATAATGTGACTATTCAAGACAGCATTTAAAAATACACATATGCATTTCTCTATCGTCAACACTATGTCCATTTTAAATTCAGTCCTTTTAGTTATTACCAAAAGGTATATAAAACTGAGTATGAGATAAGTGGATGTTGGAGCTACCATTTAAATCTAGAGAGTTACGTAATAAAGAACATAGTATGACAAGGAATTAACTTTGAATTAAATTTAAAGTTGGTTCTCTCTGCTATTTTAAAAGAATTCGTCAACATCCCAATTACCATTTGAATAGCATTCCACTTTAGAGAACCTACTGGCTAATTGCTTTAATTTTACTATATAAGCAAAGACTATGCCAAATAAAATTAATGGCTGACACTTTGGTCCCACAAAATAATACCATTCCTCTTTGGAGAACCTGCTATAATTTTGTGTCAAAACGTATATGAACAACTAATTTTAGATTATCCCATATCAAATAGAGCCCTCCTTTGGGGTCCGCACATATGAATATGAGCCCAAAATTACTCATAAGTAAATTTGCACTCGTTATCACAATAATTAGTATTCATCTTTGGAGGACCTACTTATTATTGAAAACCTACAAAGTGTTGGTGGAGACCATGGGATTTGTTTGTGATCAAATCCCTCTCCCACTTAGTAATTTAAAACTTTTGTGCAGGTTGTCAAAAAGAGAAGTTTAATTTTAATGTTTTAAAAAATATAGGGTAATTTACGCATGTCAAAATTTTCGATTATCCAAATTTTCGCACGTCCAAAACATGTGTAATATATATAAATTCTAAATTCCCTTATATTCACAAAATATATTCATAAATTTAATTTATATTTCTAATTACATGTTAAAAACCCATAATTTTAGAAAATTTAAATTAAACATATAACCATGGGGATTGTTTAATTTTAAATTGTCCAATTAAAATAACGGGATTTTCAAATTTATTTATTCAAATTAAAATAAACAATTTACTGATTTTAATTATCCACAAAAAATTAAATTGATTTAAATTAAAATAATTTTGGAAACTAAATTTAATTTGAGTAATAAATAAAAACCCATTAAATTTAATAAATTTAAAATGAACCACCAAAAATTTATTTTCCAAGAGAACCATGATTAAAGGTCGGTCCAATAATATGTGTCCATATTGTTCAATTTAATGGGTCCGCTAAAATTAATCAATTTTAATACGCCATTAAATAAAACACAAATATTAAACAATAACCACAATCACAACAGAATAAGAAAAGTGATAATCTCTTTTTGGTACGTATGGTCGTTGTTTTGCAAAAACTAGTCTCAAAATTTCCTTGAGTACCTACAAAATTTGTCTAAAAATAACTCGTATTGCGGTAAGTACGGGTATCAATCCAACTTTCAAGGTGAAACAATTAATGTGAAAACGTGCAATTCCAATTTTTTTTATAGAAATATTTTTTTTATTTTTTAAAAATAATTTCAAGGGAAAAATTAACTAACAAATGCTAAAAATTAATAAATGACTAAAGAATAAAAAAAATGTTCAACCGAGTGTGAAATATGTGAGAAGGTCAATAGATGGGATTACACTGCATTTTCAATCATTTTAATTCCTCAGTTTATTAATTTTGAAATATTTCGAGATAATATTAAATCGATAATCCAACTCTCATTAAAATTATAAATTTAATAAAATCTTTTTCAGAAAATTAATTAAAAAATGTCACACGATGAAAAATTTGGACTACACTATTTTCAGAAAATTACCCGCTAGGATCAATTTAAAGAAAACAATATCGATCCTCAATTTTCAATACCGAATTAAATATTTAATTATCGAAAAAATCTATCTCTAGTTCGATTCCAACATTCAAACATTAATTCGCTCAATTAATTTACTAACTCTCGTTACATAAATTAATTGGTGACAGTTAAAATTCATTTACCTAGAAATATAAAATTAAAGAAACCAATTAATTAAACTAACATCATTCGCAGTGCACCACACCCCTTGAACGGGGTGTTTAACCAAATATTCTCATGTTAGAATAAACAACTATCACAATAGCATTAATCAAAATTGAAACAAGAGGGAAAGAATACGATACACAATTTTTTTCTTGTGTCAACTGTGCATGAACATGCGTCTCAATCTTCTCACAAATCCAGTACTTGATTACAACAAAAAGAATAGAAAACAAACCTTAAATTTATTATAAAACTAAACTAATTATTTTGAAATTTTTTTGGAAATTTTTTATCAACCTAAACTGTACATAATATACAGTGTTTCTCTCTCTGCGTATCTCCCTTTTGTTGCTGTTGAGGGTCCTTTTTTTTTATAATGAGCTTCCTTCTCTTTTAAAGCTGTTGGAAACAGCTGGCAGCTGTCATTGCAAAGCTTTGAAACCAAAAGCTTTTGTTTTGCCTTTAAACCATTTGGAGAAAAAGAACACCCGTGTAAGTTTGTCCCACATCGGTGGGTAAGGGAAAATGGGATGACTTAATATACCTTTTTTGTGACTCTAAAGGGTAAGCCCTTTGGGCATTAGATGTTTTGTGTGTATGGGTGGGGGACTTATTGGGCCAAGTCACACAAGCGCGCGCGCCGCCGCCTTCGTCTGTCCGGCCCGTGCCCGTGTCCGGGTCCCGGGTCTTGGGCTTGGGCTCAATAAGAAATAATTTTTTGGACAAATAAATTAACGGTTTTGGGCTTTAAAAATTATTTTTTAACGGTAATTAATTCCAAAAAAAACGTGGGCCTTTAACTGATTGAATTTTTCCACCCACGTTTCCAGTTTTCTCTCCACGTTTTAGCCCACTAACGGTAATTTCCTTTTGCATAAAAAGAGGTTGAGATCTCCGTTTTCAATACAGTTTTTAACACAGAATTTCTTCTACAGTTCTGAAAACAATTTCCTTCTCCCAGAATAATTTTTCTTCTCTTCCAGAATAATTAATCTCGTTCGTTGTACAGATTAATTATATTATTTTAGAATCAAGCAATTAGTACAGAATGGGTGTACACAGACCGGATGGATTCTTGTGCTTTATCAAATCCGTATTTTAATTTTGGAGGCTATTTTATCCTGGGGGTGGCGGGGCTTCGAGACTGTCAGCACACTTTGGGCAGAGCCGCGAAACACCTTAAAGAGAGCGACATTGTCCGCGACTCAGCCGTGTTCTTGACTGTCCAGTTCGGGATTTCTTATATTTTTCTCCCACAGATTTATTTTCTCCAAAATTGGGTAATTTCGTTCCTAATTTTAATTCAGCATTTAATTATTTAAATTGCTGCTACAACAAAAGTCATAGCCACGATGCTTTGCTTGGAGAGATATTTGGGATTTTATTTGCCAAGTCAAGGATTTCTTGGATATAATTATTGACAATGGATATGGTTCCGAATTTTTTGGTGATCTAGGAATTGGTTTGGCAGCTGGCAGGGAGTTGAGATCGGGTGTGGTTGGAGGATGGGTTGAAGATTTAGAAATGGGTATAGGTCCGGGTTTGCAGGTCGGGCCGGAGCTGGGCTGGAAAGGGGTTTCAGTTTGGGTTCATCCGAACAGGGTCCGATCGAGTTTCGGATCTGGTCGCTGGTTGGTCTACAGCCCTGTTCTTGACTATCCAGTTCGAGATTTCTTATATTTTTCTCCCACAGATTTATTTGCTCCAAAATTGGGTAATTTCGTTCCTAATTTTAATTCTGCATTTAATTGTTTAAATTGCTGCTACAATAATTGTAAGGTGTTCTATATTCTGCCATGGACGAAATTAACTCAAGTAACCTGAATAAGCCTTTCAAATATGTATGCACTCATTTTAAACGTTGGAGCAAAAAATTGCTATTTTATTTAACTACGAAAAAAGTCGCATCATGTGTTCAATTTGACAAACCCGTAGTAAATAATCCACCTACTATTGAGGAAAGCAAAACAATTAGAACTTGGGAGGAAAATGATTTTTTGTGCAAGAACTATATTATGAATGCTCTAAGTGACGAACTTTATGACTATTATGCCAATTATAAAACTGCGAAAGATGTTTGGGACGCACTTTTTAAAAAATATTACACGGAGGAGGCGGGTGCTAAAAAATATGCCGTCAGCCGTTATTTGAAATTTCAAATGACGGATGACAAATCTGTTGTTCCTCAAACCCATGATTTGTAAATGATTGCCCATGAAATTATTTCCGGGGGCATGGCTTTATATGAGAAATTTCAGGTGGCTGTAATTATTGATAAATTGCCTCCACTGTTCAAAGAGTTTAAAAATATTTTGAGGCATAAGTCTAAAGAATTTTCACTAGAGTCATTAATTACTAAATTGAGAATTGAGGAGGAATCCCGAAAACAGGACTATAAAGATGAAATTCTTGTTGTGTCTAACAACAAAAATCAGAAAAAGAACCACACTCCAGTTGTTTTAAAAGCAAACGGAAAAAATATGAAAAATCAGAAAAAGAGCCACAACCAGAATTTTAAAAATCAGACTCAGACTCAAAATAAGTATAAGAACCCTGGAAATGGACAGTCTAGCAACTCGGGACAGTTTCTCTGTTTCAAGTGTGGCAAGCCTGGCCATATGGCTCGCAAATGTCGCAATGTGCCACAAGCACAAGCGAATTTGGCCGAAGAGGACCTATGTGCTATGATTTCAGAAATCAACATGGTTAGCGGTGCCGAAGGGTGGTGGTTGGATACTGGCGCTTCCCGCCATATCTGTTATGATCGTAGTCTGTTTAAGACTTATTCTGAGACTGCAGATAAGAAGGTGTTGTTGGGTGATTCTCACTCCACTGAGGTTGCTGGTACTGGAAATGTGGAATTGAAGTTCACTTCGGGAAAGACTGTTATCCTCAAAGATGTTCTTCACACTCCCGAGATAAGGAAAAATTTGGTTTCGGGTTATCTTCTCAACAAAGCTGGCTTTACTCAAACTATTGGTGCTGATTTATTTACTTTGACCAAAACTGGAATTTTTGTAGGCAAGGGTTATGCCACTGATGGGATGTTTAAATTGAATGTTGATGCAATGAATAAAAATTCTCCTTCTGCTTATATTGCTTGTTCATTTAATATTTGGCATGCTAGGCTTTGTCATGTTAATAAACGACTTGTTAAAAATATGAGCACTTTAGGATTAATTCCCGAATTATCATTAAATGATTTTGAAAAATGTGAATGGTGTAGTCAAGCAAAAATCACTAAGACACCACATAAATCTGTTTTTAGAGAATCTGAACCACTTGATTTAATTCATTCGAATATTTGTGAATTGGATGGTGTCACAACTAGAAATGGCAAACCTTATTTTATAACTTTTATTGATGATTGTTCCAATTATTCATTTGTGTATTTAATGAAAAATAAAAGTGAAGCGTTTGACATGTTTAAAATTTTCCTTAATGAAATTGAAAATCAATTTAATCGAAAAATAAAAAGGTTACGTAGTGATAGAGGCACCGAATATGATTCCGGACCATTTATTGAATTTTATAAAACCCACGGTATTATTCACGAAAAAACTGCCCCTTATTCGCCCGAAATGAACGGTAAAGCCGAAAGAAAAAATAGGACATTAACTGAATTAGTTGTGGCTATTTTATTAAATTCAGGGGATGCCTCACATTGGTGGGGTGAAATTATTTTGACTGTGTGTCACGTGCTTAATAGGATTCCTAAGACTAAAATGAAAATATCTCCTTATGAAATTTGGAAAAATATTAAGCCCAACGTGTCATACTTTAGAACGTGGGGGTGCTTAGCCTATGTACTTATACCCGACCCTAAAAGGTCTAAATTGGCGAGTAGAGCATATGAGTGCGTTTTTATAGGTTATGCTATTAATAGCAAAGCATACCGATTTTATGACTTGAAAAATCAAGTAATTATTGAATCAAATGACGCCGATTTCTATGAAGATAAATTTCCTTTTAAACTGAGGAATAGTGGGGGCGAGTCATCCACTAATATTTCTTTAAATAAAAATAAAGAAAATTATGAATCCATTTTAGAAATTCGAAAAAGTAAAAGGGCTCGTGTAGAAAAAGATTTTGGTCCCGACTTTTAAGCTTACACTTTAGAGGAGGATCCTAACACTATTCAAGAAGCCTTATCTTCTTTAGATGCCGATTTATGGCAAGAGGCTATTAATGACGAAATGGATTCTTTGGAAACAAATAAAACTTGGCATTTAGTGGACCTTCCTCCTGGATGTAAAACTATTGGGTGAAAATGGATTCTTAAAAAGAAATTAAAACCTGATGGCACTGTTGAAAAATATAAGGCACGTCTTGTTGCTAAAGGTTTTAGACAAAGAGAAAATGTAGACTTTTTTGACTCATTTTCACCCGTGACTAGAATAACGTATATACGTGTACTATTTGCTATAGCTGCATTAAATGATTTGATTGTACACCAAATGGATGTTAAAACTGCTTTTTTAAATGGAGAATTAGAAAAAGAGATTTATATGGATCAACCTGAAGGTTTTATTGTACACGGTCAAGAAAATAAAATATGTAAATTAGATAAATCTCTTTATGGACTCAAACAGGCACCTAAACAATGGCATGATAAATTTGATAGCTTAGTCATCTCTAATGGGTTTAAAATAAATGAAAGTGACAAATGCATTTATTATAAATATGTTGAGAACATTTGCAC
This sequence comes from Sambucus nigra, assembly GCA_949130495.1. Classification (NCBI taxonomy): domain Eukaryota; kingdom Viridiplantae; phylum Streptophyta; class Magnoliopsida; order Dipsacales; family Adoxaceae; genus Sambucus; species Sambucus nigra. The sequence goes on from OX422219.1 coordinate 391,363,050, forward strand.
TATTATATGTCTTTATGTTGATGACTTGCTTATATTTGGTTCTAATATTCATGCCGTAGAAAATGTTAAATCATTATTATGTGCCAATTTTGATATGAAAGTGTAATATTAGGAATTAATATTACTAGGTCAGAAAAGGGACTTTCTTTGGATCAATCTCATTACATTGAGAAAGTTCTAAAGAAATATAATTACTTTGACTGTAAACCTGATAGTACTCCATTTGACCCTAGTGTAAAGTTATTTAAGAACACTGGCGACAGTGTAAACCAAAATGCTTATGCAAGAATTATTGGTAGCTTACGTTATGCTACAGATTGCACTAGACCTGACATAGCTTATGCTGTGGGAGTACTATGTAGATTTACTAGTAGACCTAGTATGGAGCATTGGCATGCTATTGAGAGGGTCATGCGGTACCTTAAAAGGACGATGAACCTCGGATTACACTATAATAAGCATCCTGCTGTCCTTGAAGGATTTAGTGATGCAGATTGGAACACCCTATCTGATGATTCTAAGGCTACTAGTGGATATATATTTAGCATCGCTGGTGGTGCAGTTTCTTGGAAATCTAAGAAACAAACTATTTTAGCTCAATCCACTATGGAGTCTGAGATGATAGCGCTAGCTACTGCTAGTGAAGAGGCAAGTTGGTTTATAAACCTCCTGTCAGATATCCCATTATGGGAAAGACCGATTCCCGCCGTTTTGATTCATTGTGATAGTACTGCAGCTATTGCAAAAGTTGAGAACCGTTATTATAATGGTAAGAAATGACAAATACGTCATAAGCATGGTACTGTTAGAGAATTTATCTCTATGGGTGCTGTGAGGGTGGATCATATACGGTCTGAACAGAACTTAGTTGATCCTTTGACGAAAGGACTAGCTAGGGAGAAGGTGTGGAACACCACGAAAGGGATAGGACTAAAGCCCTTGGATAAATGAGTCATTTGTGATGGTAACCCAACATATAGACTGGAGATCCCAAGAAATATGTTCAAAGGGTAATAACAAGTCACAAGTGATATGGGTTGAATCATGCGATTATTAATTAATATAGAACGGGGTTTTACTCCGAGTCCATCCCTATGGAGCATGATATCCTGAAGCGAGTTGAGGATGAGTTCTTATAACTCTTAATGATATCTATAGCTCTATTTTGAGTGGGGTACTTAGCTACAGGAGTATTCTTGATAGACTCACCTATGTGAATGTGGAAGTGTGGCCGCTTCCTATGGATATTTTGGGAAAATTCCTAAAGCGCTCACTATACTGGGATAGAAGCACATGGCCGTAACGTGCTAGCTATTAGAACTACACCCAAGTAGGGTTGTGTGTGGGATGTTGTCAGAGATAGAGTTCAAAACTACGGTTACTCTAGTATATTCTGAATCATCTTTACTACGTAAAGGTTCAAGTCGTGAGACACCTTTACTTATGCACAATTCTATAGATTATTGCTCGATAAAAAGTTTTCAAATTTTGCAAGTGGGGGATTGTTGGAAACAGCTGGCAGCTGTCATTGCAAAGCTTTGAAACCAAAAGCTTTTGTTTTGCCTTTAAACCATTTGGAGAAAAGGAACGCCCGTGTAAGTTTGTCCCACATCGGTGGGTAAGGGAAAATGGGATGAGTTAATATACCTTTTTTGTGAGTCTAAAGGGTAAGCCCTTTGGGCATTATTTGTTTTGTGTGTATGGGTGGGGGACTTATTGGGCCAAGTCACACGCGCGCGCGCCGCCACCTCCGCCGTCCGTTCGGCCCGGCCCGTGCCCGGGTCCGGGTCCCGGGTCTTGGGCTTGGGCTCAATAAGAAATAATTTTTTGGACAAATAAATTAACGGTTTTGGGCTTTAAAAATTATTTTTTAACGGTAATTAATTCCGAAAAAAACGTGGGCCTTTAACTGATTGAATTTTTCCACCCACGTTTCCAGTTTTCTCTCCACGTTTTAGCCCACTAACGATAATTTCCTTTTGCATAAAAAGAGGTTGAGACCTCCATTTTCAATACAGTTTTTAACACAGAATTTCTTCTACAGTTCTGAAAACAATTTCCTTCTCCCAGAATAATTTTTCTTCTCTTCCAGAATAATTAATCTCGTTCGTTGTACAGATTAATTATATTATTTTAGAATCGAGCAATTAGTACAGAATGGGTGTACACAGATCGGATTAATTCTTGTGCTTTAACAAATCCGTATTTTAATTTTGGAGGTTGTTTTATCCTGGGGGTGGCGGGGCTTCGAGACTGTCAGCACACTTTGGGCAGAGCCGTGAAACACCTTAAAGAGAGCGACATTGTCCGCGACTCAGCCGTGTTCTTGACTGTCCAGTTCGGGATTTCTTATATTTTTCTCCCACAGATTTATTTTCTCCAAAATTGGGTAATTTCGTTCCTAATTTTAATTCTGCATTTAATTATTTAAATTGCTGCTACAACAAAAGTCATAGCCACGATGCTTTGCTTGGAGAGATATTTGGGATTTTATTTGCCAAGTCAAGGATTTCTTGGATATAATTATTGACAATGGATATGGTTCCGAATTTTTTGGTGATCTAGGAATTGGTTTGGCAGCTGGCAGGGAGTTGAGATCGGGTGTGGTTGGAGGATGGGTTGAAGATTTAGAAATGGGTATAGGTCCGGGTTTGCAGGTCGGGCCGGAGCTGGGCTGGAAAGGGGTTTCAGTTTGGGGTTCATCCGAACAGGGTCCGATCGGGTTTTGGATCTGGTCGCTGGTTGGTCTGCAGCGGGTTAGAGGTTCAAATCGGTTTCGATTGATTTGGTTCCAGGCGGTTGGGTTCCATGAGTTGGATCGGTGGGTTTCGGGTCGCGCTCCGGTGACAGGGGTGAGGGGATGGGCCGCCGGAAGGGAGGTCGAAAATGGGTCCGGTTGGCAGACCCGCTTGGGTCAGGGGAGGGGAATCGCCTGGGTTGGATGGTACACCGGGGTGAGGTTTCGAGTTATACCCGATTTCGGGTTTAAAGTTGGATTTTTAGATGGGTTTTAGTTTGGTTTAATGGAGGTTTAGTTATGGAGTTTGGATATGGGTGTTTAGGAGAGAGAGAGAGTTGTGGTGAGGAAGATGAAGTGGGAATGGTTAGATGGGTGAGGGTGTAGGATAGTGTGTGAGGGTGAGGGTGAGGGTGTTTTAGGTGTAGGTTAGGGGTGTGTGTTAGGGTTATGTGTGTGTTTTTGAACCCCTAAAAAAATGAAACAATCCAATTAAAAAAATTAAATTTAACAAAACTAAAAAAAAAAACTTAAATAACAAAAGAAATAAAAACTAAAAATCTGAAAATCAAATAAAAATAAAACTTAAGACCTAAAAAAAATCTAATAAAATTAAAAAAAAAACTAACATATCAAACTAAAATAAAATAAAACTCTATTAAACCTAAAAAATATAATCCTAATAAAATAAAACTAAAATAAATATAAATATATAAAATGAAACCTAATAAAAATAAATTCCTAAAATTTAATCCTAATAAAATAAAATAAAGATTAAAAATTAAAAACTAATTAAAAATCAAAATCAAAATAAAGAAATAGAAAATAAATCCTAGAAAATTCTAATTAAATCTAAATAAATCCTAAAAATAAAAATGACTCAAACTAAAAATCTAAGAAAAATAATAAAGGTACAAACTAAACACACACCGGGCTCGGGGTATGGACTGGGCTCGATCTAGGTTTAGATTTGGTTCGGGACTATTTTGGGGCATCGGATCACATCTCGGCACGCTCAAATAGGACTCCAAACTTCACGGTCTCTTAGGATTTCTTCGATGCACGCTTTTGATCGCTTCTGCATCGCAATTGCGTTGATTTAACATTATTTGATGCTGCGACTGCTGATTGACCTGAAAAATAATAAAATACGACATCAGGCCAATTTTAATTCAAACGAGGGACTAAAATGCACATATTTAGGGTATAAATTATATACTTTTGGGTGCTTATCAAAAAGAAAGAGATACAATCCATAAACAATAAGAAAACTAAAATAGGTCCCTCTCCATTATGGTCTCTAATTCCTTATTTCATGCTATCATTGACTCCACGAATCCTTCCCACGTAAGGAACCATACCAAGTAAGAAATCTAGGCTAAGTAGAAGTTTACCCATACTGTTCCACCACCGCTAAAATACTTTGGGAGATTGTTCGTGCCAAAACACCACATAATCGCACGACCGTGTCATGTTTCTACGGCACCTAGTATGACTATGAAGTGTATCGTGACACTTCTGTGTGATGTCGTAATCACTAACTCACACTACATGGTCACTTATAACAAAATAATATTCCACTAAAACTTTTCAAATTGTTGTCCGACAAATCTCATTCATCCTTGTCTTCAGTGCTCAGCTCATCAATCGATGCAGATTTCGACGAACCAAAAATAATTGCGTGTAACAATTACAACCAAATATAATGATCTAAAACTAAAAATTAATTATTACAACCCAATAGAAGACAGAAAAATAAATATGCATAAACTATCGTAGGATCCAATCACATAAAATTAATAAATATGAATCGGACCATAATGGAGAGACGAAACTCATTAATCTCTGCAAAAAAATAGATCCTAGATCTACCATTCATTCAAGATTCACTCAAGATTAAAACTAAATCAATTAAACTGATTTTGATGGACAACAAGGATTTTCAATAATCATGTAAATCAAAATCCTGCTCTGATACCAATTGCTGGAGGACTTAACATAAAATAATGGATCATTTGATTTATATGATAATTAGGTTTCAATAAAAAAAAAATTATGGTGTATCTACATAAAAGATTCAAGATCTCATACATTTGCGGTTCCTTCTGGCTTGAACCATAGAGATTTGATCTCTTTCTTGTTACACCAATTCGTGTTGTAAATCTAACGGTGTGGTACCACAAAATCGAAATGATTTTCCAAAAATCTTTACAGCGTCACAATAAGATCTCTTGTGATTTTTTATATCTTTCAGCCTTTTGAATTCGTAGAAAAAATTTCAGCCCCATCTGATCAACAGTTCTCAACTTATGGCTCTAACAAGTAGATACCATGACGTGTTGCGCATTCATTTGGACAGATGAAATCGTTTGTTCTTGAATTAATTTCAACTCCAAACCTTCATATCCATGAATCTAAAAGTATTATATCTGGTTTTATGTATATTGTAACACTTTCTTAAAAATTGAATTCACTTCTTGATCCGTTCTTAATTCGATTCCAATCTAATTTGTGTTGTCGTATCTAGTTCGTGAAGCACTTTTTGTAAAGATGCGTGAAGGAGGGGGATCAAACGATATCCGAATGACTTGAAATTTCTCGTGCCTCTTCCTTTATATCTTAGTAACCTTGGTTCCAATTTCATAATTTTTGGACTCCCCAATTGTCCGTAATTCATTTTACAGCATCAGAGCTTTGAAAGAGACCTCGAGATCTTCTGTGTTATTCCTTAAAGCCAATACATGTCATTGGTGTGTGGGCACTAAGGATCACGAGCCTACCACTTCTTTTTAGGTATTTTTTATCTATATTGATCCCACACTTATTTGGAGTTAAGGTATTGCTTATATAGGCTAGCAAGGAGACCCCCACGAGAAATAGGAGACTAGCTTCCTACAAAATTAGGAATCCTAATTAAACTTTATAATTAATTCCATAATTCTATAAATTATTATTCATTCCACTAAAGAATAATAATTGCACTCTAGTCTACAATCTTAAAATTATAATTTTGAGCTCCTCATTACTAAATGCTTAATAATCTCCCCATGTTAAAATAACAGATATCCGTTGATTAAATTAAATTATTGATAATTATATTTAATCCACCTCTTATAAATTCCTTGAGACCATCCGCTTAACTTATTTGATATATCGGATAATTAAATCCACCAGATGAATTTGACATAATCAAAACTTATAATCTACATCAAGAGGGTATCATAAATCTCTATATCAAGATGTTGATTCCATTCATAATTAACTTTCACTATACATTAATCACCATTACCCAGTCTACCAAGCTTATTGATCAATAAATGAATCTCAACCAATAGGTAAAAGCAATGAATAATTGATGCACGTGTCCATCATTTATGTCCGGATTAAGATCTTAAGCACTCATAACAACCATGAGATACGCATTATCTTATATAGTTAGTCTAAAGACAATTATCTCAAATTGGTGTCGTTCAATACCCACAAAGTGTACTCGCACGGCAAGTTAAAACTATACCATTCCCTGTAATCAAGATAGAAATACTAAAATAGTGTGCTACAATCCTACTGATGGCGTGTCCATCTCCATCTAAGATTGTGAACCGGACTTATATTCTACAAGGACCGATGATCCGATCTTCCGTGTGTAGGCCAAACTCTATGAACTAAATCATCTATTATGTATAATAAAAGACTCATATGCATAAATATGTAAAATAATATTATGTAAACATCACTTAAAAAGATTCTCATTAAATAGACATACTAAAATTCACTAATAAACCAATGACTTTTAGTATACCACCCTAATAATAAACCCTAGAAGGGTCCTAGGAATCAATGTATTGGTTGCCTCAGTTTAGAACAACCAAACGTATGGCCTCCCTGGCCTTCAACTGACTCCGTATGAGAGAATTAGCATTAACCCTAAACTGGGCTATCGTAGTATCGTCTATTATAAGGAAGAGAGGCTTTGTAGTATGTCTAGGTTGGCTCTCTTTCCTCTTATTTTATTATTGATGATGGGATTAGGTTCCACCCATAACCTATTTCTCTTTACTGACCCCTCAGCAACATTAGGGCCTATAGTAGTAGACTTTAGCCAAGTCTGAGCCGACTGGGTAATTTTGCCCTGGAGACGAGCAAGGAGATTGCCAGAAAGAGGTGTTCCCATCTCCCAAAGTTCGTCTGATATACTGGTTGGAGGATCTGTAAAGAGTATATGAACAAAATCAGTATCGGCATATATTTGAGTCAAAATTAATTCAGAGATGGTAGTAAAGAAAGAAAATTTACAAAAAAAAATATTTTCTTACGAAGTGTCTCGAGGGGGTCCACCCCCATGCCAGAGTATTGGAGGAGTTAAGGGGTCATCAAGTCTTCGAAGACAATTAATCCATACCCCCTATGATTGCTAATCTCCTTACTCAACTCATCATTTAGGTCGAGATCAACTTTAGTCGAGACCGATATATGGTCCCATTGGCAAGGAAGTCTCGTTTTATTAGACGACTCACCCTCATCAAACTCCTAGTCACCGGAGATAGAGAAATAATGAGACTTTCAATCATAGTTGGAAGTCTGATTAACATAAATAATTTTTCGGTCTGGGCAACGAGCTACAAAATGATAATAACATGGGTCAGTTTTGTAGTATAGTCGTGTAACAAGCTCAGAAGATCTCGGATGGTAGATCTTCATCATAAGCAAGCCTCCACATATGATTCATTCCATAAAGGAATCTACAGCGTTCAGAGTCAATTGGGATGGAGCAACGCCAATTGAATAAAGAATTGCCCTAATAGATGGGTGAAAGGTAAGGCGATAGCCGATAATAAACATTTATTCATAAATAGAAACGTTGCCCTTAGTCCTAGGGTTGAAGTCACATTAATGTCTATAGAAGGTTTAATCCTGTAAATGTGCCTCTAAACCACCAGATCAGTCTTACGGACGTCACTGGGAATGGACATGGCTACACGTGTGTCCAAGTTATAAGGATCCTCTTTTACTTATTCCTCAGTGATAGGGGCCTTGCCATAAGGCTCACGTTGTAAGAACTCAATCGGAGTCATGATCGAGACGGGTGCAAGAATAAGAAGGGGTGGGGTTACATTGTGACCAACACCGATCTCAGACTCATCATCTAAAATATTATAGATTTATGGCTAAGGTATCCTTTCTGATAAGAAGAAGTACGAGGACGACCCCTGTTAATTAATTCGATGTGGTTAGTCGTCTCGCCCTCACCAATACTGGCTACAGTAACTCTCATGGCCACTTTAAAATAGTCGGCCTCAGAATTCACTCGATCATCATGAATATCTAAGCATTCATAAGGTTTATAGCCCTTGGAAGAATGACTACATTGTGTTACTGTTGATGGTGATCACTATAGGGGTCCTAACTGTGATCTCACCTAGAGAGGGATAATTTAAGATTAAAACAAGTTTCTCTACAACTAGAGGAAGGGGAGTCAATGGTATCTGAGGCCTATGTCGGCGTGACTCGGCCTTGGCCTTTCTTATCTCCCATTTCACACATTCACACAGATGAGGAAACTCTTCATCAAACTTATATAGCTTAAAATACATGATCAAACATTGGGGAAACCTAAGTGCAAATTGATAAGGATCAAAGTAGTTGGGTAGTTTTTGAATTGTTACCATCAAGACCACCAAGAACACCAGTTTAATGGATAGGGAAACTTTCACCAGATGAGACATCAAAAAATGCAACAGTCGGCCTAAAACTCCAGAAATCTTGATAACTCGACCTAAAACGTTCTTCTAGTTTCCTACACACCAAAATCACCATAAAATAGAAGCAAAAACCACCATAAATTGGGGGCCGGAGTAAACAAAAATTGCAAAAAAAATTCTTAGAAAACAAAAATTGCAGAAACCTTAATTGATGGTGAAAGAAGCAAAGGAATGGATAAAGGAGTACCTGAAGGAGAAAAGGGTGACCAGAGACATATAAGGTCTGCAGGAGAAGTCGAAAAAAGGATAATTGAAGGAGACAAAGTCTAGAGTGAGAAAAAATATAGTTTTTCTCTGGTTAAGGTTTTGGAAGCATTGAAGAGTGGAGGCACTTTTTATCTTAAAACCACGCACACAGTTCCCATAGATGTTCATCATTAGAGAATGCCTCCCTAAGACTAAATCATGATATTTGGCTATTCGCATTCCCCTAAGATGCTTGGTAAGTTGTGCTCATACTGACCAAGCCCACCGATAAAAGACAGATTGAGAATTTCAATAACATGACGAGATGAGACAACTAAACATGTTTAAACCTAAGCCTCCCTCTGATATTGATGTCTAAGGTCTAGGGGTTATTGATATACATAAGTATGGTTTCATCTGGATAACCCTCTAAGGACGAGTCTTCCTCAAAGTCATGTCTCTGAACATAATTTCCATCCACCAGAATCCCTCACCATCAGTCTTGCCCTAACTAATCTCAACATCCAATACTGTAGACACCATATTCAAGGACCCTCCTAATCATTTGCTTAGGTCCCAGGGATTTCCTCCTTCACCATAAACCCTAGGGCATACTTCGAGTATCGATTTGGAGGCTGCTGAATGCTTCCGGACCCTGTTTGACTCTGGTAAACTTTTTTCTCTAAGTGAAAGCTTAATGATTATATGAAGGTCTCTGAATCCCCTTTCCAATGGTCCATCCCATGTGCGAATTCGTCTTACGATTTGGACGAACGGTTCATTTTCCCTAAAAAATTGATACGGAGGACACATGCACTCTCGGGCTCCATTTGACTTCCATCAACTCTTCATCTTGGGAGATATTGAATGAATCTTGGAAGGTCTCTGAATCCCCTTGCCAATAGTTCATCCCGTGTATGAATCAACCTCACGGTACGAACGAATGACCCGTTTTACTCCGAAGGGTCATCGGGCATTTTTGGGACCCATTTGACCAAGGTCAGCTCTTTGAACCAAATGAGACTGAATGAATCTTCAAAAGGATCTAAATACCCTTTTTAACGATATGTCCTATGTGCAAATCAGCCTTACGATTCAGACGAACGATTTGTTTTCCTTCGGGACCGTCAGGTTCTTCTAAGCCCTATTTGACTACAGCCAATTCCTAAACTCGGGAGGGAGCGGCCCAATGGATTCTTAAAGGGATCTGAATACATTTTCCAATGACACATCCCATGTACTATTTGGACTTACAGATTGCATTTATGACCATTTTTCCAAAAAATCTACATGAGACTACTAAATGGCAAACCCATTTCCCTGCCTATCGGCAGTGTGTCTGGGATTTTCTATTGATAGACACATAAAGGACAATGCCGATCGGCACCCCCTTAACCCTATATAAAGGGAGAATGAGCTCACTTCCATAGGCACCTCATAAACATTCTTCTCAGTGATCTCAACAACATTCTCTCAAAGTCAGCGTGGTTTCTATATTTAAACCTCTCCCCCACATTCCATTTCCATCCTTTTCTTACCCAATTCCATTCCCTCTCCTCATACCACCTTCATCCACTTGCAAGAGTAGCCCTTCAATAGTTAAGATCAATCTTAAAGCTTGCGAAGAAGGTCCAAACCTTTCACTCTCTCTTTAAATTTCCTTATTTTTGCATTAGTTATTTAATTCTTACTTTAGCATTTCATCGTTGTTAGTTCACACATATTAATATCCCACTTTTTATTAGTAGCATTGCACATACTATATTTTTTATAAAAAAAAAAGCAAAAATAAGAAAAAGAGGGTTTACTTATGAATTCCAAACGGGGATTTCTCATTACATTTTCCCACACTAAAACACCCTTTTTCTACACACACGCACACATATAATAAAGTCCCCTGTTGGATTTATGGGATAAACCCCACCCCCATGTTGCATACAAACTACGTGGACTTTGATGCCTTTTTAGGCTATTCTAGTCCTTTTTTCTTATTTTCATTCATATATTACTTCCACATATTATTTTTGTGATATATGCTCGCGTTTTGTCCAATTTATACCATCGTCTTTCTATAAACGATCGGTGACCTGACAAATGCATACATTATACTTTTAATTACTATTTTTAGAACACTCCTACGAATGACCTCACTCTGCCTTCTCCATGATGCAAGTCGAGTAATTCCATTCTTCACTTATATATACATACACACTCTTCACGGAGTTATTAAAGATAAGAATAACACATGCCCGTGAGAGATCAAAAGGGCAGGATTGGTGCCTAACACGTTCTCATTCTGTAACTTAGCCCCCGAATCATTGAACTAATTGGTTTCGCAAGCATCAGTATTTCTCTCGAGGAGGAAATAGTTTTTTTGCCTATTTTGTGCAAAATAGGTTGGCGAGTCTATTTCCATACATCACCCGACATTTAACAATGGTCGAAGTACCTGAGGAAGGGCGCAAACCCCCACTAACCATGCACGCACGTGCACACGTGCGCCGACTCAGGAGATCGGGATGGCCACAATGGTGACTCTGCTTGGGACTTTATTTTTCATAAGAGGGTTAGACTCTATTCTTACATGGGTGTTATCATTTTCCACATGTGTGCGTATGCACCTACCTGTATGTTCCATTTTTCCTCTATTACTTCTTGTGTATATTTACTTCAAGCTATGTCACTTCTCACTAACTTTTCACCTTCACGCATTTGTAAATACCGTCCATGTACACCTCACATAACTTACACTTATACGTAGGATCACTTATATCCATATGTTTCACACAACACTTAGAATATCCATGCTTAGGCTTCACTAGTACACACCTCCACTTATCACACTTGTATATATCCATGTTCATTTATCACACACCTCTTGTAGTTAATTCATGCTTAGGCTCACTACCACACACTCTCACTCACTCACATGTATCCATGCTTAGTGTAGTCTTCATGCTCCATGCTAGATTTACTTTTCATAATATTTGTACATTCTTTCCTATTAGTATAGTTCTTTTTTTACTCATCCTTACAAATAAAAGACTCTATCCATAATATACTAATAAAGAATTGTGCATTTTGCACACTACATCACCAAGAGCATGGCTATTGACCAAAATTTTGTCCCGTATTGGGGGTCACTTTATAATGGGCGCTGGTTCGAAAGGTTGTAGTTAGCCTAAGCAATATGACTCTCACCTTCCATTGGCCTAGAATCTTTGATGTATATTGAATGGTTCCCCCCGCATCGTACCGCTTGACCAAACTCATAAACGGGAGGTATATAATAGGTAACTCATTCACATATGTCGAGTATATCGAATTTGCTCTCACGCATACTGTCTCCACGAGATATATTATGAGTCAATTCACGTACACTCAGGTATATCAAATGGCTTTTCTGCACGTACCGATTGCCCTCGAAAGCAAAAAGTATATCGTGGCAGTCATGCAAAAGGGGGGAACCCATCCACTAACCCAACAGCAGCATAAACCTTATATAGGCATCAAACCTAGGGCACTCATATTTAGTTATCGATTGCCACATGAAACTCTGTCGAAATTTTGGGTCGGCATGCCGCCCAAATTTTTGCATTATTTTGTCATTTTTTAAAATAGGACCCTATCCATGAGTTTGGAAACAAGTCAACCCATATCATACCAATTTCCAAACCCAATTTTCCCAGGCTCGGGTCCTATCCGACATTTCTTTTACATTTAGGTAAACCTACTACAAGTGAAAACATAATAATAACCATGTTGAGACTCTTCTATCGTTTTTCCTCCTCTTTCTAAAAAAATTGAAATACCAAAAAAAAAATTTCCTTATTTTTAGTAAAATGTCAAAAAACATTTTTCCTCTTTTTCAAAAATGCCAAAAAAAATCATTTCTCACCTTTTTCAAAAATAAATTCGAATCATTTTCCTTCTCAGGTCGATCACATACCTGATTCTTGGTCGGGCTCCCTATTTGCTTCAGTCTTCTATCAAATAACCTCGAAGCTTCACCAGTTCCTCTACTACTTCATTCAAGTTTAAAATATACCTTAACCAGTCCTTCATGGAAAATTTCGATCAAGCACTAAACTTGCAGTTTGATCTAATGGCAGTCCTGGTCTAACTCAGAGCCAACTTTAGCAACTTTCAAATTAAGGTCCATGAGATGCAGTGAAACTGGGTCGAAGTTCTAAAGAACTTGAGGTACTCTTTCCTTGAGCCAGGGGTCCACCCACTCCTAAGACTTTTTAGGTCCCAAAAGAATATCAGCATGCTCCGCATGCCCCGCCTGCCAATGGGTCATCACCAGCTCAACTCCCTATGCCAAACTTTGCCCATCCAGGGGTTAACTTGTCGGTACCCGTTGATCCCAAGGAGGAAGAATTGAACAAGTTCAAGGAAGACCTCAAGCTATTGTCTAAGAAGTTTGACCAAGTTAGGATATTCGGGAACTACATGGACTACACCCACATGTCTCCCTACCCTAAAGAAAGATTGCCAAAATAGTTCAAGATGTCAGCCATCAAGAAGTTCGAGGCCAGCGGTCCCCTAATTGTTCACCTTCGCAGTTATCACCGAGCCATAACCCTTCTCAGCGTCTCTTAAGAGATAATGTCCCAAATTTTTCAACAAACTTTGAAGGACATCACCCTTCGATGTTTCCTATCCCTCGAATAATCCAGAATCCGCAGCTCAGAATATATCGCTCGGGAATCCATGTCACAGTACGAGTAGAATCAAGAACTAGACATTACATGCCATGATCTAGAGCTTCTCAAACAAAATCCTTGAAAAACTATCAGCAGCTTCATGGCAAGGTGGAGAGAGAAAGATGCCATCATGACCAACCGGTCCTCTGAAGAAAAATAAGTCACCATAGTAAAAAAGAACTTCCTGCCCCATATTCGAACAACTATGGGAGGTCATTGTTATTTGAAGAGGCCCTTTAACAAGTAATTTAGGTAAAACTAACTTTTCAATTAAAATTCAGTCGCTTCTAATTTTATCTTCTTCAAACCCTAAACATGCATCTAAATAATTTAATCCATTTAACAAATAAAGCATGCGAGAAAAAGAAACAATTTCAAGAAAAAATCCCCGAAGGGGAAAAACCTATTTATTTCACTATAATTTGTAAATCTAACTTACACGAAGTACAATGAAATACAGTGACACACAAATACCAGCAGGTGTCGATTGGTGTCGTTAGCAAAGGAACAACCGCAACTACTCCTCAAGAACACGCAGTTATATTTTCATAAAAGATCCACACGCAGCGAACCTCAAAGACAGCAGTCCAATCTTCAGCAAGGAATACTCTTAAGCACTCCCAATGACCTCAGTCAGTAACTTGTGTAGAAAGTCTTCCAACAAATATGTTCAAGATCACAAATCTTGGGAATTATGCAAATTGGATCTTGAATAAACTTTGGATGAAACTAAATAGAATAGGAATTTTAAAACTATTCATCTCTCTGAAAAACATCTACGCAGTATTATTTTACAACTAAGCAAAATAGAGTCTACTAAAAATGAAACACAAAATCTAAGGGGGTGGCTCTCGTTCGAGCGACATGCGATGTCGTTTGAATGACATGCAGTGTCATTAGAATGAGTTATGATGTCGTTTGAATTACAGTGAAACAGGTTTTTCAATTAAATCCAATCCTCGAATATTTGATCAAATATTTTAGCTCAGATATAATTAAAATGCGTTTTCAAAAATTAATTTTAATTCCCATAAATTAAAAACATTTAATTCATCCTATATTTAAACAAAATTCTAAATCACATAAATTCCTTTGATTATTCATACCTGAGTGATCTTAGAACAAACCAATTATGATATTACAACTTGACTTGATTTCTTCTTCATGTTTTTAAATTGCAAATCCTTCATGCTTGAATCTTTGTAGACTTCAAATTATTCTCTGATTAATAACTAGTCTAGACTCAATTTATTTTATCTGAAATTAAGCTAATTACAAACGAATTGACTCGATTAGAAATTTATGCTTACATTATCCATACTTTTGAGCTCTCTGGGAAGCTGGTGTAGAAATTGAACAAAGTGTTACCAAGGTAGAATCCTAGCTGAAGAAGCTGACTGGGTAGTTCATTCCCAAAAGTACGAGAATCCTGCCAATACTATAGTCTCAACTATTAATAATGTCTCCCAGACTACTACCTCTTGGGCACAAGCAAGTCGCTCTAATCCCGCCAAAAAGGAATACACTAAGGTCTATGATCCCTTTTCCAAAGTCTACCAAGCCTTGTTAAGCCGAAACCTCATCAAACCCTCGGACCCCCGTCCATTACCAAACACAATTCTCAAGAACTTCAAGGCCAATGACCATTGTGATTTCCACCAGTCTGTCAGCCATACTACCAACCAGTTCTTTCATTTCCGGAATGTATTCCAAGGTATAATTGATCGGGGTATCATCGCCCCACCATCCAACCCTAAAACCAACACCACTCATAACCTACACAAATTCCATCTTTTTACAAAATGACCCAGTATTCGACCCAACTATCCAAATTGTTCACAGTAAAGCACCCATCATACCCATAATCTGACCCAAACCACTCAAAGTTTGCCCATACTTTAGTCTAAACCCTACTTGATTCGCCGACCAAGCTGTGTCACTCCTCACAAGGGCTTCTATTATCGTCCATAATCGATCCGAAGGGAGAGATATGGAGTTTGGGCTCAACTTGCCCACGAAAATGACCATCGACTGTTAGAAATTCAATGGCTTATTCATGGAAGCCCGAAAATGGGCTCGAGAATCAGATAAATGGATGGTACCCGTTGATTAAGTCACCATACACGGCGTGGTACAGATCATGGAAAATAAGTTTTGATGGACCAAAAAGATCTGCAGCATTTCTGAACTACTCGCTTCTTTAAAGCTTCAAGGGCAGTTGGCCCCTCCACTATTACACCTCCACGTTGAGTGGGAAGACTTATATGAGGAAGTCGTTGAGGTCATGGAATAAATCGATTTTTATTGGCAAGAAGACGTCGTTACCACTCGATGGGGGATGAATTTGATAGCTCTGATGATGACCCGAGTCAAGAAAAAATCAATCCAGTAATCATCATGTGCATGCTGATATCTTTCAAGGACCTATTGGGAGAAATTAGTAAAGTATCCATTCAACCAAAAATAGATGAAGATACGGGGTTCTTATGCTTCCCTACCTCCATAAACCACATGACCAGATCAGGAAGACACTACTAAGATTCGAATCCTCGGTCAACAAGAATAGAAAGGGAAAAGGAGTTTCCAAAGAACTTCCTATGCCGAAAATGACTGTTGAAGAAAGCAATACCCTCGACTAACTCAAAATGAGTCAATCCAACAACACCTTATATGGACTCTTTATGTTTTCCCAATTACACCTAAATTCTCTTATAAAACTTCTCCTCGGGCCTACAGCCCCTCCTTTCACTACTCCAGAAGAAGTTGTAAACCTGGTTGGATTCTTGACCACCACTAGACTTCTTTGCTTCTCCAAAGAAGAAATTTTGAAGGTCATCCCTGACCACAACTACGCCCTCATATCGTTGTTGAAGTGATGGGAAAGATAGTCCTGCTCTCACTCGTCAATAATGGATCTGCCCTCAAAGTTTTCCCTCTAGGAACCTTTAATTGTTTGGGGTTAAAAGTAAGTGACCTGACTCCTAATTCTGTCATAATGCGTGCCTATGATAATACCCGCGAAGAAGTGATGGAATCTATAACACTCACAACAGGTGCTGGCCCTATCAATTTCGTTACTGATTTTTAAGTTATTGACATACCCGCAGGCTTTAACCTGCTACTTGGTAGACCGTGGCTTCATAGCATCCTCCTCCCTTCACTAAAAGTTGAAATTCTTCGTCAAAGGGCAAGTCATTACCATTTTAGGGGATGATGATAGTATAGAAAATACCAACACCAGTAATCCAATACTAGAAATACATCATGGGATGAATAACATATTTATCTCTGACTTCAGGGTTGATCAACTACCCCTTTCAACAGGGGATAATTTTAAAGATCGAGTCGGTCCAAAGCATAGACCTCATGATAATGTCAATGTGATACAAATGTTCAAGAATATGCATTTCATGCCAGAACTGGGGCTAGGGCGACGTCCACAAGGGATACTGGAGCCCATAGTCCTAAAAGGCCTTCCCGCCATATGGCCTTGGTTAGCAACCTTTACCAAAAGAACTTAGAATGCTCCCCCAACCACGAATGAAAAGGAGTTTAAAAGATGCCAAGACTTTTTTGAGGGATTATCTTAATGGAAGATTCGTCAAGGAGGGTGAGGAAATCCCCTTCTGTGGCTTTCCCAAACTATGGTACGAACATGTGGATAAGAAGATGAAGTTGGGGATGGAAATATTCTTTCAAGATAACTACTCCTGGGCTGAAGACTGCCACCATAAAGTGTAACCTCTCACTCAGAAAGACGTTGTCATTACTGAGGTCTCCAAGGAAAGTGATTTCGAAGACTCATTCAACCTACAGACACCGTAGATGACCCTCTATATGATCCATTTAGGCACTACATCGTCGAACCCATCCACTCTGATCAAGGCCGCTAATGAGCCTCTTCTCAACTTAAATGATATACTAGATAAGCCTTTTCTCAACTTAAATGCTATACCAGTCTTACCTACTAAAACGCAACTCGGCCTTGCTGTTTACCCTATCTCTTCATTTATTGTTGTTCGTCATTTTTCTGATAACAATGTAAGTGAGACTTCTTTTAACGATGTTCTCAGAGCTAATTTTCCCAAAGGGAAATAAAGAAGGATTTTGAGTATCTTGTTTTTCCTTACATTAATTGTCTTGATTCTAATCAAACAATTGATGATGATGATTTTGCAAATGACCAATTCTTAACTGATCTTAATAAGGTTAATAACAAACAACAAAACTGCATTCAAATTAATAAGGATGAAACTTATGCTATCAGTCTTAGTTCTAGTAGTAAACAGCGTGAGGTCAGGATAGGGTCCAACCTTAACGAGTATGAGTGCACGAAATTTGAAGAGTTGCTAAAGGAATTTGTGGATGTCTTCGCATGGTCCAACGAAGACATGCACAACATCAATCCAGAAATATCTCAACACGAGATCCTAACTCTCCCAGAGTGTAAATTAGTCAAATAGATAATGCAAAATCACCCCACTTAATGGTCACTCAAAGTCAAGGGAGAGGTAATCAAGTAGTTTAACATAAGCTTCATCTGGGTGATTGAATATCCCACATGGCTATCCAGCGTTGTACCCATACCAAAATTAGGGTAAATTCCGTATGTCCATCGACTACTAGGATTTGAACAAAGCATTTTTGAAGGATGATTACCCATTTCCCAACATCAACATGATTTTGGAAAACACGACCAGTCACATCCTCAAGTAATTAATCGATGGATTCACCGTATATAATCAGATGAAGATGCACCCTAACCTTGAAGAGAAAACTTCCTTCATCACCCCCTAGGGAACCTTTTGTTACACGATTATGCCATTCGAGATCAGGACTATTGAGCTACCTACCAAAGGTCTACCACAACCATCTTGCATGATTTGATACACAAGGAGGTCAAAGTCTGTGTATATGACATGATTATTAAGTCCAAGACTTGGGAAGGTCACGTTCCCAACCTCTGAAAGTTCTTCGAACGATCACAGTGATACTAAATGCGGTTAAACCCTCATAAATGCATTTTTGATGTCACAAAAGGAAATCTTTTGGGATTCATGGTCAATAAAAAGGGAATCAAAGTAGATCCCAACAAGCTGAAAGCTATGCTCAAAATTCCACCACCCTGAACAGAGAAGGAATTCTGAAGACTTTTTGGAAAGCTTCACTACATCAGTTAGTTCATCAACCAGCTGACTTCTATTTACTAGCCCATCTTTAAATTTCTCTGGAAGGATTATACCAAAGTCTTGAATGAGGCCAATTAGGAAGACTTCGACATAATTAAGCAATATTTTACCCGATCTCCAGTACTTATGCCTTCGCAACCAGGTCTTCTCTAATCATACTTGACTGTAACACATACCGCAGCAGGGGCTTTGCTAGCCCAATATATCGAATAATCCCATAAGGAAAGGTCCATCTACTATGCCAATTATAACTTTGGTCGGATATGAATCAACTACACTGCTTTAGAAAAAACATGTGTCACTTTAGTCTGGGTCACTCAAAAGTTATGGCATTGCATGCTCACTTTTCCCATCAGGCGTGTGTCCCTAATGGATCCTATCAAATACTTGCTTAAGAAACCCGGCCTATCTAGCCGAATGGCCCAATGGTTGATGCTGCTATCTGAATTTTATATCATGTATGTCACATAGGAAGCCATGAAAGGAAGATCCATCTCCGATTACCTTGCTGACTACCCCATGGAAAAGGTTGATGTTTGTGTCTGTGAACTCCTAGACGAAGATATTCTCGGCATCTATCAGGAAGACCTCTGATGGCTAATGTTCTTTGACGGCACTGTAAATAAGAAAGGATATGGAATTAGGATACTCCTAATCACCCCTAATGACTCTTACATTCCCATTGCCATCTAACATATTTTCTCGGCACCAACAATATGATCGAATACGAGGCATGCACTGGAGTTCTCAAAGCCACCCTAAAGAAAGGTATCAAACATCGGGATGTTTATGGGGATTATGCTCTCATCATCGAGCAATTCCTTAGAAGATGGAAAGTCAAAGAAAAAAATCTTTTACCCTTCCACACCCACTGTAGACACCCAATTCTAATACCCCCTTAACCTCTCTGCAGGTTCCCTAGCACCTCCCCCCATCGCTACAAACCTAAGTCATACCCCAGGTACTGACCAAAAGGCCATCGGGCACTCCCAGGATCCATTTAACCAAATTCAACTCTTCATCTTGACCGATACTGAATGAATCTTCGAAGGTCACTGAAACCCCTTTCTAACGGTCCATCCCGGGTGCGATTCTGACTTATAGTGCAGATGAACGATCCGTTTACTCCGAAAGATCACTGAACGCTTCCAGGCCCCGATTGATCAAAGTCAACTCCCCAAACCAAGTCAAACTCTTTGGAGTCTCAAATTACATCTCCTAGCCTTTCTAACGGTCTACCCCGTGCGCGATTCTGACTTACCATGTGGATGAACGATCCGTTTGCGTCCTACGATTCCCCGTCCTAAGACCGATGATCGCTTCCGAGCCACATTTGACCCAAAGTCAACTCTCAGACCCGAAAGAAGTCTGAAATACTTTTGAAGGTCTCTTAATTACCTTTCCAATGGTTTTCCCATTGCACGATTCAGATCAACGGTTTACGCTCTACGATCGATTTTCCGAAGGGACCTAAAAGAGACTGCCAAACGCAAGGTCCCAAACCCTGCCTATTGGCAGTGTGCCTAAACACACCTGCCGATTGGCAAGACTAGGGATATGCCGATCGGCAATGCCCTGGGCCTATAAAAAGGAGGGCCTCCCCTCATTTAAAAAAGAGGAAAATGAGAGATCCATTACTCTCAGCAAGCTCAGAAAACCCCTCTCGAAGTCAGCGTGATTTCCACATCCAAATTCCTTTCCAACCTTCACCTTTCATCACCTTTTTCATCAAGCTTGGTGAATTAAGTACCCTCCATCATCATCCAAGTGCAAGGGATGCTCTCCAACATCCAAGATCAAGCTCAAGATGTCCAAGAAGTTCCAACTCTTTCAACTCTCTGTTTAAATTCCCCTAAATTCGCATTAACTTGTTTTATTACTTAGCACTTTTATTCTCTCATCTCACATATCTTAATATACTTTTTATCTAGTATTATTTCACATCTCTTATTTTCATATAAATAAAACCCAAAAAATAAGAAAAAGAGGGTTTGCTCATAAATTCTAAATGGGAATTCTCACACTTTTCTCACTTCTCTCACTACTAAAACACTTTTTTACACACACACACACACATAAGAGAAGTCCCCGGTTGGATTTATGGGATAAACCCCACCTCTCGTTTTGCATATGAACTACGTGGGCTTTGATGCCTCTATAGGCTACGTAGGCATCTCGGGGTGAAACCCAAAACTCGAGTCCTCTTCCTACCTTTTTTATATGTTTCCTATATTCTTTAAACATTAACTCTCTTAGACTCTCTATATGCATATATTTGTTCTTAGTAGTGTATTATCCCACATGCGTTATCATTCCCTTATAATGATCGACGCTAGGATGATCGCGTAAATCCTATTTTCTAATATTACTTTTAGGAGCATTTCTACGGATGACTCGCTTTATCTCTTCCATGATACAAGCTGATGATTCATATATCCATTACATATATACATGCACACATATCACGAGAAAATAAAGGAAAATAGTAACAACCCATGAGAGACCGCAAGGGCAGAATGGGTTCCTAACACCTTGCGATTTCGTAACTTAGCCTCCGGACCCTTTGTGAATCATTTTTGGTTTCGTATGTATCAGTATGTCTTTAGATACTGTCCTTCGGGATGGTTCCCTTTTCTTTTGTCTGTTTTGAGTAAAATAGATTGGCGACTCCATCTCTATACATTTTTCACCTCATCACCGACGCCGGTCGAAGCGCTCCCGAGAGGGATGTGCAAAACCAAGATCCTCCCGAGCAGAAGAATACCCCCACTCTTCTTTCGTCTCTCCCGTCGCGAGGATCGGAAACGGGATGGCCACAGTGGTGACTCCGCTGGGGATTTGTTTTGAGGGCTAGACTCTATTTACATGGGTGTTTTATTTTCTTATATATATTTCCCTATTTTGCATGTTCCCCTTCTACTATTCATGTGTACCTCATAATTATGCTTCTATTTGCACACTTGTATAATAATCTCAATGTACACTTCAAACCACGTGCACCTATGATCACATATATCCGCATGTGGCACGCATCACCCATCCATACTTGGTATACCATTTGGTACACATACTTTGCTCCCTGTTGGTCATGATCAAGAAAGATATTCTCATAAGATACTAATAAGAGAACCATGCATGATTCACACGATATCATCAAAGAGCATTATGATTGACCAAATTTTGTCCAGTAACTGGAGGGTCACTTCGTGATGGGCGCTAGTCTGGCAGGGTGCAGTTAGCCTGAGCGATATGACTCTCACCATCCATTGGCCAAGTACCTTTGACGTATATCGAACGGTTCCCCCTCATCGTACCACTTGATCGAAGTCATGACGGGAGGTATATCATAGGGAACTCGTTCATGTACGCCGAGTATATCGAATTTTCTCTCACACATATCAACCCTATGAGGTATATAGTGAGGCAATTCACATACACTCAGGTATATCAAATGTCTTGTCCACACATACCGAATTCCCTCAAAAGCAAGATGAATATCGTGGAAGCCATGCCAAAGGGAGGAACCCTTTTCGATTCACCCAACTAACTACATACCCGCATATAGGTGTCAAGCCTAGGACATACATGTTAGATTGTCAGTTTCAACCCTTTTTGTATGGTCCTATGACGATATGCCCGGCATTGATCAAGAAATAGCTCAACATGAGATCCCAACTCTTCCAGATTACAAGCCAATTAAATAAAAGTTGAGAAATCTCCGCACCGAATGGTCGCTCAAGGTCAAAGAAGAAGTGGTCAAATAGCTGAACGTGAGCTTTTTTCGTGTAATCGAATATCCCATATGGCTAGCCAACATAGTGCCTGTGTCAAAATCAGGAGGGAAAGTTTGGATGTGTGTAGACGACCGGGACTTGAAAAAATATCTTCGAAGGATGATTACTCGTTACCCAATATCGGCATGATCGTGGGCCATACAGCCAGTCATGCTCTTAATTCATTCATCGAAGGATTTTTTGGATACAATCAAATCAAAATGCACCCAGATCATCAAGAAAAAACCACGTTTATCACCCTATGGGGAACCTTTTGCTACACTGTTATGCCTTTTGGTCTTAAGAATGTCGGGGCTACCTACCAGAAGGTTTCCACAACCATCCTGCACGATCAGATTCACAAAGAAGTTGAGGTTTATGTGGATGATATGATTATTAAATCCAAAACTAGGGACGATCATGTCCCCGCTCTCTGAAAGTTCTTCGAATGACTACGAAAATATCAGATGAGACTCAATCCATAGAAATGTGTCTTCGGCATTACAAAGGGGAAACTCTTGGGATTCATGGTCAATGAGAAGGGAATAGAAGAAGATCCTGCCAAGATGAAAGCCATACTTGAGATGACACCTCCCCAAACATAAAAATAAGTCTGAGGTTTCCTTGGGAAATTGCAATACATCAGCCAGTTCATCAGCCAGCTCACCTCCATTTGTGAACCAATTTTCAAACTCCTCCGAAAGGATTCAACCAAAGTTTGGAACGAGGTCTGCTAAGAAGCCTTCGACCGAATCAAACAATACCTCACTCAACCTCCGATACTCATGCCACCACAACCTAATCTCCCTTTACTCATATACCTAACCATAACTGACACTGCAGCTGGGGCTTTGCAAGCCCAATACCTTGAAGATTCCCATAAAGAAAGATCTATCTATTATGCCAGTCATAAATTGGCTGGATACGAAGTCAACTACACTGCTTTGGAGAAAGCATGTGTCGCACTTGTCTGGGTCACCCAAAATTTGTGACACTACATGCTCGCTTTCTCCATCAAACTGGTATCCCGAATGGACCCCATCAAGTACCTGCTTGAGAAAACCGCCTTATCCAGCCGAATGGCTTGATGGTTAATGCTCTTAGACGAGTTTGATATCGTGTACATCACGTAGAAAGCCATGAAAGGAAGAGCCATCTCTGACTACCTCGCTGATTACCCCATGGAAGAGGCTGATGTCTGGGCCTCCAAATTCCCAGATGAAAACATCCTCTACACTGCTCAAGACGACCTCCGATGGCAAATGTTCTTCAACGGTGCTACCAATAAAAAAGGATATGGCATTGGGATACTTCTTATCGCCCCAGATGACTCCCACACACCCATCGCCATCAAATTGGATTTCCCCTGCACCAACAACATGACTGAATATGAGGCGTGTACGGTAGGCCTTAAGGTTGCTCTCAAGAAAGGTATTCAATGCTTAGATGTCTACAGGTATTCTTCCCCCATCATCGATCAAGTGCTTAGAAAATGGAATGTCAAGGATAAGAATCTCCAACCTTTCCATTCCCACTTAGAAGAACTAACCTCCCAATTCTAAGATATCACCTTCCATTACCTACCTCGAGCAAAGAATAACCTAGTCGATGCCCTTGCTACCTTGGCCTCCATGGTCGACATGCCCGAAGGAATAACAATGGCCCCTTTCCTAGTTCAAACGCAAGATAAACCAACCCATTACTACCACATTGAGCTCATCACCACAGAAGATCCTGAGCTAGCCAATTATTGGTACCATGATATCTGGAACCTCCTCAAGAATGGTAGGTATCCCGAGGATTCCAACAAGAATGATCGGGCAACTCTCCGAAGACTGGCCGCCCAGTACATCATCTGTCACAAAGCACTGTTCAAGAGAAACGTCGATGGAACCCATCTACACTGCATCACAGGGGCCGACATTGAAGAGGTAATGCGAAGATTCCATAGCGGGGAATTCGGACCCCACATGAACAGTCACATGCTTATAAAGAAGATCATACGACAAGGATAATACTGGACCACCATGATCTAGTGTTGCTCCACCTATGTCCCGAGATGCCTCAAATGCCAACAGTTATCCAACCTTCAACACTTGCCTCCGCGAGAATTATACAATATGACTTCTCCCTGGCCGTTCTCCACCTAGGGCATCGACATCATAGGGAAGCTTACACCCAAGGCCTCTAACGGGCATGAGTTCATCCTAGTTGCCATTACTACTTCACCAAATGGGTCAAAGCCGAGTCATACGCAATCCTTAAGGCCAAGAAAGTGTCTAAATTCATCAAGAAAAACACAATCTCTCGATATGGTGTCTCGAACGAGCTAGTGTCAGATAACGAGTTGTATTTTAAGGCAGAAGTCACAGAAGTGGTTGACGAGTATGGGATTTAAAGACACAAATCTTCTCCCTAGCAACCTCAAACCAATGGTGCCATCGAAGCCACCAACAAGAACCTCAAATCCATCATCAACAAGATGACCGAAAGCTAACGAGATTGGGACGATCGAATCCCACACGCCCTCTGGGGATAACGAACCTCAATCCAAACCTATACTAGGGCTACCCCTTACTCTCTAGTCTATGTCATCTAAGCAGTCCTACCTGTGGAGCTAGAAATCCCTTCCCTTCGTGTCATGCTCGAAAGCCAAGTCAGTGAGGAGGACTAGCATCAAAGTCCCCTAGATGAACTATCACTCTTGGATGAAAGGAGACTGAAGGCATTATATCACATACAAGGGTACCATCGCCGTATAGCATGATCATTCAATAAAAGAGTCAAGGACCGCGGTGTCCGAGAAGGGAATTTATCCCTCAAGGAAATAGTAGATCCCATCTGGAACCCCAGAAGGAAATTCAAGCCCAATTGGAGCGGCCCATGCATTATGAAGAAGATCTTGTCAGGAGGTGCCACCATGCTCATCGACCTTGATGGAAAAGAGATGGCTCGTCCAGTCAACCTGGACCGTCTCAAGAAATTTTATTCCTAGTAAGAAATCTCGGCGTGCTACGACTCTTCTCATCTCCCTTCTATTTTAAAAAAAATATCTTCATTTCCCTCTACCCAGAACTATGTGGGCCTAATCCTCTGCAAAACCATTTTCAGAAAAATTAAAACTTAAAAAAAAAACAGAGGTACGTAGGCAGCTCATACATCTTACATGAGCATGGCCCTTTCTTTTTCGTAAAAAACTATTCTTTTCTCATCTCCGAGAATGACAGTTCATTCTAATATATACTTGAACAAAAGGATTATGCATGCCTTAGCGATCGGTATAGATAATTCAAAAATACAGAATTCATTAAAAGGCACAGCTAGATGATCAAAAACTTGTTTATTTCAGTAATAAGAAATTATAGTACAATTACATGAAGGAACGGATGACTCCCTTCCCCCTACTTTCCTAAATAGCCAAATAAATTCCCCATTAAAAAAATAAACTCTCCCATAGTCTTACCCACATCTACCAGAGGATCCCGCTCCATCATCATCATCATCTACATCCTGGGGTCCCCAAGCCTCCCCTGCCTAAATGGAGTGCCGCGGACACTCAATGGACTGATAAACCCGAACTAGCCTCGGAAACACCACAACCCCTCCCTCTATGGTATCAGATAAAACAAACCACCTTTGTCCAGTCTCCACTGCCAACATCTTGATACCTACTCTCCTCTAGATGCACTTCATATAATCCCCAGGGATGTGCCAAACTCTCCCAACAGACTGAGAGGGATGGGTCGACGGATGTCGATTCTCCCACAAAGAGCCAAGTCGCATGCGCAGACGCTCCGTCAAATCTTCTACCAAAAAAAAGGATAGTGTCCGAGGTGGCACGATCTGTTCCCTGCCAAATTGGCGCAGAAGCCGCCAAGGGAAATAAAAAGAGGTATATCTGAGACCAACCAGCCGGACATATGAGTATTCTCCGAGTTATAGAATAGGCAGTAGTTGTCCCCACCAAGGTACTGACCAGTACAGATTTAGAGCCCCATGCTCCATGAACCAGTTCTCCCAGCTCTCAATATCCAAGCCAACACTGATGAAATGGAGCAAAAAGAAGTTAGGTACAAACGACAAAGGGTATTTCAGAGGAGTCACCAGGAGAAATCTTTCAGACAACCACATGAACAGCATCACAGGGCTACCCCTCATAAAGTCAGAACCACCTTCTCGCCAGGCATATAAGCCATTCAAAGTCTTTTCCAGTATCACCGCCGTAGGATTGCGACGGTAAGACATCCATGAAGTAGCATTTGCAAGTTATGGGTTCACCAGTATCTCCCCGATCACCAACAGTAATTTTGAAACCAAGCCTAGAACGACAGCTCCGTCATATCCAGCATCACTAACCTCCTGCAAATGCATGGACCACAACACCGCCGAAAGAGAAATCATACCTCCATCCACCAGTGATCTGGCCGTCGAGGATGAAACACAAAGAAGCCCGGCCAATAACTCTTAGAGAGAAAGGGAAAACTCAGGCAGAGCCGTGATAACGCCGGGATTTATCTCCAATATGGCAGAAAATTCCTCATAAGTTGAACAGACTTCTTCCCAGCCAAAGTGGAATACATGGTCTTCAGGGTACCAGAATTATACCACTGCCATCAGCATGTTCCACTCTATGGGCCGATTACGCCATAAAGAAACTCGACGCATGTTGTAAGCATCATAGTCGACGTTATAGGATCACATCGCCTCCAAGTCTCGAGGTAGTTGGCAAACTCAATACTACCAGGGAGAGCCATCTCACAGAACAAGAAAGTCAGGATTTGACGGTGTGATGAAAACACTCTACCCTTACCCCTCTTTTATACTTGAAAACCCCCACAAAAGACATAACCTCTACAAAAATCGGAAGAAATCCTGCCCCATAAGATACCAAAGGCTGAAGATGGTACCAATCAAAGCTTTGAATTGATGGGACTGGACTGACCTGCCGATAGGCAGGACAAGGTGCTTGCTGATCGGCAACCCCAAGTCTGGAAATTTTCCTTTTTCCTCTTTTGTCAAATTCAGTAAACTCAATAAAAATAAATTGATATTCTCAACAGAATTTTAAAAATCCCCTTTTTATCTTTATATAAATTCTCATTTTGAATAAAACTTTCTTTCAAAATCCCAAAAATATTTCTTTTTACGGTCTCAGCAGCAAAGTAAAAAGCTCATGTGCATTCATTCATTCATCATTAACAACAGATAAGCAAAAAACTTCATTGCATTGCATAGATATTTCTCTGTATTACATCATTTTGTAGGAAAATAAAGAAAAGCAAAAAAATAACGGGACTTAGCTCAAACCCACATTCTCTTTCTCTCTCTCTCTCTCTCTCTCTCTCTCTCTCTCACCTAACCTTCCCCCTCTCTCTCCTAAGAGCTTCCACCCCTGCGATGCGCTCTCTTTCCCTTGCGGCGAGATGACGAACCACCGTTACCCGAACCAGACTCCTCCCCGAATGAGGCAAATGGCACCAAGCAAAAAGGAACAGAATCACATCCCAAATATGGGCAGTCGTCGCAAATATCCAGTCCCTAATATCCCTCAGTCAAGTGGTGGACACCCAAACATGCTGCAAGAAAAGGACAGAACAGTATCAAGCAAAAAATATCAAAAGAAACCAAAGGAGAAGAAAAGAAAAGATATACCTCAGGACGAAGAACCTCCTCTGTCAAACCCAACTCCTCCGGATCCATTGCATGAGGACGATGCAGCATAGGCGTGGGTAGTGTCCCCAGCAGCTACTGTACATCTATGGGAGTCACAGTCATCTCTCCAAAACCAAAATGAAAGGCGTGGGTAGTGTCCCACCACCTCTCCCCCGGAACACATAAGACTGTCGTCGAACGAGGTCTCTCATCTAGCACAGACGCCAACCTCCCAAAGTCTGCAGAGGATACCACCTAACGCACCAAAGGTGGAAGATGCTCCCAGACATCCTTAAGCCTCGTCGTCCCGCGAGCACGCATAGTCGACAAAGAAACATCAGACTGCCAAAAGAAAAACCTTGTCAAAATCCAAGAAAAAAAGGAAATCATAAAAAAAAGAATGCCAAGAGTTATTTTACTTGCATAACCTCCAGGTTTCACCACCCTTGAAGAGCGATGATGCGATGGCTCCCGCAGCAAAGTCCGCTCATCCGCAACAGGCTCAAATCCGTCAAAAAAGTTTTTGTTCCCCAAAGCAAGAGGCACCCTAGCCCTCCACGCCACATTTTCCCAGTCATCAACAGCCAACCATTCCCGATGTACTGCAATGCTCACAAAAGCGGCCATTTTTTAGAGATCGGAGTGCTAAAATGATTCGCAGAAGAAAATCGCAGAAAGAGAGAAGGCAAGAAGCTGTGAAAAATGAGGGGAACTAGCCCCCTTTATATAGGATGCCAAGGGTCTTAACGATCGGCACTGACCCCTAACCCACCAATCAGCACTGCCCCTTTACCTTCTCAAGGCAGTCCAAAAGTCTGTGCCACTGTCAAATGACACCCACTACACCATGCCGACGGCACCTCCCTTAAATTTTTAAAAAATACTAGAAAACCCTGAAAAATCCTCAGAAAATTCCTAAAAATCCCGGAAAGGACTTAGAACTTTTTCACACTCCCCCAAGTGGAACCCCTATTTCCCCAGTGAAACTCTCAAAATCCAAGCAAATCTCTCCCTGGTAACGTCCCCATAGGACCTCCAAAATATCCCAAACTTCAGTATCATATCCGATTTCCCAAAGGTCTCAAATTTCCCCAAGAAATACGTTCAAACCCTGGACCACCTAATCGTTTCCCCAGCATCAAATTGGTTGTTCCCCAGGTAAAGTCTTCGAAAGACACACAAGGATTTCCCCAGCAATCAGCTCCCCGGCTAAAATCAAAATCACGAGGTAATTTCCCCGATAGAGTTCCCCGAGGTCATTTCAAACTTAAGCCCGCAGAATTGGCGTTGACCCACAGAATTGGTCATCTCACCTTAAGCCCGCAAAATTGATTTTGACCTACAGCATTGGTCATCTCACCTTAATCCCGCAGAATTGGCTTCGACCCACAGAATTGGTCATCTCACCTTTAGCCCTTTGAATTGTCTTCGACCCGCAGAATTGGTCATCTCAACTTAAGCTCGCAGAATTGGTCATCTCACCTTAAGCCCACAGAATTGGCTTCGACCAGCAGAATTGGTCATCTCACCTTAAGCCCACGGAATTGGCTTCGACCCACAAAATTGGTCATTTCAAACTTAAGCCCATAGAATTGGCTTCGACCCGCAGAATTGGTTATCTCACCTTAAGCTCGCAGAATTGTCTTCGACTGGCAGAATTGGTCACCTCAACTTAATCTCATAGAATTGGCTTTGACCCGCAGAATTAGTCACCTCAACTTAAGCCCGTAGAATTGGCCTCGACCCGCATAATTGGTCATCTCACCTTAAGCCCCCGCAGAATTGGTCATCTCACCTTAAGACCATAGAATTGACTTCGACCCACAGAATTGGTCATCTCACCTTCAGCCCGCGGAATTGGCTTCGACCCGCAGAATTAGTCATCTCAAACTTAAGTCCGCAAAATTGTCTTCGACCCGCAGAATTGGTCATCTCACCTTAAGAACGTAGAATTGGCTTCGACCCGCAGAATTGGTCATCTTACCTTAAGCCCGCAGAATTGGCTTCGACCCACAGAATTAGTCATCTCACCTTAAGCCCACAGAATTAGCTTCGACCCGCAGAATTGGTCATCTCACCTTAAGCCCGCAGAATTGGTCATCTCAACTTAAGCCCACAGAATTGGCTTCGACCCGCAGAATTGGTCATCTCACCCCGCAGAATGGGCTTCGACCCGTAAAATCAATCAACCTCATCTCCAAGCCCTCAGAATTGGCTTCGACCCACATAATCGGTCACCCTCATCTCCAAGCCCTCAGAATTGGCTTCGATTCGTAAAATTGGTCATCCTCATCCTTAGGTCCTTAGAATCAGCCTCGACCCTCTGAATCGGTCATCCTCCTTCAAAGGCATCATGTGGCGTCTATTCGATGGCTATCATTTGTTCCAAACTCACCCGTCGAGGGGCTCTGTAGACACCCCATTCTAATACCCCCTTAACCTCTTCTAAGGTTCCCTAGCACCTCCCCTCATCGCTATAAAAATTAAGTCATACCCCAGGTACTGACCTAAAGGCCATCGGGAACTCCTAGGATCCGTTTAACAAAAAGTTAAACTCTTCAGCTCGATCGAGACTAAATGAATCTTTGAAGGGCACTGAATCCCCTTTCCAACGGTCCATCCCATGCACAATCTTGACTTACGGTGCGGACGAATGATTCGCTTTCCCTCGAAACTTGATCAAGAAGTCACCGGATGCTCCCAGGCTCCATTTGACCAAAGTCAACTCTTCAGCTCGACTGAGACTGAATGAATCTTTAAAGGACATTAAAACCCCTTTCCAACGGTCCACCCCGTGCGCGATTCTGACTTAC
Organism: Sambucus nigra; assembly: GCA_949130495.1. Classification (NCBI taxonomy): domain Eukaryota; kingdom Viridiplantae; phylum Streptophyta; class Magnoliopsida; order Dipsacales; family Adoxaceae; genus Sambucus; species Sambucus nigra. The sequence goes on from OX422219.1 coordinate 391,393,868, forward strand.
AGTGCGGACAAATGATCTATTTTACTTTGAAAGATCACCGAACGATTCCAGACCCCGATTGACCAAATTCAACTCCTCGAACTGGGTCAAACTCTTTAGAATGTCGAAGAACATCTCCTAACCTTTCTAACGGTCCACCCTATGTGTGATTCTGACTTACCATGCGGACGAACGATCCGTTTGCGTCCGATGATTTCCCGTCCTAAGGACCGACGAGCGCTTTCGAGCCACATTTGACCCAAATTCAACTCTTGGACCCGGGAGCAGTCTAAAATACATTAGAATGTCTCTGAATTACCTTTCCAATAGTTTGCCCCATGCGCGATTCGAATCAATGATTTGCTCTCTACGACCAATTTTCTGAAGGGACCTGAAAGAGACTGCCAAACGGTATGTCCCAAACCCTGCCTATCGACAGTGTGCCTAAACACACCTAACGATTGGCAGGACCAGGGCTATGCCGATCGGCAATGCCCTGGTCCTATAAAAAGGAGGGCCTCCCCTCATTTAAAAAAAAGAAAATGAGAGATCCATTACTCTCAACAAGCTCAGAAAACCCCTCTCGAAGTCAGCGTGATTTCCACATCCAAATTCCTTTCCAAACTTCACCTTTCATCACCTTTTTCATCAAGCTTGGTGAATTAAGTACCCTTCATCATAATCCAAGATCAAGCTCAAGATCAAGCTCAAGATCTCCAAGAAGGTCCAACTCTTTCAACTCTCTCTTTAAATTCCCCTAAATTCGCATTAACTTCTTTTATTACTTAGTACTTTTATTCTCTCATATCACATATCTTAATATACTTTTTAGCTAGTATTATTGTACCTCTTATTTTCATATAAATAAAACCCAAAAAATATGAAAATGAGGGTTTGCTCATAAATTCCAAACGGGAATTCTCATACTTCTCTCACGATTAAAACACTTTTTTACGCACACACACACATAAGATAAGTCCCCGAATGGATTTATGGGATAAACCCCACCCCTCATTTTGCATACGAACTATGCAGACTTTGATGCCTCTATAGGCTAGGTAGGTGTCTCGGGGTAAAACCCGAGACTCAAGTCCTCTTCTTACCTTTTTTACATTTTTCCTATATTCTTCAAACATTAACTCTCTTAGACTCTCTATATGCATATATTTTTTCTTAGTAGCTTATTATCCCACACGAGTTATCAGTCCCTTATAATGATCGATGCTAGGATAATCCCGTAAATCCTATTTTCTAATATTACTTTTAGGAACATTCCTACGGATGGCTCGCTTTATCTCTTCCATGATACAAGCTGATGATTCCTATCTCTGCTACATATACACATGCACACATATCACGAGGAAATAAAGGAAAATAAGAACAACCCATAAGAGACTGCAATGGAAGAATGGGTGCCTAACACCTTCCAATTTCGTAACTTAGCCTCCGGACCCTTTGTGAATCATTTTTTATTTCATATGTATCAGTATGTCTTTGGATGTTGTCCTTCGGGATGGCTCCCTTTTCTTTTGTCTATTTTGAGTAAAATAGACTAGTAACTCCATCTCTCTATATTTTTTACCTCATCACCGACACCGGCCGAAGCGCTCCCTAGAGGGATGAGTGAAACCAAGATCCTCCCGAGAAGAAGAAGACCCTCACTCTTCTTTCGTCTCTCTTCTACTGCGAGGATTGAAAACGGATGTCCACACCCACCTAGAATAATTGGCGTCCCAATTATGAGATATCACCTTCCACTTCTTGCCCTGCACAAAGAACAGCTCAGCTGATGCCCTTGATACCCTGGCCTCCATGATCGACATGCCTAAGGGAATAAAGATGGCCTTTTTACTAGTCTAAAAACAAACTATGTCAATCCACTGCTACCACATTGAGCTCATCACAAAGGAAAACTCTGATATGGTCTAGTGTTGGTGCTATGACATTTGGAGACTCCTCAAGCATGGTAGGTATCCCCAAGATGCCAACAAGAAAAATTGTGTGACCCACCACAAACGGGTTGCCCAGTACATCATCTGTGATAAAGCACTATTTAAAAGAAACATTAATGGCAACCATTAATACTGCATCGCATGGGCTGACATTGAAGAAATAATGCAGAAGATCCACAGCAGGGAATGCGTATCCCACATGGACGGTAATATTATTGCTAAGAAGATTATTCATCAAGGGTATTATTGGACCCCTTTAGTTCAGGATTGCACTGCCTACGTTTGAAGATATCTCAAATGCTAGTAATTTGCCAATCTCCACTACTTACCTCCTCGAGAATTTTACAACATGCCTAGTTGTTCCCCACCTGGGAATTAAAATCATAGGTAAAGTCACACCCAAAGATTTAAATGGTCATTAGTTCATCTTAGTCACCATTGATTACTTTACTAAATGGATTGAAGTCGGGTCATGCGCAGTATTGAATGCCAAGAAAGTGGCCAAGTTTATCCGAAAGAACATCATATGCCGATACGAGGCTCCTCACGAGTTAGTATCAGATCATGGGTTACATTTTGAGGCTGAGGTCACGAAACTGATCGATGAGTATGGAATTTAGAGTCATAAATCTTCTCCCTACCGACCCCAAACCAATAGTGTGGTAGAAGCTGACAATAAGAACCTCAAAGACATCATCATCAAAATAACCAAGAGCTTTCGAGATTGGGATGATTGGATCCCTTATGCTCTCTGGGGATATCGCAGTTCAGTCAGGACATCTACTAGGGATACCCCTTACTCTTTGGTATACGGCATGGAAACAGTAATAATCGTTGACCTAGAAATACATTCCTTATGTGTTATGCTCGAGAGTAGAGTCAACAAGAAAGACTAGTATCAAAACCGCTTTGACGAATTGTCACTCTTGGATGAAAAGAGGCTGAAGGATCTATACCATATACAAGAGTACCATCGCTAGATAGTGCTATAATTTAACTGAAGAATCAAGGTTCGTGGTGTCCAGTAAGGACTCTTGGCCCTCAAAGAGATCATAGAACTGGTTTGGGACCCCAAATGGAAGTTCCAGCCAAACTGGAGTGTCCCTTACATAGTTAAGAAGATTCTCTCAAGTAGTGCCGCTATGCTCACTTGCCTCGATGGAGAAGAAATGGCATATCCAGTCAACTTGGACCGTCTCAAGAAGTTTTATCCCTATTCCAAAATCTCAATGCGCTATGACTCTTACCATATCCCTTCTATTCTTAAAAAAAACTCTTCATTTCTCTTTACCCAGAACTACGTGAGGTCTGATCTTCTAAAAAACCATTTGTTTTTAAAATGGAGCTCAAAACTTCTCCACACCCTCGTATTTCATGACACAAATCTAAGTCATTTAACCTAGAAAAAAATAATTTTCATCATCTTTGTTTTGAATAACGGCATAATAGTTATCGAGCATTTTTTCACCACAAAGAACATTTTTTCTCTAAATTAACAATTTTTCACTCAGATTTAGAAAAGTTAATGGTATGATCATTGTCACAAAACTGACTTATACTAAGAAGTTGGTTTTAAGTCCCTCAACGAGTAAAACCTCATCCAAGTTAAGGAGCCCATAAACCTTAATCGTTCATTTGCCTATGATCTGGGACATTTTACCATCTCCAAAAGTTACATTTCCTATAATAAAAAATTTTAAAAAGGAAATTTTTTCTCTGTCCCTGATCATATGCCTAGAACAACCCAAATCTAAGTACCGTTGAGAGTTTTTATAAGTAGAATTTAATGCTAATATGACAACATTACATCTCAAATGGTAACTTAAATCATTTTTCCTAATCCAAGTTGCCTTTATTTTTGTAAAAATAGTTTTAGTTTCAAAAGGTATTCGATTAGTAGGTGTGGGCTTCTTAACGGAATTGGTATTTATTTTGGTTACTTTTTTTATTCAGGTTTAAGCATTTGTAGCGAAATTTCTCTAAATGGCTAGTCTTATGGCAGAAATCACAATGATATAATGGCTTATTAGTTTTAAAAGGAATCTTGGGTCTATTGACATTAGAAACTAATCTCTTTAGATTTAGACATTTAAAACATAATTTTTCTATATGACCCAATTTAGAACAAAAATTATAGCAATAAATCTGCATACCAGAATAGTTCGCTTGAATATGAGTTTCGTTTTTCATATGAAGAATAGACATATGAACAATGGATGATTCTAGAAAATCCTCAATGGAGTGGAGAAAATTTATTTCTGAAAAAGTTTCTCCATTAAAACCAACATCCTCTCTTTACATATGAGCCTTTTCAGAATCATCCATATGTTCAAACAAAATACTAGAAGCCATATAAGCATTCAATTTCTTAACAGTTTCTTTCAATTCAAGTTGTGATCATCAAAGTCATTTAAGATAGCCTTATGTTTGAATTCTAAAAAATTATTGCTTTCTTTTAATTTTGAAATATTTTTCTCAAGTAAAAGAATATCAAATTCAAGTTCTTCCATTTGCATAATTGATTCATCCTAAATAAGGCGGATTTTAGATAGCATTCTAGAACTGATTCTGCCTAAGTGTGTCCAATTTTTCAAACTAGATTTGTTATTTTCTTGAAATTCAAATTCTCATCATAATCACTATTAGCAGATTCATTAGCTAAATCAGTTTCACCATCCAAAATCAAATTTCAATCATATAAGATTTTAGATGTAGTGGCAATAGTGTGTTCGTGTACATGAGTTATAACAGGTAGAACATAGTTGTCTCCTAAAAGGTCAGAATCACCAGACACATTAGACAGCTTATCAAAATCATATTAAGACTTATTAACAGACAGAGAAGTGAATGCCACAAGGTTATTATACCCTTCACTACTTTCACCATCTGAACTACCATTCCATGTTTTAGAAATATGGGCCTTATTTGAGGATTGACATCTTCATTTAGAAAAACACTTATTAGCATAATGACGATATTAAATACATTTCCTACATTGAAGATGACTAATATCTTTATTTGTGTCATATTTTCAAATGTTTTCTTTTCAAATTGTTTTTCATGAGGCAGTTAGTATAAGTAGGCTAGTCTTATCTAGAAGCAAATTTGTTCTTATATTTAACAAGTTTCTTGAAGTGTTTAGGTAAAAGAGATTTCATTATATAATGACTCAAAAGGGACAGACGAGTCATCTAAATTATATAGTGAAGATACAAATGAAAGGTTATTTACACTAGATTTAAAAAACCAAAGATGGTTGTGAAGTGTGTGCATTAGCATTGCCTTTTTTATTTCTATTTAAAATAGTGTGTAACTCATACGTTTTTACTCTACTATATAGAAGTTGAGGAGTCATATTATGATTATCCATTTCATCTATAACATGAATTTTCATATCAAAAGTAGCATGTAAAGACCAAGTATATTAACATAGATTTCAGAATTAGCATACTCATTTCCATTGGCATGCGATTGATTAATTACGCCTTGCAGTCTAAGATAGAAATCATCAAACTTTTCATCATCTTTCATGAACATCAAGTCATATAAGTGTGCTAAATGTTTTAATTTTGCCTTTTTAACCCTAATGTCCCCTTCATGGGTAGTTATAAGAATATTCCAAGTTGACTTCAATGTAGTTCACGAAGAGATACATTTAAATTCACACTCACCCATAGCTTAGAATATTACATTTCTACCTTTATTATTATATTATGAATTTTACTTCTCCTCTATTGCCCATTCACTAAGGGATTTTCTTACAAAAGTTTGGCATCACCTTTACCAGTAGATTAAGTAGGAATTGTAAAACCAGTTTCAACCATGTCCCATACCTCATCTCCCAGTTGTTGGATGTGTGCAAGCATCCTTACTTTTCAGTAAGCAAAGTTGGCACCATAAAACATGGGAGGACACGTACGAAACTACCATTACGGTCTTCCATTTAAAAATATGTTTTAAAAGGGTTCAGGACTTTAAAGAGTAAAAAATCTTTTAATAAAAAGTAATCATGTTGCTCTGATGTCACGTGAAATAATCTAATACAATAATATGTCAAGATTAAATAAAACTCTTTTAATTCTATGGTAATACCTTTTTAAATTTCAATAGTTGAAATACACACACACACACACATAAAAAGTTACTAGTTGGTGTGATATCATTTTAGTCAACAAATATTGAAAAGGAATGGATGAGGCGAAGAGGAGCAGACACAATATTGAATCACGAAGAAACCAAATAGATGGAAAACCCTAGGTCCCTTAGTTCCAGGACCACGCATACACCTAAGTCCACTATTAGCAATGTTTACGTATAAATTATAGATTAACAAGTGAAAATAAAATAGCTTATCCAATACAACCAGTAAACCAAGGCTTAAACTAAACAACCCCACAATAGCAGAATCTGACTAAATAACCAAGGCCGTGACACACACACAAAGATTTACACTCAAAACCAGAGTATCAATGAAGATGAAAACAACAACAATAATAATATGAGTTTGGTTTAATCAAAACATAAAATATTATAAACACTAAATCATAAGACACATACAAGGCCTTCTTTAGTAGTTTACTATCAACAGAGATGAAGAAACCTAAAAGGAAATCAGTTTTGTGTAAAGTCCAAATAAAGAAAAGAAGAGAGTGTACTCTTAGGAGTAATTATACAAAACTGTGATGAAATAACAAATGACCAGTTTAAGTGAAAGATAAATTAATCAAGTCTTAGACTCAAACACACGGATCTAATAAAGCAAGGTGTGGGGACAACAATAACATGAAAGTACCAAAAGTCCTCAAAACCAGTTTAATAACAGTTATAAACCAGTTTAGATCTAAAAATTGTCCAAACTTAAAACATGCACAAAGTTTTGTAGTTAAAAGGAACACATACAAATGGATTTATCCAAAACAGTATCAACGTCCAAAATAAGGTTTTAAATATTATTGTTTTACTGGAACAAAGTTTAGGACAAGCAAAACATGAGAAGGTCCCAACCTTTGTTAAACCAGTTTCTACATATAAAAATTTGATCTAATAGGAAAAAAATTGGTTTAAGGAAGACTGGTTAAACACGTTCCGAAAAAAATGCAAGTCCAAAAATGTAGATCTAAAATACTGAGTTACAGTTTGAAACAAGCAGAAAAAAGCTGAGTATATGTGTATATGTATATATATATACATATACATAAAAAGTTTCGTATTAGGACTCCTTATAGTGCAGACCCCGATACATACCATTTTTTTTTAAATAGTAAAAAAATGAATTTTTTAATGAAACTTCATGGATATGATGTTCACGGTTAAAATATCATCTCCAATATTTTTCATAAAAAATTCAATTAAAAAAACGTTGAGATGAGGTGATATGTAAAAAATGGTATAAATATTCATTTTCAACCGTTGAAATGTTGGGTCGGCGCCAGCCACTTGATGGATTGACATTTTTTATGAAACTTCATGGATATGATCTTCTCGCTGTCGAGATCATATCCATGAAGTTTTATCAAAAAATTCAATAAAAAAAAGTGAGTCAAATGATCGCCAACATTTCAACAGTCAAAAATAAATATTTATACATTTTTTTACATATCACCTCATCTCAACAGAATTTTTTATTGATTTTTTTGATGAAAAAAATTGGAAATGATCTTCTCACCACGGAAATCATATCCATGAAGTTTCATCAAAAAATTCATTTTTTACTATTTTAAAAAAAATAGTATGTACTGGGATCTACACCATAAGGAGTCCTTATGGGAGAGGACCTATATATATAAATCCAACAAAGGAGAGGGTAGATAATTTTACCTACTGAAGATCGGAAGTATATGCTAGAACAAAGGATTAAACGATTGGTTTCCAACTAGCTTAGATAGGATGAAATCAGCAACATGAAAGAAAAACATCGAAACTATCAAACTTTATAACTCAAAGTAAAACACCTTCAAAATTCCTCAAGCTCTCAAAACCTTACCAACTGATATACACTCAAACTCACAATGTATATTTTAAAATACAAGAATGATGATTAAAGGTATGGATTAAGGAAGAACTCAAAAAAATATAGAGGTAACACTCAGAAAATATATAGAGAGAAAATGAGGAAAAATTTTGGCAGCTTTTTGTTTGTCTTTTGAAAATAAAAACCCTAACTTTTTCAACGTCACAAACCTCATATATATAGCAAACCTTGGAAGGATCGAGAACAAGCCTGGTAGAATTGTAAATACCAATAACCATAAGGGCATAAACATAAACAGCCAAGGGAGGCTGAGAGCATCAGGATAATTGAAAATCTTAGGGTACATTCATAATATGCCAGGCACACAATAAGGGCAATATAGTCAAAAGATCCTCGACATAACAGATGTGTGCCAGTTTACTCAGTCAGCTCATGCGTGGTCAAATCGCGTGGGTTGAACTCCCTATCCTGATTGGCCAAAACCAAAAGACATGGATCAATATAAAATGACCCAACAATTAGTTAAACGCATCCGTTTTGATGTTTGTTAAAAAAATGTTTAACTAAACAATTAAAACATTTAATTAAAGATACTTTTAACATTTTAAAATCCAGAAAAATATATAAAAGATACAAAAAATATTTAAAATTTTTGGAAAAATATTAAAACCCATAAGTTATAATATGAAAAATATTTGAGTTAAAATACATATAAAATGTATAATTACAAAAATATTTTAAATATTAATTGAATTTAAACAATTATGTTTAGGTTTTAGAAATTATAAAAAAAAATTTAGCCAATAAAGAGTGTGATAAAAAATCATTTGTCTCAAAATTGATCTAATATAAAGTATAGGTATTTGCAAACATGGACTAAATGCAAACCACAAAGACTCAAAACACTATACCATGTATAACATATGGAAAATATACCAATGAAACACCGAAACATGTATATAGGTATAAACAACCACAAAAACTCGACATAAGAACATAAGCTTTACATGTCAATGTGTTTAAACATGTGGGATGGAATGAATAGACATGAACTAAATACAAATAAACTATGATCCAAACACTAAAATATGTTCAATAAGTTCTAATTGACTGTAAAACTTTATCAAACTAAGATTTAGCCTCAAGTGACAACATAGAGTGAACTTTATGAACAAATAAGCACAATGCACACAATCCTAGAATATTGATGATTCTACAAATGAGTAGCATCATGAAAAAATAAGGATTACTAGGATTCGTTGTGTAAACCCGTTAATCTTAACTAAACATCCTCAAAAGAAAAACATATTACATTTTTATTTTCTATTATTTTCTCAATTCTTTTGAAGCTATTGCTTTTGAAAGATTATACAAACTAAACATATTGAACTTTGGAAATTTTCCTATTTTATTGCCTTTAATCTTTCCATTATACTCTTGCTAACAGTGGCTTTCCTGCAAATGAGATTTTCTCCGTTCGTAGAACTTTCCCCATGGATTATCATATTTTTTAGTACTAAACAAATAAGCTCACGAGAAATGGTTCTTACCTGTACAAATCCCCCATAGTCACAAAATATGTAGATGATAAGATTGATGGGAGAACATCTCAAAAAGCTCAAATATACATGTGAAGTTAACATTCAAAAAGCTCGTGCATGTGTGTGCGGAGGCATATAAAAAGTCCAATCCATTAAGCAAATCAAGATTGAGATAACTCCATGCAAGTATGATTAAGAACAATCTAAGTATCGACAATCATAACCAAAAATCCTAGCCACATGGAAAGTACGGAATTAATTGGATTCAAACACACCAATATGCCAAACCAAATGTATAAAACTAAAATACAAAAAAAAATCTTTTTGAGTTTTCTAAAAAAATCAAAATAAAATACCAATTTTTGAAAAAAAAAACTCTAACTCAAAAGATATAAAAAATATTTTTTGTATTTTTCAATATGACTCAATAAAAGCAAAATTAAAATACAAAAGATACACATGTCATAACACTAACAAACATATATCATGAATCACAAACTAGAATATGATAAACCAAAACATATAAGCAAACGGTGGCTTACTATTTCTTTTAGGTCCAAACAAACGGTGGCTTACTATTCGCAAAGGATAATAATTCCTTTCGAATCCCTTCCCCGTGCACATTTATACATATTATTTTTATATCTCACAAATCTCACGTGCAACGGATTTTGACATGCACTAGTCCTCCTAGGTCACAAATATGTAGATGACAATATTGATAGGAGAACACCTCACAAAGCTCAAATATAACCTGTGTGACGATCAAATTTCAAAAGAGCTCATGCATATGTGAATTGAGGCATATAAAAATAGAATCCATTAAATCAACACAAAATCCAACTACTCCATGTAAGCATGGTAAAGAACATAATAAGGATTGACAATCTAAACAAAAATTTCTAGCCACATGGAAGCGTAAAAGAAGGGATTCTAACACAAGTATATGCCACATAAAGTGTGTCAAACTAAAATACTCACAAAAAAAAAACTTTTTGAGTTTTTTAAATTTTTAACCAAAAATAAAAATATATACTCAAAAGACAAACAAAAATCATTTGAATTTTTCATTAAGCTTAAATTACCAAGAGATGAAAACCCAAATGATAAACAAAAATCTTTTTGTATTTTTCATTTAATGCAAACTAAAATGAAAGAAGTATAATACAAAAGATAAACAAAAATTAATATTCTAGCATGGGATTAAGCATGGAGCATAGACTATAAAATGATTAAACATGCATACACCTAGAAATTATATATAATATGAAGCTCGAAAAGCTATCCAAACAAAACTAACGCATTCAACCTTTAAGTTTAGCACGGGAGGTTTCATGTGAAAGCAAATGAGAATCAACAAATCTAATATCTAGCGCGTCTAAGAATAATTTCCGAACCCATATAGATATATATTTGAAATGATGGGATTTGGAAACTAATGAAATGATAGACATAGACTTCCTAGGACTTCTTTTAAGATCAAAACAAAATGACCTAAGGTAACCTTTACTACCACAATGCAAGCATGTGAAAACATGAGAAATGTTACCGAAAGTGTGTCCTTTTCTAAAGTCCTTGGATAAAGTTGACCCTCTAAAACAAACAATGGTTTTATCTTTAGCAACGGACATATTTGAACTAGATGAGCTAGAACCATTACAACTACTACTCGAGTCTTGTAAATCATTTGCCATTTTTAAAATTTTGGACTCAAGTAATAAATTATACTCCTCAATTTTACAGGACTCCTTTAAATTTTCTATAACTCCTAGAAGGTTATCATGCCCCCCTCAATGTGAACAAACTTGTCCCTAAGAGTCTTTTCTCGACAATCACTATCTTTCTTGGACTTTTCTAAAATATTAAAATTATAATTTATGTACATGATCTTTTCACGAAAAATATCTTTTTGAGATAGCGAGGTTTGCAAAAATTCAACTTTAGCTTTAAAACAAGAATTTTCATTTTCAAGAAATTTAATTCTTTTTGCATATCTCAAATTTAATTCTCTTAATTTTTCGTAACACCTATTAAGCCCATTAGAAAAGGACATATTCTCATTAAGACGTCCCATCGAGAGATACATAAAAAAATGAGAGTGAGAAAAAATGAACCACCTAAAAATACAAGGAGCACAAATATTGTAAAACCCGCAAAATGAATCTTTGAGACGATAAAATAGCGCTCCGGCTCTCATACCAATTTGAAAAGGCGATAGGCCCCCAACTTTAAAATACTTTACTACAAAAAGAAATTTCCTTTTAGATGCGGAAGCGAGATAGTTCAATTAAACACACAAACATCAAATTTTAATTTCTTTCAACTTAAAATTAAACCAAGGTGAAATTAAATTAAACGAAACATGGATATTTCACTTAAACAAATTTAACCCGAGTCCTAGAAATTTGCCTAAGTCATATTCTCAATATTCCCAAATTAGGTAAAACCAATTTTATCAAATCAAGTGATGACTTGAATTAAATTACCATAAACATTACCCAAATTAATTTAGAATCAAATTAAATAAGTAATGATTTAAACCAAATTTTATCTTTTTACCTAAGCATGCGTTCCAGGTGATTTTGCAAAAGATAAAATAAACAAAGAACCACTATGCCCTGATGTACGAGGAAAAACCCACAAACGAGAAAAAACCTCGGACGGCCCTAAACACCAATTCACTAAGTATGGTTTTACAAGTACAAGACACGAAAGACTTACAACACTCGACTTGACTCCATACAAGCCCCGACGCTTCTTCTTGTACACACCTTTGCCTAGAGAATAACCACGGAGCTCCACCGCGGTCTCGGAATCCACTTATCGGACTTTTTCGATCACCGCCACCCGAACAAGGAGCCTTTATCTAAGTGGGTAAGACAACGCAAACGAACTTCTTCTTTGTGGAATTTAGAAGCAAACCCAAACTTCTCTTCAACTCGGTAGAGAAAAATCCAGTGTCAAACACTCCAAGCAATGATATATATATATATATATATATATATATATATATATATATATATATATATATATATATATATATATATATATATATATATATTGAAACTAGGAATAAACAATATGGGTGAACACAAGTGTTTAAAAGATTTTTCTTGAAGAAATGAACACTGAAGACATGAACTTTTTCTCGGAAAATTGAATTCTCAAAACTCTCTCTAGGAGATGGAATATTATGAAAAAGTTAATCCAAAATAGTTGGTTCCTGCACTAACTAGTTCTGTCAAAAGATAGTGGGGAAAAGATGTGGGAAAAGTGGGAAAACTATCAAAAACGCCCAAAATAACTGTTCCCGCTAATTTTCGCTCAAACGAATTTTCGTTCGAACGGTTTTGCTAACGAGGTTCCAGGATGACAAAAGGAAAATTGTCAGAAATCTTGTTTGAACGACCTAGCAATCTCGTTCGAACGAGATGCCAGTTCGTTCGAAAGACCTGGCAATCTTGTTTGAGCGAGATTCCAGTGTGGTTCGAACGACGTGTCAAAAAAATGAAATATTAATTTTTAAGCCCAAAACTTTTTATGAAAGTTCTAAAAATATTTTTCTGAGTAAAACAAAGTCCTTAAAATTAATTTATAAAAATTATAAATTACACCCAATAAATTTCCAAGCTCTTATATATATATATCAAATGCATTCATACCTTAAGAGCATTGGAACATTTTTGATGATGTAGAAATGAGGCACACTAAATCGACATTTGATGAAGCTTTATACTTTTGGCCATTATGTCTTCAACTATAGAATGTCATAGGTTTGAAGGATGGTCAAGAACTCTATCCTATGACACAATCGTTTTTATCCAAAATTAAGCCAAAACAACAAAGGACTCAATTGGAAATTTGTGTCCTTACCACAAAGCAAGTGGATAATATTACAAGAGACATATGTGCATCCAAAGAGGCTCGTAAAATTCTGGAACCCTTGTTGCCGAGATCACTCAAGATTTTGAAAGAGCACGAGAAGCCAAGATTCAAATCGAGGATAGATCTGGAAAGATGGGAAAAATGCGCCTCGCCCCTGCATTAGGATTTGGTGAGAGACCTGAATTAGTTTTGATGGTGCGTCCACTTCACAAATTGCACATGGACCAGTCCCTAAGTTTACAACGAATCCTTATGGTCATCCACGAAAACCCAAGTAAGTTGTTCGGCCAATAAAAGCAAACCAAGGTAGGCCTCAGACTGTGTACTTTTGTACTTATTGTAAGACGAAAGGCCACCTGAGAGAGTTTTGCTATAGTTTGGGTCAGAGAGGACGTACTTATGATCCATCACACCCCACGTGTAATTTCATGAGACTGAGAGAGAAAGTTGAGTTTTTAGTCGTTACTTCTCAGAGTTTAATGGGAGAATTCCAACGGTTATCTGAACCGTATGTGGATACTACCAACTTTGCGACTAGAACCACCAGAAACAAGGGCAAACAAAAGGTTACATCCACTTGGGTACCTAAAAATGAAAACATAGCTCTTATTGCTCATCTTGATCTGAAAGCTCTGAATACCTCATAGTGGTATTTTGACAGTGGGTGTTCTAGACACATGACTCGTGACGTCTCATTTTTTTACCTCCTTAGTGGATCGCAAGGAAGGTAAAGTTACTTTTGGTGATGGGAGTAGGTCTAGCATTGTAGGACTAGGTACTATATAGATACTAGGATTTCCTAAGCTAGAGAATGTGTTGTACGTCAAAGGTTTCTAGGCAAACATTCTCAGCATCGGCCAGCTGTGTGATGCTGACTTTGTAGTTAATTTTAACCGGGATGCTTATAATGTTTATGATCAAGCCGGTAAACTTGTATTGCAAGGGGTGAGGAAAAAAAATTATTGTTATGAATAAATCCCAAGTCCGAATTTATCTGCAACAGCGCCACAATCACTCCTATGGATCTGGGGCATCAACGTCTAGGTTATGTGAACTTTTAAGATTTAGATCGATTAGTAAAAAAGTATATAGTACATGGCCTACCATCTCTTGGAAGACCAGCTTCCACAGTTTGTGGACCCTGTCAGTTGGGAAAGCAAATTCGTAACCCCCATAGGAAGTTGAATTCCATTACCACCTCCAGGGTACTTGAGTTAATTCACATGGATCTTATAGGTCCTACTCGTACAGAAAGTCTGGGTGGTAAAAGGTATATCCTCGTGATGGTGGATGATTTCTCCAGATACTCCGTCGTAGGTTTTCTGAGGGAGAAATATAATGTTGTAGAGTTCCTAATGACCAAGTCCCGTGTCCTGTAAAACCAACATGGTGTCACTATCAATAGAATGCGTAGTGGCAACGACACTGAATTTATGGAGCTTAAAGTAAATCTTTACTCTGATAGCCTTGGAATCAAACATGATTTTTCGCTCGTAAAGACTCCTTAGCAAAATGGGATCGTTGAGAGGAAGAATTGGACGATTCAGGAGATGGCTAGATCTAGGCTTCTTGGTCGTAAAGTTCTAGGAGATTTTGGGTAGAGGATGTGTCTACCGCATGCCATACAGTGAATAGGGTTTACTTGCGTCCACACAAACTTCAGACGCCTTATGAATTGTGGACTGAAAAGAAGCCCAACCTGGCATATTTTTGTGTTTTGGTGAGTAAATGCTATATCCTTCAGGATAGAGATAAATTAGGAAAGTTTGACTCCTGGATCGATGAGGGAATACTGTTAGGATATTCATCGAATAGTAGAGCATACCAGGTGTTCAACCTGAGAAGTTCTAAGGTTATGGAGTCAATTAATGTCACCGTACAAGATGACTAACCTCCGGCATTAGTTGACCCCAGCCATTTATGTGAGGTGAAGACCTTTCTGGTAATGATCCCCTTTTCCCTCGCACACCAAGGGTGGACCCTACTCCTGTCTTAGGAAACACACCTATTTGGATTTATAAGAGTCATAATCCTACTGCTGTTCTAGTATATCCCACCCTAGGGGTCAAGACTCGTTACCAACTTGAGAACTTTCTTAGCCATGTCTTCTACACATCCAAAGTTGAGCCCAAAACCTACAAAGAAGAACTCAAGGATGAACACTGTATATCTGCTATGTAGGATAAGTTGCTTCAGTTTAAAAATAACGGTGTCTAGAAACTTATCCCACGTCCTAGTGAGACTAACAGGATTGCTACCAAGCGGATTTTCAAGAATAAAATGGATGAAAATGGTACGATTATTCATAATAAGACTAGGTTGGTCGCTCAGGGCTACACACATATTGAGGATGTAGACTTTGAGGAGACATTTTCTTCTGTTGCGAGGCTTGAGTCCGTCCACTTATTACCCACCATCGCATGTCATCTGAGCTTCAAGTTATATCAGATGGATGTCAAGAGTGCCTTTTTGAATGGAATTCTACAGGAGGAAGTATACGTGGAACAACTAAAAGGGTTTGAAGACCCCAAGCATCCAGGACACGTCTATTATCTGAGAAAAGCCCTGTATGGTTTGAAGAAAGAACCCTGTGCTTGTGCGAGAGGCTTACTTCCTATCTCTTAGCCTGTGGCTTTAAAAGAGGGGGAATTGATCAGACGCTATTTGTTAGGAGATATGATAGTGATATTTTGGTTGCTCAGTTCCATGTAGATGACATAGTCTTTGGATCCACGTGCTCCCACCATGTTCACAGCTTTGAGGAGGAAATGAAGAGTGAGTTTGAGATGGGCATGCCTGGTGAGCTTACATTCTTCCTTGGTCACCAGATTCGTCAGCTAGAGGATGGGATGTTCTTCTACCAATCCAAGTATGCTAGAGACCTCATGAAGAAATTTAGTTTGGACTCCACTAAGAACGCACGTACACCTATGAGTACATTTACAAAGCTTAATAATGACACTTTAGGAAAGGACATTGAGCAAACCTTGTATCAGAGTATAATAGGTAATCTTCTCTATATGATTAATAGTCATCCCGATATCGCCTTTAGTGTTGGAGTCTGTGAGCGATATCAGACGTCCCCCAAAGAGTCACACTTACTCACTCTAAAACGTATTATTAAATACGTGAGTGTGACTCTTTCCTATGGAATTTGGTATTCCTTTGATACCAATGATCGACTATCAGCCTATTCGGATGCCGATTGGGTCGGGGATGTAGATGGGTGTAGGAGAACTTTTGGTGGGTGTTTCTTCTTTGATTCTTCTCTTGTCTCTGGGTTGAGCAAGAAGCAATACTCAATCTCTTTGTCCACTACAGAGGATGATTACATAACCTTCGGGAGTTGTTGCACGCAACTTCTGTGGATGAAGCAGATGCTAGAGGATTATGGGATATCACAGGACACCATGATCATTTCCTATGATAACACGAGTGCGATACACATATCCCCCAATCATGTCCAGCACTCGTGCACAAAACACATTAGGATACGCGAGCACTTTATCCGTGATCTTGTAGAGGAAAAGGTCGTATCCTTGAGTTTTGTATCTACCGACCTTCAGTTAACCGATATTTTCATAAAAACTTTAGATCCCCTTAGATTCAAGAGTCTTAGGAGATCTTTAGGTATTTCCACAGTTGACTGTGGGGTGGTAACTATGTCTAGAGTAGATGCATTTTTCATGTTCATATCATCTGATTCCTATCTCTAGTTTGTATCATTTTTATCATTATTTGTTTGTTTTTTACTTTTTTTGAAAAATTGAAAAAATCCACAAAAGATGTTTTTGAAAAACTTTTAAAATCCAAAAAGATTTTATTTTCATTTTATAAATTTTTTTTTAAAAACACAAAAAGAGTTTTGTATTTTTTTTTCACCATTTGTGGATGAAGATTTAATATAGGCATAGTCACAACTTCATTTCATATTCCACGTGACTGTTTGATAGTGATTTGAGATGCTACATCATTTCATCCATATGCTTTACATTATTTGGAGTCTTTGAGATGTCATTAGTGATATCTTCTACATATTTGTCTCCTTATCTCCTTTATTGCACACATGCACGATATTATTTGAGTGTTGTACTTGTCTATCACATATTTGCTTGAGTGTTTCCATCTCAATTCTATCTATACAACAACCAAAATGTGATAAATCTTGACAAGATAGTAGTGCATGTAAAAATCGTTTACCGTGTGGAATTAATTGCAACAAAATATGATGAGTGAATCACGGGAAAGGGCTATGAGAGTTCAAAATTAACTCGTCGAGAAAGCCACCATTTGAAAAAGAGGCTGAAAAATGAAATGGCAATAAAATGAAAAATATGGAAAATTAAATGGGCCAATAGGTTGTAGTCTCATCACCTCAAAAGAAAAATATAATGTTTAATAATTTTTTAGGGAGTTTGGATGGAAAGAAATGAAAAATGGGTTTGCACGTCCTTGAAAGTCATGAAAAAGAATTTTCAAATGTTTTGGACATTATTGGTGTGTAAATCACTTTGAGCTTTGATTTGTTCATTCGATTGAGGCGGCTTCTTTTAATTCCACAATTTTTACACCTAAGGAAGTTGTTGAGTTCATTCGTTAGGAGTATCCAACATTCATCGTGCACATATGTTATGATTGTATGTATTGATTTTCCTATTAAATCTGTTCACAACCCTACATTTTCGCTATCATCGACTTGGTTGTTTTAGTGTTCTTTCATGATGTGATTTTTTTGTTGTATATTTTGTAAGAAAAAATTTTGAAAATTCAAAAAGAGAAAGTGGTTCTGCTTGTGACAATCTCCATGTGAATCTATTTATGTTCTTCTTATCTGTCTATTTGGGGACATCATAAAAAGGGGGAGAACGAATTATGGGGGATTTTTGTTTGTTCTAAATAATGATTTGCTTGCTCTTATTTGATATTTATCTTTGATTATCATTATATTTCAAACTCTTGCTTGTCACGGGTATTTGTGTCTTGCCTCATGTGTGTAGGTATCAAATTTCAGATTTTTTAGCACACCCTGATGAAGACAAAGGAAAAAACTTGAAGATGTTAATGTTTGTCAAAAAGTCTTGAAAATGTTGTTGTTTGTTTGTAAACAAATCATCCATTTAGTATTTCCAATTTTTGGGATTAATGGGAATATTAAATTGTATGCCATTAGGTTTTCAATTTGAGGTATCATAATTCGAATTTTTTATGTATATACCGGCATAGACATAGGGAGAGATTTGTAAGGACCTGTTTTATAGATGTCCGGGTTAGTATCTAGGCTTTTCAGTTTTATCCAAGATCTCAGAATGTATGTCATATACCACTACAGTCGGCTCATCTCAGCACGATCATATCTTGACGGCCTCAATCCGAATTATGTGTTTCACGTGCCCATCATCATAAATATCGTGTGTCGTACTCATTATCTACATCGTGGGTTCGTGGTATTTATTTTCTGGTTCATAAGTTCTCTCATACAGGAACAGAAAGAAAATAAAATTCGAAATGATCCATTTAAGAAGAAAATCAAACCGATTCGGTTGGTAATTTTATACTGGAAAAGTCTTCTGACCATACTGTTCCATTTAAGAAGAAAATCGAACTGATCCGGATGACTAACCAATTCGATGATCCTTTCTGGACAGGTCCGACGGGCTCAAAAAAATCCGGCGCACTAGATTCTGTTTTCTTCTATAAAATCTCACTTATGGAGATATTTTTTTTTTAAGACTTTGAGGGAAAACTATGACCTAATACGTAAAGCCTTCATTTGTTTCAAACACTAACACTTTGAGATTCATAAACACTTGAAATCATATGTATGAATCGTTCTAAACCCAGTCATACCCATTTGTGGAGCATCTTGTGTTGAGAAGAGGGTTCTCTACACTGCCGAACTTGGAGCGTCTTGAGGGAGCTCTTGCTGAGGACAACGAACCAGTGTCTGAGGGTCTTTGCTTGTCAAACTCTATTTCTTTATGTATGTAAGTGTTTACAAACCATATTGAAATAAAAAAAATTTACCCCTTTAGGAGATTTTTCCTCATTTGTTGTGTGTGATTGATCCTTGCTTGATGTGATTATGTGGAATGTCTAATCAATCATCTTTAGATGCATATCTTTGGTGTGTGTTTAAATATGGATAATTAAAAATAGGATTTAATTAAATTTGTTTATCTGGTTGAACAAAAAGCGCACTCTCACTACATGAATCGTTCAACCCATCATCCATATCTTACTCTATCGAGCCATTGTCCAAATATAATATAGTTAATTATGAATCAGTATTATAATACAGATCTTTAATTCAGAGTCATTTATTACAAATAGAGATATTAATATGCACGACAACATATTGATAAAACTAAAAAACTTTCTTTCTAATTCTGAATTCAATGATTATTTCCATCTTATATAAATTGGGAAGAAAATGCTATAATTATTTAATATAATTATTGTCGCTAGAAACTGCTATGGATTAAATCCTAGATAATTGGTACTAATTACTAGCAATATAAAAAGTCAAGAGATATGTCTACTTAAATACAAGCACGGAATTAAAGTAGAGACCGAAGAGCAAGCAAAAGAATCGAATTTACATCGTTTGGCCCAAATTGGTGTCTACGTCCATAGATTATGTTTTTCTATTAATTATTGGGAAAATGTCATTTAAGATTACAGTTTACAAGGTCTCAAGTTCTGTCTAAATTTTTTAAGCATAACAGTAAGTAAATATCTCATACCTCACATGAGATTTGTGTATGCTATTTATAGGCAACTAAAGGTGAGAGAAGAGAGGGACATACATCTCACCTATATAGGTGAGGTGAGGATATGTTTTACAAACTAGGTGAGAGAATAATAATAAGTTAGTTTTTGGCATATGGAAACGAAGATTTGCATATCTTACTTGGTTCCACGTGTATTAAGTTGCTCACGTCATCTACTCATGAGGTTCATGCTTCTTTTAACGGTGTTAACTAACAGATTTATGGGGTTCTATCAACTATTAGTTGAGATGAAAACCATAGAAGTGGATCTCCTTTGGTGACCTTGGCTCCTTCAATGTGCTAATTATCTAGTTGGGTATATCTTTTATGCCAGGTGTCACCTTCAGGTTGGTCCACGAGACTTATTATATTTAAGATATGACAACAACCCCCAAAACTTTGCTCATAATTTTGGATGTATAGTAGACTCTTTTGACAATTGTGTCTTCTAGGGTTATGTTTAGCGATTTTCATGAAGTTTTTACTATGAACTCTTATTGGCTCGATTTATCATTGGCTCATCACCTAACTGATCACATTATCTTGTGCAGCTTTAAACTTTTGTGGTGCCTGCCACATGTTAACCATTGCTTTCTGTTAATTCCAACTTGGATACATTTCTGAAGCCTTTCAAATTTCAGCACATGTGGTGCAATCATCCTCAGTTTCAAGACATTGTTAAAAATTCTTGGAATGAAGAATTGATTGATGAAGGTTTGAAGAAATTTGTAAAGAAATTACAAAGGCTGAAAGGAGTTCTAAGATCTTGGAATAGGGACTCATTCAAAGATGTCTTTGAAAATGTTCGAGATTTGGAAGACTACAATCTCCAACTAAAGCTTAATTATGAGTTGAATAATAATGAGGCCAATAGAGAATCTATGAACAAGGGCAAAACTAATTTGTTAAGAGCATACAAGTATGAAGAGGAATACTGGAGGCAAAAGGCATCAGTCAGATGACTTAATTTGGGTGATTCTTATACTAAGTTTTTCATAACTGTGTTAAAAATAAAAAGCACAAGTTGGTGATAAACTCTATCAAGAATAAAGATGGGATTCTCTTAGAAGATGGTAAGGAGATTAAAGACCATATAGTTAATTTCTTCCAAGAACAGATGCAGTCAGATCAGGAATTGGTTCTCCCATATCTTCAATAATCACCCCTGCCAATAATGAGTTTCTTGAAGCCTTTACGACTGAAGAAGAGGTATATGATGCAATCAAAGCGCTCAGCGAGGATGCAGCCCCTGGTCTAGATGGCTTTGGAGGAAAATTCTATAAAGTGTGCTAGAATTTAATCAAACATGATCTTCTCTTTGCAATTAATTCTTTTTTTACAGGTGCAAATCTTCCTCAGAGCTGGACTAATACTGTAGTGGTCCTAATACCAAAGATGAAAACCCCTAAAATATGTGGAGATCTAAGACCAATCAGCCTGTGTAACTTCTCAGTCAAAATAATCTCAAAAATTTTGAATACAAGGTTGTCAACTTTTCTCCCTTTGTTGATATCTCAAAATCAGAGTGGCTTTATTCAAGGAAGATCCATCCAAGAAAATGTTCTTCTTGCTAGAGAGATGGTTCATAATTTGGGTAAAAAGTCCCATGGTGGTAATGTGATCCTGAAACTTGATATGGATAAGGTATATGATAGACTTCAATGGGGATTTCTGTTATAATTTCTAAGAGCCTTTGGATTTGGGGAGAGGTGGATAGATTTTGTTTGTAGATTATTTTCGAACAATTGGTTTTCTATGGTCATTAATGGTCAGCAGAGTGGTTTCTTTAAATCTACAAGGGGTCTGAGACAAGGGGATCCCATATCCCCAAGTCTTTTCATTTTGGCAGTTGATTTCCTAAGTAGATGTCTTAACTTGTTGATGGCTTCTGGGGAAATAAAACCTTTTTACCATCCTAGTGGCATCCCTCTTATTACTCACCTCGCATTTGCTGATGATATCATTGTGTTTTCAAGAGGAGACAAATGAAGTTTGCTGCAGATTCAAGACTTCCTAAACACCTACTGTAAGATGTCGGGTCAAAAAGTGAACATTCAAAAAAGTGGTTTTACCGTAGATGAAAAGAGTAGGCCTCAATTAAAATCCAAAGTGGTTACCACAACAGGTTTGAAATTCAAATCTTTGCCTTTAACTTATTGGGTTTGTCCTGTTTTTAAGGTCAGAAACAAAACTAAATACTATGATAGGCTGATTACCTCCATTAGAACTAGAATAATAGGTTGGCAATCAAAATTTCTTTCTAATGGAGGTAAACTAATCCTATTGAAACACGTGCTCTCTTATATTCCTTCTCATCTTTTAGCCACTCTAGTCCCTCCTAAATAAGTAGTTCTTAAACTCCATAAGATTCTCAACAAATTCTTTTGGGGAGGTAATGAAGATCAAGGATGGAAACACCAGTGTAAAAGTTGGGAGTTCCTATATAGAGATGTAATATAAGGAGGTCTTAGATTAATCAACTTTGGACCTCTCTCTTCAGCAGCCTTCATGAAGCTTTATTGGAAACTTTCTACTGAAAAATCTCTCTGATCGATATTTTTGTCCAACAAATACAAAAACTTATCTATCCAATCTCCAGGGGTATCGCACAATTATAGGAATCTCTTGTTAGTAAAAGACCAATGCCTTAACAACATGCAGCTTATCGAAGGTCACTAGGTCTGGACCCCCAAAGAAACAGGTTTGTTCTCCCTTGCTTCTGCATATATACAGCATTTGCAAGACATCGTATCCATCTTCAACTGTTAATAGCTTTATTTGGGAAGGGAAAATTCCCAAAAAATGCTCAATTAACTTTTGGAAAATTCTTAATAATTGTTTACTCGTTGATGGGGCTGTTCAAATAGATGGTGTTAGATTATGCTCAAGGTGAAAATTTTGTCACATCAATGTCGAATCTGTTGCCCATGTATTTCTCCAATGTCAAAAAAAAATTACCAGTTTGGCAATTTTTCTCAAATTTGATGGGGATTAATATGAACTTTTCAAATATTTCTTATATGCTCATGAGTTGGTGGATGAATCAGGGCCCCAATATTATGTCAAGTTCTTAGGCAAGTGTCTTCCCATAATGGTGTACTGGGAAATTTGGAAAGCTAGAAATGAAGCTTTCTTTGATAGTTCTACAGCCAGTGACAACGCAATCATTCATCATGTAAGCTCTTCAATTTCCAACATTTACCAAGGGGTTTCTTTCAAGAATACGTTAGGGGTAATTATTTTGAAGTCCCATTCACTTGGTCAATGATGCAAGAGATCCTTTAACTGATCAATGGTGTCAAAGGTTCTATTTTTCCAACTCAGCACATTAAAATGACAAATACACCCTCAAAATCACCCTACAACTCTTAACGCCATTTTAAAAAAAAAAACAAATCTTTAAAAGTCCAAAACTTCAAATCTACAAATCCAAAATTCATAAAATTTATATATTTGGAATCTACTCGTCGAGATCTATCAAACAACACCCATATTCGATATTTTTTGAGGAAAAAATCGAAACAGATAAATTTATCTGTTTCTGTAAAACCTCCATTTTTTTCGACAAAAACTCTTTTTCTCCAGCTCAGGTGATGGTGCCACTAGCGCGGACCAAAAAAATAAAGAAATGGATGAAGTGAGAGAGAGAGAGAGAGAAACACTCCGATAAGAATTTCGGCGAGATTTTCCGATTGGCTATTTTCGGTGAGTCTCCGGTGGGGTGGGGTGGGGTGGGGTGGGGTGGGGTGGGGTGGAGGTGGAAGTGGAAGTGGGGATGTTAGAGAGAGAGTGTGTATAATTATGTGTTTATTTTTAGAGAGAATAAGTGGGTTTAAAATAGGTACACGTGAATGTATATTTGTCTAAATATATGTAGTCTATAATGAAAAAGGACTTGGTGCATTAAAAAAAAGTCAATGGGATTTGGTGCATCTTTGACCCAATAAATGGGACTAGCTTTGAATTATCCCAATACATTATCCCCTTTTGATAAGGGGCTTCAAGGTACCTTCAACATAATCTGTAAAAGGAAAACTAAAGTTCCAACAGAAATAAAATGGATATTTCCCACACATTTTAGACTTAAACTAAATATCGATGGGGCTTCAAAAGGAAATCTAGGTAGAAGTGGTTCAGGAGGAATTCTTAGGAATGATAAAGGTGAGTTCATCTTTACTATGCAAATCATGAAGGCATAGATACAAATTTGTGTTTGGCAAGGAATCAAGTTGTGTTTGGAGTTCAACTACAAATTTGTGGATTTTGAAAATGATTCTTCTTATGTTGTCAATCTTCTCAATAACAAATGGAAGCCTCCTTGGAAGATAATTCATTATGTTGAAGAAATTCAAGCTGCCTTTAAAAATTTCAGTTTCAGTTTATCTCACTGTTTCAGGGAATCAAATATGGTTGCTGATGCTTTAGCTAATCATGGAGTTAACATACCATCTCTTTCAGTCTATCACAATTTTAAGGATCTTCCTTCAGTTGCTAGAGGTGCTCTCAAGCTAGACAAGTTAGGTTGCCACTAAATTAGTTATCTTTAATCATTGTAATGGGGTTTTTATCCCAAGTTTATGTTAAGCTTCTCATGTACTGCTCTTTCTTGCCCTATGAGAGGCTTTTTCTCCTCTATTTCATAATAAACAGCTAAGGGTCCTATCCCTCTTTTATTATTTAAAAAAAACATTGGTAGCGAGATAGATGATCATTTCTGCATGTGAGCGTTGGGAAGTGTGTGTCATTTTGAACTTTCAAGAGATTTCCCTTGTAGCTTGTGTCACTCTTTTTTCAAAAAAGGTTACCTATCACAAATATTTAAACCAAATTTTGCCACCATTTTCAAACTTTACAAAGCCCAGAACTTCAGTCGTGCAAAAACCATTGGCCCGTCAAATTTCCAAATTTTTTGGATGAAATTCCACCGTCTTTCATGACTTTTGAGTAATTTTATTTCTATTTTCCACTATGCATTCGTCATTTCTCTACGAACTTTCAATTTCCAGGAAGACTAGGTACACCATTATTCCTCATCTCAAGTTTTTCTAGGGTTTTTTAGCATTTTTCTATTTTTTCTCTTGGGAACCAAAGTAGTTGTGATTGTGTTTTTGATTGTGTTCCAAATTGATGATCTCATTGGTGGATGGTGCTAATTAGATAGACATTGAATGGGTTGGCTCTAAGATTTCTCAATTTCTAGGTTTATCTAGATTTTAGCCCCAATTTTTAACAGTAGGTGTTAATTCAAGTGGGTTATATAATTCAAGAGGGTTTTCTTTCCTTTCTAGTGTTTTGGCCCTTTATGAGTTATTTTCAGTGAGTTGAGAGAGTTTTGAGGCAAATTAGGGAGTATAGTAGGAATTCAACTATGCCCCTTAGGCTTGCGCCATCAAGGGTCATTCCTCCTCCTGGGAAAACTCTTGAGAACACCATAGTTATTGTCCCAGACCCATCTTCCTCAATTGTCTTGGCTCCTTAACCCCGAGACACTTAATATGATACGTCTGAGTTCATGGATTCAACAAGCCTGGACGATGGTGCAAGGAGTGAAGAGGGAGGAATGAACTATGTCGACCAGACCTTACTTGAGTCCGGGGTAGTGCTTGGGGATACCACAAAGGAAACAATATACTCTGGCCCACATTTTACCACACTTATTTTACCTTTTGTAGTTCCCATTGAACCCTCTAATCAATCAGAGGAGGGCGAATAGACCCTCATCTCGTTCTGATTGCATCTCTTACGATCCCTCAGAAACTAATGATGCAAACCGTAATGACCCTTATTTTTCGCATAATAATCGGCGAGGCTAATATACTGAAGATAGTTTTTGTCAAACAATTTATATCATTATCATCAAAAACCATAACTTAATCGGATTGAGTATAAAACCATTCACAACATGCGATAATTAAAATGATAAATAACTCTTAACGAATAACACCTCAAAACATCCAATAATAAAAATAGTTTAAACAAGTCCATTGAAAACTAACTGACTAAAAATATAATCTGGGACTTAAGTTCCATACAAATCTCTGAAATAAAACTCAACTGAAATATTGAAAAGAATATCAACCTAAACTGCAAGTCTGAAGTCTGCTCGGCCCTGTTAGTCTTGTCTATGAATGTTTGAAAAAAAATTATATAATTTGGGTCAGAGCCCAAAAGTTGAAAGAAATATCTTCAATATCAACACTATAAATCATGTGACTCATTTATAATATACATGCCACCCCGTTGTCTTTCACATGCAATAATTACCTCGACCCTCATTTAAGTGCAATACTACGAGAATTTCCCAACCCATGGCATAACTATGCTAACAAGTCTCTAATTCTAGGTAAATGAGTAAACACTAATAATCAAAATGCATCTGGGATGTAACTAACTACACGTGTGAGAATATAACCCAAATACTAACCCTCGTAATGTCACCAGTAAAAGAGTACACATATATGACAACAATGTATTTAATGTGACATAGGGTTCATTAATAAATTGTCCATCGCTAAACTAAAGCATATCTTTCACATATTCATAATATAATCACACGAAGACAATGATCTTCGGGGACAATCTGTTGCCTTTATAGGTAAATTTGTAGGAGTCCCTCACCTATCGAATTTGAATACAACAATACATACACATGAGAATGGGGAATCAATGTGTAATCACACCACCAATTTGTACCATACCAAAATGCAACCTATGGATCGAATCATAAATAGCTATCATCACAAAGTCTACACTAACTGAACGTATGATAAAAAATAAGACCTCTATGTCAGCATTAATCAACAGTCGGGTGTGCAATACACGTTCACAATCTCCAGAGAAAACTCGACCGATAGATTCATCATGATTAAAGGTATGTTCACACAAATAAAGCACACACACACACACACACACATATATATATATATATATATATATATATATATATATATATATATCCTCTCACGAGTCTACCCAACCCAATCCCTAACGCCGGATTGTACAAATCAAAATAAGTTCCATTTTACTCAAAACCTATTTCAATCTCTCGTCATTAATATCTAATTAATCATCATCTTAAACTGTAATTTTAGTGTATAAAGTTTCTCCCAAATAAACTAGGCCAAGAAATTCCACAAAATAAAACTTAAGCAAAACAGTCATTGTCCGCCAACCTCGTTCGAACGATCTCTAACCACGTCTGAACAGAAATCCTAATCTCATTCGAATAAAACAGTCATCTCTTTCAAATGGAACGATTTTGGCCCAAAACCTCCATTAATGAGTTTTAAGCTTCAATCCAGTAACCAAAACATCACCAAAATCAAAATTAGATGCAGGTATATGATACGAACATTTCCAACAATTATTTAAGATCCAAAACATTAATTAAGGTCTAAATCTTCAGTGTTCACAAATTTAAACCTAGTCTATCATTAATATGGACGAATCCTGATTAATGCTATAATTTCGGGACCAATACTAAAATTAATATGGGGATTCAATTTACAAATGATATTAAATCCTGAAGCATGAGTTATAATCAAAAAATCATATATCAAAATATTTTTTATTTTAGATTTCTTTCCAAAAGTACAAGTCTTTGATACATAGTTAATTAACACTAATCCTCATTAACCCAGTCAAAAGACATGATTAAGATACTTGGGTTCATTCCTAAACATGAATTTTAAATCCCATAATTAAACATATAACATGGAGTTATAAACATGTTACATATTACAAGTGATATAGCAAGAGACGTTTTGTCTGAAATGATGAATGATGAATCTCAATGCGTTTGATTCTGTATTGCTCTTCTCCTAAAATCTCTTAAGCTATCCCACAAGTTTAAGGTTTCTAGGGTTTTTCTCTTATGGTTAAAGTAATAAATAAATTAGGTTAATCTACCTTAAATATTCCTTAGTTCTAAAGGTATATAATGGTCCTATTTTGCGGCCCTAAATGAGCCAAAAATACTATCCAGAATAACCCATACTTAAGCCTAAGGGTATACATACCCCCCTCCCCCCCCCCCCCCCCGACCCAACTTAAGATGATAAAAACATATAACCGTGTCTTTGTATCACTCTAGAGTCCGCTCCAAATGGTAGTACCTCTAAACTCACGATAATACCTCACAACGTAAAATAAAACATACACATATTATTTTACTCGTAACCGCCTATAGTCCTAATTAATTAATTACACCGATTAGTTGAACATAGCATGAGGCACAAACAAATCACATAACATGCAAATTTAATCATCTTATAAATATGCATTTTATTATTACTAATTCACTCAAGTAATAATTAGTTCCAAAATATTAACTTATTCACACAATTAACAATCATTTAAGTAATGCCAAAAAATACAGGGTATTAGAGTGTCCCCCCCCCCCCCCCCCCCCCCGACAATAAAGGAATTCCATCCTCAAAATTTGATACATACCTGACTATAAGAGTTTCGTATACCTCTCTCGCATATCATCCTCCTTCTCCTACACTGACTTAACCTAGCTGTGATGCCCCCACTAGACACGCACTAAAAGAATCACCTTGTAGCGAAGTTTATGCTCCCTTCAATCCAAAATTGCAACGTAATTCTCCTTGTAACTCACATCGAGCTAAATATATATCTCACAGAGATCGATGTGCTAATATTCTAACTTATCTCTAAGGAACCTTCGTTACGTCAAGACATGGAAAAACATCGTGCACCCTCTACAAGTAATTCGGTAAGGCTAAAAGTTAGGTGATTGGTCTGATATGCTTGGCAATGGTAAATGTCCCCACATACCAGGCCATCCAATATCCCCTTCTTCCCGAACTGCATGAATCCCTTCATGGAAACACCCTAAATAACACTTGATCTCCAACGGCAAACTCTAGGGGCCTTATATCTGCATCTACATAACTCTTATACTGACTTTGGGCTATTCAGATCATATCTTTGATCATCTCCACCTTCTTTGAGGTGTCCTGAACAAACTTAGGTTCGAGAAGCTTTTTCTCCCCCGTAACGACCCTAAAGTTATAGTAGAATCCAACCATGTATAGAGACGTGACCATAAATGGATTTTTATTGTAGAAGTCCACGGTTTTGAAAAGTTAGATCATAGATATCAAATAAGGCCATGACCTTGTGCAACAGGCCACAAAGATTTACCCCAGGGGCTTGTGAGGGACGGCATGTGAGGAATGATGTGGCCTAATTAGGACATTACTTGAGAACCAATCTTTAAGGGTTCTAAAATATTTTTTATAGGTGTATTTTTGGAAAAGGGAGGGAAAAAATGGAAAGCATAGGTTCCCTAACATTTCATAGAAATATCAACCCTTAGAACTCTTTTCAAATCTGATATAAATCATAATTCCCACCTTAGAGAGAGAAAGTAAGATTTTGAGGAAAGGAGGAACTGTTATCAAAAAAGAGGCCAAGGACATCTACTATTCACCGACGAAGAAGATGTGGAAAGGCGACGGACTGCTACTATTCATCATACCAAGTCCATTGAGGTAATGGATCTTTCCTCAACCTCTTCTTCCTCGTTAAAACCCTAGTTTCCATGAATTTCATTGAATGAGATGAGACCTTGTTTTATATATGAGTTTTATGGATTTAGGTCATGGAGTTTTACTATTCGTTAGTTTGGGGGTTTAAAGGCCATGGCCGTTTATTGTTCATTGAGGTTTTAGAGTTTTTTGGGCTCGTAGGCCATAGACTTTTACTACTCATATTGAATCCTTATTTTAGAGGATTTCTCTTAGGATTCTTCTTTGGAGATTGTAAGTTTGAGAAAAAAACTTTGCTAATATTCTTATTGATCTTATGAGGATTTATATAGTGTTTTACCTTTGATCTTTGAGGATTTGAGTAATGAGATATTTAGGTTTTGAAACCATTATTTAACTAAAATTCCCTTACTATTCGGATATCAGGAGTTCTAATTTTTTAGGCCATGAACGTTTGGCCAATATTATATTGTTACTAGTGGGTAACTTGAGATGGGGTTCGAAGCTAAGTCTGCGGCACTATTTTTCCAAGCGTAGGTATCATTGTCTGGTGAGAGCCTCCTTCTTAGTTCCTGATCTCAAAATGGTTAGCCCTAGGAAGATTAATCCTAGGTTAACTATGGGGCATATAACTTGGTAGAGCTCGACCAAGGTTGTGGAGTTAACGGCAGGCCGCGGATCCACCATTCTGAAATTGGTCGGGAGGGGAGGTCACAACATGTGGAAAGACTGGGTCAAAAGACACCAGGAATAAGGCCGAGGAGAGTGAGACGTCTAAGATCATAAAATAAAGGCCGCAAACTATGAGAGCAAATCAAGGGAGATTGAGCATTGGGGGAAGTCGAGGAGTCGTGAATTAAGGGAGTTTGAGCCTTAGGTCATTAGGGTAATCTCTGGGGATAGGAAAATTACATTTTTTCCTTCCAATTTTCTTTTATTGCATACTTCTTATTTGCATTATTATGCATAGCCCTGATAGTATATCCACTGAAACTATAAATACTTATATTCACAGGTGCCTGAGGAATTTTGATTTAACCCTTGTTGGGATATTTGAGCTCATCCCTTCCATATTCCTTATTACCTTAGGAGGGCGATTGAGTAGAGGCATGTTGGTTGTACCATTGAACACTTTAAGAAATTGGGTCCATATCCCTTTATGAGAAAGTTTGACCCTTTAAAGGTCGATGCATGGGTAAAAGATGGAGAAGATCTTTAAGGTGCTTAACTGCACGGACAATGAGAATGTGACCTTTTCCTCAGTTATATTTGAAGTCGATGTCGATTATTGGTGGATAATTGTCAAGATGACACAGCTGGGATGAAAGGTCATGGCCATAGGTTGGGCTAGATTTAAGTATCTCTTCCTTAAAAATAATTCCTTGTCGTGGCTTAAATGAAGTTGGAAGTGGAATTTTTAGAACTCACTTAAGGGAAAATATTTGTGGATGAGTATGAATATAATATAATAGACTTCTCTAACTTTTCCCCTATACTATTGATAGTGAGGAAGAGAAAGCCAAAAAGTTTAAAAGGGGCCTGAAATGTGGACTCTGCAATAGGGTAGTGAGGTTGAGGTTACATACCTATATAGAGGTAGTAGAGGTAGACAGATCATAGAGCAAGACTTTAAAGATGGGTTGAAGGATAAGGTAGAAAATAGAAATAAAAGAAAAGAGGGAACAAAAAAAGAAGATAAGCCACAACATCAAACTCAAAAGTCACGGCCAAATCATGGGGCCGCGAAAGGCAAGTAGCAAGACAAGGTTGACATTATTGTAGTAACTAGTTGTAACTATGGCAGAAGGGGAATTTTTCTAAGGCTTACCTATTTAGAATGAGATGTTACAACTATGAAAAACTAGGCCATAAATTCAAGGACTACAGACTGCTAAAGAAAGATGGTGAGAAGTCATGGGCTTGAATAAGAGTGTTTGCCTAAGATGTCAAGGATCCTGAAGACATAATAGAAGGTACTATTACTATTGATGGTAGAAATACCTATGTTCTTTTTTATTACGGTGCCAAACACGCTTATGTATCCATCCATTTTACACGAAAGATAAAAAAAAGGCCTTAGACCTTGGATCCTCCATTACTGATTGACACCCCGGTAGGAGATTCATCAAAGGTCGTTGTCATATTTAAGGGGGTGTCGTGGAGATAGGAGATTAATGCTTTATATTTAACTTGATTCCATTAGAGATGGAATATTTTGATGTGATCGATGGCATGGATTGGTTATCCACCCATTTTGCTAAAATAGACGTTCTAATAAAGAGATTATCCTTTGTAAACTTGGTGAGACCGAGGTGAGTTTTAGGTGAACTAAACCTAGTAGGTATCCCTTATTAATATCAACTCTGAGAACTAGGAAGATGCTAAAGGGTGGGTGCCGCAAATATTTAGCCTACGTTAAGGGTCTTTAAAAGAGCGCAAACATCTTATGATATTTTCTTATGGTCGTGGATTTTAGTGACATTTTCTCAGAAGAGCTTCTGGATTTTCCCCCAAATAGAGAGATTGAGTCTACCATTGACCTTGTACATGATATCATTCCCAATTCAAAGGCTCCATAAAGAATGCACCGTGTGGAGTTGAAGGAATTAAAGGAACGGTTAGAGGATTTGTTAGGTCGCGACTTTATTAGGCCTAGTACTTACCCTTGGGGTGCTCCGGTTATTTTTGAAAAGAAGAAGTAAGGATATATAAGAATGTGCATAGACTATAGAGAATTGAATATGGTAAGCAAGAGGAATAAGTATCCTTCGTCAAGGATTGATGATCTTTTAGACCAATTGAAGGATTCTAGCTATTTCTCTAACATTTATTTAAGGTCGCAATATCACCAACTTAAGATAAAGGATGAGGACATTCACAAAATAGCCTTTAAAACTACGTATGGTCATTATGAATTTATGGTGATGCTTTTAGGTTAACTAACGCCCTGACTGATTTATGGACTTGTTGAATAAAGTGTTTAGGCCCTTCTTAGACAAGTTTGTGACTATCTTCATTTATGACATATTGATTTATTCAAATTCCATATAAGATCATAGAGAACACCTTTGCGACATGTTTGGGGCTTGAGGAAAGAGAGGATCTATGCCAAATTTATTAAGCATGAATTATGTCTTGAGGAAATTTCCTTCCTCAACAATATAGTGAATAAGTATAGGTTGGCAGTGGACCCAGGGAAGGTCACGGCCATTATTGATTGGGAGAGACCAACTATTATGATCGAGGATAGAAGTTTCCTTGGCTTAGCAGGCTATTATAGAAGGTTTGTAGAGGGATTTTCCAAAATTATCATTCCCTTAACCCAAATAACACATAAGGATACAAAGTTTATTTAGTCCATGGAGTGTGAAGATAATTTCCATAAATTGAAGGAAACGTTAGTGGGTGCGCCCATTTTAGCATTGCCTAAGTAATGAGGAGGCTATGTGATTTATAATGATACTTCAGGTCGTGTCTTAGTATTTATGTTAATGAAGAATGGAAAGCATATTTCCTAGAATCTAGATAGATGAGGTCACAAGAAAAAAACTACCCCAACCATGACTTAGGGTTAGCTTAAAAATTTGGAGACATTATTTATATGGACAGACTTGTGAAATATTCACGGACCATAAGAGTTTAACTTATACCTTTACCTAAAGAGATTTAAATATGAGGCCAAGGAGATGGTTGGAATTGATCAAAGATTATGATTTTTCAATTAAGTGTCACCTCGGGAAAGCTAATATAGTGGATGATGCCCTAAGTAGAAAGGGTTCCCTTAATACTCTGAGGATCACAAATCAAGAACACATCCCAAGAAATTTGGAGATTATGGGAATTGAGGGCATTAGTCACAGAAGCCGCAAAAATTTAAGCGCCCTTATTGTTGTACCTAGTTTGACTGAGAGATTAAATTTCGCACAGGCCGCAGATCATGATCTCCAGAAGATCCATAAACAAGTATAAATAGGAGAGAGCTCAGCCTTTAGAATAGATTACCACAAAAACTTATGCTTTGGGATTAGGATTTGTGTCCCATGGAATGATGAATGATGACATTAAGACTGAAGTGTTGGATGGTGGTCATTCAACACCCTTTACAATTCACCCCGAAAGCACCCAAATGTACCAAGACTTGATGGAAAAAATTTGATGGCCTAACATGAAGAAGGAGACCTTTGACTTTGTTGCTAGATATTTAGTATGTCAACGATTTAAGGCTTAGTACCAAAGACCATATGGGTTGATACAACCTTTACGTATCCAACCTTTACGTATCCCAGAATAAAAGTGGGAAATATTTTTATGGACTTTAATGTTGGATTACCATGGAGACAGAGAGTGGTGGATTCTATTTGGGTTATTATGGATAAACTAACCAAGACCGTGCACTTTTTGGTTGTTAAGACCACAGCCAGGGTTGATCAACTGGCTAAGCTCTTTATCATGGAGATTCTAAGGATCCACGGAGTTTTTATCACTATAGTATCAGACCGCGATCCAATATTTACCTCTAGATTTTGAAGAAGTTTCCAAAACGCAATGGGGACGCAACTAAACTTTAGCACAACCTTCCATTCGCAGACAGATGGACAAACAAAGAAGACCAATTAGACCCAAGAGGATATGATAAGGGCTTATGTTTTGGAGTTCCATAGAAGTTAGGAAGACCAAATACTGTTGGTGCAGTTTGTGTATAATAATAACTATTAGGCAAGTATCAAGATGGCCCCTTTTTTTGCCTTAAATGGGAGAAGATGTCGCAATCCTTTATGTTGGGATGAAGTGGGTGAAAGGTAAATTTTGTGACCTGAGATAGTAGAGTAGGCCTCATCCAATGTAATATTGATACAAGAAAGGCTGTGGAGTGCTCAAAGTAGGAAAAATAGCTAGGCCAATATCAAAAGAAGAGATATGGACTTAAAGGTCGGGGACCATACATATCTTATGGTTTTCCCTTAGAAGGGAATTATGAGGTTTGTAAAATAAGGGAAATTAAGTTTGCGGTATGTGGGACCATTTAAGATACTCGAGAGAATTGGGAAATCATCCTCTAGACTTTCCCTGCCTCCAAACTTATCCCATGTACATAATTTTTTCACATCTTAATATTGTGGAATTATGTCAGAGACCGTAGCCATGTTATCAACCATGAACCTGTTGAGATCCCTGGATATTTAAGTTATGATGAGACCCCAGTGGAAATTTTGGGTGGAAAGAAAAATAGCTGAGGACGAAGACAATTTCTCAATTCAAATTACTTTAGAGACATCAGGCCGCGGAAGAGACCACTTAGGAGCTGGAATCAGCCATCATTGAAAAGTACCCACATTTATTTATAGGTATGAATTTAGCTATTATTTTAATCAAATTCTCAGGATGTAATTTCTTGAGTTGGGGAGTTTTTAATGACACTAAAAGTATAGTAGGTCAAGGCCATGTATAGATCCACGGCCAAAAATGGAGTTTTTATGGAAAATGCCACGGATTTGAAAAGTTAGGTCACGAAGATCAAGTAAGGTCACAACCTTGGGTAACAAGTCACGGACATTTACCCTAGGGGCTTTCAAGGGCCCAACACGTGAGTGATGTAATTAGGTCATTACTTGAGAACCAAGTTTTGAGGGTTCTAAAAGCCTTTTTATAAGGGTATCTTTGGAAAAGAGAGTATAAAAGTGGGAAAGAGAAAATGCATGCTCCAAAATATGAATTTTCTTTTAATTTTCCTTACTTTACTAGTAGTGAAATTTTCTCCAAAAATATTTACTGTTGAGTGATTGTTGGTAGAAAAATAATGTCGTTTAACCCTCTTATTTTTGAACATTTTTTTCGCCTTCAATAAGCCTACAAACTTCGACTACTATAAAGTTGATATTTGAAATGAATTCGATTCTCAGACAGAGTTTGAGGCTAAGGTTGAGGAATGTGAGTGGATTTCTTCAAGTGATGGTTCGTCCAATTTAGCATTTCGTATTTTCCTAACCTTTATTCTTAACTTGTGCAACATCCACTCCTTCCACTTCAGAGTTCTGAACTTAATCCACTTGGGGGATGGCACCTAAGCCAGCTGATCATTCAACTCTTAATATCCTTCGCAATCATCAAGTAGATGCTACTAAGAAGAAAACTATAGAGAATCAAGTTGACCCCATGAAGAGGACGACTGAGCCCTTTGTTTTTTTCTTGACCCCAATGAGGCAAAAGTTATTGAACTTAAGAAGGTTGGCATGAATCCAATCATGATTGATAGGTGTCAGGCAATTTGAGGTATCTCCTTCCACATTCCCTAAGGTGTGCCTTTATCAAGCTCCCTAATACACCCATCATCTACGAGATGCTGAGGAGGTACGAGAACACCATATTGGTTCATATGGAAAAATATTTAGAACTTCTCTGCTATCACTAATATAATCCTGATTTTAAGTATCTTTAGACCATGAACACTAGCACCTTATAGTGCTAATCTCAGCACAAGGTCATCCAAGTAATCCTTTAATCCTTTCATTTAATTTATGGCATTCAGACTGTATTATTTAATATTAACATTTCATCTTTTTGCAGTAAGTTATAGCGGTTGCAATCCTTCAAGATTGTGTTATTGAGTCTGAGGAGCATGCTTCCACATTTAAAAATAAAAATGAACAAAGAGTTTCGAACTTGGGTTTCTAGTTTTGTTAAGGAGTTAAATGCAGCTCAAACCAATGCTATTCAGATCGAGTACAAGCATAAAACTCAGGGGGAACAAGCTGAAAGATATGACATATAAGCTTGTCTACTTTAAGAAAAAAACTCAAGGAGGTAGTGGATAAGATGCAACTACATGCTATTTAGAGGTTACGAGTTAATATGAACAAGTCTTTCGAGTTCACGTTTGCAAAGTGGAAGGCTTCTCCAGAATGTACTCTAAAGAAAAAGTCTTACTTTGTTGATAGTATGATGAACTTAAGAAGAGAGTCATGAAGCATTATCCTGATATAGAGGATATTGTCAATCCGTGAGAGGGCGACGACAAGGAAGCGATGGCCTTAGATAATGGTGATGATATGGATGTGTATCCTCTAGTTTAGGAGACTAAAACTGATAATCTAGTTTAGCTGACGCCGAATGAGTTGACCCCTCCCCTGAACCCTAGTTTACACAAGTCTGGTGTCATCCTAGACTAGACTCGTCCCGGCTCAGTGACCCCTATTCAGCATCCATCAGACTCATCTACTCATGGGCCGATATAGCATAGGAACACCACCAATAGTCTTGACCTCCAAGACCATGTATTCAGGATGAAAAGCAACTCGATAAGGTATGGCCTCCACTCCTAGTTGTCTTTGATGTATCGACACCACTTATGTGTCGACCTTGTACCACGCTCATAGGTCGAGATGTTATTGACCGTCCTAAGATAATATTCTGTAGTCTTCATGGTCATCCCCCTAGGAAACCATCCTTTTGTCTTGACTCGGACAGAGCCTTCAGAGATAACCTTGATATCTCATATGGCACGCGTGACTTGTGCATCATCTGCCCACATGGACATACCGTTACAAAAGATCTTCAACCCACGTGGGGGAATATTTCATCATCATGACATACTTGTGCATGGGACATCTGGAGCCTCTCTATTGGTTGCCTCATCTCATGTGAACATGGTACATGCTTGGGGGGTGCATTGCACACACCCAAGCCTATATAAACCCTCTTCAT
Organism: Sambucus nigra; assembly: GCA_949130495.1. Classification (NCBI taxonomy): domain Eukaryota; kingdom Viridiplantae; phylum Streptophyta; class Magnoliopsida; order Dipsacales; family Adoxaceae; genus Sambucus; species Sambucus nigra. The sequence goes on from OX422219.1 coordinate 391,431,182, forward strand.
CTTCATGGATCATATAATTACAACCCTGGCAAAAACTATGCCCAATTATAAATAGGAGAGAGAAAGCTTGTGTGTATGTAACTATGGCCTTTTAGTGCCTTTCAGTAATACAAAACACACCATCACCTTGCACATTGGAGTAGGCTATGGTTGAACCACTTACACCTTTGTGTTCTCTATTCCTCTCATCTCCTTATTACGTATTTACATTTTAGTGATTATTATCTCAATTGTTGACTTAGATTGAGCTTGAGCTGTGTATACATTTGAGTGGTGATTGTTAGCATAATCATTTTTGACATCGTCTGTGGGAAGATATTTTCTTCTTCCTCTTCATTCTTTAGATTTCAATCTCACTTTTGCCTCTGGTGGTAGCCCATATCCACCATTATTGGACCTGCACCATCATTGAAAGATCTGGGTGGGTGTTGTTAAAGCATCTTGTTCACTCACAGCTCATCTAGCTTTTATTACTTCCTCTCACCGAAGGCATGGCATCCAATTTACCTCTAAATGTTATCCCAAGCTCCATCCAACCACCACCTCAATCAGAATTGGTTGATGTGACGGCGGCTCTACGGTCCTTGGTGGACAGCTAACAGAAGATGCAGGATCAATTCATCACATTTAGCCAAAGCATTTTAGGAAGGGTTCTATGCAACCCAGTGGCAAAGATCATCACTCCGACCGCTAGAGAAATGGTGGATCCGATAACAGGGGGACCACCCCACCCCTAGAAAGAGGTTCAGATCCATCAATGGCAGAGGGAAATTACTAATCCTACGTGTATTCGCCTAGGAAAACAAGTCCAAGACTGTCCCGACGACCAATCCTATGACAAAAAGGAATATTCGGAACCATATAAGATTTTCGAAGACACAATTTGCCCAGGCCCAACCTACCAAGGAAATAGCGCTCGACCAACACCTGATGGCCAACTGAGAACTTCAGCTTTTGATAGACTCAGTAGGGGTTGGCCTTCAACTGTCTTGGCACAGGAGGAGATTTACATGGTCAGCTCTCTCATTCTCGCAATAATGTTGCATCCAAGGGAAATGGTAGATGTTGTGATGATCGGCCTAAGTAAGGCCGATATAGCAAGGAGCAAAGATAAGTCAATAGCCGATAAAGGATAGTGGAAAAAGATCCGGATCCAGTTGCGGTTGTGAGAGAAGGAGGAGATGATAATGTTATCACTGAAGACAAGCTTTGGAATAGCTCCATTCAAAGGTTAAAAGATAAGATCAGCACTCTGCTCAAAAGCCAAGAACTCAGCCACCGAGGCTACATGGAGGGGCCTTCTTTCATTACGAGGAACATGAGTTATCCTACCCTTGTAAAGTTTAAACCTCCTACTATTAGTCCGAAATATGATAGGAGTTCCAATCCCGTACACCACATAGAGATGTATCAATCAGCAACCGATATCTACTCAACCCTTGATGAGATGAGGTGCAGAGCATTTTCTAGTACCCTCATAAGTGTTGCCCATATGTGGTACACATCTTTGCCTAAAAACTCCATTGATAATTTCAAGAAGTTGGCCAAGAAGTTTATACATAATTTTTGCTTCGGCAAGAAGCCATCGAAGAAAGTAACTCACCTCTTGAATATGAAACAAGGCAAGAACTAGACTCTAGGGGATTACATTTCTCAATTCAATAAGGAAAATCTGGAGTTGGAAGATTATGAGGAGAACATTGATATGACAGCCCTTATAAGCAGGTTACAGCCGAGAAAATTGCTTTGGAAGCTCTCCTAAGATCCTTCAAAGACCATGACTGAATTCATGTCTGCGATCGGGAGGATAATGAACATGGAGGAGGCCATGGCAGCTAAAAGAGGAGATGTAAAGGATAAAGAAGGAAAGAATAGGTCGGTTCAAGATAAATTTTCCAAGTATACTCCTTTGATGGTGACTCTTGACATGATCCTCAATGAGATCAATGATGACAGGGCACTTTGGGGGCCAAAAAAGATCAAGTCCCCTCCTTACAAGGGAGACAAGAGAAAATAATTCGAGTTTCACCAGTAATGGGCATACAATCGATAATTCTTTTCCTTAAAGGATGAAATAGAGAAGTATGAAGTAGGGAAAGCTCCAGAAGTATATAGATAGGAGTGGAATCAAAGACAATTTTAGAAAAAAGTATATTGGGGGGAAAGATGATAAGACAAGATAAGAGGACCCTGTAAATAAAAAGGATGATGAGTCTGATAGTGAATAAGACGACCCTGATCTCCCAACGAAGATCCCAAATGTAAAGGGTTGACTTCACATGATATCCTTTGATGAAAAAATGATGTGTGAAGGATTGGCTGGTGGAAGCATGAAGCCAACCGACCATAAAGACCATCTTATAGAGGATAAGTCAGCACCGAAGAGAATGGATTTGAATTCGTATAAGATAGAGGCCAAGCCGAGAAAGTTAAAGAAAGTGGATATGGATACCCTAGGCATTGGTTTTTCTAGGCTCGATTTTAAAGGAATCATTGCTCCTCCTGATGACCCATTGGTGATCAACACGAGAGTTCGCGAATATGATGTATCCCGTATTCTTATTGATGGAGAGAGTTCAGCTGATGTTATGTTCTGGAATTGCTTTAAAGGGTTGAAGCTCAATAAGAAAAGGCTCATCTTGTATCATCAGCCAACAGAGAGAAAGTTCACACCTTGGGGGTATTTGAGATGGATGTGTTCATAGGTACTTTGTCGATGTGCCTTACCAAGAAAGTTAGATTTTTTTCTTGGATGAGCACGTCATCTTGGATTATAATATAATCTTTGGAAGGGTAGGTCTTAAGGAGTTTGAGGTCATGCCTTCCACTATTCACCAGATTATTAAATTCTCGACTCCTTATGGAGTAAAGGAAGTACAAGGTGACCAAGTGGAGGCTTGCGAAGGTATTTTGCCTCGATCGAGGAAAATGAGGCTCATAAAAGACCCACAACCTCGTACAACATTGACACTCTCAACCTGAGGGATGAGAAAAAGATGAAAAAGGGTGAATCGGCTGAAGAGGTAAAATCAATCGTCCTCAATGAGGAGGAGCCAAAAAAAACCATTTAGGTCGGTTCATCCCTGAAAGTTAAAATTAAGGAAGAGTTAGTGAAGCTATTAAAAAGAAGACAGAGTATTTTTGCCTGGAACCGTGAAGACATACCAGGGATAGACCCCGAGATTATTTGTTATCGGATGTATATTAATGAAAAATTAAAGCATGTAAAGAAAAGAAGATGAACTTATGCAAGGGACCGATATAAGGTCTTGCAAGACGAATTGAAGAATCTCTAATTAGCTGGGTTCATTTAATAAGTTCAATATCCAGATTAGTTATCCAACGTTGTTATAGTATCGAAGGTCAATGGCAAGTGAATGATGTGTGTCGACTTCACTGACCTAAATAAATCTTGTCCCAAAGATATCTTCCTCTTACCCCAAATTTATCATATGGTAGATGCTATGGCGAGAAATGAATTCATGAGTTTCATGGACGTGTATTCAGGTTATAATCAAACTTTTATGCATGAGGCCGACGCGGAGAAAACTTCATTTATCACGGATAAAGGGACATATTGTTATAAGGTAATGCTGTTCAACCTAAAGAATGTTGAAGGAACCTATCAGAGGTTGTAAACAAGATGTTTAAGGACAAAATTGGGAAGACCACGGAGGTATACGTGGATGACATGATAACCAAGAGTCTGAGGGCCGAGGATCATGTGGCCGATCTTGATTGCATGTTCGACACAATGGATAAATTCAGATGAAATTAAACTCAACCAAGTGTGTCTTCGGTGTCGGCACTATAAATTTTCTCGACTTCATTGTGAATCAAAGGGGAATAGAGGTCAACCCCACAAAGATCAAAGAATTAATTGATATGCAGACTCCAAAAAACATCAAATACATTCAAAGACTAAAAGGATGAGTCGCAACACTCAACCATTTTGTCTCTCGCAATGGATAAGTGTCTGCTATTTTTTAAACTCTTGAGGAAAGCCTTCATCTTGGATGAAGAGTGTGAGAAAGCCTTCCAAGAGCTAAAGACCTACTTAGGGTCTCCCATGTTGTTGTCTCGGCCCATTCAAGGGGAGAATTTATTTATGTACTTAGCTGTGTTAGAGTCTGTAATCATTGCGGCCATTGTCCGTGAAGATGAGGGCATATAAAAGTCGGTGTATTTTAATAGCAAAGCTTTATAAGGGGACGAGACCAAGTGTCCTATAATGGAAAAGATGGATTATGTTTTTATACATGTTTTAAGGAAGATAAAGCCCTACTTTCATGCCTTATACAATGGTGGTGCTCCTCGACACTCCTTTGAGGAAGGTCATTCATAAACCTCAGAAATCAGGTAGGTTAATGGTTTGGTCAATTGAGTTAGGTGAGTTCGACATCATTTACCAGACAAGGAATGCAATTCAAGGGCAAGCATTGGCAGACTTTGTGGTCGAGTTTACATGGGCCAAGGCCTAAAAAGAAGTCAAAGAAGTAGAAGTTCTGCAGGTCGTACAGAAAGCAATTATTATAGATGTTATCCCGATCGACACTACAAAAGTTGGTGTCGCCGAAAAGATGTTAGGTGAGTTCAACATCATTTACCATCCAAGGAATGCAATTAAAGGGAAAACATTGGCAGACTTTGTGGTCGAGTTTACATGGGTCGAGGCTGCAAAAGAAGTCAAAGAAGTAAAAGTTCCACAGGTCGTACAGAAAGAGGTTATTGTAGATGTTATCCCAGACGAAACTACAAAAGTCGACGTCACCGAAAAGAATTTCCTGTTCAAAGAGGGAGTATTGTCTGAGGGTCCTTTCTCAGAGGGAAGTTCGATATGGAGCCCATTTGTCGATGACTTTTCTGGTGAAAATGGATATCGTGTCAGGTTGATACTCTCGGCCCCGAATGGAAGTGACATTGAGCATGCCTTGAGATTCAATTTCAAGGAGTCTAATAACAAATCAGAGTATTACCACTCCCTCTTTAGATACCACACTTCCTCCTGCGAGTGACCTTGAGTATTACTCTGCGCCTCATGAGGAGTGTGTGTCACCTACTCTTGAGTTGGATCATCTTCCTCCACAATTTGTCCCACCCGACCCACCCATTATCCCTTCCACCCCAGCACCTGGTTTGGATCTTGATTTTACACCATGCATGTTCCCACCCATATATTTAGATCCTAACCTAAAACCATCCTCCACATTCCATGAGAGTATTTATGATGCTACTCTCTACTTCCGTGACATCGAGCTTGTTAGGCCATGCCTGCCACACTCTTGTGGTGTTGATCTTTCTTTCCATCAGCTCCCTAGCGTGTCACGGCGTGACCGTTATTATCGCCCATTCATAGAACGATCGTGGGAATTTTATAAGGCTCATTCCATTCCACTTTTCAAACCATTTTGCCTTCCTTACCAATTAGAGCACCATGCTTATAGGGCCCTTGTTTCCCTCACCTTTCAGCTCAATAAGGCCCGAGATCGATGCCTTTTCTTCCTTACCCTAATACCCACACACGCATGGTCCACCGATGTTTTGCATCATGTGATGAACTTTTCCATACAAGTGCATTGACCATTGTTAGCCCTGATCCAACAAGACTGACGTTTCAGTCTTGTTTGGGGATAATTCTCATCACCCAATTTTTCATCCACACGCGCATTCATAGTTTTATCCTTAGGGTGAGTTACCTTCGGTCTGGCTGAAGACGTTAAACTTAGCACTAACGGGAGGCATCCCATTTTTCTTGTATGAGTCTCATCCTGTTTGGGGTGGTGTTCACATCACCCAATGCCTTACCATGCTTTATAGACTTGTACACATTTTTTATCCTAACATTTATTCAGGTTTCATTTTGGATTCATCTATCCACTTCATTAGCGGTTGATTCTGGTAATATTTTTCCTCCCTTCTGCTCTCAATTTTAAAATCATTTTATTTAATATCGAGGACGATGCTCCTTTTTGTTTGGTTGTGGGAAATTCATCACAAACTGTTTGGGGTGTTTGTGCCTTTCATCAGAGTGAAAAATTCACGTTTTCTTGAGAATTATAGTACTCTTAAACTCTAAACAACGCAGTTATCACGTAGACTTTAGCTTGTGAGATTTGTGCCTTTCACCCTTTCAGAGTGTTTTACGCAATCTCCGAGTCACAAGTTGATTCAACTTCCTTTGGGTCCGCACTTTAAATCATTGCATGATCTCATTATTTTTCATAGAAATTTTGGCTTGATCACTGAGAACGACATCACTTTCGAGTTGTAAGAAACACGTATCCTGAAGTTTGTCCCGATCACCAAACTTTCATCCATCCACCAACCATTTACCATTTACCATTTACTTCACCCACTACCTTCCCATATTCTTTCATATTTCCCCACACCATCCATTTATCATCTCCATATCATCTGTCATTTTTTTAGAAAAAGAGTTTTTTCAAATGTGAAATGTCTTTAGTGATTGAGAGTAAAAAAATAGAAAAATAGAAAAAAAAATAGGAAAAAAGAAGAAAAAGAAAAAGAAAATTCAAAACAAAATAGAGAGTTTGTATTTAGTTATTGTGTAATAAAGACATTTGTTCTTCAAGTGCTATTCACTCTTTTCGCACATTCATCACTCATCCGTCATCCATCATATCACCATCTTACCTCATACCATACCATCCTTCTCATTTCATTTTCCCCTCACCCATAATCATCCATGTTTTCCCCTAGGTGTTCGGGCAAATGAAAGTCAACGCGGTGAATAACTCAACGTTTTCACTATAGTGATTAGCTTCCTTTCATGAGATCATTTTTCTTTCTAATTGTTCTATCTTTCTTATATGTGTGTGAGACGTTTGAACTTGCTTACATTTACTCACCTCCTCACACAAGAGTGATACACTAACCCAAATCTCGAGAGTTCATTTGAGAGAGCTATATCCAATGAGATTTTGAAGTTGAAATATTGATTCCGAAAAGGCAATCTAGGAATTACTCTTATAATACTTGACCCGTTTTGACTTATTCACACACACACGTTGAGTTCTATGAAGGATGTGCCTTGAGTATTTACTTAGCTAACTTTTTATGCACTTCTAGCTTGTATTTCCCAAAATATTTATCTCATGATGGATTGTGTGATTATTCTACGTCTAATAAGAGATTGATTGCCTTTTACAAATAAACAATTTTGTGGGTAAATTCCCTGCAAACCCTCACGAGACAAAACACATCTTGTAGGGTAACGTATAGGTTTAAAGGCTTGTTGCACATGCTAAGTGCAACTGCAAGTACCCATGAAAGGGGTACACTTTTGTTTTCTTATCTTTCTCTTTCTCTCTATCTTTTTGCTCGAGGACTAGCAATATTTTTTTTGGGGTGCTGTTATAAGCACCCAAAAGTGTACATTTTATACCCCGAATAGACATATTTTAATTGTTAATTCTCGATAAAATTAGGTCATATGCACGTAATTGTCTATTGTGCAGGCTTGACTGCAGTTGCGGTGTCCAAAGCTCTAATTCGAGGCAAATTGCATCAAGAAGTGGAGCTAAATAACCTCTCCTGTAACCTTACCCAAGACCAATAGAGCCTAAACCTACCCGAACCCCGTGTGTTTAGTTTATGTTTTTTAATTTTTTTTTTTTTAGATTTTTAGTTTGAGTCGTTTTTATTTTTAGGATTTATTTAGAATTTTCAAGAATTTATTTTCTATTTCTTTTTATTTTTATTAGTTTTTAATTGTAGTCTTTATTTTTAGTTTTTGCTAGATTTTATATTTTTAGGACTTTAGGTTTTATTTTTATTTCATTTGTAGTTTTTATTTTTATTATTTGAGTTTATTTTATAGATTAGGAATTTAATAGATTTTATTTTTTAGCATTTATGCTTTTAGGATTTATTTGTAATTTTTTTATATTTCTTTTTATTTAGTGTTGTTTTATTTTTATTTTTAATTTTTATTTTATTAAGATAAGTTTTTTGGGGGAATTTATTTTTTATTTTTATTTTTATTAGATTTTGTTTTTAGTTTTTATACATTTTTAATTTTTATTTTTATTTTCTTTTTCTTTTTCTTTAGAGTTTTTTTTAGTTTAATAGGTTTAATTATTTTTATTTTCTTTTAGTTTGATTTTTAGTTTGATTTTGAGTTAGAATTTAATTTTTAGTTTTTAATTTTATTTTTTTAAGTTAAGTAATTTTTTCTAAGATGCACATTAAACACACACACCAGAGTATCCTACACATTCATACACCTAACCCCTCACTCACCCACATTCTTCTAGCCTACACCTTCACCCACACTAACACCACATCCATCATCTTCCACCCACACACCCACTTCTCTCTCTCCAACCTCCATTACCAACACACACCCAAGCTCACCTCACACCTAAACCCACCACCATTAACACCTGCTTCAACCCACTGGTTCGGCACTCACCACCAGCCCTACCCCCTGCTACCATACTCAAACCAAAACCCATTTTGGCCTAACACCTGAGACCCTCTCCAACCCACGAACCGACCCAAACCACCACTGAAACCATCAATCCCAGATACCCACCTGGCCCACTACCCATATCCGCCCTAACCCCATTAACCCAGGTCAACCCGCGATCCTCCCCGAACCGCGACCACACTCAAACCGGTCATATCCAAACCAACCTTGACCCATTTCCTTCTAAAGCCAAATCATTTTTTCTCCTGCCAAGACAAACCAAAACTAAACTAAATAAAAATAAACCCCACATGTCTTCTAAAACCATTTAACCCAATTCCAATATTACCCCCATCATTTACCCTACTTTCCAAAAATACCCTCCAACCCCCTCACAATCTCATGACCTCACATAATCCATGCACATTAGCGCATTTTCCCATTTTAACCCCTCACCATTATTCTTTCAATTATTCCCCTAGCTCCATGTGCCACACTATAAAAAAAAGACTCAAGGCCATTTGAAGACCCATCAAATCATCTAGGGTTTTAGAGAGAAAATTTTAGAGAGAGAAATACCATTTTAGTGTAGTTTTTTTTTAAAGTAAGAATTTATTTTATTTCATTTTTTTAGAGATTAGTGAGAAAATAAATTTGTGAGATTCAAGTTAAGTGAATTTTTCATTTATATTTTTGTTGATCACTCACTTGGAGGGTTGTATGCCTTCTAATTCAAGGATTGAAGTCAATTGAATTCAAGAGACTGGTTTGATTGTTCTTCTCTCTACCCTTTTATATTAAATTCCTATTGAATGTTTGTTTATCCTGTTTGATATCATGTTAGGCTAAAACCCTTTTTACGGGGTGGGGTGACCCATAATTTGATGTTAATCCTAATTTAATTAATTAATTAATTTAAATTAAATGTCCCTTTGATAATTAATTGTGCACTTTTACATTTTAACTTACGCCTCAAGAGAGGGTAAATGATTTTCGAGAGAAAACCAAAATTCTAGTTATAATACCCATTTTAGATTCAAACTAGAGATATGGGTTTCTCAAGTGTGGTATTATTCCTTTAATTTCAACTCTAGGCTTATTTTATGATTTAAACTAGTTTAATCGATCGATCCTAGCGGGTGATTTAGATGATGTTTAGATCTAAATTTCAAGAGTTGTAGGAGTGTTAAATTTAATTTTCTAAAATGTTATTGTAAAAATTACATTTGCAACGAGAGCTGATTTGTAATTTTGATACTATCTTCGGATAATTAATTTTGATGAATTAATTATAATTAACTAGAATATAAGGTGTCCTCCAATCTCTTGTTAGTCCTCACTTTTATTTCCTCACCCATCTCATATTTTAGAATTTTATTTAGTTAGATTTACTTAGTATCTTCACTTACTTTTATTTATATCTTTGATTTTGTAGTCTTATTTCACCTTAATCTCAAAATTGTTTTAATATTTGAAAAAAGGCAAAAAAAAAATAGAAAATGCAAAAAATTGAAAAAGAGAATAAATGAACAAATGAATTACATCTTTCCTCTCTTGCATGTTTCACCCTTAGATTTGGATTGATTCCCTTACTTACCGCTACACTCTAGTATTGATATATTTTTGTAGGTATGAAAGGTTTTGATTAGAGGAGCTTTCAAGCAACGAGAAAAATACCGAAAAGTTTTTTCTATCAACCGTGTTGACAGGCCTCTCCCTCGCAAAGGCATTAAATGTCAGTCAGGTGGTCATCCACGATGACTCGCAATTGATTGCAAACCAAATATTCGGTATTTATGAGTCCAAGGGCGAGAAAATGTCCAAGTACTTGGTGAGGGTTAAGAAAATAATGGGGAACTTCAAGAGGTAAAGATCAGGAGGATTCCTCAGCTAAAAAATAGTTAGGCTGGCATCGGCCACAAGGACTGAGATGAGACGAACTGTTCCATAGAGATTCGACACACGTAGAGTATCGAAGAGGATGACAATAGGCTTGTGTTTTTCTTGAATCTAAATCTGGGGGAATCGTGGATGGACCTATTAATCAGATACATTTGGGATAGTGAGCTACCATATTCCAAGGCCGGTAGAAAGAGACTCAGATATCGAGCAGCAAATTTCACCATCATTGGTGATATACAATATAAGAGAGGGTTTATATTTCCACTAAGGGTTTGTGGATAGAATAACTACATGGGGTCCTATGGGCTTACAAAATGACTGAAAGGACATCGAAAGGTGCAACACCGTTCATGATCAGATATGGGTCCGAAGCAGTCATCCCCACTGAGCTTGGGCTTCTTTGTCAAAGAGTTAAGACCTATGATTCAGAGGCTAATGCTAATAAGAGGAGGCTTGAACTTGATTTAATTGAAGAAATATTAGAGGAAACAGAAGTCCAACAGTCGGCTTATCAGCAGAGAGCTGCCAGATTTTACAATAAGTGAGTGAAGTCTAGGCCTATAGCCATGGGTGATCTTGTTTTGAAAAAGGTTTGGCAAAATCCGAATAAACTACATCCCAATTGGCATGGATCGTATAGAGTAACCAAAGAAGTCGTCTGAAACACTTACAAATTGGAAAACCTAGATGGGGAACCCTTCTCTAACCCTTGGAACGCTGATCATCTCGAGAGATACTATCAATAGTCTTCAATTGTGAAAGTGTAGTCTCTTTGTTCAGTGAATTATAATGTATCAACCTACTTGTACGATGATGAAATATCAATGAAAAAGTTTTTTAAGTGTTGGCTCATATTTACCTTTCAATTAATGCATGGTTTGATTCTATTAAACAATGGAACGTCATTTTTATGGTGAGTCAGTTGACACTCACTATCGGTGATACGAGAGTGCATGAGGAGTGTTGTCTCCCCTACGCAGTCTCAATAATGCAGAGAGGAGGGAAACGATGTGATAACATCACTTAGGTGGTAAAAATCACAAAACTAAAAATCGTTTAAGTATGGTTTCTTGAACATCATTTTATGGTGAACTAAAGATCATAACACTCTCGGTGATACGAGAATGTATGAAGAGACTCATCTCATCCATAAATCTCAGCAATGGTAAAAGGGGGATCATTATATGACACCACTTAACTGGTGGGAATCTTAAAGTAAAAATGATTTAACTTTGATTACTTAAACATCATTTTTATGGTGAATTGGAGATCATAACTCTCTAGGTGATACGAGAATGTATAAAGAGACTCGTCTCATTCATACACCCTCGCAACGCCGAGAGAGGGATCATTGTATGACATCACTTAAGTTGTGTTAATCATAAAGTAAAAATAATTTAACTTTAGTTCCTTAAACATCATTTTTATAGTGAATTAAAGACTATAACTCTCTCGGTGATACGAGAATGTATAAAGAGACTCGTCTCGTCCATACACTCTGAGCAACACCGATCATTGTATAGCATCACTTAAGTGGTGAGAATCATTTAACTATGGTTGCTTATTTAGTTGTGGTTGTTTAAGAATCAGCCTACTATGATGGATGTGATGTAATCACAGGCATGGTGTTTAAAAAATCATTTCATGGTGAACAAATAATAACATGCAGACACTACATTTGACTGAAAAAGAGAAACGTCATTATCATACAGAATTATTCATCAAAAGAAACATTGTTAAAATTACAGAGATTGTTCATCAAGCTGAGATAAGGAATCAAAAATTACAACATAAAGGGTATAAGGCCACAGACGTCCACCTTAGAAGATGAGGAAAAACTCAATCCTCGGCTTGCTTCTAAGTTTTCTCTTGGACGAAGTTGTCAACAGTCGGCTCAGTATGAACTTCCCCTTTAACCTTTCCAACATCAACCATCTCAGTGGTCGTCTGTACTATCATCTCAGCTAAGGCTTCAGCCTCCATGTCTGTCAAAGGAGTGGTGGCAAGAGGGTCAGAGAAATCAAAATACACCAAGTCCTTCATGAGGGTCGAGACTTTAAAAAAATTTAGGATGGTCCAATGAAAAGCCATCCTGGCTCCCCTCTTAAGATATTAGAAGTTGTATCCACCAAACTCGTCTGAGGCCTTGAAGTTTTCCATAATTTTTTCCACAGCCTTCGTCTTGGCCTCGTTAAACTCGACTTTGTGTTTCGCCACCAGCGCCTTCAAAGAAGTGTCATGGTCCCTTTTTAGAGCTTCTAAAGCATTGGAGTGCTTGTTCTCTGCGCCCTCCATAGCCTATTAATGGTTTTGCTCCTTCTCCTTCAGCTCTTTCTTAAGTTATTGCTTAGCCTTGATGGCCTTTTGGTCTTTCCAAATCAGAAGAGGTTTATCTTTGACCCATTAACAGACCTTGAAGAAGGTTAGGAGAGACTGTAAGGGGAAAAGATAGAAGTTAGTATGAAACAAGGTTACACTTGAGAAAATAAAGAAACCAGTACAAGGATGAACTCAGAGGATTACCTGGGTGGCCTTATAGAGGTCGAAGTCACACATACGTGTGGGGTCCATGGCATCCAGAAAGTAGTTGTCAGACTCTGGGAGGATGAAGACGATGACTGCCTTGGCTCTCTTCGCATCGCCAATAAGAGAGTTTGAGATTATGGAGAGATGACACATGCGGGTAGCGAGGATAAAGTTTGAGGATATGGGTATGGATTGGTCAGAACCACCCTTAGACGATCCGTCCTTTCGGTTCTTTTTTGTTTGGGGAGGAAGTGTGGATGCATCCTCAGCGGGATTTTTTCTCTTCTTTGAAGCCTCGGCATGGTCGGGGCCTCCAATTATTTATTTTTTAGTATGGTGTGAGTAACTATCTTCTTTCCCATTTTGTTTAACATGTTCGTAAGGCTGGGAGTGGCCATGTTCTAGATATGTTCAGGTGTGTCGACTAGACAACCTTTAATAAGAACTTTGGTTAGTATCAGAATGAATAATATGAGACAATAATACACTTGAAGAAAAGTTTTCTTACATATCTCAGACAGGGGGTCAACCCCCATACCCATCTTTTCAATAAAGGTTGGAGTCATTAATTGCTCAAACTCCACGAAACCACCTTATTTACCATGGCATCTTACCTCATCTATTTTATCTCGTTTATTAAGACTAAGGCCGAAGTCAAGTCTGGTTGACATTAACGCCTTTTCCTATTTCTAGGGGACCCTCGGCTCAGAGGTACTATCGGGAACGTTGGAGTCAAACTCCTAAGGTCCCTACAGAAAGAAGTATCGGGGTTTCCAGTGGTGGTTAGAGGTCTGATTGAAGATCAAGACCTTCTTTATGGTTTTCTTGGATATGAAATGATAGTAACTAGGTTGATCCTTGGTACAGGAGATGTTATAATAGGCCCGGAATGCACTGACAAGAAGGTTGTCCTGGTGAACCATCTTTCATAATTAGATAAAGCCAATGATTATCCTCCATAAATTGGGGGATAGTTGAGTTGGGGAAAGTCCTAGATTAGCAAGTATAGTTTGTATGCTGGGATGGACGGGTAGCCTGAATCCAACCTTAAACATTTGCTCATAAACTTCCACCTCGTCCTCTCGGCTATCAAAAGTAGTCTCATTATCGTATGGGACTCTCATATGGATGGAAAACTTAATATCACACTGACGCCTCCAAGTTAGGAGGTCACTCTATCTAATGATGATCCAAAAGGTTTGTGCATAGTAAGTGTCGAGTGGATCCTCATCCTCATAATCAGAGTCATCCTCAACGTCAACAGCTGGGACTCCACTTGGAAACCTCTCGGTAAACTCGTGATCAGGAATGGCTGATAGGGGAACAACCATAGGTGGTGGGGGATAAAGAATGGTAACTCTCGACGCCTCTGTGTCTAAGATCTCAGGGGACTTTACACGATTGCTCGACTCGACTGACCTAGAATCGTCCAGACGGGACGAGAGAACATCTATGGCCTCTTTAAAAGAATGTGCCTTGTCAGACTCTTTAGAGGCAGAAGGGCTATATCCCTGAGAAGATGAAACTGACTGTGACTCCTGGGATGAGGTTTCAGAAATAGTGTCACTACTGATCTGAATGATAATTGGTTCAGATGAGAAAGGGTACATCAAGAACAAGGGAGGATGAACTACAGTTAATGGAGTTGGGTTAATTGGAAACGGGGGAAGCCTCGACTTTGCATTTTGCCTCAACCTCAGCCTTATGTATCTCCCTATAAATCCTCTCCCTCATGTGCAGGTTTTGGTCATCTAGTTTGTAAAGACTCCTATACATCCAAACACTATTGGTGTTAACCAAGGTTGACTTAAAAATCTAGGAGGAAACTTAATCGTCTTTCCTAACTTATTCTACCAAGAACAGTATGGAATAAGATGCCAGAGAAGACAACCAGAGCTTTTCATAAAACTCAAAGGACGACAGAAAATTAATGGTCCGTACTAAGGGCCACCTAATTACACCCTTGACCACCATAGAGTCCCAAATAACCACCTAAATACTCCTAGAACAACCACTACCACCCGCCGAAAAAGTCATCAAGTCACCGAAAAACGAAAGTTGTACAGGTAAAACCAATCAAAGCTAATGAAATGAAGATAAAGAAGGGAAAGGTTTTCTGAGTAAAGAAGAGAAACTTGGGAAGGGGGAGGAAGCCTAAAATCTCGATGGACAGACACTGGTTTAAGGGGGGAGAGAGAGAGAAAGAAACTATGTTTAATGCAAGAGTGGGAAGAAAAATGTGGAAGAATAAAGAGAAAAGGTTAAAAATATGGTACTTAAATGAGGTCATCATTGAACGCTATTCTCAAATCAAAAATCGTTAGGGCTCAGAGCCCTAGGCATGCCTACTATCACCAATTTTTGGGCAACACGCCAACCCATGTGATAGCTGACATGTGTACAACCAAGGACACTTGTTCAACGTTCCTAATGAGACACTAAAAGGATAGCCTCACATCAACCAGGATAGCTCACGTCCTAAATAGTAACCCCTGACACTAGGGGTCTCATCCTCATAGGGGATCAGACGAATATACCCCTCAGCCTTCCATTCACATTAAAGACTAAGGGCTAAGGTGTGATTAATATACACACGTCTGGTCTAGTCATAGATTAGACTCGTCCCGGCTCAGCGGCCCCTATTCAGCATCCATCAGACTCATCTACTCATGGGAAAACATAGCGTAGGCCCACCTCCAGAAGTCTCGGCCTTCGAGACCATGTCCTCAGTATGTAAAGAAACTCGACAAGGTATGTTATCCAATCCAAGTTATCTCTGATGTCTCAAAACCATTCATGTGTTGGCCTCGTACCACACTGAGAGGCCGAGACCTCCTTGATCGTCCTAAGACGATACTCTACAGTTTTTAAGGTCGCCTCCGGGGAGACCATCCTTCTGTCTCGACTCAGCCAGAGCCTTCAGAGCCAACCTTGATATCTCGTATGGCACAAGTGACTTGTGCATCATCAACCCACATGGACATACCGTTACAACAGATCTTTAGCCCACGTGGGGGAATGTTTCATCATCATGACATACTTGTACAGGGAACACTTGGCACCTCTGTATTGGTTGTAGGCCTATCAATAGGTCGGGTCTGGACCCGAACTCGATCCGTATAATAGGGTCTGAGCATATTTTTTTGGACCCGAAGACCCGTTTATTAAACGGGTAGGGTCTGGATCTTATACAAGACCCAAACCCGAAGATCCGACCCGAATTTTACATTATTTATATATATATATATATATATATATATATATATATATATATATATATATATATATATATATATATATATATATATGTATATATTTATAAATATATCTTATCAATATAACATGCAAGTATTATATATAAAAATATATATTTATGTATATAATAAATATAAATAATATATGTTTTATTTATACTAATAATATTCTATAATACATTATAAAATATTTTAATTTAAGATTAAAAAATAAAGAAGGGGATAAAATAAATGTATATATTTGTCCAGACCCGAGACCCGAAGACCCGAAAGGATTCGGGTCTGGGTCCAATATTGTAGACCCGATGAAGACCCGAACCCGAACCCGATGAAGACCAGATTACACGGATATGGATCTCCCTAAACCCGACCCGTCTCCGACCCGTTGACAGGCCTAATTGGTTGCCTCATCTCATGCACATAGGGTACATGCTTGGGGGCACATTGTGCACCCCCAATCCTATATAAACCCTCTTCATCTTCATCTTCAAGGATCGAACAATTACAACCCTAGCAAAAACTCTGCCCAATTGTAAAAAGAAGAGAGAAAGCTTGTGTGTATGTAACTATGGCCTTTTACTGCCTTTCAGTAATATAAAACCCACCATGACCTTGCACAGTGAAGTAGGCTAAGGCTAAACCACTTACACCTTTGTGTTCTTTACTTCTCTCATCTCCTTCTTACGTATTTATATTTTAGTGATTATTATATTCATTGTTGAATTAGCTTGAGCTTGAGATGTTTACATTTGAGTGTCGTTTATTAGCATCATCAAACCCAAAGGTTGTTACTCAAGGAGTTGGTCAAGATTTTATGGTGAATGATCCTTTTGTTATTTTCCCACAGTTTAACTTGCTAAGCTTTTTGTAATTTATCCTGTAATTTTTGTACAACACTACTATGTATTTGAGCTTAGTTTATATGCTTTATTTTTTATGAATACATTTCTTTGTCCTTAATTCGTGATGTCTGAATGCATGATTATGTTTTATACCTAAAATTTTTACGTGGCCAAATAGTTATCCCCACATAGAATTTATTTTTTGGGGTCTATTTAGTTCATGCTTTGGCAGATTTGATTTGACATTTATCTTAGAGACGATGTTATAAGCTTTCTATTTTAGTCCTACTAGTATTTAAATTAGGACCTAACCTATTGTTGATGTAAAAAATTAGATCACTCTAATAATTCAATCACAGATGAATAAATGAGACAAAAGATTTTAAAGTGGTTCAGCCTTATAAAAATGGCCTACGTCCACTGTTGCTTTATTGCTGAATGTTTGGGAATTCTCGATTACAAGTTCTCTCAAGAAATTCCTCTCTCGATTCCAGGGTTTGGATTCGGATCCCTTACAATGAGGATTGTACAATGTATTTATAGCCCTGAGGCTGTAATGTGAAAGGGTAATACATTAAATGATATACATATGAAAGGGTAATACATTTAATGCCCTTTTTGCGTGTGCGTCTGAATGATAAGCATTTAATGAATCAGTTGAACTGTTGGTTATCCAGCTATTAATGCTTTGTTCGAGATGCAGCTCGGACCGCTTGAGTTGCTCAGACCGTCTAAGCTTCTCGGTACTTAAGAGTTCCTCGGAGCGTGTGAGTTCCTCGGGTAAGCAATGTTCCTCGGGGAACTAGTCTTCCTCGTTGTAGTCTTGTTCCTCGGAGCGCGTGGGTTCCTCGGAAGTGTTTGTTGTTGCCATGTAGATAGCCACATGTCTTCATATGATTGGTCCAAGTCAGCAGATTAAATTTGGTATCAACAAAAGCCCCCAATGTTTCATAGTTCAAAATTTGAGGAGTATGGAACATTATTTCTCGGAATGTGGCAGCTTTAAATAGTCTTCCTGATTTTTAGGAGCGTTTCCCTTGTATTTATTTCTCCTTCCTAATTCGTAGAATCATGCTTTTTTAGACTTTCCAGCGTGCTTTGATTCCTGCGTCACTTTTCGTCTTTTTAGCCGCCGGTAACGTAATCATCCTTTTTTGTAATCATTACTTCACCATTTCCCAAGGCAAGGTATTTAAACTTCACAGACACTCCCATCGTCTTCTACCTTTTTAAATTTTTATCTTCGAGTTTTTCATTGTCTTCTACTCTCTTGTGTGTTCATCTCTTCTGTCGTTCGTTGTCAACAGATCCATTTTTTTCCTGTAAGATCTTCTTCCTTCTTCTTTATTTCTTTATTCACCATGGTTTACCCTGTTGAGTCTCTTGAGAAGTTTCGTTTTGATTTCTCCATTCCCTCTTGGGTTGTCTTGGAAGAGCTTTTTGAGCCTTTTGATTATTTCAATTTGGCTGAGGGACATTGGTTCCCCAGTCTCTTTTTTGCTGAGTGTGGATTTTCTTTTCCACCAAATTCCTTGTGTCTGGAATTCTGTCAGTACTTTGACGTTGTTCCTACACGAATAGCCCCCAACACATGGATAATAGTTAATGGGGTGCATAGATTAAATCAAGTGCATGGAACTCGTATAGGAATTCAAGAAATCATGTACTGCTATAGATGGGCAGTTAATGATAATATTTATTATTTAAAAACTAGATTTTTAAATAGAGCCTTAGTAGTCAATCTCCCTGATGCCAATAGGGATTATTTTGAACACGGGGTTGTCATAAAAAATTGGCAACACTCTCCATTAACTGGAGATGAAGTTTACCAGGGTCCCAGATGCCCTCCTTATGGCAATGGGATAAGTTATATTTATTTCATTTTATTTATTTTAAAATCATGTTTCTTTTGTGTTTGATAAAATGTGCCACTGATAACAAATGTTTATTTATTTGCAGTTGATAGCAAGAGAAAGTGACCAAAAGAAACAGATGTCAATATAAGGCATTTGAAACTTATTTGGAATCTGCATCAAAGTGTTGCCGATGAGCACATTAGATCAGCTTCGTATCTACTCCAGTACAAGAGCTACACCACTTCTTTCACTGCTCGTCCAGTGATAAGTGAATCCGAACCAGTACCAGCTTCCACCAGCTCATCGCCTGAATCTCATATTCCTTTAAGTGAAAGGATGAAGAAGAGAAGACCTCCTAACCTGTTTGAGAAGACTGCCTTCGGTTCTGGGGAGGCAAAAAAGGAGTAGGATTGATGTCCCAAAGGAGGGGACGAAGAAAAATGATGCATCTCCTCCAGTTGCTTCTGCTAAAGTTGCCGAGAAGGTTGCTGAGAATCCTGCAGTGGCTCCGAGCAGGTCTGCTGCTCTTGGAGAGGTGATTGTGATATCACCGAACAAGGGTTCTTCCTTGGTTGAATCTGTACTTGTTCCCCCGAGGAGGCTGAAGAAGAGCTCCTCGGTCAATTTGGCTGACACCATTACTCAGCCCCCAGCTGCTGGGACTGGAGTTCCCACTTTTGTTCCCCCGAGCTCTGCCATGATCTCGGTGAAGTACTGGATCATTCCCGAGGTCCAAGGTACTGAAGAAAACCTTACTCGGGACATGGTTACCTCACTAGCTGCTCGTCACCTTGCTTCTGTAAGTCTCTTTACTTTGAATTTTTCATATTTCCTTTGTCATTTCTGCTTCTAACTTGCTTTCTTTTTCTGTTCACAGTTGACGAGCTGCTTCAATATAATCCTAAAGAAGGATGAAGTGATTAAGGCTTCTTGCTCCTCGTCCAGTGTGGAGGGAGCTCTGGAAGAAGCTACCAAGTCTCTGGCAGATTCTCGCCAGAAGTATGCCGATGACAAAGCTGTCTGGGAGAAGAAGCTTGCTTCCACCGAGCAAGAAAAAGCTCCGGCTGTTGATGCCTCCAAGGAGTTGGAGAAGAGAATAAATGCCCTAGAGAAGGAAAATAAGGAGCTCGAGGAGAAGCTCAAAATAGCTGGAGAGTTGGAAAGTAAACTCAAAGTTGCCGAGGAGGAGTTGGCTAAACTTCAGGAAGTAGGTTGGCAGAAGGAGGAGGTAGAAAATAAGTTGAAGGCTGCTGAGAACCTGCTGTTCGAGAAGCTATCCTCGGAGAAACTGAAGAGGAAAGCTGCTTTGAAGAATTCCTTCAGCTCTGGCTAGGACAAGGGGTGGAATAAGGGTTGGCTGCCATGGTGTCGCAAGTAGACTATGGCAGTCTCAAATACTTCAGGGATGGATGGGTTGCTGCCCTTCAGGAAATGAAGGTCGACGAGTCCTCCGAGCTCTTCCAGAGACATATCCCTGGTCCCCCTCCAACTCCAGAAGAGGATGAAGCTACCTCTGAAGAGTCTTTGATGGTGATGGGAGATCGTGCCCTAACCATCCAGCCTGCTGCCGAGGAAAATCAGCACATCATTTCTTCCTCCGAGCAACTGCCTACTCTACTCGAGCAATTATCTCTTCCCTCCAAGCAACCTACCTCTTCATCCCAGCCTCTCGAGAAGGTTCTGGGAGATAAGGAAAAGGTTTAGTGTTGTTCGGGTTTCTCTTTATTTTGTTTCTCTTTATCAAATGTAACTCAAAAGATGTAACTCTGAATTATGATCTAATAAAACTTGAAATTTTTGCATGCTGTTGTCTATCTTTCATTCATACTCTGCTTATTCTTCTTATTGATGATTGCTCTTCTTTCTCTGCTATTTTCTGGCCAGGATGGAACTGATATCTGCCCATGACACAAAGTTACTGCAACAATGCAATGAGTACTTTAAGGTTGGTCACACAGACCTAAGTGCTGCACAAGTTGTCGACATCCTCGGCCAGGATGCTTCAGAACAGGAAGTCGAAGCATATCAATATCTGAAGTGTCTGCTTGATTGAGCTATAGACAATAACGTTGCTTATTATGAAATGATCGAGGATCTTCAAAGCACCCTCGAAGACCTTCAGCTTCAATACAAAGAATCCACTGCCCTGTTGCATGAGGGGTACGAAAAGAAGTACAAGTTGATCATGGATGACAAGGGCTACGAGAAGCTTTTTCCTGGGTACGATGTAAGGGAGAGAACCTTGAGAGGTGAGGTCGAAGAATGTAGACAGATTGCTGAGTTTATGGAAAAGGAAAACAGCAACCTGCAAAAGGAGCTGTCACAATTGAAGTCTGCAGCTTCCACTTCTAGTGCCTTGATCCTAGTGATCGACGAGGGATTTTCATTCTTAGAGGTTGAGAATGCCAAGTTGAGGGACGAGTTGGAGACTTTGAAGAGTTATAGCCCCTCTACATCTTCTCGGGATCGATCAAGAGCTCCTCGGGGACGAGCAAGAGCAGCTCAGGTTCTTGTCGAGGAACAGAGGACTCAGTCTGCCTTAGAGAACCAGGCCTTCCAATTAATGGCGAAGAACCAAGCGTTGTCTGATATGTCAAAGAAGATTAGGGACTTGGAAAAACAGCTCTCTGCGCAGAAGTCAGTCTTGGAGAATAAGGAGCTTTTCATCAAGAATCTCCATGAGCAGCTAGAAAGGCTAACATATCAATTCCACAAACAGCCCAGGGATTTCTGGATACAACGAAGCACTATTCCACTTGGAAGATCGTATCCAGAATGCCAACAATGAGGGCTACAAGCAAGGATGGCTGAATGCCTTAGGTGTGTTGAAGCTCGAACAAGGTCATTATCTGTGGGACTATCATGATCCCGGGTTGCTCGACTTGCCTGTGCCACCATTCAATTTGGAGATGGATTGGATCCCTGCTCGGGCTATTCCTCGGAGCTTAATTTCAAAGTATCTCGGTGACTACAATTTACATTCTCAAATCGAGGTATCTCGTCCCGAGCATCTCTTAGATCGACCATCCGTGATGAATGTCAAGATGTTGAAGGATTTAAATTTCATCAATTCTCCTCTGTCTTTAAATGATCCGCCTGCTGGCGAGGAACCTGTGTCAAAAGCAGAGGGGAAGAGACCAGTAGAATAGGAATTTTTTATGTAATAGTTAGTATACATGTCAATGTAACTGTAATTTCATTATCAATGTAATTTATTTTGAATTCAATGAAAGACTTTCATTTTTGTTTGCAAATCTTGATTGCTATTGTCTTGTAGTTATCAAACATTTTATATTTATACATATCTGTTAAAAAGATAACAATATTGTGTTGTTTGTCGACCAACTCAGTAATAAAAAGTTTTAAGTTTCAATAATATTGCTCGATCACTTAATAATAAAGTCACGAGTATTAAAAAATGTTTAAAATTTTTCCAACCAACCAAGGTCGTTAAATTATGCTTGTCGACCAACTACAGTTAGTGGGTTCTTATCCCCGACCAGCCATACTTGGTAGATTTTTCTCTTAAATGTTTTCAAACAACCAAGGTCGGTAAATTTTCTTTGTCGACCAACTACAGTTGGTGGGTTTTTATCCCCGACCAGCCATAGTTAGCAACTTTTGCACTTTCTAAAATAATCTTACCTCCCGACCAACATAAGTTGGCATTTTCGAGACTATATGTACCTTACGACCAACATAAGTTGGCATTTGCGAGCATATTTTGTTTCCTAGCCAAACAGGTTGGCATTTTTAGGAATATTTCGTTTCCTAGCCAAATAGGTTGGCATTTTTAGGAATATTTCGTTTCCTAGCCAAACAGGTTGGCATTTTTAGGAATATTTTGTTTACTAACCAACCAAAGTTGGCATTTTTAGGAATATTTCATTTCCTAACCAACCGAAGTTGGCATTTTTAGGAATATTTCGTTTCCTATTTCCTAACCAACCGAAGTTGGCATTTTTAGGAATATTTCGTTTCCTACCCAACTGAAGTTGGCATTTTTAGGAATATATTGTTTCCTAACCAACCGAAGTTGGCATTTTTAGGAATATTTCATTTCCTAACCAACCGAAGTTGGCATTTTTAGGAATATTTTGTTGAGCAGTCTGAGCAGCTTTGCCGAGTAGTGTGTAGCATTAGTATTCCCCGAAAAATTCTCAATAAAAAGGAGAGACTTTGGCAGAATATCTTCATTTTATTCATACTAATGGAACTGCGTTACATATACATCACTGATAATACTTGCGCAGATGCTCTGCGTTCCATGCATTCTTAAACTCCTCGCCTTCTAAAGTTGCTATTCGATAAGTTCCTGGTCGAATAACTTTTGTAACTCGGTATGGTCCATGCCAGTTTTCTTCCAGCTTATTGTGTTTTTGAATTACTTTCTTCAGCACATAGTCTCCTTCTTTCAGGTCGCACTTCTTCACCCTTTTGTTGTAGAACAAAGTTGTTCGCTGCTGGTAAGCGGCATTTCTAATGGCTGCTTCTTCTCTAACTTCCTTGAGCATGTTTAAATCCAGTCTTCTCATTAAGTCGCTGACAGGGGAATTGAAATTCAGTACCCTGTGTATTGGGAGGCCCAACTCGGTAGGTATGATAGCTTCACTTCCAAACGCCAGCATGTATGGTGATTCTCCAGTTGCTACTCGGGGAGTAGTTCGGTAAGCCTAAAGTACTGATTGTAGCTCGTTGATCCAGTTTTCTTTTGCATCATCCAATCGTTTCTTCAAACCGTTCAGCAGCGTTCTGTTTGTCCATTGCTTTGAGGATGGCCTGGTGCTGAATGAACCTTCAAAATGTTTGACTGATGACAATAGGCGGAAAACTCCTCGTTATCAAATTGTGTTCCATGGTCTGTGATGAAGGCATAAGGGAGACCATATCGGCAAATGATGTTCTTCCAAACAAATTGGTACACCTTCTCGTACGTCATGTCAATGAGTGGCTCAGCTTCTACCCACTTAGTAAAATAATCCACTGTGACGACGAGATACTTGAACCTTCCTCGGTTCGTTGGCAGTGGGCCAACCAAATCAATTCCCCACATGGCAAATGGCTAAGGGGAAGTTATGGGTGTCAACAATGCTTGTGGAGTTCTTCGGATGGAGGAGAAGCGTTGGCACTTATCACACTTCTTGGCATAGGCTATACAATCAGCCCTCATCATCGTCCAGTAGTATCCCTGCGTCATCACCCTTTGCAAAAGCGTCCGACCTGCTACATGTGCTCCACAGGACCCTTCATGGATCTCTTCAATCAATTCTTTCACCTCGGAGGGATGTACACACCCCTGCAAACCTGCCATAATTCCTCGTCTATATAAAACACCATTAATTAATACATACCGAGCAGCTTTAAACTTTAATTTCTTGGCTGCGAGCTTGTCAATTGGCAATTCTCCCTCCTCGATATACGCCCTGATGGGATCCATCCAAGATGGTCCTAAATCAAGGGTGATAAAGTTCATCGTCAGATCTTCATCTATACTCCGACCAGCTAACACTTCAACTGGGATTGTTCGTCGTAGCTCGGTGCGAGTATCTGATGCTATTCGAGCTAGGGCGTCTGCTCTCGCATTCTCCATTCTTGGTATTCTGACCAGCTGAATAGCGGCAAACTCTGACACCAGTTCCTTTGCCTTTGCATGATATTTGATCATTAATTCTCCTCTAACTGCATATACTCCCATCATTTAGTTTACAATCAATTGAGAGTCACTGAAGATCACAACCTGTTGCGCCTCCATAATTTTTGCCAAATTAAGCCCTGCAATCATGGCCTCATATTCAGCCTCATTGTTGGAAGCTTTGAATTGGAAACGCAAGGCGTATTCCATATCGACCTCATCCGGAGTGCTCAAAACTATTCTCGCGCCATATCCTGCAGTGCAAGATGAGCCATCTACATATAGCCTCCATATAGGTAACTCGTCTTTAAATTTCGAATCAGTCAGAGTTCCTCGGTGAAATATTTGCTGCTTTCTTTCATCCTCCCCTAATTTTTCTCGCTCCTCGTCGATCATCTTTTCTTGCCCTTTTACCAACCGGAGTTGGTCTGAGCTCGAATTTAATGATCATGTAACATCCACTTGCCCTTTTACCAACCGGAGTTGGTCTGAGCTAGTGTTTATCGATCCTGTAACATCCACTTGCCCTTTTACCAACCGGAGTCGGTCTAAGCTAGTGTTTGTCGATCCTATAACATCCACAGGTTGATCAGCGAGCAACTCTTGTTCCTCATCCAGAGTTCTCACAACTATCTCTGCATCACATCCTATAACATCCACATTCCCTTTTACCAATCGGAATTGGTCTGAGCTTGTGTTTGTAGATCCTGTAACATCCACAGGTTGATCAGCGAGCAACTTTTGCTCCTCGGGGGTATCAGGATAGGTGAACTCCGCTATAAAATCTTCTACAGCCTGCCCTTTTAATGATGATCTGGGTTCATAAATTATATCATATTCACCGAGCTCTATTGCCCAGTACATCAATATCCCTGATTTTTCTGGCTTATGAAGGTCTTGTCTCAATGGCACATCAGTATATACTACTGTAGTATGAGCCTGGAAGTATAGCCTCATTCTCCTACTCGCCTCAATCAGCGCCAGTGCAAATTTCTCCAGCCTTGGATATCTGATCTTTGCACCTCGGAAGGCCTTACTTGTGTAGTAAATTGGTTTTTGCACTCCATTCTCCACTCTGATCAACGCCGAGTTAACTTCATTCTCGGACACTGCAAGGTACAAATACAATTTTTCTCCCATCACCGGCCTGGACAATAGTGGAGGTGCTCCCAAGTATTTCTTCAAGTCTTGAAAAGCCTTCTCACATTCATCATTCCACTCAAAAGTCTTTCTGAGTGTCTTGAAGAATGGGAGACATCTATCAGTTGCTCGTGACACAAATCTGTTGAGTGCCGCTACTCGTCCTGTGAGACTCTGTACTTCCTTCTTCGTCGTTGGAGATCGCAGTCCTAATAAAGCTTTGATCTTTTCAGGATTTGCTTCAATGCCTCGTTGATTGACGATGTACCCGAGGAACATGCCTTCTCGTACTCCGAATATGCACTTCGTCGGGTTCAGCTTCATTTGATATTTATCTAGTTGATCAAAAGTCTGACTTAAGTCAACTAGATGATCGACATCTTTCTTGCTTTTCGTCAGCATATCGTCAACATAGACTTCCATATTGTCACTGATTTGTTCAGCAAAGACCTTGTTCATCAGCCTCTGATATGTCGCACCTGCATTTTTCAAACCAAAAGGCATAACATTATAACAATAAGTTCCCCTAGGGGTAATGAAAGAATTACTCTCCCTATCTTCAGGTTTCATTTTGATCTGATTATAACCAGAATAAGCATCCATGAAGCTCAGCAACTCGTGTCCCGAGGTAGCATCCACCAGTTGATCAATTCGGGGCAATGGAAAGTGATCCTTTGGGCATGCTTTGTTGAGGTCGGTGAAGTCTACACACATCCTCCACTTGTTATTCTTCTTCTTTACCATTACCACATTAGCTAACCAATCTGGATATTTAACATCTTCAATGAAACAAGCTTTCTGGAGCTTCTCGACTTCCTCCTGTATAGCTTGATTCTTCTCGGGACTGAATACTCTTCGTCTCTACTTCACAGGCTTGATTTCCTTATTCACATTGAGCTCGTGATATAAGAAGTTTGGGTCTATCCCAGGCATATCTTTATGACTCCACACAAAAGTTTGTCTTCTGCTTCTAAGGAAAGTTATCAATTCTTGTTTTAATGAGACTTCCAATGATGAACCTATTTGAGTAGTTCGCTCAGGGTGGTCGTCGTCCAGAATGATGTTTTCAGTAGCTTCCACCACTTGACCCTTCACGAGTTGCGACTCATCTCGAGGATCCAATGTTTCAATTTCTGCACCTTCATCCACTTGATAGGTAGTAGTCTTTTTCTTTGATTCTTCCAGTTCCTCTTGCTCGACGGATGAATAATAGCATTCCCGAGCTACTCTCTGATCACCTTTCACAACTCCTACTCCAAAGTTTGTTGGAAATTTTAAGCACTGATGCACTGTAGATGGTACAGCCTCGAACTTCTTCAATCCTACTCTTCCCATGATGATATTGTACGATGATTGAACATTCGTATCCATCACGAAGAAGCGTATTCTTTCTGTCCGACAAGCAGGCCACGTACCAATGAATATATCCAACTTGATCGTCCCAAGTGGAAATACTTTCTCGCCAGCAAAATCGATGAGGGGTCTGTGGTAAGGCTCCAGTTGAGATAGCTTTAGATTTAAACTATCGAAACACGAGTAGAACATAATGTCTACCGAGCTACCATTATCGACTAGCACTCTTGAAATCATTACTTCCTTCATTCTCATCTTGATCACCAGTGGATCATCGTGAGGATATAAAACACCCGCAAGGTCATTTTTTGAAAAACCGATGACCAATTTCTCCTTGTTCACCTTTCTCGGGAGATCTTCCTCAGCTAGATTTATTCGCTGAATGTACGAGCAAGCTTGAGCCTCACCGAGGTAAGCTTCTCTTTCTGCAGTAAGGTCTCCTCCTCCTGCATCTCCTCCTGTAATAACATTACAATCAAATGACCCAAAGCGTATTGAAAATACCTCTCGTTCTGGCTGCCTTGGTTTCTTGGGAAGATCGGGGTCATCCTCTAGATCAACTTCATGGTTTCTCTTCTTGTTCTCCTCTGCTCGACGAGGAGATCTAGACCTCTCTCTAGTTCGGTCGTTGTTTCTTCTTTCGCCTCCCCGATCAACATACTTTGCTAGCTTTCCTCGTCGGATGAGTGTTTCAATCTTATTCTGAAGAGCTATGCAATTTTTAGTCATATGTCCATGATCCTTGTGGAACTCGCAATATTTTTCCCTATTCCTCGTGTCAGGGTCTGCCTTCATTTTCTTTGGCCAGTTTAACTCCTCGCTGTTCTTAATTTCTTCCAGGACGTGGTTGATATTTGCCTTCAAAGGTGTGTAATTATCAAATTTCCTCAAGACCTCCCATGACGACCTATTTTTGGATTGTTTGTCACCACCATTGTTCTTATGTTCTTTCTTCTTAGCTTTGTCACCTTCCACCTTGGTTTCTTTGGAGTCCATATTCTTCTTCGCAGACATAGCCTCCTCGGCATTCATAATCTTAGACGCTTTTCCCATCAGGTCCGACATGGTTTGAGGTTGATCTTTGGCCAAAGTGTAGTACAACTTGTTTGGAAGCAGTCCACTCATCAAAGAGGTAATCGCTGTCTTCTCCTCATAATCAATGACTTCGAGTTTCTCGTTATTAAAACGAGTTATATAATCTCTAATACTCTCACCAGCTTTTTGTCTAACACTTAACAAATGTGCTACTCGTTTAACTGACTTTGCTCCAAAGCAGAAATTCCCAATGAATAACTCGGCCAGTTGAAGAAAAGTTAAAATCTTACCCCGAGGAAGATTATTATACCATATCTGAGCAGATCCGGTAAAAGTTCCCAAGAATGCCCTGCATCTCATCTCGTCTGGGACAGCATAGATGTCGGCAGCAGCTTGATATTGCTCTATATTAAGGACAGGGTCAGTCTTCCCATCATACTTGGGAGTCACAATAGGTGCTTTGAACTTTGATGGTGTTGGAAAATAAACAATGTCCTGGACAAAAGGTGTTCCTCGAACAAAGGTTCGTTGTAGAGGGTTCTTGGCCTTACCTATTTCCCCTAATCTATCCTCCAGCCTCTGAATAGATCCTTTCCATGCATCATTTCCTTCCTCGGGCCTATTGGATCGAGCAACTGATCGCGTTGAAGTGGCTTCCTGGGATTTATCTCGACGAGCAGTTGGTCGCGACTGGGCAGATCCTTCCCTTAAATCTGATGGTCGTCGAAAACTCCTCAACGCTGCATTAAGAGGACTTTTGTTCCTCCTAGGGCCTAATCGGTCGAAAGGAGAATCCCTACTTAATCTTTCCAATGCGCTGGTCCTTTCCGGGGAGAGGGTGACACGTTGTTCAGTATCTGTGGCTCGCACTGACGAAGTTCATCCAGGTTGATAAGAAAAATCTTCAGATTCCTCATTACGATATGAATTAGTACGCCTAGTACGCGAAAAAGGCGCACGGGTATTTCCTTGAATGCTTCGTGGTCCGGAATGGGCTGATGCACCGCCATGGAGGGTTTGGATGAGTTGCCGCATCGTTTCTTGCATGACGGTCTGGCCCTGAGCCAGATTTACCATTATTCCAGTCAGATCTAGAACAATTGGTGGAGCAGACGTATTTGGAGGGGTTTCAGCGTTTCGATTGCTGGATTCAGGAATATCAGCCATTGGTAATGGATTTTATTTGATGAGAAAACTATATTACCAGTCGATTCCCACAAACGACGCCAATCTGTTGATGTAAAAAATTAGATCACTCTAATAATTCAATCACAGATGAATAAATGAGACAAAATATTTTAAAGTGTTTCAGCCTTATAAAAATGGCCTACGTCCACTGTTGCTTTATTGCTGAATGTTTGGGAATTCTCGATTACAAGTTCTCTCAAGAAATTCCTCTCTCGATTCCAGGGTTTGGATTCGGATCCCTTACAATGAGGATTGTACAATGTATTTATAGCCCTGAGGCTGTAATGTGAAAGGGTAATACATTAAATGTTATACATATGAAAGGGTAATACATTTAATTCCCTTTTTGCGTGTGCGTCTGAATGATAAGCATTTAATGAATCAGTTGAACTGTTGGTTATCCAGTTATTAATGCTTTATTCGAGATGCAGCTCAGACCGCTTGAGTTGCTCAGACTTCTCGGTACTCAAGAGTTCCTCGGAGAGGCATTGTTCCTCGGAGAGGCATTGTTCCTCGGAGCGTGTGAGTTCCTCGGGTAAGCAGTATTCCTCGGGGAACTAGTCTTCCTCGTTGTAGTCTTGTTCCTCGGAGCGCATGGGTTCCTCGGAAGTGTTTGTTATTGCCATGTAGATAGCCACGTGTCTTCATATGATTGGTCCAAGTCAGCAGATTAAATTTGGTATCAACACCTACTGATTACTAGCTACCGGTGGACGAATAAATATTCATGTTCCACTTTATCCAAGGGACTAAGGTGATTATGGGACATTGTCCCGACAAGATTTTTCTAAGTATAAAATTAACTTATTGTTCCCTTGTCAGTTTTTTATATAGTCTTTAGTCATGATCGATGACATGCTCATCCATTTTGGGATTTACCAATGCTTTAGCTAACTTACTAATCTATTAGCTCAGCCTATAACCAACCTGACCTGGTGACAGCACTAGTTATCGCTGGATTGACTAATTTCTCAATTTTAACCTGTCTGAAGGACTAGGCCCTTCACAAAATATGGTTTATTATAGACTCTTCTCAACTTCCTTGATGCCTTCAGCTGAGGCCTCTTGCCTATCTCTTTGAGACTGAGATTCTTCATAATTTATAATAGAAGATATGACAATTGAACTGTAAAAATTTATAGAGAAAGACTGAATTTATCATTGATGATAGCAAAACTTTTACATAGTGTATTCTCGTTACATTCTTATCTTCCTTCTTTTTAATCGTCTTAATGGTAGTATTTCCAAAGATGCTCGGCGTTCCAATGATTTATGAAAGGTTCCCCCTCCGACGTTTTGATTTTTTATGTACCGGGGTGTGTTACAGAGCTGACTCGGTACAATTTGTGTCAGTTTCTGTCCAACTTATTATTCTTCTGTATAAACTTTTTTAGCACCAAATCGCCCTCTTTTAATGTTCTCGGCTTGACTCTCTTGTTGTAGAACTTAGTTGTCTTCTATTGATATGCTACAAACCTCAGTGAAGCTTTCAATCTTACTTCTCCTGTCAACTCAAGGTAAAAATGATGCATGAAGTAGATCATCGAGGAATTAAAATTCTGCACCCTGTGTCTAGGCAAATCGAATTCTATTGGAGCTACAACTTTGGATCCAAAAGCTAACATGAAAGAGGTTTCCCCAACAGTAGTCCTGGGGATTGTCCTGTAAACCCATAGGATGCTATACAGCTCGTTTATCCAGTTTGATTTAGAATCTTCTAAGCAACTCTTTATTCTGTCCAGGAGGTTTTTGTTGGTGATCTACAGGGCTATTTCACTACAAGTGACCTGAGGCAGAGTGAAGTTTTTTAATTTAGGATCTTATGCAATAGGAGTCAAACCAATCATTGTCAAACGGGGTCCCATGTCAATAATGAAAGCATATGGCATCCCATATCGACAAATTATATTCTTCTAGATGAATTGGAAATTATTTAGTTGAATGATTTCTATCATCGTCCCGATCTCTAACCATTTGGTGAAGTAGTCGACTGCCACAACAAGATACTTAAACCTTCCTTTCATCTTCGATATTGCCCCCACCAGATCTATCCCCCACATTATGAAGGGCTAAATATAAGGGATAGGTGTGGGAGCTACTACAGGTCTTCAATGGATGATGACAAACTATTGGCACTTATCGCACTTTTTCACATATACAACGCAATCCTCGTTCATGTTTCCCAGTAGTAGCCTTGTATTACTACCCATTTGACCAAAAATCTCCCAACTGCATGGTCCCCTCATGACCCTTTATGTGTTTCGTTTATCAGAGCCCTCACCTCTTTCGGATGGACACAACGAAGGAAGGGTAACACAAATCCTCATTTGAACAACCTTCCTTCGTCTAGCATATACCTCGTTACCATATAGCGCATCCTCTGAGCCTCTTTAAGTTCATTTTAAACTTCATCGGTTCTTAAATATGACCATATTGGATTCATCCAGTGTGGTCCTAGGTCTAACTCCATTACCTTCACATCTTCTTCTTTGATTTTACGATACAATAATATCTCTATAGGGGTGGTCCTTCTCAGTTTGGCTCTAATTTCTCGAGCTAAGAGAGACAAGGCATCAACTCATGAGTTTTTTTTCTCTTGGTATCCTCTCCATAGGTGTCATGGTGAAATTTGGCAACAACATCTTTACCTTTTCCATATACTTCACCATTTTCTCTTCTCTAACCTCATACAAACCTAGCACTTGATTGATAGCCAACTATGAGTCACTATGAGTTGATAGTTATTGATCCCGCAATGATGAAGTTAATCCTAGGTCTGTTACCATATCCCCATACTCAACCTCATTATTCAAAGCTTCAAAGTAATCTTAGGGAATATTCCACATTGACTCCTTCAAGTGTGGTGATTATTAGTCATGTGCCACTATCATTAGCGCATGAAGATCCGTCCATAAAAATCTTCCAAACTGGTGTCCCTTCCTCAAAGTTGTCATCAACCAATGAGCCATTTTTGAAAATCTTCTTCATCTGTTCAAAAACTCGAACCCATTGTGTTGGTCTCGCAGATGATTATGCTTTGTCAGGGGTTGTAGCTGGCACAGTTTCAACTTCTTCCTATGTTTCTACTGTTTCTTCTTCATATGTGAAATCTTCTATAAAAGCTAAGACGTCATGTCCCTTTTATCATCCTCCTTAGATAGTACATAATATCAAACTCCCCCAACTTTATTGTCCAGACCATTAACCTGCCAGCCTTTTCATGTTTATGGATAACCTATCTGAGGGGTTGATTAGTATACACAATGATCTTATGAGATTGAATATAGGGTTTCATCTTTCTTGATGCCTCAATTAATTCCAACGCCATCTTTTCCAGTCTCGAATACCTGATTTCAATACCTTTATATTTTTGGTGTAGTAAACTAGTTTCTTCACACCGTCTTCGCACCTCACCAGGGTCAAGCTCACGCTCGATTCAAATACAACTAAGTATTGGTATAATTTCTCTCCAAGGATAGTCCTAGAGCGCAAAAGAGGGGAACCCGTGTATCTTTTTAATTCTTTAAATTCCTTCTCACACTCCTTGCTCCATTCAAAGGTTTTTCTGAAATCCTTAAAGAACGGAACACATCGATTTGTTGCCCGTAACATAAATTTGTTTAATGTTACGACCCTACCTATCAGCCTCGGAATCTCCTTCTTGATCTGGGGTGACTGCATGTTGATCGGGGCTTTGATTTTATTTAGTTTGGCTTTAACACCCATCTGTTAATGATAAACTCTAGGAACTTTTCTTCTCATACGCTGAACACGCACTAGACTAGCTTCAACTGTATTTTGTATTTCTTTTATTCTATTGAATATTTGGTCGAGGTCCCAAGTGTAGTCATCTATTTTTCTACTTTTATTCACCATATCATCAACGTAGACCTCCGTGTTATTTACGATCTACTCCTTGAATATTTGATTCATCGATATTTAGTATGTTGCTCTAACATTTTTTAGCCCAAAGGGCATAACATTGTACCAGTACATGCCTGAACTAGTTATGAAAGAGGTTTTCTCTATATCTTTCGAATTCATTTCGATCTGATTATACCTTGAGTATGCATCCATAAAGTTACACATCTCATGCCTAGAGATAGCATCAGCCAACTAGTCAATCTTAGGGAGGAGGAGTGGTCCTTGGGATAAGCCTTGTTTAGGTCTGTGAAATCTATGCACATGCGCCACTTCCCATTATTCTTACTCACCATCACAGCATTTCACAACCATCTTGGATATTTCATATCCTCAATGAATGTAGACTTGTTGAGCTTATCCACCTCTACCTCAATAGCTACGTTCCTTTATTTAACGAACACCCTTCGCTTTTGCTTTATAGGTTTGAGATCCTTTACTACTCTAAGCTCATGATAAAGAACTTATGGGTCCATGCCCGATATATCTTCATGGCTCTATGCAAATACTCTTTGTCTCTACTTGAGAAATTCTACAAGCTCTCTCTTTATATTCGGGTCCATAGACGAGTCAATCTAAATGATCCGCTCTGGATGTTCATTATCTAGGATCACGGTCTCGATTTCATCATTTTCCTCTCCCTTGAACATCTTTTCCTCATTTTTGGGATTTAACGTCTTAATTTGATAGGTAGTGGTTAGATTTTCGTGTTTCTCAACTAATATGAAATAACATTATTAAGCTACCACATGATTACCTTTGACATACCCAACCTCAAAGTTTATGGGTAATTTCATTACTTGGTGGATAGTGGAAGCGATTACCTCAAACTTCTTTAATCCCACGTATCCAAAATGATGTTGTATGTTGAAGTCACATTTTTATCCATGACGAAGAAATTCATCATTTGTGTAATGAAGGTCGTCCATGTTCATGCAGTGACTTACAATTCGATGGTTCCTAAGGGATACACATTCTCCCCTGAAAATCCTATCAGATGATGATGATAGGCTTAAATCTTCCTCTTACAGTTTCAACCTCTTGAAACAGTCATAAAATAGCACATTCGCTGAACTTTCATTATCGACTAGGATTATTTGCATTGTACGCTCATGGACCATCAAGCTTATGACCATCGGGTCGTTATGTGGGAATAATAGGACAGTGAGGTCGTCCATGGAAAAACCCATAATAAGACGATCTCTATTAACTTTACGAGGTCGGTTGTCCAACGCCTCAACCAGATTTACTTCATCTCGACCGTAGCCTACACAATCCTTGGCTTCGTTCAAATACGCCTTCCTTTTTGCAAGACCATCTCCGCCCCCTGCTTCTCCATTGGAAATGAATTTCATCCCGAAAAATATCATGTTAACGGTCTTATTTGGCTCATTAGGCTTTTTCGGTAGATCATTTATACTACCTTCATTAGAGTTATCATCATCACGTGTTCACTTTCGATCATACCTCTCCTTGTAAGGAGATTTTGATTATATCATGTGCTTCAGGCCTTCCTCGGGTTTGGATGCTCAGTCGGACTTTTATACATGCTTCCTCAATTTACCCTTTATGATCAGGTCTTTGATTTCGTCCTTCAGGGACAAACACTTGTCTGTTGTGTGGCCATTATCCTTGTGAAAATCGCACCATTTGATTTAATCTCACCTGCTAGCAAGGGTCTTATGATTTTTCGATCACCTTAATTTTTCACTTCCACGGATCTCATCGAGGATGTGATACATTCCCACCGTGAAGGGGGTATATTCGTCGAACTTCTTCGATTTGTCTAATTTCGGATTCTTGGACCTGTCCTTCTTTTGCGAAACACTTCCATCCTCGATCTTGGGTTGGTCAAACTGTTTGGC
The DNA here is from genome assembly GCA_949130495.1 of Sambucus nigra. NCBI lineage: Eukaryota > Viridiplantae > Streptophyta > Magnoliopsida > Dipsacales > Adoxaceae > Sambucus > Sambucus nigra. The sequence continues at coordinate 391,466,127 of OX422219.1, forward strand.
CGACATGGCCTCTTTAGCGTTCATAATCTATACATCTTTAGCTAGGAGTTAGGCCATAGTGGTAGGATGTTCCTTTGCAAGTGCCCAATGCAATTTTCCTGGTAACAAGCCACTCATAATGGTTGTAATAGCAATCTTCTCATTATAACCCACTACTTTTAATTTTTCGTTGTTGAACCTAATGATATACTCCCTCCTCATCTCGTCATCTCCTCTTCTCTTTGCCTAACACTAAGAAAGTGAGCCACTCTCTTTCTAGGATTTATACCAAAATATAAATTACTGAAAATTGATCGACCAGCTGCCTGAAGTTGGTTATTTCTCTCTGGGGATCCCCATATACCACACATGGGCCAACCCGATCAGTATACAAGAGAACACTCTGCATCTCATTTCTTCAGGGAGAGAGTAGATGTCTGAAGTAGCCTGGTACTGCTCGATATGGTTCATGTGATCAATCTTCCCATCATACCTTGGTGTGATCAAAAGTGGCTTGAACTTGTCCAATGTTGGGTAACTCAAAATGGATGCTACAGAGGGGGACTCTTTCATATAACCCATTTATAAAGGGTTTTGTTCTTGATCATATCCCCCAATCAATCTTCGAGCCTTTTAATGGACCCCTTCTATGTTTGATCATTCTCGTCCTTCACTGTCTGCTCGGCACATCGTTGACTGTCCACTGAGATCTCCTCTTGCCTGTTGTGATGCTCGAATTAGCCAACCCTCGCACTCTTTGCTTAGATCTAGCTGAGTAAGTGGTTACCCTGGAAAATAATCACCAGAACTCTTCTCTATGTTCTCTACCTCGATATCCCCTAGACACCCATGGATTGGGCCCCAGATTGTCAAAGGCACTTCCTTTACTCAGCCTTTTCAGGATACTAGGTCGAAAAGGTTTAATTGTGTATCCCCCTTCTTCTCTTGTTCTGAAAGTTGAGGTTTTTCGTGGTTTGTAGGACCCATCATTTCGATGGGACTTAGTTCTCCTGCATGATCTGTTCCTGTCACCTGTTGAACCCAAATCCAAAAGTCTCGGATTCTCTAAAGCTCGTTCTCTGTGTAATTTCCTCATGTCCCTATTTGGGGAAGGTGGCGCCATCTTTCTCCTTATATCATAATTCTCCACGAATGGAATCTTGCTATGGTTGAACTTGGCCTAGTCTATTTTGCCCAACCATGAGGCTCGGGTCAGCAGCTTCATGTTCTCCTGCATAGCATCTGGGTTTTTGGCCAAGATTTGCATAATGCTTTGTAAATCATCTATTCCAACGGGGGTGGAGGGAATAATCTCACCCGCTGCATGGCTACTCTCAGGATTATCAAACATTCTAAATGGATAACGGAAGAAAAATCGAATATCACAATGCAAGGAGTATTGTGATTTCCAGTGAACGCAGATAAATGCAGCAAAATAGAGATCTAAAAGATTTATAAGAATCGAAAATTGCTTTTAAAAATAGCTCTAACCCTTTGAGACCAAGATGAATCGAAACTCGATTCACTGGCTCACTGAATTCGGCTATCCTTGAGCCCTGGCAATCAGAAATTAGGGAAAACAATACGGCTAGTCGGTTCCCACAGACAACGCCAAACTTTTATCACTAGAAACTGTTATGGAGTAAATCTTAGATAATTAATACTAATTACTAGCAATATAAACTGTTAAGAGACATGTTTATTGAAATACAAGCACGGAATTGAAATATAGAGTAGATAGGGAAAGGGGAAGAATCGAATTTATGTATTTCAACCCAAATTGGTGTCTACGTCCACTGATGTTATTTTGTCTATTGATTATTGGCCAAACACCATTGAAGAGTACAGTTTACAAGTTCTCTCTAGATTTTGGAAGCATAATTGTAAGTAAATATCTCATACTTCACATGAGGTTTGTGTGTGCTATTTATAGACGGCTAAAGGTAAGAGAAGAGATGGACACATGTCTCACATTTATAAGTGAGGTGAGAACATGTTTTACAAACTAGGTAAGAGAATAATCACAAGTTAGTTATTGGCACATGGGGAAAAACATTTTCATATCTTCTCTGGTTGCACGTGTGTTAAGTTATTGACATCATCAAGCCACAGGTGCACGCTTCCTTTAATGGTGCTACCTAACGGAGCTGTGGGGTTCTGTCAACCTTTGGCCGAGCCGAACACTATACGAGTCGATCCCCTTTGGTGACATTGACTCCTGCAACATGCTAAGTATCCAACTGATTATATCTCTGATGCCAGGTGTCACCTTCTGGTTGGTCCACGAGCCCTACTATATTCAGGGTACAACAATAATTATCGGAGCTACATAATGTATTCATTTGCTTGTTTTTGCCAAACAATGATAGTGATGAGTAAAAATGGTACTCTTACTTAAAACCATATTGTGTCGACATTTTTGTAATATTTCATCCTAAATTAAGTTTTATTTTTTGATTTTTTACTCCGTCACAAATTGACAGACCAATATATAAATGTCGTATTTAAAATTAGATGAAATTATAAAATTATCCATTTTAACAATTCTCGCCAAAGAGTATTGATGTAGGTGCATATGTTGCATTGCAAAAATATTCATAATTTTTAGAAGTATAAGTGTGAAAAGTAAAATATTCCTGTATAATGTTTGGCTTTCAAACAGAAATTGGGATAGAGTATATTTTTCGTATTACCAAAATTGATGAATTTGTTAGTGGTGATTGAGCACGGACACTTAATACCCTCAATGCATGATATTTTCTCTCAATTCACACAAAACGGTTCTCACTCGCTATTACACACACCACTATATATATATATATATAATACTGCTCTTGTGCGGAACGGTCCGCATTTTAAGAGTGCAGATCGGACATGTGTCACCTGACGGTGAGCCTAGAAAAGAGATAAAGTGCCTATTATTTAGCCGATAACTTCTAGGTTCACCGCTAAGTGACACATCCGGTCCGTACTTTTAAAATGCGGACTGATCCGCACATGAGTATTATATATATATACCTCCTAGCAAACATACCTATATTTTTAAAATAGTAAAAAATATATATTTTTCAACCAAATTCTATATACAAAATTTTCATAATGAGGAGATCATCTATAAATATAATCATCAAAAAATTCACTTGGATATGAGTGAAATGAAAAGTGGGTATGAGTAAAATGAAAAGTGGATATGTATGAGCATTTTCGACCATTGAAATTTGTCATCATCTCACCAACTTTCAAGCGGAATTTTTTGATTATTTTTTTTGTAGATGATCTTCTTACTATGTAGATCATATGTATAGAGTTTAGTTAAAAAAAAAAAAAACTATTTTTATTACTTTAAAAAAATGGATATGTTCATTGGTGTGTTAAAAGAGGTGTGTTGAAGAGCGTGACTAATATACCAATTTTAAATCTATTTCTTTAATGAATTGTTGCCCAGCATTCACAGTGGTAAGGGTATCCTCCGGCAGCTTTGGCGCACTAAAACTAAATCTGCTACCCAGTATGACAAAAGGCGAGTTGTCAAATTTTGAACCCTGAGATCACATCTCATCTCAAGAACCATGGTTTTTTTTTCCAAATCAAGAACCATGGTTATTCAAAATCATTTGGTATAGGACTTGATGAGCGGCATTTTCTTTTCTTTTTACTGCAACATATCTGGGGGGTTTTTGGGGGGTTACTTTATTTATATCTACTCTGAGAAACCAGGGGTGAACAAAAGAGATCAGACGACATATTTTTGACGAGCACAAAATCCACACGTACTCGTCAACCATCCTTCCAAAGTTGAGGTAAAAAGCTCATAAACTATTATCACACATACATGACAAATTTTCCTTCCACTTGTTAAACTTTGGTACAAAAAAGTGTCAAAAATGCTCACCAAGCATAACAAAACACTGTCACAAAGCGTTAAAAGAACTCTATTTATGACAACTTTCCGGTGCCCAAGTTCAAGAAGTAAAAATTATATGGCCAAACTGAGGATGACCAAATAAATGGGAGTCAAACCCCAACTAACCCAAAAATACTTTAAGAATGCCTACCATCATAGTGTCTTTACCTCCCCAACAGAACACATGCACGTGTATATATATATAGGGAGGGAGAGAATTGTTTGATAACAGTCAATAATATTAACCGAGTGATTCATACATTATATTAAGTCAGCCACATTTACAGATTTATATACAGCCTATATGTGATAAGTACACAGGATATATATATATATATATATATATATATATAGCACCAATCACTCAGATGCCTACTGCAGATCAGGAATCATTTTAGAAGCAGCCAGTGCAAGAGGCCTAAGGGATCAATAGTTAAACTACATTTGTATTACAGTACTTGTGAAACCACCCCTCTTCCTTGCAGTGTTTGTACATGACTTTGTATACTTCAATAAACAATTTTGGGAATCGACTCGCAAAATAATCATCAAACCCTCTGGGGACCGATCCCAAAAGTTCCTGAAATGAGCACCCAGTATAAAACTGTCATGTTAATACTCAAATTTTACCCTAGAAACAATATTAAGCAATAGCATACAGATCCATGTCATTAATCCCATGCTGCGAGGACTAAGGAATATTGGGTTGAGTATAAAATGCAATAATAAAAAAATAATAAATAATATATAAATAAATAAAGGTCGTACCCAATGCACAAGGCTCCCTCTTAACGCAGGTTTGGAAGAGGCGGATGTCAGCTGGCCTTTTCCCCATATATATGGAGAGCCTGCTCCCATATCTCGAATCAAGACCAGCCGTAGCTTAAGCGAGGGCACTTGCCATCGCACCAAGATACGACCTCTAAACAATATATATATATATATATATACTCAAATGTCCATACATATTGAAACTATTGAAGGTAGGCAATATATGTTGAAATCTCAAATGTTTCGAGTTCATAATACTTATGTATATTAAATTGGGGAAATTTTGAAAGGTATTGAAAAGAGGTGGAATGAAACCATTTACACCAAAACATTATCAATAAAATGTAGAGAGAGAGAGAGAAGGGGGGGGGGGGGGGGGAATTAAGTCAAGGATTTTTTTTCTCTCTTACTTTTTAGTAAGCGGAGTTTAATGACTTACATTATGGATAGCAATTATACATAACAGTCAAAATTAGTCAATTAATGGTTCCATCTAAAATTGGGTTCCAATGGTGCGTTAGTTTTTTTTTTTTATATATTGATCCCAAACGGGAATAACGGAAAAACTCAAATATACGTAAAATGTATGTTTCATTATTTGATATTTAAGTTATAAAAATTGTGTGCTATTAGAGAAGAGGATGCACCAGTTACTATAAAATATATCATTGTATCTGTATTTTCCTAGACAACTAAAAACTTGCCTGTGAAAAAGAAAGGAAAAATAACAAATGCAAATGTATAATACTGTAGTATAATGCAAGTAGCTTGCTCATATCAAATACTGCTTATGCATAATACTGTAGTATCAATATGTATGGGTGTGTGTGTTACTTTTAACACAATTGTGAAGAATATATATTGTATATATGCTATATATAACAATATACTGTAATATTTGGCTTAGCATTTAGTAATACATCAATGTATGATGTATCTTTGCAATATCTCGTGATTTTGTGATATATTCACAATATTTTGTGATTTCAAGAATAATACAATGTATCTTAGCACAACATTTAACAAGATTATATATGGATCATAGTTGTCAAATCGCGAATCGTATCGTGAATCGTTTACCACCCGAATCGCGAATCGTGAATCGAATCGTGAATCGAATCGGTCGAATCGGAACCAAATGATAAAAACGTAGTAAAACATACGTAAATGGGATTTAACACTATAGAATTGGTAATTAAGCGTAATATGACAAAGAACTAATCATAGCACATGATAATATACCAAAATATAACACAAAAATTAACCGTAGCCCATGTTCTCATTCATTTTAAGCTTAAAAATGTAAAAAACAAAAATATATCATAAAACAGCCTACATATTAATTTAAAACATCCTACATATTAATTTAAAACAATAAAATAAATAATAAGGTTAATTTAAAACAGTAAAATTGTAAAACAAATACTTCCAAAAAATTTAAACAGCCTACTTACTAAGATTAACAATATTAATTTAAACCAACCTACAAAATTACAACAAAATTAATTTAAAACAATAAACCATATTAATTTAAAACAATAAAACAAATACTAAGATCAACTATAAAACAATATTAATTTAAAACAGTCTTCATATTAGTTTAAAGCAACAAAAAAATATACCTTCAAAGATTTTATAACAAATACAAAAGTTTTATAACAAAAAAAGCAAAAGATAAAATAATCGCGAAAAGAAACAGGAAAAAAAAATGAATCGGACCCGAATCGGAAGATTCGAATCGTGAATCGCTGATTCGGTCTGATTCTTTAGACAATTGCGATTCTCAACTCGATTCGAATCGTTTTATGTGTGAATCGAATCGTACGATTCGAATCGCGAATCGTACGATTTTGACAACTATGATATGGATAAATATATCGCAATATCAAAACATATTTAAAACCGTGATATTTTTGGCATGCAAACAATCAATGACAATAACAATAATAATTTTTTGTCAGAAAATAAACCTGAATTTCTTTGGGAAGTTCTCTATAGTGATTTAACTTGTTTCGCATGACACGCAGCAAGTCTCGAACACTGTCGAACTTATAACGCCTGTAATAGCCAATATTGACAATAAATGTGGATTCCATCTTTTCGTCCCATTTCCCGCCCAAAGCCACTGGCGCTACACTTTCTAGTGCTTTCAAAATATTTGAAGCAGTCTCCCGATCTTCCAATTCTATCCGGTCACTGGTGTCGCGGAGAAATGACAATCTCATCTCAGAATTCCAAAATAAAGGATGGTGCAACACCTCCAATGCCTTTGGCCTGTGGCAACAAATCATAAGTTCAACATTTAAATTGAAAAAAAAAAAAAGTGTTTCAACATAGCTCTTTCCCCCCTCTTTTTCCCCTTACACACACACAAGCACACAGAGAACAAAAAAGGGAGGGGGCAAAAACTAGGGTGCCTCTTCGTACGTGTCGTGTCGTTTCGGCTTTGTGCAAAGTACAAGTCAACCCTAACCCGATTTGTTTAACTAAACTCTACTACTTAAAAAGCATTAATAACTGAGATAGTACTCCTTTACGAGTTTACCCTTCTGTTCTAACAAAATCCAGCATTCCATTAAACGCCAGCAGCCCTCGCCACTCAATTCTAGCCATTACTAAAACCTGTATGCGAGACGTCCAGGTTCCTCAATGGCTCAACTAGGGCATATGAAGTGTTGAAAAATGTCAACTCTTCTCCCAATTGCTTCTACACCATCTACAAACACCCATTTCCCCATTTACATTCTGGTTCTTCAGGTATTTCTTCCCTCAAGAAACTACAAATTCTAACGTCTATATGTTGTATACGTATATACTTAGTCTTCATATGATTTGTGTTACTTGTTAAATCTATTGTGTGTTTATTTTATTTTGGACCTGTGTATACCATTACTGTTCGTATATTCACGTACGATTGCAGTTTTTTAAATTTCCCCAATTATAGCAGGTTATATTTTCCCATTTTCGCAAACCCGTTTCTGTATATCTGTTGATGTACCTCCAATTTTGGAGGGAGAAACTAAAAGGACTTCGATGTGGTTTTAGATGTGTTCCGGCGGAGACGCTGGCGTCAATTCAGTCAGTGGAGAGAGCTGGTTGAGAGACCAGGTGAATCTATTTGAATTCATTCGTGTACGCTAATCAATTCATTCTTGTGATTTAGTTGTAATTGTGGATGTCTATCTGCATGTGCTATGATAGATTTAGTATTTTTTATCAATTATAGCTACTTGCTGATTTTATATGTATGTTGATTTTGGAGTTTCAATTTTATTTTGTTGGTAAATTAAATTTGTTAATCCAACCAAAAGTTACGTGACGATGTTATTGGAGCTGTGCATGATTGTAGTTTCAGTGAAGATTTTTCCTTGGAGTAGAGTGTGCTTACCATGGTGGAGGTGCTGTTCCACATTATGGTATGGTGCTTACGTAATTTGGGGAAGGTTTGTGCCTTTTTGTATCTGCATCGACTCGGTTGGTTGTTGAAAGGTGCCTTTTTGTACGTGCATTGGCTCTACAGTAATTTTATGTGCATGGAAATGGGAAAGTTTTAGACGATCTTTGTACCTATAGTCAGAATGTGGACATCTTTCTCTATATGCGTCTATGTATGTTATGTGATGGTTTCATATTATCAGCTGCTGGAACCCCTTTATAAAGTTGAACCACTAACAATCCAATTTAGCAACTGCGAATTAAAGATTAAATTTTGCAAATCAGTTACTGCTATTTCACTTATTGCAGTGTCATTTTATTCATGTAGAATAGTGTTTACACGAATCAATGGTTTTGATCTAACCATTTGTTTCAATGCCAAATTGTATATTGAAGTTCTAAGGCTCTAAATTTTCCATATGTGAATAATTTAAATCGTGATAGATATATTTCCATTTTGTGGATCCCAAAGTCTATAGACTATTAATTGTTAAAGATTCAATAGCCAGTGCATTTTCTTCAGGACTTGTCATGTTGTAAATTACAAAGTTTCATACACCGATGTTAATTTGTTCCTTCCCAATGGGTACCCCACAAATAAATAAAAATTCCTTAGTCCTTCAATTGGAAATATCAAAGCAATTTGTTCCATATAATATTGTAAATTATTTTATCCTTTGTTATTTCATTACGATAATTAAACTGAGAAAATTATTCATCTTTCAATGCTTTGGCACACCTCTTACACGTCCATTCACAAAATGATAACACAAGCAATGCACGTGTGCACCAACTAGTCATATCAAATGACTTGACACTAACCTAATCTATTTATTAACCTTAGCATGCATAACCTGTAAACCATAAGACTAGTCTTCACTTCTCTCTTAACCAATCATACCACTCAGAGATCATCCATAAACCAAAAAATCCATGAACTCCATAAACTAGCAACCGATAAGTAAAATATCATCTAATTTTACAATAATATATAGCATATAAGATCAAGATATAAAAATACAATGCATCCTCCGTAGAATACGACTTAAATAGGTTCCTTTGTGTCATTTTTGTGTGCTTCCTGTTTGACACTATTCATGTTGGTGGGTAGTGTCATAATTGGTTCGTGTCAAGAAATGGTCAATCCTAACCCACTAACTTTGTGCTGGGTTCATGTCGTATTGTCACCCTTAGTAAAAGAAGCCAGGCAAAGATTCTTATTATGAATCTTAAATAAGATCACTGTACTAAATAAGGGAAAATTTTCACACATCCATTTTTAAATGTCACATTTGGGTCTAAATCCATCAATCTGGCAATAAAAATTGCCACGGTCACTTCATTGATTAACCCAAGCGAGGAAATTGGGTTCCTGCAATACTACACTTTCTAATCTAGGACATTAATTAAGAGTCCCGTTTTGAAAATCAATGCATCGAATCCCATGATAACGAACAAATTTGATCTTAGCCATTGATTACAATATAATTAGTGTACAATCAAGGCAAGAGAGCCACAAAAGAAAAAGAGGAAAAAAAAACTGAACTTTCAAGTTTTTGCAAATAAGTTGTATGTTCCAATAAAGCCCTGAACTATGTATTTTTGCAAAGACACCCTTTAGTTCAGGGCTTTTTTTTTAGTTTGGCAAACTTTTTTATAGCTTAAAAGACTTTCAAACAGCGACTTGTAATTTTGGGGCTGAGAAAACAACTACCTAATCATCTAATAGGGAAGAAGTTAAATGTCACATGTACTCAATTTAAAGCACAATATTGGATTACCTAAATTCAGCACGGGGATTTAATAAACAAGAAAGGAGATCCAGGGCTTCTGGGATATGCTCCACTAAGAACAAATCCACTTGATTTTTTATAACATTGATGTCACGTTCAAGATGGTCTCCGAATGGATGCCTACCACCAGTCATACAGTAAAAGAGGACGCAACCCAAACTAAACAAATCTACTGCACGCGTTTGACGCCCATGAAGAAGCTGTTCAGGTGCTTGCCATCCTGAACTACCATAACCTGCAATAATAAATCCTCAATAAGATACTCCACTGATAAAAGTCAAAAGACATGATTGGGTAATTTTGACTTGTATACCTCTAACTAATTTGCATAATCAGACGTTGAACCTTTCCGTCGTTAATATGATTACAGTTTTATCACTGAAGGTAACAATCAGTGATGAAAAGGTACCAAGCAAGAAAATAAAAGAAAGAAAATAAAAGAGAGAAACCCAGTCAAAAAGTACCCTAAATGTGTGATTTCACATATGAATTGAGATGGAGGCATACCTCCCTCAAATCTCTTAGGTCCGCCACTAATTTGCATAATTAGACTTCGATACCTTTTTAGTCCTTAATATGACTATAGTTTCATCACTGAAGCTACCAAGTCTAGAAAAATGTACCACCATCTAATAATGAATTGAGATGGAAGCATCCCCCCCCCTAGATCTCCTAGGCCGACACAAAACTTTAACTTGTTGCAACATTTGCAATCATGCAAAGCCAATTGCACCTTTTTTAAATCTTTACCCCGTTTGCTTTCAGATTTATAAACATTCAATTTAATGTGTTGACAAGCTTCGACAGAACAAGCCTTGTCTATAATGCTATTGACAAATAAGAACTCTATCAAAGAGTAAGTATTGGCCCCTTAACCTGGCCCTTGCTCGTCTCAAGTAGCCGATCGGGTTTCTTCACCTCTCTACCGCTTATTGATTAGGGAAACTCAGTTCATTGGGACTTCATTATGGGAACTTTGAAGATCGCCTCTTCATATCCTCAGGAATGTACTGTTGCCGTTGGGGCCCGGCCCTCACGGTTAAAAAGGGGCTGAACAGCCCAGCTGATAGGTCTTTTCGCGGGCCCATTTACCGGCCTCGTTTATTGAACATATAAATTATAAACTTTTTTGATAAATAATATAAATTATAAATCATAAACCAGGCTGCCCTAATCCTCTCTTCTTTGCGTTTTCTGATCAAAGTAAAACTTCCCTTGCTGGAGAACTATTTTACCCTTAACCTGGCCCATGTTCGCTTCTAGTTGCCGATCGAGCTTCTTCGTCCCTCTACCGCTTATTACCAGCCCCATTTATTGAACTCTCTCTCTCTCTCTCTCTCCACGATTTCACATGGAATACCGAACAGTCGATCTGACACGGAGGTCGATATTAATAGATATTGGGATTTGGATAGAAGGATCGATTATTTTAATAGATATTGGGGTTTCCTAATCATAGGCCAACACTGTAACTAAATGGTTTCATCTGGTACAATTGATGAGAAGTAATAGAAAAGAAGGATATAAGGGTCAATTAGTAGTTTTAATGTTTTTTTCTTGTTTTCAAATTTTTATTTTTGGCATTTAGTTTTAAGAAATTTAAGTCAAAAAACATTATTTTTGTGTTTTCGAAAAAGGGACCTATTTTAGAAACGTTTTTTATCGAAAAATAAATAAAACTATGTAAACAATTTCGAGTTAAAATAGAAAAGGAAAAGTAAAAACACCCTTTGAAAACAGCATCCAAACATGCCCTAAGGGCTTGATGACATCTTCCCTTGAGCACTTAAGAAAATGACCGCTGGTGCAGTAGAAGATTCGGACTAAGATTCATAATTATCTTGTTTACGATTTGTAAGGACTAAGAAAAATAACTTTCTGGGGATAAACCAATATTTGGGCAAGTAATGAAGTTTTGTTGACACAAATAATAATTTTTTATTATGAAATAGAATGCATGAATAGCTTACGCGAAACACGACGATCTTTACACAATGCGACACCGAAAGCGATTGCGAGCATTGCCAACAACATGGAGAACGGGATTAAAAAAACAATAGAATTATAAATAAGATACACATTTGGTTGAGTTAATTCCATCACAGGTAGCAGACGCAATTTCATCCTGTGTCATTCATTTCAAGTGTAAATCTTATGCAGTTATTACAAATATTTCTACTAAGGTGGTTTAGAGTACTTGCCACTAGCATTATGACCCAAGGAAGACATATCTCCAACAAGGCGCTTGCTAATGCCCATATCAGAAAGCTTCGCACACAAGGATCTTTCCTTGATTATCAACACGTTTTGAGGCTTTAGGTCTCGATGAATTATACCCAATTCATGCAAATGCACGAGCCCGGCAACCACATCCCTGTATTACAAATGACAAACAACAGTAAAAAAATAAAAATAAAAATAATAATAACAATAACAATAATACCTCATGCTTATCACTGTTTGATTAAATCTAGCTACTGAACAAGAATGACATCGCAATTGTCCAGTGAAAGCCCAACAATGGCCAACCACACTGGTGACAGATATAATTATTAATGTAGTTTGGTTTAAAAACTAACCTCATCAACTTCAACAATATAGGTGAAGGATAGCCATTTGCCTTCCACAATTCAGTATCCTTCATAACACCTTCCATTGAACCCAAGCGGACTTTATATTCCGTCGTAGCTTTTGCTTCCGGGCCCTCTGCAAATGCGAGTTTTTCAGAGGGATCTGAATACATCTGAATTAGATCTTTTAAGCTGCAAGTACACCGCTCAAGGGAAAGATAAACGAAATCTTGATCATATTCCACTCCATACCATCGAACAATATTTGGATGCCGGTCAGATGCAATAAGATTCTGAATTTCTTTAAATGCCACGTCATGATGGGATTTGACAAGGCGTTTCACAGCAACTGGACGACCTTCATAAATTCCCTCAAGGACAATGGTGCCATTGCTTCCCTTGGCAATTTCTGTATTGGATACAAATAACTTACCAATTGTACGACCGTCTCTTATGCCATCAGTTAATTCATTTAAATTGAACCTTGGTTTTTTACCACTCTCAATGTTTGAATATCCATCCTCAGTATCATCCTTTTTTTCCACAGTGTTACCACTCTTAGCTGATTTCCGGGGTTTTTTCCTTTTAGAAGATATATTTGATGAGCTCATCTCAGTAGGGAGCTTGGTCAACTTCCCACCCCCTAGAGCAAAGCGGTAGGTGAAAAAGCCCACCATAACGAAAAAAATAGGAATGAGAGAAAAGGCAAGAGACCCTTCAGAAAGCATATGTAATCCACTCCTGTGAAGCATTTTCACATCTTCAGCACCAGAGACTACTAAATCTCTAGTCAACGGAAGCAGAGAAAGAAAGCCTTCAGTGTCCTTGTTCTGTTGAAAGTCAATCAACTTATCGACCTTTGGAGTGGGCATGGGTAGCATTCTATCTTCATGATGACCTTCTGGTAGCCTATCGGGCCTAGAGGTTGAGTTTAAAATACTATGACTGCGGAGGCGAAAAACAACGGCTTTTGATTGGCATGGCAATGGCATATTAAAAGGAACACCAGCTTCAGAAGGAAGCTCTTGTCCTGGATTCGGGGGGGTACCACTAACTGTTTTATCAATATCTTGACAAAGATAAGCGGCACCAACATCAGAAACTGACACATTCCACAGGACTTTGCCAGAGTTTGGTGCAAATGACTTGAGTAAATAATCAGTTCTCGTGATGTAAAGTGGCATGTCATCGGTGTTCAGGTTCATAGAACCAGACTTTTCCCATTCCTTGATAGATTTATCATAGAAAGTGCTAGACTCGTTATTGCTCAGTGATGTAGGAGAATCGAACAACCCATATGTGTATATTAGCCTTCCAGTTTTAGCATCAACCAGAAACACAGTAGTCTTTTTAGATCCAAGAACAACTCCTCCATCTTCTGCTATATGTGGTGTAATACTGAGGAACTCTTCAGCAGTCATATCAAGATTCTGTGAGTGACAACTATTTAGTAAGCATGAATTAAGTGATAACAGAACAAAAGAAAATACTGTAACAAAGACTTGTCACGTGAACTATAGCATGCCTGACAAGTTCTTATGAAGTTACTATAACGAAGACTTGGCTCATGCCATGCATGACAAGTGATTATGACATAGGAGCATCTCATAGGGCATGCATACGAGGGGCCCGCGCCCACATAGAGTTATTAGTCTGTTAATATTTTTATTTTAGGTGGTTGATTGGTTTTTATTTTATGTGGGGTATTATTGTATTTTTAGGCCCCTCAAGCATATAAAGGGGTTAGCCTCTGTCATTAGTCTTTAGATTAACTTTATGAGGAAAAGATGATTTGAGAGCTAAACCCTAGTTTTCTAGAGTGTGCAAGAGTTTAATCCAATCTGAATTTGCATCAAATTAGTATCGCTCTTGAGATGTTTAGCATGTTGGATTCAAAGTGATACTGGTACTGTTGGGATGTCAAATGGAAGAAGATAAGAGGATATTGATGCCGAAGCATGGCCACTTCCAGAGTCATGAGAGGGAGAGTCGTTCCCATCCTTGCCCCCGAGCAGTGTCGCTTGGACCAACACATTTGCACCCTCGGTAGTCGCTCACCCCCACTTTCCTAATCTGCTGACTTAACCCTAATCTGTCAACTTAAGTGAACCCTCAACAAAATAAAGTCGAGCCCCAACCCTTAACTTAGGCTTCATCCCAACCAAACCAACACCATCGGCGGGCCTTGCCACACCAGCACCGAAGCTGCCATTGATACGAAGATCGGGCTCAGCCCAGGACTCAACGCAATTTTAACCCTCCACCTTCACAACAAGCGCCCCACCACTTACCACACTCACAATCACAAACTTTAACTCGGCACTCGATCCATCCTATATGCCCCTTGCCTTGCCCTACATGACCCCACCCACCTTGGCTCAAACCTAACCTCCGCACCCCCCCACCCACCCCCACCACACACACACTATTTGCCGAAGAGAAGTCCTTACGACTCATGGAAACCCTTTGGGTGTTCCCACACACTATTTTTAAAAATGTGCCTAGACTGCAGGATCACCACAAGCATTGATGTAACACCTCACCTCCCCTAGGCAAGGCCTGTTTAGGAACGTGACTTGTGCGCCTGGGTTTTAGGATCAAGGCGTGGCGGTTTACGTAATTTCAAAAGAAATATGAAGAATTGGACAACTCTCCACCCCAAAACTAACCAAAATCAAGCATAAGAAGTTCCTCTGCCATAAGAAAACTTTAACTTTCTCACTAGTCACTTCTTCGGCAAAAGAAACCAAGTCTTAGGACGATTGATGTGTCGATTTTATATAGAGACATTTCTTCTTATGCGTATGTTCATATCAGGTTTGTAGTTTAGAACATAAATGATCTTATTATTATAACTTATAAGTACACAATTGTCGCATGTTTATAGAATTGAATCCACCTTGGTGCGCCTTGCACCTTAAATAACTAATCCCTCAGGCTTGCCCCGTGGGTTTGATACGTTTTCCAAGGACACCCATGGATACACAGAGAGACGAGCATTTTGTATGGCGGCGGCGACAGACCCATGCTGGCTAGGAAGTGCCGAAGGGTAACGCAACATCAATTATTGGGCAAGCGTAAAGGCTACAGATGATCATTCTGTCATGTGTCATGTGATATCAAATGGCAAAAGTATCACTTATTACATGGTATTCTTTATTAATTTCTTCTAGTGCGATGCCTACATCCAAATGGTTGCGCCACAATTCATTTTTTTATTGAGATGCCATAGATAAATTGCATAAAGTGATTATGAATTCGACAGCCCAACTTGATGTCTGTAGAGATGGTGTCCAAGCTGAGTTTGTTATGGAGCCCTATCAGTTACTTGTCATATTGGATGGTTGGGAGAAGGTGACCTGTTTTTGGTCGACGTCATAGTGTTGGGTCCCCTTTTTAATTGAACCATTTTCCAACGACGTGATTTTCACCATTACAAATATGTCCATCAGCCACTTTCTATTTAGACCCTCATGGAGAGAGAGCATTCATCAAGGAGGAGCGAACACTTGTATGTTTATGGATTAGCGGAGGAGATTACATTAGCCTCGATGCAAGAGCTTTGGCCACCAACCCGCTATATAATTAATAGTTGTCTTGTCTTCTTTGCTTTACTTACCAACGGTTAGATCAAGGATCTGCATTATGCTCGTGAGTTAATTGACAACATAGAAAACAATGTCAAGGCCCGGCAGCCATTGCTAGACTCGTATTTCGATATTTGTAATGCCAATAAAGTTACCCCACTTGGGAATATTTAGAATGCTATTGATTTTGTGTCGGCGGCCTAGCTACCCAATATCCCTCATTATCAGATGTCCTTGCCGATGGAGCATAGACAGCTACACCTAGAGGCTTCCAAGTTATGCGAGTCGTTCCTTGTCTTTGTTCCTTATCATGTGCTGACGAAGGACAGTTATTGGCATACGTGTGTTGGTAGTCAAGCTTTCAACAAGATCACGATGAAGTACCCCAAAGAGCTAGGGTAATCTCTAAGTTGGACTTGAGGATCAGCTACCACTAAATTCGTACAAGGCTTGGGGTTGAGTGCAATACTGCCTTTAAGATGAAGATGGATTGTACAAGTGAACAATCATCCGTTTACTTTCATACGCGCAATGACACCCATATTTTAAGGCTCTTTTCTAATTAGTTATAATTGAGGAGCTTGTTTAGCATGTGGAAAAAGTCTTAGCCGTCCTTTAATTTATGGTACCTTCGATTTTATTTTTGGGTTTAACAGCATCGGTTGGGGCTAATGAGCCCAAGGTCCACGTGAAGCCGCCTACACCTCATAATGTGTCACACCTAACCAAACTTTACAAACAACTTATACAAGGCACCGGTTCTTTGATGGCGCCGATCACATGATTAATGGATTCGCCACCATCCGAGCTCAGACGATGAGGCTAAGGTTGCACTTTATAAGATGTTGACCGCTCCGATCTGGAACCTTACCAATTTTACAGTCTTTTGAGATGTCATGTTAGAATGATCGTCTTATTTTTTTCTTTAGGAAGGAAGTTTCCAGTTTCAGTTTCATTCTTCAACCAGATTAATATGAGAGGTCTAAAAGGGCACACATACGTGCGGCCCGCAGTCCACATAGTTATTATATTGTTTAATCTTTATTATATATTTGGAATATGATTTTAGCTGTCTAGTATGTGAAGGGGTTAACCTCGTTCATTATTCATTAGATTAGCTTTGAGAGAGAGAGAGAGAGAGAGAGATGAGTAGTGAGATGAACCATGGTTTCTTGTGTGTACGTCGGTTTAATCCGTCGCGATTTGTATAAGATTAGGAGTTCAAGGTAATATATGATATATTATCTACAATTTACCTACATCAAGATAATACTATTGTGTAGAGAGACAATAACATCTGGGAGAGAGTTTACCTACATTCAACTTGGTAGATTTTACCAATGTGACGGAAATATATATTATTTTGAGTTTGAGAATATCCTGGTAGTCCTATTGTTCTCTCGCATTGTTAAAAAATGAAATAGTTGGGTAATAGCTTATTGAACCATGTATGTATCATGAATAGCAAATGCTATGTACCTTGTAGGGTATCATAAGATACAATGCAAAATGTAAAAATATGGTGAAGAAATAAATATATAAAGAACACATCTATATAATAAGACTCATACGAGTTTATAATATCCAACACACAAGCACAACAAGGCTAGGATTTTCCCAAATCAAGGGCCAAGATTATCTTTCAAATATTTTACTCTCCTAAAGCCATCACACTCGATCTTATTTTTCTCTCACCTACTTTCACACACAACCTTTTTCTCACCTCTTTCACACACATGTATGGCATAGAACCTCTCAATCTGATTTCAGTCAAACATTTACATCTCTCACTCAACTTTCTCTATTTCACCACTACGACTCCCTCTCCTTTTCACATCTTCATTTCACCTCTGTCAAGACTTATGGTTACCGGATCTCGCCGCCAACGAAGGTATAACCTCGCTTTGGATCTATCTGCTTAGAGGCTCACACATCAACACTCATCTTCCCCCGGCCAACGACACATTCATTTTGGTCCAGACCTTTCTTGAGGTCTGGGGCTGATAGCTTCTCTTTGAGTGTGCACTCTTAAGGTATAATAACAAATCTAAACCCCTTCTGCAACTGCAATGCCCATATGAAATTTTTTCTCTGCTTTCACTAACAATCAAATCATAGCCTGATAATTCTCTCAAGGTAATAATCTGCATATTTAATGTTCTCTTCATGTCCCTTTTTCACTCAATTTCCAACTACAGTTTCACCATTTTTGCGATTTCTTTTTCAATATAGGGCAAGTCACCTGTTATCCGGGACAACCCCTGACACAATGGCATGTACGGGACATCAAACTCGAAATCGTAAAGGGCTTTAGATTATTGTTCCCAAACTTCACGTGGAAGATCAAAAGTTGTTTTCTCCTTTTTCCACTTTTTTTCTGTTGTGTATTTTTTCTTTGCTATTTTGTTCTTTTCTGGATTCTTTTCAGCTATTTACATAAAATCAATATATGGTTTTGACGTGATTAGGTTTGGTTTGCAATCCAACACAATCGTAGTGATTTGTTTCTTACATGACATATTTACAGCTGCATTAGGACATTTGTGTGGTTAGGGAGCTGCCAATTGATCAATTTTTTTGTGATGTTTTAGATTTTGCATTGTAATCCCTATATGTATTGACATTTTGTTTATAGGATTGATGATTGGTTGTAGGATTGGTCCAACCTAGGGTTGGGTTTTGAATTGGGAGTCTGGTGGGTTGTTCATTGGGTTTGCAGCTTGAGGCCTGGTGCAATACCAATTTGGATGGCTGGTGCTTATAAGCGAGGTTTGTTTTATGTCCTCCATGTTGTATTGCTTTGGGGGATTAATAAAAGCTATAAGGCCTAGTTACAATACATCTATTTACATGAAATGTTTGCTTCAATTGACTTATGTGCTTGCTTTGATTCTTCTGAGACTAACCAAATATTTTTTTTAGAATGGGACTACCAAGAAGGAATTCAAACTATTGCATGCATAAGGGGATAATTACGTAGCAGCAAAGAATCTCTATTATTGATTGACCATTGTAGACATGAATTTTCGGTTATAATGGACAAGGATAGTTGTAGGTAATTCCATATGCATAGTTAAGGTAATTTACCATGTGTGAGATTTGATGGGAAATTATTAAGTTTCCAAACAAAATAAATTATTTTACTCGTGTAGTGCCATAATCACCAATAACTTTGTAGAAACACTAATACAATTGGACACGGACAATATGGTGCATGCATTTATGCATGAACTGTTATAAGAACCCATCAGGCACCACAATGCAAAAATAATTTATTAATCATAAAGATGATTAATTCTCATTAATTACGTATTTGGGTAGTGCCGTAGGCGCGATGCACGAGTCTCTGTACGCAAGCGAAGCTCTGCAGGGACAATGCACGGAACATGCGATAGCCATTAGATGTGTCGTGAAAACAACACATCCGACTTATATTCTCTAGTTACAAATAATATAACAGATTTGCCATATTTGCCATGGCAAATTTTGTAAGAAAAATTAAATTTTAACATACGTTCGAAAGATTTACATTTTTTTAAACTTCTGGTTACCTTTGTGATCAATGTTGTCAATATCGGCCGATACACGATACATATTGGACGTATCATATCGTATCGTATCGAGGGTTGAGCGTGTTGTATTGGTGGATGTATCATTTTTTGCAAGCATCGGCGACACATAAGTATCATTTGATACATATGTATCGGACGTATCATATCATATCACCGATACATACTACTATGTTTTTAAGCTAAACGACGCCACTTTGCTTCTTTTAACAAAAAAAACAAGAATCGAAGAAGTAAAGGGTCTGAGAGTTCGTAAAAGGATTTAGGGAGTCGGTTGAGTAGTTACGAGGGTTTCAAAAAAAAACAAGGAGAAGAAGTTATAAACCATTACATCTTTGTTAGGGTTTTTAATTACGAACGAGATCACATACTCCTCTCTATTTCTTCTTCTAATTAGGTGAGGGCTCACTCTCCCTTTATCGAAACCTCCTCTCTTTTTTCACTTACAATTTTTTTCCTATATTTCTTACTATCTCTTTCCCTCTGATTCTTATTCCCAACAAATTTATTTATATATGTGTGGCTTAGTCCGATGGCGAAAGTCCTCGCCCAAGCTACGGTTGGTCTCGAGTTCAAAACATGGGAGAAACCTCTCCATATATGGGGTAAGGGCAGCTAACATCAGCCTCTCCCAGATCCTGCAATTAAGTGGGAGTCTTGTGCACTGGGTACGACTTTTTGTGTGGCTTAGTGTATTGTGCAAAGTCACTATATTATTATTTTAGTATATAATAAGTATTTTTGGTCCTAGTGGCAATAATTATTCTATATATTATTAAATATTATGTATTATGATGCACAGATCACAGTGACTACTGAGTATATTATTATGTCAACTAATGTGTTAATTACTTACTCATTGTCTTTTTAATGTTAATATAAAATGCCAAGACAAAAAGATCCGGTGAATGATCACTGCACCTAAGTTGTTAAAGGAAAAAATAAAAGGTTGAGGTTGCAATGTAATTATTGTGGCGGTTGGGGCACTGGGGAGGAACAATAAGAAATTTCTAGCTTTTGGAACTATGTTATGAAATATGATATCATGAACATTTGATTATATTTTGGATTGGTTGATACTTTATACATTATTTAATACTTAATATTGCATAGAATTTATCTTGATTTGTCTTTTATATTATTTTCATATGCCACACGCACATATATTAATGTATATAAAATTATTTATATAATTATTGAAAATCAAAGTGTATCTTACGATACGATACACACTTTTTGAGAAAACGATATGGCTTCGATATGCGTTTTTTGACAACCTTGTTTGGG
Source organism: Sambucus nigra (assembly GCA_949130495.1). NCBI lineage: Eukaryota > Viridiplantae > Streptophyta > Magnoliopsida > Dipsacales > Adoxaceae > Sambucus > Sambucus nigra. The sequence goes on from OX422219.1 coordinate 391,487,022, forward strand.
ATTAAAAAAATGCATTTAAATACCAATGTAGAAAAATAAAATACAATAAACAAACAAAATTTTCTTAGCATTTCGTAATAACAACAGATCCATGCTCATACAACTACAAGATACTAGTTACGATACAGCCATGCGATATATATCTCTTTGTTGTTGTGTCATATCATACAACACTAACAACCGTCACTGGATTTACAAAAATAAGAAAAAACTTGCAGGCGTTGGGAGTTCTAAGTCAAGTATCATCCTATTAACAAGTTGACCCATAAGTGAAAAGAACTTGAACACTTATAAACACAATGTGGCTATACTAAGTAGGCTGCAAATATAAGTAGTGGAAGCACAAGTTGCAGAATGGGATTTCTTTCCTCCCAAAAGAGAGATGAGAAAGGGAGGTAAAGAAGTCATATCTTTTAAGCTTTTTTTACCACTTAAATAAATTCACCTTACATTTTTACATCCTCCTACTAAAAGGACCACAAGTTATATAAAATAGGACATCAACAAGATGTTCATGGATATGGAAACAATTATATATAGAATGTCTTAAAGTGTAAATGAGGTAGACCATATTCTCTTCAGCCATAAAAATAATGAGGCAACAGATTATGGCCCCGTTTGATTGTCCCAAAATTGTAAATTGACTCGTTAATAAATTGGTCCATTTATAAATTGACTCATTAATTGTGTTTGGTTCCATTAATAAAATGATTTATTAATTTCCCCAATTTAGCTCATGTGCAAAATTTGAAATTCATTCATTTCACAAAAAACGTGGAATGCATTCATTTGAAATAGGAGTCACATAAAGTGCATGACCCCTCTCCTTTTTCACTCGCCTCCCCTCTCCTTTTTCACTCGCCTCCCCCCTCCCCCCCCCCCCCCCCCCCCCAAAAAAAAAAAAAAAAAATTGTTCTTGTTTTTTTTCTCATAGAACCTTAACATCAATTTCAAATTACCAAACATTGCGCAAAATTGGATTTAACTCAATTCAAATCTACTCATTTATAATTCACTAATTCACAATAAACCAATTTACATAATCAAACAATTTGTGCAACCAAATTGGGCCTATTTGATTGAAGCAATTATATGGCAAGTACAGTAGAGACTCAGGGGGGCATACCACTTTGCCAAGCTCAGTGTGCGCATACAACTTCCAATCATCCCCACAATCTACAAAATAGGAACCTCCAGATGCAGACGCATTTTCCTCGTCACTATCATGGTTGACAGGAGCCTGATATGAGGAGTAAATTGATGGTCCTGATGCAAAAGACCATAGAATTTTCGCAGATTTAAGCTCCACTAGATTGATTGTACCATCCAACGCAGCAACTAGCGCAGTAGAATGCTCACTACTTCAAGTAAATATTTCAACCAAAAAAAAAAATTGTTTCCCATAATATCAGAAAAGGTTGCAGTTAATGGTATGATATGAATGTTAAAATAAGTGATATTTTGACTTCCCCTGAGATAATATGGTATTTAGATATAACCCCCCTTATATCACTGATTGACTAATTTCACATTGTTTCCCAAAAACTCTGTAACCCTAATCCTTACTCTTCCAACTGATTTAATAAATGGTGTCTGAAATCTTAATTAATAGATAAGATCATTCATATAGATTATACACAACAAGCAATAATCAAATTACACAAGAACAAAAATCGGCCTAACCGAGCAGAGAAGTACACAATAAATAAATAAATAAATCTCAGAATTTTACGGGGAACAAAACCAGATCATAAAACGACTCAAGACCCCTATCCCATTGTCGGGAAACCACGCAAATAACAATCAGACACAAGGCTTCAACTAAATGTTCTCCAACCTCCTTACTCAAACAAAATCTCCAATTCAAGCAAATTTTCTCAAATTTAACACCGAATGTGTTTCTAACATAAGCAAACGAACCGAAGCGCCAATAAAAATCTCAAATTCAAATCTGAAAATCGGAAAGACACGAATATATACATGACCCACATCAAATCATAATTAAAATCAAAACCGAACTGAAATGTCATGAGTATATATGTATATATAAACTCATCACTGATTTCGTCCCGGAACGGTGCGATTTGGAGTTCCATAATGATGCAAATGTTGGAATGTTGAAATGTGTATATATGCGTATGCATTCATATGAATGTCTTTGAATGCATTTTGCTAGTGCCAGATAAATTATTTGAGAGGTGGTAAAATTCTGCATTGTAATCAACTGGGTGTTCATTAGATCAATCAAAAGTTGCATTCAAAAATATAGTAAAAACCTTAATGGGTAATTTCAGTTGGTTTGGAAACGGACCAATGTGGGTTTGGAACAAAGTTGAATATTTACAGTGCAAAGCTTCAATTTTTTTAACTAAAAATGTTCCCAAACACACCTTTTTTATATCTCACCCTTTCATTCTATGTGGCGTCCTTAAGCTAAATAACAGCTTTTCTTAAGCTAAAAAGCAAAAGAACAAATTTTTGAACATAGTTCAGCAAAAGCCTATTCCTCAATATGATAAATTTGAAAAATAAAAAAGAGGGACTCACTCAGATTGTGCCAATAAAGAGCGCCTAGCAGGGGGGCGATTGAGGGTATTGAAATCGGTCTCTAAAATAATTTCATTCTTATATGAGACTTTGGAAATTTCGCTATAGGAATAGGAGGCTGATATGAGCGAGATGATTAATAAAACCCAGGTGAGATGATACCAGTGGGGGTGGGGGTGGGGGTGGGGGTGGGGCATCATCTTAGACTTAGGGGAAACAATCTGGTTTAGGTTGGCAAGGGGATGAGAATTTAAAAGGGGATATTTGGGTTGTGTTTTGAGGCAGGAACCAAGATTCCAAGCCTTTGTTTGTCTCTGCAATTCAGGGATCTCATCCCCGACTCCCTCAGGTTACCGCGTTCCTTCTCTTCTTCTCAAGCATTAATAATGCAGTTGGCCTTTTTCATTTAACCCCCTTCAATAATAACATATTTTCAAATTATCATATTAATGTCATAATTACACGTACTCCCTTCATATTGATGGAGACTTAAGTCTAAATAAATTACTAGTATTTTTTAATTATTTATGTATTTTTAATTATTAATTGTGAGGATTAGTGATTCCTTGAGAATTGCTCGTATTTTTCATGGATCTAGAGTATTTTATAATGGGTTAATTACGGTTTACCCTCAGTTAATTATTCGTTATTAAGTCAAATCCTCATAATTTATGCTTTTGGGGTTTATCTCCCATTTTGACGAATTCATCAGTTAACCGTTAAACCTAATTTTAGGCCTAAAGTATCTAATATACTCACATTGTAGAAAATTACAATGGTTAGAAGTATTATGGTGACATGTGGTTATGAAACAAAAGTCGAGGGTGATTGTTAGACAAGAACTGAGGGGGTTCGTTTGACATTATAGGCCTAAAATGGGCCATCAAATGATCAATTAACTAAATTCGTCAAAATGGGAGGTAAACCATATCAAGTGAAAATTATGGGGGCTTGACGCAATAACTGTCACATGTTTTTTGTATGAATGTACAAGATGGTAATAAAGCAATTAAACTAAAGTTGAGGTTGAAAAACATAACTTTATTCATTGTAGCGGCACTAATATCGTACATATATTGTACTACCACCATAGGGGTGAACTCTTCATGCTTCATTTTATCCCCAAATTGATAAATGACGTAAGTCATCGGGCAACGCCATTCTTTGCTTCCATCTTCCTTAATCTCCTTCCATATAGTTATATATGCATACATATGATTTGTGCATATCACAAAAAGGGAGGGGGTACTGCTTCCTTATCGTGGAACATCTAGAGAAAAAAGGGAATTAACATAAATATGCTAAGTAGATTTTAACCAATTATATATATATAACGGTTTGAGCGTGTTTATCAATTGTTATAGATACAACTAACCATGATTAGTATAACCAAATAATAATATCAATCCAAAACTTTTAGAAAAAAATAAACAACTAGGCACACTAACTAGAGTGGCACTCATACATATGTAGCAATAAATTTAGGGTCTCAAATATCTGAAACCTACAAACCAAGTAGAAAAATTCCATGGGATAACACGGCACTCCACTCCCTAGTTAATATTAATGCTTATACAAAAACAATTAGCACATAAGTGCGTAAGTGAATTGATTCAATCATTGCAATAATCTCGTGAAATCGGTTATTAGATGATAAGGGTTTAAATTGATCCAAATGATCCTTATTCAAATCTCAATGATATTTATCAATATATGTAGCATGGTGGTATCATAACATGCACACACTAAGAGTAAATAGCAGTATATCAAGTATGCTGAAAACTATTGAAAAGAAAAATCTTCTTGTTAGCTGTGAAGAAAGTGTTTAGAATTTACTGGAGTCGGGATCGGGAGAGTCAGGTGCTTGATTATCTGTCAATTATCATAATTGTGAGTATATATTGTTGGGTAAGACTGAATTGAAAAGAAAAATGAAAAACTATATTTATAAAGTTTTAGGGGCTAATTTATAATTATCTTTGAGAGTTTAAAATGTAGGGCTTAAAGTCATATTTGGAAAAGGGTGTAGGACTTTTTGTCGTAAAATTTATCGAAGAATATGTGAAAAAAAGTTGGGGTCAAAATTCAAAACTCAAAAAAAGAAAAAGAGGAGTCAATTTGTAATTTTGAAAAAATACTTTCAATCTAAAACCTTGATTTTTTGTAATTTGGGTTAGGGTTGACCAAACACTGTCTTATTTTATACCATTTTGGCCTGAAAATTTTAATAAAAAAAATTATTTGTCATGCGCCCTCACGCGTGTGGTCAATGTTTATGATTGGAAAGTTCATCTTTAACCACTCGACAGTTAACCTAGATTTTGACAAATACATTGACCTCAAATATCTTCTCATTTTTCAAACCAAATGAGATGATTCATGAACCAATCTAACCTAATTTTTCATGAGGAGTCCAAATATATAGGTTTCATGGATTGAGGTTTAAAAATGATCGAGTTCCAACTACTGTGTTTTTTTCAAAAAATTTGACCAAACATTCCGGGAGTTACAGTGTATGGCAATGGATTTTAAGCTTATGGCTAGGTTTCTACTATCCTAAGGAAGATTTTGGCTTTGTTTTGATGGATTAAGGTATCCTGGTTAAGGAAAATTTTGTAATTGCAGTTTTTGAACTTCGAAAATACTTTTGAGAAATTGAGGTTCAAAACTTGTTAGTTTTTTTAAAATGGCCATTGCACTCGAGCTTCTAAGGTCATAAGGAACTCATTCTTCACTTTGAAACAAGTTTAAAGTCAAGGAATGGAGTTTCATCATTAAATCTCAAGCTTTAATGGAGTTTTTGAGTTTTTCTGCATGTATAGGTCATTTTACACGTAAGAGCTTGGTTTCTTTCATTGGCTTGTGTATTGTGATAGTGAAGAAAAAATTTTGGATAATAAAAACAAAGAATGGTGCATAAAACCATAGGTTACCAGTTTGGAGTAAAAAAAATAAAGTTTCGTTCTACTAAATTTGTGAGTTTTAAGGTTGAATTTCGTGGGGTACTTATACTATGAGCTAAGGACAATTGATTTATGAATCAAGGAGGTGGATTCTCCAGCCATGTGAATTTTGTCAGTTTATGTTGATTAGGATGCTTTATTGGCAGGGGAAAAATTCTAAATAGTTGGTTTTGAATTTGGTCCCTGAAAAGAAAGTTTTATATTTATTTGGTATTTAATATCATAATTTTCCATGTTTAAGGGGCATTTGTGTAATTTTATGAAATTTTAAGGGTTAGGATTGTAAAATTAAATTAGTTGAGGTCCAAAGGTTCAATTTTATATAAGTTTTGAACTTTAAGGTGAAATAGAGGTTAGGTTATGCTTCTTTAAAAATTTGTAGGGGTATTTTTGTAACCTTAAGGACACGTAGGTAATTAACCAAAGTTTTAGGGTTTCATGTGTAGTTTCAACTTCATTTCGGGTGTTTTTTAATTTGACTGAGATATAAGGTTGATATGATACAATATATGTAGTTATCGGATCGTAATTGATCATTCTAAGCTTTGATACTAAGAGGGTAAAACAATCTACCTCTAATAAAAAATGTGTACTCGAATCTACCTACAAAAAGTTTGGGATATCGTTTCTTCATGGTCTGTTATGGTTCCTATATGGCTTCTTGCTAATTTTGGTGTTTCCAGAGTACCTTTACTAAGGGAATTTCCTTTTGTATAAGAACTTTTATCAAACGATCTAGAATTTGAATAGGACGTTCTTTAAATTCATGATTGAGTTGAACATAATTACGTGCCACGTAATCACATGTGTCGAATCTGGAATATATCAACATAACTGGGTCACATGTGTGACACCCTACCTATTAAAATAATGGGTGGTCAGCCCTCTACCAAAATAAAGCGTTGGTCTCGTATGGCTTATTTTTAGCATCATTGTCGAAACATGATTAATTACTAACCACCCAATTACTATAACAAGCAGTGTCAAATTTATCTTTCATTAACATACAACAAAATTAACCAAAAACAATAATTCCATTCACAATAACCAATATAAATGAAACACTAAATAAAGTCTGAATCTCAAATAAAGATAAAAAGTTCCTGAATAAACCATCGGGTAAGAATCCAACACAATAAATCCAACCAACTACGAAAATTCTGAAAACATAAGTCTGAATAAAAGGGGAAACATGAGCAATAATACTATAATAGAGAACCTAATCTAGAATATCAAGAATGAAATCGGCGAATCCTACAAGCTTCCACATCAGCTGCAGCTACGTGTACCTGGAAAGAACAATCATCATTAGCGTCCATGTGGCTGGATACCTAACAGTTTTAAAAATAGATTTGAAAATGGGTCAGAGCCCAAAACCTTTTAAAAACATTTAGCAAGTAATTAAGATACAGTAAATAAATATGCAGTTAAACTTTCCATATTTTAGCCGGTGTCACACTCTCATTAGATTACCCCTCACCTATCAACTATTGTGCCCACCTATCGCCTACATCTTAACCCACCTAGTTACATTACCCTGCCTAACTAGTCTTACTACAAATCTCACTAGTACACTACCCTGACTCGAGTATTGTCTAACTTTCATTTCTTAATTAGTTATGTCTCTCATTAGCTTATTAAATCATTATTCAAATTATAACTTTACTCCAGTTAGTTATCCACGTTCATCATTAACGTATAAGCCCGTATATAATTTACTACAGTATTATATACATTATACAGAAATGTCACATAAGTATACTTACACATATATATATTGCTCGTAATATATGTAACCGCATTCCTAAATGTCCTCCACATTCTGAAAGCAAGCTCATTAGCATGCTATCGTGCTCCTGAATGTGCACCACATCTTGGGCAACTGGGCTGAAATCTCACCAACGGACCCAAAAATCACAAACGAACATTGGAGGCGGTCATGGCCTTAAGTCTGTAGTCATAACCATACCACATTATTATATGGTACTCCAACCCTACATCACACGGGCACGCACAACACCTATGACCCTGGGGAACGGTACTACCTCTACTGTGATTCGTCAGAGTGACCTCCCACGGCGCGAAACCTCCCTAATAGAATAACAGCTAGGATAAGTATGCAGATAAATATCGTACACACATATATTATTCTTAATCGTATATATATTGTCTTTATACCCGTATATATAAATTAAATCACAAATATGGCTAACCCGAGCCTATCACTCAAGGCACTAGTCTACAAATCCCGAGTTTATTCCACGACTCTTAATTAATTAAGTTTCCATCCATTAATTTTATACAATAGCCTCACCCCGCTAAAAATCTTGGACTTACCCAAACAACCCATAAATAAAGCATTAAAGTTTACCAAGTAACATCGCTCTGATAAAACACACGGAATTAACCGAACCAGCCCGTTCTTTATTCCCGAAATCATCTCACTAATTTGATATTTAAACTTTATCATCAATTATATTTCTCATAATTTATAATTCAAATTTAATTACCCACTCACCCTTAGGAAAAAAATCTCTTTAAATCACCCTACTAAACTCTCTCTGACCTTTAGGGATTATCAATTTCATTTGGAACTCCCCAAAATTTACCTAATAACCAAACCATAAAATTCTCCGAAAATCATCTTTCATCGAACGATCGATAATCCCAAACTATTCAAGTAATGGTTCCAATAATTTATTTCAAGTTTTATACCAAAACTAATAAAATTGTCATTTTCTAAGCAACCGAATCAGGCCATAAATTTTCTGGCAGATTAAACACCTTGTAGTAAAGTTTCGATTTCCCCCTCTACATAATCCAAATGATCTCATTCAAAGCTCATTGTAAATCTAAGACCTAGAACTTTCCTGACATCTGTGACATGAAATATAATTCGAAGTACAATTAAAATGGCATAAGTTTAAAGTGACGTCAAAAATTCAGCAGATTGCCATCTTATGTTCATCAATTAAACCCTAAGTTATTCAAGATTCATGATATTCAACTAAGAACCCAACAAGATTCCATCTTTATGTATCTTAAAACAAAAATTCAAAATATAATCTAATTCCAACAATTACGAATGGTTTTACTTCATCACTTGATCATCTAAACTACACATGATATCAATTTCCTAAAAAAAACATTTACATGCGAGAACCCTTCCCAAAATTTCTTTTGTTCTACAACTACCATGATATGAACATGAATATACCTCAATTTGATTTAAAGCAATTTAATTACTTGCCTTTGATTGTTCGTAGGGTTTGATCCCTCCATTGTGTGTGTGTGTTGATTTGATGTTAAGATCCCTGAATCTCCTCCCAAATTATCCTCTTCTAGCTTTCTCCTTTGATTTCACTTCTTCCTCCCTCCCCCCCCCCCCCCCCCCCTCTTCTCTCTTAAGGTTTAGAATAAATGTTATGGCTGCCTCAAATATCAAAACCTTATATTTTAATTCATTAATCCCGAAATTAGGTTATTATCCTACATTAAAATGACCCAAATACCCCTACGTGAGCCCGGGCTAGTCTAAAAAGGCCCTGGAACCTAATTACTACCCCTTGGTATATAATTCTGACTATTTTGACCTATTCTAGATTAACTGTGCACTCGAAATCCCCATCCGAGTCACTAAATATAATTATCCTATTTTATCCTAAAAATAGCCTGCACAAATGCCCTGGTTGCGATACCGTCAATTCCCGCCGTTACTACTCACATACGATGCACTACAATTGACTTAATTAAATTTACTTAGTCACACTAGTAAATTTACCACATATACATTAATCTTATCCTCACAAATTAATATTTACAAATTTCACATTATTTCCCATTTAAATTACATTACATTACACATGCGATTTAACCGCTAGAAGAAATCACTCAAAATTACGGGGTGTTACACATTTCCCCTCTTACAAAGGAATTTAGTCCTCAAAATTCGGATAAGTATGGTACTAAGAGATCTGGATACTTCCCAGCACGACATCCATATCTTCTCAATATCGAAACCATTATGTTGTTCCCGCTACACCTCCACTAATGGCACTCTTTAGCCTGACGGTCTATACATTACCGTTCAAACTAGTGATTAGTTTGCTCCAGTCACCTTACACTGAAATACCCACTATTTTACTTACCATTTCACCTTGGTCACCCTATCTTTTTCTAATCATGCTTCTAACTCACCCATATGCATACGTTCAACCCATACATTCCCACGTCTTCTTATCGCGAATAATACTAAAAATCCAACTAATTAGGGAGCCCATGCACCCTATATCCCGTGCATATCTGCACAAATACCACCCGACTCCACTAGCCTTAAATCATCAAATAACTATCAACTCACAGTTTTATCCATATACGCGTGCAACAACTAAAGTACTAACTCCATGACCTAATGACCACATATCTCCAAACTCTCGATGCGCACTAAGGTTCATGCATGGGACGTCTCGCAAGCGAAATCCAAGCAAAGAACCCCCCGATACACTACTACCTAACCTGGTCGATCATCGAGATCCGTAGGCCCAAAGCACATAACCAGGATATCCAAAATCCTATCCCCGGACATACAAGTCTAAGCATCCACTCCCACATCACTAAAGAAGTTATATAACACGACGCTCTCACTATCACTAAGTCTCCCGCACTAAATCAATAACGAGCTAAATCTCTTCGCTCGATAGTAAACCCAATATAACCTAAATTACATCAATAAGTCCCTACACACCAAGATCAAAATGTAACGAGATAACTATACTCTTCGAAGTCTCCTATACAATATAATATATACAAACTCGACCCTTTTTCAGGTGAAACCTTGCAAAATAATACATTCTACCTTAGAACAACAAATACGATAGTCTTACTATAACATTTCACTACCGTTCAAACCCTCACTAAGAAATCACCACTCAGGATAATAATATGCTCTACTCTTATAACTCTCAAAATGAGCAAAACTAACACACAATATAAAAATCCACTTAGTGTCCACACCCGTTCCCCTGTAGGCGGCACGAAAGAGCCCCGCTACCCAACAGTAAATGTATGCATAATAATAAGGATGATATTGCCAACGCACCCACTAAACCCGATTCACAAGCGAATTTTAGTGTTAAAATCATGTACTATGATGCACCTATATCAACCGTAACTTACCCCGTGCTTATAAGGACAAAATAAAAAATTTACCTCCATTTGCTGACTACCTCGCCTGGCAGACGGGGTCCTGAATATGATCCGCCCATCGAAACTGACCCACGATTTTTTGTAATGGTTGTACCTCTAGGATACCATCATGTAGTTTCCCCTGCCTTGATTTGGGTAATCCCTCTTCTTATGGTCCATCTCTCCACCACCTAAACAACTGTTAGAAAAATTTTCCTGTCTCTAGCCCTAGCCTTAGTGGCCTCCCCCGCTATTCCCTTGGCCCTGGTGTCCTTAAGGAACGGGATGTTCTTGCTACGAATGAGGACCCTGTTGGCCCTGTATGCACCCACCATCCTTGGGTCTGAAGTCTCCTAATCTGAATCTCTTAGCTGGATCCCCTTATCGGGAATCCCGATCCAGTTATTTTTGTGACCCACTGGCACTATTACCACCTGCCTTCCCAGTGTTTGCTCTCGTTTGACGGGTTCTCTTTGGCGACATCTTAAACGAGATCCAGATACAAAATAATTAATAGAAGAATGTAAATACATGTACGTAAGGAGGAATGCAATAATCTTATAATAAGGCTCTATATCAAAGAACGCTACACTGAAACGTAAAAAGCACACAGATCCTAAAAACATCAGAACTTGATGCTCTAATACCATTTGCGACACCTTGCATATTAAAACAATGGGTAGCCAACCCTCTACAAAAATAAAACATTGGTCTCATATGGATCATTCTTAGCATCACTGTCGAAACATGATTACTTACTAACCACCTAATTACTATAACAAGCAATGTCAAATTTTATCTTTCATTAACGTACAACAAGACCAATCACAATAATTCCATACACAGTAACAAATATAAATGAAACACTAAATAAAGTCTAAAACTCAAATAAAGATATAAAGTTCCCGAATAAACCATCGAGTAAGAATCCAACACAATAAATCTAACCAACTACGAAAAGTTTGAATAAAAGGGGAAATATGTCCAATAATACTAGAATATAGAACCTAATCTAGAATATCAAGAATGAAGTCGGCGAATCCTACAAGCTTCCACATTAGCTGCATCTACGTGTACCTGGAAAGAACAAACATCCTTGGCGTCCATGTAGTTGGACACCTAAAAGTTTTAAAAATAGATTTGAAAATAGGTAAGATCCCAAAATTACATTACCCTGCCTAACTAGTCTTACTACAAATATCACTAGAACACTAACCTGACTCGAGTATTGTCTTACTATGTCTCTCATTAGCTTATTAAATCATTATTCAAATTATAACTTTACTCCAGTTATTTATCCACATTCATCATTAACGTATAAGCCCATATATAATTTACTACGATATTATATATGTTATATAGAAATGTCACACAAGTATACTTACACACACACACACACACACACACACACATATATATATATATATATATATATATATTTTCGTAATATATGTAACCACATTCCCGAATATCCTCCACATTCTCATTAGCATGCTACCGTGCTCCGGAATATACACCACATCTTAGGCAACGGGTCCAAAATCTCATCACTAAACCTAATCACAAACGAACATTGGAGGTGGTCATGGACTTAAGTCCGTGGTCATAACCATGCCACATTATTCCACGATGCTTCAACCTTACATCACATGGGCGCGCACAACACCTGTGACCCAGGGGAACGGTACTACCTCTGTTGGGATTCGTCCGAGTGACCTCCCATAGCGCACAACCTCCCTAATAGCATAAAATCTAGGATAGGTATGTTTCATATAAATATCATACACACATATATTATTCTTAATCGTATATATATTGTCTTTATACCCGTATATATAAATTAAATCACAAATCCGGCTAACCCAAGCCTATCACTCAAGGCATTAGCCTACAAATCCCGAGTATATTCCACAACTCTTAATTAATTAAGTTCTCATCCATTAATTAAATACAATAGCGTCACCTTGCTAAAAATCCCGGATTTGCCCAAACATCCCATAAATAAGGCACTAAAGTTTACCAAGTAACATCACTCCGATAAACACCCAGACTTAACCCAACCATCATGTTCATTTATTCCCGAATTCATCTCACCAACTATATAATTAACCCTTGTCATCAATTATCTCTATCAAGATTTCTAATTCAAATTTAACTACCCACTCACCCCTAGGAAATAAATCTCTTTAAATCACCCTACTAAACTCTCTCTGACTTTTAGGGCTTATCAATTTATTTTTAGTAGAACTCCTCAAAATTTACCTAATAAGCAAACCACAAAATTCTCCCAAAAAACATATTTCATCAATTGATCTATAATCCCAAACTACTCCAGTTATGTTTCCAATAATTTATTTCAAGTTTTACACCTAAACTAACAAAATTGCCATTTTCTAAGCAACCGAATCGGGCCGTAAATTTTTTAGCAGATTAAACACCCTGTAGTAAAGTTTCGATTTCTCCCTTTACAGAATCTAAATGACCTCATTCAAAGTTCATTGGAAATATAAGACCTAGAACTTTCCTAACATCTATGGCACGAAATCTAATTCTAAGTATAATTAAAATGACATAAGTTTAAAGTGACGTAAAAAATTCCAGCAGATTGTCATCTTATATTCATCAATTAGACCCTAAGTTATTCAAGATTCATGTTCTTCAACCAAGAACCCAATAAGATTCCATCTTTATGTATCTTAAAACTCAAATTTCAAAATATAGTCTAATTCCAACAATCATGAATGGTCTTACTTCATCACTTAATCATCGAAACTACACATGATATCAATTTCCTAAAAAAAACCATTTACATGTGAGAACCCTTCCCAAAACTTCTTTTGTTATATACCTATCACGATATGAACATGAATATACCTCAATTTGATTTAAAGAAAGTTAATTACTTGCCTTTAATGGTTCTTAGGGTCTTATCTCTCTCTTGTGTGTGTTGATTTGATGTTAGGATCCTTGAATTTCTCCCAAATTAGCCTCTTCTAGGTTTCTCCTTTGTTTTATCTTCTTACTCCTCTCCCCCTTATCTCTTAGGGTTTAGAATAAATTTTATGGCTGCCTCACATCTCTATCCCTTATAATTCAATTCACTAATCCCGAAATTAGGTTATTAGCCTATATTAAAATGACCCAAATACCCCTACGTGAGCTCGGGCTAATCTAAAAAGCCCCCCAAACCCAATTAATACCCCCGGGTATAGAGTTCTAACTATTTCGACCTATTTTGGATTAACCATGCACTCTAAATCACCATCCGAGTTACTAAATATAGTTATCATATTTCATCCCAAAACTCGCCCGCACAAATGCCCCGATTGTGATACCGTCATTTCGCGTCGTTATTACTCACATACGACACGCTACAATTGACTTAATTAAAATTACTTAATCACACTAGTAAATTTACCACATATACATTAATCTTATCCTCACTAATTAATAATTACAAATTTCACATTATTTCCCATTTAAATTAAATTACGTTGCACATGCGATTTAACCGCTCAAAGAAATCACTCAAAATTACGGGGTGTAACAACATGGAATACATTATGAATACTGGATAGTTCTGGAGGTAAGTTTAATTCATAGGCCACAATTCCAACACGCTTAGTGGTGTTAAAGGGTCTAATGTATCTTGGTGATAACTTCCCTTTCTTCATGAATCGTATAATTCTTTTAGGGAGTAAAAATTTTAGGAATACTTCATCGCAAACTTGAAATTCTAAGGGCTTCCCGCTATTATCAGCGTAAATCTTTTGTCGATCTTGGGCCATCTTTAGTCTTTCCCTTATCTGTTGTATCTTCTTGATAGTTTTTTGAATTATTTTAGGACCAAATTGCTTGTTATTTCCTGATTCAGTCCAACATAGTGGTGATGGGCATGGTCTTCCGTACATGCTTCAAATGGGGTGGCTTTGATACTTGATTTATAACTGTTATTATATGAAAACTCAATTAATGATAAGTGCTCACTCCAATTATAAAGCATATCTAAAGCACATGCTCTCAACATAGCTTCCAATGTTTGAATAGTGCATTCAGATTGACCATCGATCTGGGGCAAAATGCGATACTAAAATGAAGTTTTGTACCCATCGCGAGTTGGATTACTTGCCAGAATCTACCCATGAAATAAGAATCTTGATTTGATACTATGGATATAAGAATTCTATGTAATCGAATAATTTCTCGGATGTAGAGTTTGCTAAATTTTTAGAAAGAATCAACAGTTTTCATTCGGAGAAAATAGGCGAATTTGGTTAGTAGGTCTACTATCACCCAAATAGAATTATCCTTGGGACGTAAAAGGCAATTCATTATCAAATTCCACTGTGATGTGATCCTATTTACACTCAGGGATCGAAAGAGGTTAGAGATTTTATTTAATCTCTTAACAAAGTTCTCAATATTGTTCCTCATATTTGGCTACCAAAACCGTTTCTTCAGTACATGATACATTTTTTAGCTTCCGGGAGGTATCATAAATTTGGAATGATAAGCTTATTGTATTAACTCTTCTCGTAATGATGATTCATCTGGTACATGCAATCTATTTTTAAATCATATACTTATCTCCTTCTCGTATGACAATTCTTGGGTCTTTCTTCCAGTTTACTATTTAATCACAAAGGGGTCTCGAAGTTGTTCTAAAATCTTCTTTCTCAAGCTTAGGTAAGTAATAATATTGGTGAATTTTAAAAAATGAGGGGTTGGTTGAAGATCATATTGCTATATAATAGCAGCAACATCGTAAGAAATCAGATTGTTAAGTTTTTCAACGGGGTTACGGATTAAGGCATTGGCTACAATGTTTCCTTTTCCCGGATGGTAGTCTAACTTGAATCTGTAATCTTCCAAAAATTCCATCAAATGTCTCTGCCTCAAATTCAAGTGGTTTTGGGTAAAGATGTATTTGAAGCTTTTGTGATATGAAAACACTTGGAATTCTTCACTTTACAGATAACAATGCCATATTTTTAGAGAAAAAACTATGATTGTTAAGTCAAGATCATTTATAGAATAATTACACTCATAAATCTTGAGTTGTCGAGATCTATACTCAACTACCTGTCCTTTTTTCATCAGTACACAACCTAACCCTTGCAACGAGGCATCATTATATAAGTCATAGCTTACGTTACTAGAAGGAATGGTTAGGACGGGGTTAGTGGTCAACTTATCTTTTGAAGTTTGGAATGCCTGCTCACACTCGGAAGTCCATATATGTGGTATTTCCTTCCTAGTTAACTTCATTAATGGAAGACCAATTTTAGAAAATCCTTCCACAAAATGGTGGTTATAACTAGTTAATCCAAGAAAACTCTTAATCTCGATAATACTGGTTAGATTCTTCAATTTTAAAATGGCTACAATTTTAGCTGGATTGACTTGGATTTCACTTTCAGAAATCAGATGTTCTAAAAACTTCACTTCCTTCATCGAGAAATCACATTTTCTCTTTTTATCATACAATCGATAATTCCTCTAAGTACCTAATACTGTTTCTAAATATTGGGCATGTTCTTCAATATTCTGAGAGTAAATAAGAATATCATCAATGAATATGATAATAAACTGATCAAGAAAAGGTTGAAATATTCGATGGATTAGGTCCATAAAAGCTACAGGGGAATTTTAATCCATAAGACATCATAGTAAATTCGAAATGTTCATAGCGAGTTCGAAATGCGATTTTTGGTATATCCTCTTCTCTCACTCATAATTGATGGTAACCAGATCGCAAGTTTATTTCTAAAAAGATCCATGCGCCCCTAAGTTAATCGAATAAATCTCTAATTATAAGTAAAGTAAACCTATTTTTAATTGATATCGAATTCAACTTATTGTAGTCTATGCACAATCTAAAACTTCCATCACTCTTTTTCACGAACAAAATAGGTGCTCCCCAAGGAGATGAACTAAGGTGAGTAAAACCTTTTTTAAGTATATCATATAGTTGCGTACGAAGGTCACAAAGATCTAGAGGAGCCATTTGATATGGAGGTATCGAAATAGGGGAAGTGTTCAAGTAATGATTAATGGTAAACTCAATTTCTCGTGAGGGTGGTATTCTAGGAATTTCTTCAAGAAAAACATAATCAAACTGTTCTAAGATCCTAAAAAATAAAGGGGAGGTGGTTCTTTGGATTTGAGAAGTCGAAGGTTCGGAATGACCGATTCCTTGGAACACAAAAGGGTGGTTTTTTTAGTATCAAAAGTATACTCTCTTTAAATAACTATTGATATAAGCTTGGTGTTTTGATAACACATCCATTCCGATTCTAATATCGAATCCACATATATCTAAGATTATTAGATTCACAAAGAGTGTACCTATACCTAGATGAATTTTACAACTACCATACCTTTGAGTTTGTTGCTAACCTCACTGGTAGGTAATTCTATTTTTAAGGGAGTGTCCAATGATTTTGGTAAAATTTGTAAAATTTCATCGAGTTTAAGACTAATGAATGATTGAGTTGATCCTAAACCAAATAAGACATGAGCGGGATAATTATAAAAGAATATCACGCCTTCTACCACATCATGCAAATTCTGTACGGGCAATATGGCACAATTCTTCCCATTGTTGGGAACTGGATCAAGCTTTTTACTAGTGTTATAAGGCATGCGTTGAGAGGGAGTTATTTCTCTGGGTCTTAGAGAATTACCAGGTCAGTTTTTTGTCATTGAGGGGTACAACTTAGGATATTATGGATGGATATGTACCTCTTGACACTCATAGCATCGAATTATTAGGCAATTATTGCTATTGTGAATTTGAGAATAAACTTGACCATTAGAGATGAGGTAAGGTTCTAGTAACGTAGTTATTCCTATTGATGGGATTGGCTAGGCATACATATCCACCTGATGTGTGATTATGCTCAATAATTGAAATGACTCCAATGAGTTGGGAAAAGACTCAAATTTGTAGAGGTGTGACGGTAGTTTTAACCATTAGATGTAATTCTCTCTAAAAATGCTTATATTTCTTGGCTTCGGTGCTCACATAATCAGTTTCATAACAAAATAATTCGATAAACTTGGATTCATACTGGGATACAGACATATTGGCTTATTTTAATTTTAGAAAATCTACTGTCAACTAAGGGTGGCCGTGGGCCAGGCCTGGGCAGGCCCGGTCGGGCTCGGGCCGGGCTTGAAAAATTAAGTGTTATCCCAAGCCCGCTCGGGCCTAGATCGGGCCTTATTATGTAATCCTAAGCCCGCCCAGATTTGAAAGCTCTTTACCCAGGCCCGCCCGATCGGGCCCTATTATGTTAATTAAAAGATTTTTTTTAAAATTAAAATACCTATTTTTTTATTTAAAGACCAATTTTTTTAATTAAAAATCTGTTTTAAACTCCATATATTACAAAATCCATATATAAAGTTTCTCACTTTACATGAAAAGACTTGGTATACGTTTTTATATTTATAGAAGTCCCCCCGCCCACACACACACACACACACACACACACACACACACACACACACATATATATATATATATATATATATATATTTGGGCCTCGGGCCGGGCCGGGCCTCATCGGGCTTAAGAACTCATGCCCAAGCCCGCCCGAAAAAAAATCGGGCCTATAAAATTTTGCCAAGCCCGCTTTGCGGGCCTATGTACCTTACCCAAGCCCTATTTTTTTATTGGGCGGGCTTGGCGGGCCTCGGGCCTATGGCCACCCCTACTGTCAACTGGTCTCTTTCGATCTCAGAAAAGTACTTTTTGAAGAAGATTTCTTCAAACTACTTCCAGGTTAGGGAGGCTACATTATGACTTCAAGCTATAGCTTTCCACCATAAATTAGCTTCACCTTCAAACACATAAGATGCTAAATCTACTCAAAGATTGGCAACAATTCTTACCCTGTTGAATATCTTCTTAATTTTACTTATCCATTTTTCAGCCTCACTTGCTCCCGGTTTTTCAAGAAATGGAAGGGGTCATTGCTTCAGAAATTCCTTAAGAGCATTCAATCGACGTGTTTCATATGTAACTTCCTAAACTTAGAGTGGAATCGATGCTTGCTGTTGTCTAGTGAGAGATGTTAATTCTTAAAGGCATTTCATAATTTCTTTAGTGTGAGTTAGCTTAGTTGGAATTTCGATAGAAGGAGTGAGATTGTTAACCATCCTAAAGCGTAATATAACATTTATAAAATTAAAATGCACAAGAATAAGACTTTAGGGAGAGATCAATTATAATCGACTTCAACTAAGTTATATTATTCACAAAGTCGTTATAGCAAGCAGTTTACATTGCGTTAGCGTACTATTATACAATCAATCAAGCATATACTACGCACGCTGACTTTTTTACAACATACTATTAGCTTGCTACACATATATTTTCAGCGTTGCCATAATATTTTCAAGCTACCTATTAATTATATTACTAATAAGAGGAGGCTGTAAGAGGGTGACCCCCTTATAGCCTGGGAGTACGGTAATACTAGTTGAGGTGTAACCCCTATAAGTATGGTGATAAATGATGATCCAGAAACTCTTTAATGGACATAAATAAACACACAATATTGTATTTGATCAACATACAGATTGGACTCACAATACACTCGTGTATAACCTAAACAACAGTAAATGAAACTCAAAAATAGCTCAGTTAGAGGGAGAGAGGAGTAAACACCCTAGATACACCTTGGCAGGCAGCCAAACACACCAATAACCCCTGAAAGATCTCTAGTTAGCTATAAAAGCTTCACAATAAATGACAATGGTAGATGAGTAAGAGCTCTAGTTTGCAATAACTTCTCTTTGATCTATTCTCTCTCTCGCCAATAAATCTCTAGAAAGAACTCTGAAAAAACCATCTCCCCTCAGAAGTGGTTGAGGCCCATAAATAGCCCCCCCCCCCCCCCCCCCCACAACTCCCAAAGTGCCTCAGTCTTTCACAGCTGTGAAAGACGTCCCTCATACTTTATGTCACGAACATTAAATGCCTGATGGACTAGTCAGCTCCACGTTATAAACAATAAATGCCAAGACATGCCTTTTGCCTAACCACTGTGCGTCAAGGGGCTGTCATTACAGAGGTGGCTCACCAACTATCTGGCAGCCTCAAATACCATGGTGGTTTACTCAAGTGTAGATTTGACATTGCTTAGCTCGCTAGTGACATCACCTAAAGTAGATGTGGCATTAAGTGGAGGGATGTTTGGTTCACAACTCAACGCACGATAGAACTCAAGGTCGCTCCGCCCAAGATTCCACGATCAAAGGTCTTTCGGTGTTTTACCGGGTGTATCTAAGATGGTCAGAACAAGCCCCAATATTATCTCACTTCTCAATTCTCCAAATTATGTCCCTCTGAAGTTACTATAGTGAGATCTCCCAATAGAGCATGAAAGCTCTCCCAGGCCCTGCCAGGTCTAGTCTCTCGCAAGTACCGTTTGACCTCACACTAAATAGCGCTATAATCGTTACATCATTACAATCGTTATAGCTTGTAGCCAATATAAAAAGGATACAACATGACTAATTAAGACAACAAAGCTAAAGGATGAGCCCTTTGGGTCAGTTACTTCACTAGAAGATCTCCCTGGCTGCCACGCTGAGCTGCCTCACTTGCACTGCCACGCTGAGCTACCTCGCTTGAGTTGCCACGCTGAATTACCTCGCTTGAGCTGAATCGCGGCCTTATTCCCCTGAGTCTGTTGTATTAGCTGGGGGGATTATCTCTAATCTCGAGATTATTATCAAGCCCCCTACATTTACCCCTTCGTGTAGAGATTTTTTATGGTAATAAAAAATGTCTGCACGAAAACTTCTCAATCTGATGAACCTTCTATTTGTGAAAACATTATTGCATCTCTGCCTACATTACAACTTTAGCCGTTATCACTGCCAGAAAAAGTAAAATTCTTCTCGATGTACCTGAACCAAAGCGCTGCGAATCATCGGCAAATGGTGAGGGACATCGCAACTTTTTCCTGTCGTCGTGCCTCATCCATTCTGGCTCTTCGAAAGCAAACTTCTCCTCCTATCTGGGTTGTTCTGTACCATCATTTCATCTTGTTCGAAAAGTAAAAAATTCTCCTCGATGTACCTGAGTCACTGCTAAACACCATTTGGACTTATGGCGAGGGGACATCGTAGCTTTTTGAACCGTGGTAATAGCTTCTGCGTTGTGGGACATTCGACGTGTCTGAGAAAAAAATCTAGCACCAAAATCATAATTTGTTTTGAAATCAACCCTTTATATGCCCCATGTGTCACTTCATTAATGACTTGGTGATGTCCTTTCAACTGCCAGGGCACTCCTCGAAGTTCACGTGTTCATTTGGAATGATTGAGGGCGGCTTTGCACGTGTGGTGGTGGGAAACTCAAAAGCTAACTTTAAAAAAAATACAAACGGCTATTATTCAAACACTTAGCCATTTTTCCTTTACCTTACCTTAGTCTTCTTCAAACTCCTAGAGGCTTTATAGAGAGAAAACATCAAACTGCTATTATTATCAAGCTTATCTTCTTGTTGATTCTTCTTTGCCTTGTTCACCGCCTCTACTGTGTTCCATTTTACTCAGCCCTTCTTTCTTCTTCCCCACGAGCTTTTACTCTCACCACCATTTGCAAATGGCCTCTTTAAGTACTCCCAAGGTTCCTAGCACTGTTACTTAGCCAACTTCCGCTGCTACCACTGCTGCTAATGCTACCACTATGAGCGCCACCGCCTTGGATGTTGCTCTCCAAGAGAAACTACATTTTTATCGCCGATCTCTGAATTTTTACAAAGATAATTGACTTTTCAGGCCTCTGTAAAACTTTCACTTTTAGCGCTAATTGTGATTCTTTGGTTCTTGGTGACTAAGATGAGGATTCAGCTGAATGGGGTTTCTTTCCCCCAGAGGGAACTCTACATTTTCGTCTTGATCGAGGTGACTTCCCTTGGTCCCAAATTGATTTCGAAGGGCCTGGAGGCTCTCCATCTCATTTCGTCGCTTGGAATGCTCATATGCAAAGTTCCCACACTGTGACTCTTGCTAAAGTTGGGCTGTATCGGGCTAAGTGATTTGGAGAGTTCACTCTTTCAAAGAATAATAATGCCCTCCAAGTTTTGGTCTCTCGATGGAATGTTACCACCCACACTTTTATAGCTGTGTAGGGTAAGTTTACCATTACACTGGAAGATGTTTGTGAGCTTTTAGGCCTCAAACCCACAATCGATGTGCCTTACTCCGATGAAACTCTAGATGCCGAAGAGGCTACTGATCATTTAGAATTAGATCGCATATGCCGAAGGTGCATTGGTCCATCCAATAAAGCCACGTTCACTCTTCTCATCAGCTACTTCTTCCAAGATCCTTCTAAGGATGGTTCTTTTGTTGCCGCCCAAGGCCAAGGTAAAACCATGGAATTGCCAGATTACATTCTTATAATTCTATCTTATTTTGTATTGCCTAGGAAACCCAACTACCAGCCCCAAAGGGACCTCATCAATATATCAATCCATTTGGCCAGAGGCATCAACCTTCCTCCAACGGTGATAACCTTAGGATCCCTCTATACTTAGCTTGACAAGACTCATTTGGACATGGAATGGTCCCTTGGCTATTATAACTTAGATAATTTTTCCAACACCATAATCCTAACGGGCTTCCTCTACGTTCGCTTCCCTGCATTAGCAGCCAAAACTACTCGTCCTCCCTTTAGAGAAACTGTCATGCCCCCTCGCTCATACATTTTCCACAAAAAATACAGTCGCAAAGAGTTAATTCTTCTTATTAACAAACCTGATTGATTTGTGATGAGGCCTTATGGAGAGGAGGTTTTCCTCCACACTTGGGGTTTTTTCAAGCATGGAGGTGGTCCAATTAACTACCATGGTCCTCATCGTTGAAGATCCTTTGCTGGTTGTGGTCCTTATGTTCTCGCCCGGTTATCTTCCTTCTTACACCAAGTGGGGATATACCTATGAGCACTACAACCCCAATCGGTGCAACTATCAATTTGGTTTTAATCAAGGGGCCCCTCACCCAGTTTTTACGCTATCCCACCCCAAAGTCACATTTAATGAGGCTTGCTCCTTTTACACTTCTACTGCTGTGGGTGGGGGGGGGGGGGGGGTCAGTTCTACGATGTATGGGCGAGTCACCATCCCAAGTATCACAAGGAAAGGGGATTTGACTTCTATATTTACAATGAAGTACTGCCCGAAGCAGCCGACCCAATTTTTTGAGTTCATTCAGGGGCCTCCAATGTATCCCCCAATTCTTTTTTTCTTCCTTGGAGCTGGGGCTTAAAGTTAATTCCGTTCTTGGGGTCGAGTTTCTTCTGAGCCAAACTCCCAAAGATCCTCCCTTTGATATTCCTCCTTATTACTCTATGATCCTCGTTGCTACCCCTAAGTTTAAGAAAACCACAACACCCAAGCAGCCTGCCCCTTATGAAGGTGTTTCTGGCGAGGGTGCCCTGGCCGGTGTAGCTTCTAGAGAAGGAGCTTCTAAGCCTTCGGCCGAGAGAGCGATGGCTTCTAAGAGTGGAACTTCTTTTAAGTCTAAGTCTTAACCCTCTTCTCAAGTTCCCTTGGATGTGTTTTCCATTGCCTCCGTTCCCCCTCCGATGTGTGCCGAAGTAAGTGAGGAATTGAAAAATCAAGTCTAAGATGAGGTGGAATGGATAAACTCCGAGTTTCAACGACACACTCCTGCCGTTCCACATGTTGCTGCTTTCCTCACCATTTTGGTAGATCCATCTGAAGGGGGATCAAAGCGAAGGAAAAGCTCAAGAATCCCCTCAAGTCTTAGTGCTCCTGGTGCGAGGAAAAAGACTCTGGGCACTAAGTCCCAGAAAAAATGGGATCTTGATGTACAGCTCACC
Organism: Sambucus nigra; assembly: GCA_949130495.1. Taxonomy (NCBI): domain Eukaryota; kingdom Viridiplantae; phylum Streptophyta; class Magnoliopsida; order Dipsacales; family Adoxaceae; genus Sambucus; species Sambucus nigra. Next base: position 391,510,584 of record OX422219.1, read on the forward strand.
CTAGCTACTCTTGCTATTGAGAATATTACATTGGACGATAGTCCTGGCACTTAGCGGCATTCTACCGAGAGGGCTTCACCAGTTATTTCCCCTCCTTCCTCGCCAATGGTGATATCATCCCATTCTCCCCCTGAATCAGAGGTATGTATATTTTTCACACTTATTCATTTTCACTTTAGCAAACTGTGTTTTCTAACACTTAGAAACTTGGCAGGATGTTGAAGAAGAAAGGCACAGTCCTCCTGTGAGTCCTTTCGTGGGATGACGTTGCGGGAGTAGTTCCGTCGATGCAACTCCTCCCCATTCTCCCATGTATGGGCTTGCATATTCTCGCCACTCTCTTTCCAGGCGTGCAGAAGAGGTCGCCGGGAGGGCTGGTGCTTTGGAGGAGTCTGTTGAGGCTACTCTGCCCCTAGAAAAAACTCCAATGTCTCCCGTTGCGGAAATAGTGCTTCTAATGGTCCCTCTAGATATCGTCCCAGTTTCCTCTTACCCCTATAGGTAATAACTTATTTTTTACTCAACTGTATTTTCCCTTCCTGAGTTGTTCTTTAAGTCTTCATATTTTTTTAATGATCTTTCAGGTTGTAACTTCTCCTGGTCTGACTATATCTGCCATTGGCTCAATTATCCAGTTTCCTCTGATGATCCCTTCCGTTGTGGTGTTTCCCTTTTTTCATATTTCATTGATAAAGTCTCCTCTTGCGTTTTCCTCCTTACTAAACTTTGTTTCCCATGCCTAACACTTCATTATTGTGTGCATCTTTCCCATGGTTTGAACCTGCCATCCTCACTCGTGGCTCCCCATGTCACTCAGGCTACTGTTGGTTCATGTGCTCGCCCTAGTGTTTCTTCGGCCTATACAAGTATTGATGTACACATGGAAGATTAAACATTTTTTTTAGTTTTCCCTCAACCTAGACCTAGTTCCCTTTTCTAAATTAGGTGCTTCGTTAAATGTTAAGGTTCCTCTTGCTGACGTTCCTCTGACTGAGGGTTCTGCAGAGGCTCTTGAGGAAATGAATTTGCCCACTACAGTGCTCGTCGTTGTAGCTTCTGCTCTATCTCCTGTTCTGGATCTAGCCATTGCTGAGGTATTTCGCTTTTTTTTGCATATTTTTGTCTTTTATCTTGACAATGTTCAATCTCTTGTTAGAAGAATCTCAATCTCAAACTCCACTATAATGGTAACTTAGCAATGAAAACACACTTGTTAAGATTTTTTCATAAAACTCCACACCTATAATGGTGACTTAACAATGAAAACACACTTGTTAAGATTTTTTGTCAAACTCCAATTATAACGGTGACTTAACAATGAAAACTCACTTGTTAAGATTTTTCCGTCAAACTCCACCTATAACAGTGACTTAATAATGAAAACACACTTGTTAAGATTTTTTCGTCAAACTCCACCTATAAGGATGACTTAACAAGAAATCAAACTTGTAAATATTTTAGTCAAACTCCACCCATAACGGTGACTTAATAATGAAAACACACTTGTTAAGATTTTTTGCAAAATTAACGTCAGTTTTTCTTTCTTTTGCAGGCTGTGAGGGATCCTGCCATCATTCTAACCACAGTTTAGTGTGCTCCGACGATTGTTGAATCCACGTATGAAGATCAAGTCCCCTCTGAGAACTCAAACCATGACGATCGTGGTTCAACTACAAATTTGCCAGCGGACAGTGAGTCAGGATGTGAGGTTCCTTCGCCAGATATGGCTCCACCCGACTTCTACCTCATGGTCCTTCACCAATCTCCTTGAGTCTCTGCGATGGATCAGTCCATCATTGAACATATTGCCTAGCAAAATCCTGAGACTTTTACTGTTGACTGCCTGTGCTCCAACGTATTGGTTATGAGCCACAGGTTACAAGGTTTGGCGACCATTATTGCTGAGGTCGTCAATACCCAAATATCTGATCTTACCAGGACGATCATCAATAGTCACTTAGGTAATTTGAAGGAAATGGGAAAGGATGGTTTTCAACTAACTTGGCTGAGCAACTACCTGAAGCTTCTAAAGAGCCATCAATTGGAAACCCAGAGGGAACAATATCTGAAACAGGTTGAAGGCCAGCGATCTGAGGAGCAAAGACTAGCAGAGTTGGCCCCTTTTTTTGGTAGTGGCTGAAGAGAAAGTGAGGGTGCTCGAAGAAGCCTTGGCAAATGCCAAGCTGGAACGGGAGGCCCTGTTGATTGAGAGAGCTCAAGTGCAGACCTGGCTCGAAGGCTTCGTTTCTCCCCAGCAGACCCATTTGGAAGCTTCATCGGGCTTACTTGGGGACTTCTTTTCCCAGCCTGATCTATGGTTCCGCCTGGGCTAGAAGTCCTTTCTTTTGATTTTATAGATTTTCTTTCTTTATACCAAATATAGTTCTTGGGCAGTAGCTCCCAATTTTGTAAATCTACCCAACTCTCATCAATGAAAGATATATAGTATTTTGTTATCATGTGTTGTTTCATTGCAATATCTCTGTTTTATCACAAAGTTCAAGCATTTACAATTTACGAACAAACTCTTTTCATTTTATTATAAAAGTGAAAATAACTCATATAATAGATTACACTAAAACAAACAAACAAATTCTAACCGAAGTTACTAGCCTATACATTATAAAATTTTAACCATTTATTGTTAATCTTGAAAGGTTTATCCTCTTTCATTTTAGAAATTAAGTAGTAACCTTAATCGTGAGCCTCCTTCACAATAAAAGGTCCCTCCTAATTTGCTGTAAACTTAGGGAGAGGGATCCCTCTGATGTGCTTCAGAGATTCTTTCAAAATGATGTCTCCTTCAACGAACTTCCTTAGTCTTACCAGGTTATCATACGCCCTTGAGAGTTTCTTCGTGTACATTTGGAAGTGTTACATCGCGTTATCTCTGTGCTTGTCTAACGTTTCAAACTGTACATATTTATTCTGAGGGAGCATCTACTTCGTAGGGCATAACAAGCGGAATGAACTTCTAACTCCACTGGCAGGATTGCTTCAGCTCCATACACAAGGGATAACAGCGTGTATCCTGTGGGTTTTCTCTTGGTCGTTAAGTAGGCCCACAGTACTGCTGGGATCTTATCGTCCTACGATCCTGGGAAATCTTCCATCATTTTGGCCAAAATATTGACCAAGGTCTTGTTAGTTGCTTCAGCTTGATCGTTTCCCTTGGAATATGCCATCATTGAGGTATGATGGATGATGGAGATCTGTCAAAGAGCATCGTTACCTGTTTGTTGATGAAAGGGGTTCCGTTATCAGAGAGGATGACTTTTGGGATCCTAAAATGATAAATTATGTATTCTCTAATAAAATTAACCACCACGCTAGTCATTGCTCTTTTGAGTGGTATCGCTTCAGCCCACTTCGTAGAGCACTCCGTCACCCTAAGATCCAAATCTTTCCTCTTGATTAAGGGTGTATTACCCCTACCAGATCAAACGCCCAAGTATGGAATGGATAAGGAGTGGCTAAAGAATGTAAGTCCACTGAGGGAGCATGGATCATATTTCTATGTAGCTAGAACGCCTTTCACTTTCGCATAAACTCAGTAGAATCTTTCTCCATAGTTGGCCAATAATACCCTAATGTCATTAATTATTCATCTAGGCTGGCCCCTCTAATTTGATCTGGATCGTGAGCTTGCTTCAATAATTTTGTTGCCTCCTCCTTCATGATGCATCTCAATGGTTCGTTAAAGTACCTCCTTCGATAGAGCTGGCCCTCCTGGATATTAAACTGTGGAGCCCTTCGTTTGAGTCCCATTTCATCTATTTTCCCCAAAGGAATAACTCTGTCTTTAATGAAGTCAATGTAGGGCTGTCTCTAATATGTTTAAGTTCCAACAAAGTGGCATTCAACTTCTTAAAAGAAACATTGACACTTATCACATTTTTGTTGTAACTCGGCTGCATCTCGTTTGATCATTGTTCAAAAGTATCCTTCCCTATAAATTCTTCTGTACAGAGGGATCTTTGTTGTTTCATAGTGGCCTTCATGTGTTCTCTTCAATCTTTATTCTGCTTCTTCTGGGCCGACACATCTTGACAACCATCCTCCCACATTCCTGAAGTAAAGGTTACCATAATTGACGAAGTATTACTCCAGCTCTTTTAGTTCCATATGGCCTTCCCCAGACTCCAACTGCTTTCTGATTTTTCCCCTCAAATTCGAATCACCTTCCATGGGTAGGATTGATTGCATAATCGACGTGGATGTTATTTATTGGATCACCATAGTATTTGAATCGATCTTCATATCCAACTTTTGAGCAATGGTGGCATAGGCATCCGTATGTCTGTTCATAGTTCTAGTATGCCTTCTTATCTTCACTTGATGGAACTGATTGATCAACCGTTGGATGATCGTTATATATGGCTCTAAACCGAGGTGCTTCAACGCATATTCCCCATTCACTTGTTGAACCACCAATTTGGAATCACCTTTGATGCATATTAAACGGATGCCCCTTTGAAGGGCCTCTACCAGCCCCATTACTAACGCCTCATACTTTGCTTCGTTGTTGGATCGAGGGAAATCCATCTTATAGGAAAGGAAAAATTCCTCATTTCCTTTAGAAAAGATAACCCTAGCCACTCCTTTCTTTTATGCTAAAGAACCATCAAATTGCGTCGTCCATTCTTTGAGATCGACCTATAGGAAGTTTGCCTGTAAATCATCCCCCGAGATTTTTTCTCGAGGTGGCTCAAATACTCCAGATGGAAAGATTGCCAACAAATTTGCACATGCCTGGCTCTTGATCGCGTGAGGAACCACACACTTTAAGTCATATTCTGAAAGGATGAAGAACCACCTAGCTTCTCTCTCAATCAAAATAGTTATTGCCAACAAAAACTTAATTGGGTTACATCTTGTCACAGTGTGAATTATGAAAGACAACATGTAATGTCTAAGTTTTTATGCTACAAAAATTAAGTCTAAACAATGCCTTTCTACACTAATGTACCTTGCCTCACGTCCATATATGATTCTTCTTAGGTAGTAGACTGGACTTTCTTGCCCATCGACTTCCTGTGCGAAGAGTGCTCGGATGGACCTGGTGGTAGACGTGAGGTAGAGCTGCAATGGTACTCCTGCTTTTAGAGGGAGGGTTAGCAGCTTCTTCAGCTTGGTCAAAGACTCCTGGTGAGCTTCCTCCTATTTGAACTTCGTTTCCTTTTACAGCAACTCCATCAACAGGTGAGTTATCTCAGCTAGTTCTGGCACAAATCTCCTAAGATAAGAAACTTTACCGAGGAAACTTTTGAGCTCCTTCGTCGTTCTTGGACAGGGCCTTTCCAGGATTGCTCGCTGCTTGTCCTGGTCTATATGCACTCCCTGTCGATCTACCATGAACCCTAGGAACTTCTTATTGTCGATAAACTAAATCAAATCCATAAATAACAAGGTATAGAGCATCAAATCCCATAATAGAAAAGAAACCACTACTCTCATCTTCAAATTAAATACAACAATTCTCTCGAAATAATTATAACAATCTAACTATCTCGATAACAGATAAATCTCCAAATGCTCTATACATCAAAATAAATGCAATTCTTCCAACTTGTATTCTCCAATAATCTTCCCAAAATAATCCACGCTAAAATCCTTCTCTAAAAATCCCAAGCGCCCAAAAATCCGCGCTAACCTGCCACTAAAAGAAAATATGGGAAAGTACACAATACGACAGGAAAGATGCTCAACAAATATGTTAGCGATGAATAAAACGTAACAATACGAATACGAATATTCAAATCAAATTCAAATCTCAATAGCATTTTATCAATAAATTTCTCAACAACACATTAACCGGGTCACCAGGCTTCACCCCATCCGCATATGCTTTATCAAGTCATAACCCTTGGAAGCAGGAATTTTGGCGGGTGCCCAACGTCCGTGCCATATTAAAATCTCATGACAACGTGCTCAACAACAACATGAATAATACCAAATGAATCAAAATAATTCCCACAATTATTTTCCAGATTTCAATGAATTTAACAATTCAAAATATGAGTTAAATTAACAAGAATTCAACGGAATAAACACTCGTGAGATTAATGATCATATTGTATAAAACCCCATACCACAAAATCATCACATAATCCAGCCTCAAAATCTAATCACACCATCACGTTCCTCTCGCGAAAATAATCAAATCTCGCTCTAGCCCAAACTCGAGAAAACACCAAATAAGTCTTCTAATCTAAGGTTGAAATCTTGAATAAGTTTGGGGCTATGGTTTGTAGATGAAAGGGAGTAATTTTGAAGAGGTCTTCTGATTGAAAAGTTTGAGAAAAATTGAATTGAAAAGCCAAGCCACGAATTTGTTGATATATATAGGATTAAGAATTTGATTAAGAAAAGAGTTATAATCAGATACAAACACTAAAATTTTTATTCCGAAGGATCTGACCGTTGGAATTGGATGAAATTTTACAGAGAATTATCTGAAGATGAGAGGAATCTCTCCAAAAAATTTCAGCTCGATCGGATAGTTCAATATTTTTAAATATTTTTTTTTGCTAGAGAGTTTTATGTTTTAAGGACTCTTAGAGAGTTTTATGTTTTGAGGACTCTTCTATATAATAAAAATTCAATTAAAACTCCATTTTAATTCCAATTTCGAAACTGTTTGAAATTCTCGCCTTTGAAAATAATAACCAACATATTTGAGAAATAAAAAGAATTTTATCTCAAAATTTTGTTTTTCTCTTTATTTTGAAAATACCCCAAAAATTACGCGGGTTGTGACACTTCCCCACTAACAATGGAATTTCGCCCTCGAAATTCGCCGCAAACCTAACTCTAAAAAATCAGGCCCCAATCTCCAAAAATAATTTCTCACATCTATTCTAGATGCCTAACGCGAAACGATTATCTAAAGATTCTATCTCCAAATTCGCGCCCCAAAAATGCAACAGACCCAAAATCCAAGACCCGAGGGTCGTCATATACCTAAGCTCTCATACCATTCTGTAACACCTCGCCCGCCCGGGGAGAGTGAACGGAGCGCTACTGTCGATAAACTAAATCAATTCCATAAATAACAAGGTATAGAGCATCAAATCCTATAATAGAAAAAAAACCACTAATTTCATCTTCAAATTAAATACAATAATTCTCTCGAAATAATTATAACAATCTAACTATCTCGATAACAGATAAATCTCCAAATGCTCTATACATCAAAATAAATGCAATTCTTCCAACTTGTATTCTCCAATAATCTTCCCAAAATAATCCACGTTAAAATCCTTCTCCAAAAATCTCAAGCGCCCAAAAAAGCGCTAACCTGCCACTAAAAGAAAATATGGGAAAGTACACAATACGACAGGAAAGATGCTCAACAAATATGTTAGCGATGAATAAAACGTAACAATACGAATACGAATATTCAAATCAAATGAAAATCTCAATAGCATTTTATCAATAAATTTCTTAACAACACATTAACCGGGTCACCAGGCTTCACCCCATCCGCATATGCTTTATAAAGTCATAGCCCTTGGAAGCAGGAATTTTTGCGGGTGCCCAATGTCCGTGCCATATTAAAATCTCATGACAACGTGCTCAACAACAACATGAATAATACCAAATGAATCAAAATAATTCCCACAATTATTTTCCAGATTTCAATGAATTTACCAATTCAAAATATGAGTTAAATTAATAAGAATTCAATGGAATAAACACTCGTGAGATTAATGAGCATATTGTGTAAAATCCCATACCTCAAAATCATCACATAATCCAGCCTCAAAATCTAATCACACCATCACGTTCCTCTCCCGAAAATAATCAAATCTCGTTCTAGCCCAAACTCGAGAAAACATCAAATAAGCCTTCTAATCTAAGGTTGAAATCTTGAATAAGTTTGGGGCTATGGTTTGTAGATTAAAGGGAGTAATTTTGAAGAGGTCTTCTGATTGAAAAGTTTGAGAAAAAGTGAATTGAAAAGCCAAGCCACGAATTTGTTGATATATATAGGATTAAGAGTTTGATTAAGAAAAGAGTTCTAATCAGATACAAACACTAAAAAATTTATTCCGGAGGATCTGACCGTTAGAATTGGATGAAATTTTATAGAGAATTATCTGAAGATGAGAGGAATCTCTCCAAAAAATATCAGCTCGATCGGACAGTTCAATATTTTTAAATATTTTTTTTTGCTAGAGAGTTTTATGTTTTAAGGACTCTTAGAGAGTTTTATGTTTTGAGGACTTTTCTATATAATAAAAATTCTATTAAAACTCCATTTTAGTTCCAATTTCGAAACTGTTTGAAATTCTCACCTTTGAAAATAATAACCAACATATTTGAGCAATAAAAATAATTTTATCTCAAAATTTATTTTTTCTCTTTATTTTGAAAATACTCGAAAAATTACGCGGGTTGTGACACTTCCCCACTAACAATGGAATTTCGCCCTCGAAATTCGCCGCAAACCTAACTCTAAAAAATCAGGCCCTAATCTCCAAAAATAATTTCTCATATCTAATCTGGATGCCTAACGCGAAACGATTATCTAAAGATTCTATCTCCAAATTCGCGCCCCAAAAACGCAACAGACCCAAAACCTAAGACCTGAGGGTCGTCATATACCTAAGCTCTCATACCATTCTGTAACACCCCGCCCGCCCGGGGAGAGCGAACAGAGCGCTACTATCGATAAACTAAATCAATTCCATAAATAACAAGGTATATCGCATCAAATCCCATAATAGAAAAGAAACCACTAATCACATCTTCAAATTAAATACAATAATTCTCTCAAAATAATTATAACAATCTAACTATCTCGAAAACCGATAAATCTCGAAATGCTCTATACATCAAAATAAATGCAATTCTTCCAACTTTTATTCTCCAATAATCTTCCCAAAATAATCCACGATAAAATCATTCTCCAAAAATCCCAAGGGCCCAAAAATCCGCGCTAACCTGCCACTAAAAGAAAATATGGGAAAGTACACAATACGACAGGAAAGATGCTCAACAAATATGTTAGCGATGAATAAAACGTAACAATACGAATACGAATATTCAAATCAAATGAAAATCTCAATAGCATTTTATCAATAAATTTCTCAACAACACATTAACCGGGTCACCAGGCTTCACCCCATCCGCATATACTTTATCAAGTCATAGCCCTTGGAAGCAAGAATTTTGGCGGGTGCTCAACGTTCGTGCCATATTAAAATCTCATGACAACGTGCTCAACAACAACATGAATAATACCAAATGAATCAAAATAATTCCCACAATTATTTTTGAGATTTCAATGAATTTAACAATTCAAAATATGAGTTAAATTAACAAGAATTCAACGAAATAAACACTCGTGAGATTAATGAGCATATTGTGTAAAACCCCATACCTCAAAATCATCACATAATCCAGCCTCAAAATCTAATCACACCATCACGTTCCTCTCACAAAAATAATCAAATCTCGTTCTAGCCCAAACTCGAGAAAACACCAAATAAGCCATCTAATCTAAGGTTGAAATCTTGAATAAGTTTGGGGCTATGGTTTGTAGATGAAATGGGGTAATTTTGGAGAGGTCTTCTTATTGAAAAGTTTGAGGAAATGTGAATTGAAATGCCAAGCCACGAATTTGTTGATATATATAGGATTAAGAGTTTGATTAAGAAAAGAGTTCTAATCAGATACAAACACTAAAAAATTTATGCCAGAGGATCTGACCGTTGGAATTGAATGAAATTTTATAGAGAATTATCTGAAGATGAGAGGAATCTCTCCAAAAAATTTCAGCTCGATCGGACCGTTCAATATTTTGAAATATTTTTTTTTTGCTAGAGAGTTTTATGTTTTAAGGGCTCTTAGAGAGTTTTTTGTTTTGAGGACTCTTCTATATAATAAAAATTCAATTAAAACTCCATTTTAATTCCAATTTCGAAACTGTTTGAAATTCTCGCCTTTGAAAATAATAACCAACATATTTGAGCAATAAAAATAATTTTATCTCAAAATTTATTTTTTCCCTTTATTTTGAAAATACCCCCAAAATTACGCGGGTTGTGACACTTCCCCACTAACTATGAAATTTTGCCCTCGAAATTCGACGCAAACCTAACTCTAAAAAATCAAGCCCCAATCTCCAAAAATAATTTCTCACATCTAATCTAGATTCCTAACGTGAAACGATTATCTAAAGATTCTATCTCCAAATTCGCGCCCCAAAAACGCAACAGACCCAAAACCCAAGACCCGAGGGTCGTCATATACCTAAGCTCTCATACCATTCTGTAACACCTCGCCCGCCCCGGGAGAGCGAACGGAGCGCCACTATCGATAAACTAAATCGATTCCATAAATAACAAGGTATAGAGCATCAAATCCCATAATAGAAAAGAAACCACTAATCTCATCTTCAAATTAAATACAACAATTTTCTCGAAATAATTATAACAATCTAACTATCTCGAAAACAGATAAATCTCCAAATGCTCTATACATCAAAATAAATGCAATTCTTCCAACTTGTATTCTCCAATAATCTTCCCAAAATAATCCACGCTAAAATCATTCTCCAAAAATCCCAAGCGCCCAAAAATCCGTGCTAACCTGCCACTAAAAGAAAATATGGGAAAGTACACAATACGACAGGAAAGATGCTCAACAAATATGTTAGCGATGAATAAAACGTAACAATACGAATACGAATATTCAAATCAAATGCAAATCTCAATAGCATTTTATCAATAAATTTCCCAACAACACATTAACCGGATCACCAAGCTTCACCCCATCCGCATATGCTTTATCAAGTCATAGCCATTGGAAGAAATAATTTTGGCGGGTGCCCAACGTTCTTACCATATTAAAATCTCATGACAACATGCTCAACAACAACACGAATAATACCAAATGAATCAAAATAGTTCCCACAATTATTTTCCAGATTTCAATAAATTTAACAATTCAAAATATGAGTTAAATTAACAAGAATTCAACGGAATAAACACTCGTGAGATTAAAGAGCATATTGTGTAAAACCCCATACCTCAAAATCATCACATAATCCATCCTCAAATTCTAATCACACCATCACGTTCCTCTCGCGAAAATAATCAAATCTCGTTCTAGCCCAAACTCGAGAAAACACCAAATAAGCCTTATAATCTAGGTTAAAATCTTGAATAAGTTTGGGGCTATGGTTTGTAGATGAAAGGGAGTAATTTTAGAGAGGTCTTCTGATTGAAAAGTTTGATAAAAAGTGAATTGAAAAGCCAAGCCACGAATTTGTTGATATATATAGGATTAAGAGTTTGATTAAGAAAAAAGTTCTAATCAGATACAAACACTAAAAATTTTATGCCGGAGGATCTGACCGTTGAAATTTGATGAAATTTTTTTTAAATATTTTTTTTTGCAAGAGAGTTTTATGTTTTAAGGACTCTTAGAGAGTTTTATGTTTTGAGGACTCTTCTATATAATAAAAATTCAATTAAAACTCCAATTTAATTCCAATTTAGAAACCGTTTGAAATTCTCGCTTTTGAAAATAATAAACAACATATTTGAGCAATAAAAATAATTTTATCTCAAAATTTATTTTTTCTCTTTATTTTGAAAATACCCCAAAAATTACGCAGGTTGTGACACTTCCCCACTAACAATGGAATTTAGCCCTCGAAATTCGCCGCAAACCTAACTCTAAAAAATCAGGCCCCAATCTCCAAAAATAATTTCTCACATCTAATCTAGATGCCTAACGCGAAACGATTATCTAAAGATTCTATCTCCAAATTCGCGCCCCAAAAACGCAACAGACCCAAAACCCAAGACCCGAGGGTCGTCATATACCTAAGCTCTCATACCATTCTGTAACACCCCGCCCGCCCGGGGAGAGCGAACGGAGCGCTACTGTCGATAAACTAAATCAATTCCATAAATAACAAGGTATAGAGCATCAAATCCCATAATAGAAAAGAAACCACTAATCTCATCTTCAAATTAAATACAACAATTCTCTCGAAATAATTATAACAATCTAACTATCTCGAAAACAGATAAATCTCCAAATGCTCTATACATCAAAATAAATGCAATTCTTCCAACTTGTATTCTCCAATAATCTTCCCAAAATAATCCACGCTAAAATCATTCTCCAAAAATCCCAAGCGCCCAAAAATCCGCGCTAACCTGTTACTAAAAGAAAATATGGGAAAGTACACAATATGACAGGAAAGATGCTCAACAACTATATTAGCGATGAATAAAACGTAACAATACGAATACGAATATTCAAATCAAATGCAAATCTCAATAGCATTTTATCAATAAATTTCTCAACAACACATTAACCGGGTCACCAGGCTTCACCCCATCCGCATATGCTTTATCAAGTCATAGCCCTTGGAAGAAGGAATTTTGGCGGGTGCCCAACATTCGTGCCATATTAAAATCTCATGACAACGTGCTCAAAAACAACATGAATAATACCAAATGAATCAAAATAATTCTCATAATTATTTTCCAGATTTTAATGAATTTAACAATTCAAAATATGAGTTAAATTAACAAGAATTCAACGGAATAAACACTCGTGAGATTAATGAGCATATTGTGTAAAACCCCATACCTCAAAATCCTCACATAATCCATCCTCAAAATCTAATCACACCATCAGGTTCCTCTCGCGAAAATAATCAAATCTCCTTCTAGACCAAACTCGAGAAAACACCAAATAAGCCTTCTAATCTAAGGTTGAAATTTTGAATAGGTTTGGGGCTATGGTTTGTAGATGAAAGGGAGTAATTTTGGAGAGGTCTTCTGATTGAAAAGTTTGAGAAAAAGTGAATTGAAAAGCCAAGCAACGAATTTGTTGATATATATAGGATTAAGAGTTTGATTAAGAAAAGAGTTCTAATCAGACACAAACACTAAAAATTTTATTCCGGAGGATCTGACCGTTGGAATTGGATGAAATTTTATAGAGAATTATCTGAAGATGAGAGGAATCTCTCCAAAAAATTTCAGCTCGATCGGACCGTTCAATATTTTTTAATATTTTTTTTTGCTTGAGAGTTTTATGTTTTAAGGACTCTTAGAGAGTTTTATGTTTTGAGGACTCTTCTATATAATAAAAATTCAATTAAAACTCCATTTTAATTCCAATTTCGAAACCGTTTGAAATTCTCGCCTTTAAAAATAATAACCAACATATTTGAGCAATAAAAATAATTTTATCTCAAAATTTATTTTTTCTCTTTATTTTGAAAATACCCTAAAAATTACGCGGGTTGTGATACTTCCCCACTAACAATGGAATTTCACCCTCGAAATTCGCCGCAAACCTAACTCTAAAAAATTCGGCCCCAATCTCCAAAAATAATTCTCACATCTAATCTAGATGCCTAACGTGAAACAATTATCTAAAGATTTTATCTCCAAATTTGCGCCCCAAAAATGCAACAGACCCAAAATCCAAGATCCGAGGGTCGTCATATACCTAAGCTCTCATACCATTTTGTAACACCCCGCCCGCCCGGGGAGAGCGAACGGAGCGCTACTGTCGAGAAACTAAATCAATTCCATAAATAACAAGGTATAGAGCATCAAATCCCATAATAGAAAAGAAACCATTAATCGCATCTTCAAATTAAATACAACAATTCTCTCGAAATAATTATAACAATCTAACTACCTCGAAAACAGATAAATCTCCAAATGCTCTATACATCAAAATAAATGCAATTCTTCCAACTTGTATTCTCCATTAATCTTCCCAAAATAATCCACGCTAAAATCATTCTCCAAAAATCCAAAGCTCCAAAAAATTCGCGCTAACCTGCCACTAAATCAAAATATGGGAAAGTACACAATACGACAGGAAAGATGCTCAATAAATATGTTAGGGATGAATAAAACGTAACAATACGAATACGAATATTCAAATCAAATGCAAATCTCAATAGCATTTTATCAATAAATTTCTCAACAACACATTAACCGGGTCACCAGGCTTCACCCCATCCGCATATGCTTTATCAAGTCATAGCCATTGGAAGAAATAATTTTGGCGGGTGCCCAACGTTCTTACCATATTAAAATCTCATGACAACGTGCTCAACAACAACACGAATAAGACCAAATGAATCAAAATAATTCCCACAATTACTTTCCAGATTTCAATGAATTTAACAATTCAAAATATGAGTTAAATTAAAAAGAATTCAACGGAATAAACACTCGTGAGATTAATGAGCATATTGTGTAAAACCCCATACCTCAAAATCATCACATAATCCAGCCTCAAAATCTAAGTACACCATCACGTTCCTCTCGCGAAAATAATCAAATCTCGTTCTAGCCCAAACTCGAGAAAACACCAAATAAGCCTTCTAATCTAAGGTTGAAATCTTGAATAAGTTTGGGGCTATGGTTTGTAGATGAAAGGGAGTAATTTTGGAGAGGTGTTCTGATTGAAAAGTTTGAGAAAAAGTGAATTGAAAAGCCAAGCCACGAATTTGTTGATATATATAGGATTAAGAATTTGATTAAGAAAAGAGTTATAATCAGATACAAACACTAAAATTTTTATTCCGAAGGATCTGACCGTTGGAATTGGATGAAATTTTACAGAGAATTATCTGAAGATGAGAGGAATCTCTCCAAAAAATTTCAGCTCGATCGGATAGTTCAATATTTTTAAATATTTTTTTTTGCTAGAGAGTTTTATGTTTTAAGGACTCTTAGAGAGTTTTATGTTTTGAGGACTCTTCTATATAATAAAAATTCAATTAAAACTCCATTTTAATTCCAATTTCGAAACTGTTTGAAATTCTCGCCTTTGAAAATAATAACCAACATATTTGAGCAATAAAAATAATTTTATCTCAAAATTTATTTTTTCTCTTTATTTTGAAAATACTCCAAAAATTACGCGGGTTGTGATACTTCCCCACTAACTATGGAATTTCTCCCTCGAAATTCGCCGCAAACCTAACTCTAAAAAATCAGGCCCCAATCTCCTAAAATAATTTCTCACATCTATTCTAGATGCCTAACGCGAAACGATTATCTAAAGATTCTATCTCCAAATTCGCGCCCCAAAAACGCAACAGACCCAAAACCCAAGACCCGAGGGTCGTCATATACCTAAGCTCTCATACCATTCTGTAACACCCCGCCCGCCCGGGGAGAGCGAACGGAGCGCTACTGTCGATAAACTAAATCAATTCCATAAATAACAAGGTATAGAGCATCAAATCCCATAATAGAAAAGAAACCACTAATCTCATCTTCAAATTAAATACAACAATTCTCTCGAAATAATTATAACAATCTAACTATCTCGAAAACAGATAAATCTCCAGATGCTCTATACATCAAAATAAATGCAATTCTTCCAACTTGTATTCTCCAATAATCTCCCAAAATAATCCACGCTAAAATCATTCTCCAAAAATCCCAAGCGCCCAAAAATCCGCGCTAACCTGCCACTAAAACAAAATATGGGAAAGTACACAATACGACAGGAAAGATGTTCAACAAATATGTTAGCGATGAATAAAACGTAACAATACGAATACGAATATTCAAATCAAATGCAAACCTCAATAGCATTTTATCAATAAATTTCTCAACAACACATTAACCGGGTCACCAGGCTTCACCCAATCCGCATATGCTTTATCAAGTCATAGCCCTTGGAAGAAGTAATTTTGGCGGGTGCCCAACGTCCGTGCCATATTAAAATCTCATGACAACGTGCTCAACAACAACATGAATAATACCGAATTAATCAAAATAATTCCCACAATTATTTTCCAGATTTCAATGAATTTAGCAATTCAAAAAATGAGTTCAATTAACAAGAATTCAACGGAATAAACACTCGTGAGATTAATGAGCATATTTTGTAAAACCCCATACCTCAAAATCATCACATAATTCAGCCTCAAAATCTAATCACACCATCACGTTCCTCTCGCGAAAATAATCAAATCTCGTTCTAGCCCAAACTCGAGTAAACACTAAGTAAGCCTTATATTCCTAAGGTTGAAATCTTGAATAAGTTTGGGGCTAGGGTTTGTAGATGAAAGGGAGTAATTTTTGAGAGATCTTCTGATTGAAAAGTTTGAGAAAAAGTTAATTGAAAAGCCAAGCCACGAATTTGTTGATATATATAGGATTAAGAGTTTGATTAAGAAAAGAGTTCTAATCAGATACAAACACTAAATTTTTTATTTCGAAGGATCTGACCGTTGGAATTGGATGAAATTTTATAGAGAATTATCTGAAGATGAGAGGAATCTCTCTAAAAAATTTTAGCTCGATCGGACAGTTCAATATTTTTAAATATTTTTTTTTGCTAGAGAGTTTTATGTTTTAAGGACTCTTAGAGGGTTTTATGTTTTGAGGACTCTTCTATATAATAAAAATTTAATTAAAACTCCATTTTAATTCCAATTTTGAAACCGTTTGAAATTATCTCCTTTGAAAATAATAACCAACATATTTGAGCACTAAAAATAATTTTATCTCAAAATTTATTTTTCTTCTTTATTTTGAAAATACCCCAAAAATTACGCGGGTTGTTACATCTATCTCCTGAATACCTGCTCAACACGCTCTATCGTTGAACCTAACGTTCCATTGGATCCATCATCGACCTCATTCGATCCTTGAGCTGCTTCGAGAGATTCTGCCTCTTGGGAGCAGCCAAGTGAACTTTTTTGGCTACTGCTTATCCTTTTGTCCCTTCACTATTTTGGCCGTTCACAGATCCCATCCTTTCTTTAATAGAGGGAACCCTTTCACCTTCCATCCTTCTTATCAGCACCCTAAAATCTTCTTCCAACTCCGTGTAGAAAGTTGCGTTAGTCAAATGAGCTTCTTCGGTGGCGAAAGGCTTATTCGTAGCACGTATAATGATCTCAGTCCCTTTAATATTTGGCTTCGCACATTGATGATACGTCGAAAGGACTAGACCCTGGTTGTGGATCCATATCCTCCCTATCAGAAGGTGGTACGAAGTGGAACTTTCAATCACATGGAACTTGATATGCGAGGTAAGGTTCCCCATCATAGTCCCCATATTTATATATCTAATAGGCTTGGATGATTGATTATCATAGCCAAAAATCCGCAAAGGCATTGGTATTAATCTTTCCTCCGGAATGTTGGCTGTCCGGAAGGAACTGATAGGCATGATGTTGATTGATGCTCCCCCATTCATTAAGGCCCTTGCAAAGCTTACCCCGTTGATGCTTGCCGTTAAGTAAAGGGGCCTGTTGTATGGAAATATCACAGCCTTATCAGCATCACTAAAAGTTACTTCAGACAAAAACTTTCTCACTAGCCTGGCCATGGGACCCTTCCATCTCAATGAGGGTGCTGAGTTCTTCCTTATGATATCTAAAATCGCTTTCGTTATCTCCAAATGTTTTTCCTTCGATATCCCCACTTGGTCGTAGAACCATAAGAACTTAGGCAATTGCGAAACAACTTGGTACTCTAAACTTAGGTGCACTTCTTCCTCTTCCAGGTTGTATACCTCCTCCACATCCCTTGTACTTTCTTCATCATAGGCTATGACCATCTTGGATATGCCCCTTGTACAATCTTCCAAAGTTTCCTCAAAGTCTTCTCGTTGGAACCCCAGTTCCCTCGCTTCTCGTTCGACCTCCTCATCATAGGCAACCACCAGATCTTCTCCATGTGGTGGGAGGCGATTAACATTTACACTCTCTTGGGGGATATGCAAAGTTCCCATCTTCATGTGTTTACTGATGATTTTCCTTAGCATTAAATAGGTCTCCGTTGGGTGACCTAAATTTTGATGGATCTGACAATACTTAGGGTCAACTCTCGTTGCTGCATCTGGATCCACAGTTGGAATGCCCTTTGGTTCGTACACCATTCTTCCTTAAACCATGGTCTTGTAACAACTAATAACCTCTTTAATGGTGCAAGGCAATGGTGGTGGGTCTTCTCTATCTCTTCCAAACTTTCTCTTGTTATCTTTCTTTGACTGCTTAGCCTCTTTGCCTCCGCCGGCGTATCCTACCCGTGGGGGCTGGTCACGTGTTGCAACGGGTTGGATCGGCTGCCTGAACAACCTCAATACTATGATGGGGTTCGACCTAACCACCAATAATATATTTCTTGCTTCTTTCAGAAATGCTAAGAAAGTTCCCTTGCATGTTTCATTAATGAGGTGACAGATATATTCCTGGAGCAAACCTTCAGCGCAAAGTTGCAACAATTTGAACTCTTTGGCCTCCTCCCTCAAATCAAGGGACATTTACCTGAATCTTCGCACATATGCCACCACGTCTTCCCCCTGTCGTTGCTTCTGCCTACCTACCTGAGTCAACGTAAACTCATCTTCTGCCAGAAAGAACTTCTGGACAAATAGCATATGTATCTCTTCCCACGTCAAAGCACTTTTTGGTGCCAAATGGGAGTACCGGGTATAGGCTTTATCGATCAAGGATTTGGAAAAATCCCTGAACCTGAGATTTTATTATTGGAATGAGATCCTGAGTGTTCGATGAAGCGTTTAATATGCTCTTTCGGGTTCCCCCCCTTCCCAGTGTATTTTTCAAATATGGAAGGGATGTAGTCTTTCGGGTAGGGCTCATCATTGTATTCTTGAGGATAAGGCATACAAAAATCATCATACACCGATCCCACCTCGCCAGCTGATTACGAGGAAGCTCCTATCATCTTCAACATTTCTTTCTGCCTCTCTTTCCTTATCTCCTCCAAAGCAGACACTGGTGTTTTCTCAATCGTTGGTGGAATGGGCAGAGGGACCACTGGTGGAACACTCATCGTACCTGGAGTGGACACCATATGTGGAATGCCCGTCACACCTTGGGTTACCACCATTGGAACAGGAGTGGGTGTTATGTTCAATGGGACAGTGCCTATTGGAACTGCACTTGGTAGGGCTATCGGAGCCACCATTGGCGTTACGAAGGAACTGGCATCAAATCCCCCAACACTGTTGAAGCAACGAGGGTCTATAGAAACTCATAAAACTTAGTCATGAGGAGGGACACCTGACCTGGCCCCATCCCAGTGCTCGTGGAAACTTGCGTTACCCCTGGGATACCCGTCGTCGTTTGAACTAGAGGCACATACAATAGAGGGACCCCATCCCTAGATGCCTCAATCTCTCTCGCGGCTAGCTCTTCTTGGAGTTGAATAACATCAAAGTATATAGCACGATTAATATTTTCCTGAGCCATACTTCTTGAAGAATACCTCTCCAGCAGAGTCGCCAAATGTAAGAGGGTAGTACCCTTGTAGCCTGGGAGTACGCTAATACTAATTGAGGTGTAACCCCTATAATTATGGTGATAAATGACGATCCAGAAACTCTTCAATGGACACAAATAAACACACAATATTGTATTTTATCAACACACAGATTGGACTCATAATACACTCGTGTATAACCTAAACAACAGTAAAGGAAACTCAGAAACAACTCAATCAGAGGGAGAGAGGAGTAAGCACTCTACATACACCTTGACAGGCAGCCAAACACAGCAACAACCCCTAAAAGATCTCTAGTTAGTTATAAAACCTTCACAATAAATGACAGTAGTGGGTGAGTAAGAGATCTAGTTTGCAATAATTTTTCTCTTGTTTATTCTCTCTCTCGCCAATAAATCTCTAGAAAGAACTCTGAAAAAACCATTCCCCCCTCAGAAGTGGTTGAGGCCCATAAATTTCCCCCCACACCACTCCCGAGGTGCCTCAGTCTTTCACAGTTGTAAAAAACGTCCCTCATACTTTATGTAAAAAACATTAAATTCCTGATGGACTAGTCGCTCCACGTCATAAACATTAAATGCCAAGACATGTCTTTTGCCTAACCACTGTGCGTCAGGGGGCTGTCATCACAGAGGTGGATCAACAACTATTTGACAAATCCAATTACCACGGTGGTTTACTCAAGTACAGATTTGACATTTCTTAGATGGCTAGTAACATCACCTAAAGTAGTTGTGACATTAAGTAGAGGGTTGTTTGGTTCACAACTCAACGCATGATGGAACTCAAGTACGCTCCGCCCAAGATTGTATGATCAAAGGTCTTTAGGTATTTTACCATGTTTTATTTAAGATGGTCAGAACAAACCCCGACGCTGCCTCACTTCTCAATCCTCTAAACCAAGTCCCTCTGAAGTTCCCCTAGTGAGGTCTCTCGATAGAGCATGAAAGCTCTCCCAAGCCCGGTCTCTCGCGAGTATCGTTTGACGTCATACTAAATAGCGCTATGATCGTTGCATCATTACAATCATTATAGCTTATAGCCAATATAAAAAGGATACAACATGACTAAGTAAGACAACAAAGCTAAAGGATGAGCCCTCTCGACCAGTTACTTCACTGGAAGATCTCCCTGGGCTGCCATGCTGAGCTACCTTACTTGCGTTGCCACGCTGTGCTGCCTCGCTTGAGTTGCCACGCTGAGCTGCCTCGCTTGAGTTGCCACACTGAGCTGCCTAGCTTGAGTTGCCACACTGAGCTGCCTCGTTGCCTTATTCCCCCGAGTCTGTTGTATTAGCTGGGGGGGGGGGGGATTATCTCTAATATTGAGATTATCTTTAAGCCCCCCCTATAGAGACATATTGTTTTTCCTTTATTCTGGAAAAATGATGTCTGTCTCGGAGGGGTCGAAGTCAGGAACAAAATCAAAGTTGTCAGGTGCGGACGGATCATCATCAGTTGAACAACTCGAGGAGTTTGATGAAATCTCAATGAAAAGTTCTCCATCGGAAGTGGCTGTGACACCCCGCCTAATTAAATACCGGGCGATCACTCCTTTATTAAATTAAATCAAGGTAACCAGTTGGTTCATTCTCAGCATCACTATCGATAAAAATGCATTTTCCAATTTAACACCCTAAATAATTAAGCTAAGTGTCAAAATCATTTTTCATACATACTTTCCAAATTTTATTTAAAGAAAAACATTTATTTCATTAACAACATTCAATAAGTAAGAATCTCACCAGATTAAATTCTGCAACATCAACCAATTAATATAATACATTCTTCAATCGAATGTCAACATACGAAAACTAAAGTCACAAATCCAAACTGAATAAATCCCATAGAACAATACTGGAAATAACTGAAATACAAATGTCCAATAACAATGCAATAATTAAAAGGGCGACACATGCCCAATAAATGAGAATGCTAGAAGTGGAATCAATAAAGGAAGCCGTCTACGCAAGTGACCTGCAACTCCCACCTAAGTTGCAGCACGCTCCTTTCAAGGGATCCTAAGCAAGACGCTCCTGTGACTGGGCACCTGTAATACATACATATATATACACAAGAGAGAGAGAGAGAGAGAGAGAAACGGGTCAGAGCCCGAAAGTGTGTTGGATTTAAAATACGTTTAGCAAGTATTTAAATTAATACAGGCCAATGCAACAACATATTAGTGCGTCACTCTCT
The DNA here is from genome assembly GCA_949130495.1 of Sambucus nigra. Classification (NCBI taxonomy): domain Eukaryota; kingdom Viridiplantae; phylum Streptophyta; class Magnoliopsida; order Dipsacales; family Adoxaceae; genus Sambucus; species Sambucus nigra. The sequence continues at coordinate 391,532,053 of OX422219.1, forward strand.
TGAGAAATATTCACCTCTCTTCTAATGTGCACACCTATCGCACTAAGTTTCCCAACGGTTTATCCTATCATTTTATCATACTAACCTTCCCAATAATTTAGCGTATCTTAACTTACTCATAAGATTTCAAAACCGAACAATATTATTGTTTAAAAAGAATGCTTCCAATTAGCAGCACAACTCTCGTTTTAGCTTTTATTAATTTATAAAGTTTCTCAGTAATATATTATACTTTCACAAAACAAGTATTTACTATTTGAGTCATCAACAATGTCTTACTTATCAAATCACAGTAGGCAGTTTCAAATTTCCAAATCTCATATATATATTAACCACTCGTATAATATATATAAAATAACAGCACCCCACATAAAACTATGGTGCGTACATACTCTACTATCCAAAGCCCCATATCACTCATATTAAGGGGAATACATTTGGAATCACTCTCGAAATGTATTAACATAAATACACAAACAATATTGAGGCGAAGAATAGATTCCAAGTCTCTAAGAGGATGGCACATGCCTACGTCTCTTAGGACCGTCTGAACTATCACATCGATAGCCTGTACCAAGGATATCTATCTTCTAGGGTACAAGTCAATATCCACCATAAAGGTCCCATCGAGATAAGACTTGTCCCAGCGCGGTAACCTCAGGGATAGCAAGTAGCGTGGGCATGATTTTCACAAGTATATAATATATGTACACACAATCATATAAATATACCACTTTATCATATTAATATAGGTTCTTCTCGTCACCCATAATTATACCATTTATCCTTAATTTCACATTATTAGAATTACGTATAAGGTTTCATCTCTAACCTTAACTCGAAGGGCTTTCTCACTTAATACGTGACATTCGTGGACTCTATCCTTCCAAGTAGGAAATTCAGTAGGTATACCTCTATTTACTATCGTAGCTATTCGCCGCAATCTCTCACTTGAAATACGTAGTTTCATCGTTCATTATATAATTATCCCAAAAATAAGATTCTCGTCTTATAATAAAGTTCCCAACACTTATTCATATGTCCTACTAGTCTTTCCTATCTCCCAAAACATTTCCTTAAGAATACCCAAGAATTATTTCGCGATAAATTTAATTTAACTAAGTAAACAAGGGAAATAGGAGTCTTCCAGGAGGGGTCGATCGATCGAGGTCTGGGGCTCGATCGATCGAACCTTCGATCGATCGAAACTCCAGGCTCGATCGATCGATCAAGCAGGTCTGTGAAAATCTGCAGAAATGCAGTTACGGGTTCTACCAATTTTCTTCATCCAAAACCATGTTTTTCCATTCTAAACGTCCCAAAAATCCTACTACTATCATTATAACAATATACCAGATGTTTACAACGTAAAGCATGTGTATATCTAACATTAAACATGGATAATTAACCCAAAATCACATCTAATCATCAAGAACCCTAGAGTTTTTCTTAATCATGGTTCTAATATGTTTTTACCAGAATTTCCTTCTAATATATCATCAAAATTTCGTGGGTTATATTCCTCTACATGGCAAGGATTCCAGAATTTTCATATAATCAATACTACATGCATTTTCCTAACACAAATTGGGTTTTCTTCCATAGTTTTCATCTCTAATCAATCCTAAACTAATATGAAGATTGCACTAACGAAAATACGCAAGATAAATTTATTGCCTGGGATTTTCAAAAGTCTGGTTTGCAGATGAATCCGGTGTGGTTGCATTCCCCTTCTCACGATCTACGCGTTGGTGGTGGCGGTGGTGCAAACTGGTGACTTTTTGGCCTTGAATTGCCTTGGAGCTCCCTCCTCTCTTCTCCAATGGCCGTCACTTGTGTTCTGAATATTCTAACCCTAAAAGACTAACCTAAATGGCTGATATAGGTTGCTGAATTTTGTGGGTTTAATTACCCAAAAAGGTGAAATGACTAAATTGCCCTCACGGGGTACCAATTAGGCTTAAAAACTCCCCGAGACCCAAACTAAACCCCCGGGTACACTTTTCTGACTATCTCGACCGTTCCGGACGCGTTGGCGCACTCAAAACGAACATAGCCCCGATTCAAATTTCCAAAACTATCATTTTATTCACTCGTGACATTCAATATAATCAATATCATATATGTTACTTTTCTCATTAGTAATATTCAACAAATTTCCCATAATTACTAACTCTCGTCACGTTAATGATTATAACATAATTAATTTCTGGATTTTTATTAAATAATTAATTCACATTAAATTTAATAAATCCCCAAATTAATATGGCATAAGAATACTGGGTATTACATACTTCCCCCCTAATAACGGAATTTCGTCCCGAAATTCAAAAAATAAGGCATACCTAGTAAAAACAATTCTGGATATCTCTCACGCATATCTGCCTCGCGATCCCAAGTGGATTCCCCCACATTATGATGCTCCCACTGGACCCGTACAAGTGGAACTATCTTTGACCTCAATATCCTCTCATTATAGTCTAGGATAGCCACCGGTCTCTCCTCGTAAGAGCTATCAGGCTGTAAGTCGATCTCATCTATCGCAATGTGAGTATGGGCCATATCATCCCTAAGATACTGTCTCAACGACGAGATGTGGAATACATCGTGAATGCGATGTAAATGCTCTGGCAGTCCCAACCTATATGCAACCGGCCCAATCCTCTCGATGATGGGAAACGGTCCTACGTACCTCGGAGCCAACTTCCCCTTCTTCCCGAACCTCATCACTCCCTTCATAGGAGATACACTCAATAACACTTGGTCCCCCACACTAAACTCCCGGAAGAACCGTTTCGCATCGGCGTAGCTCTTCTGCCTGTCCTGGGCTACCCGAATACAACTCCTGATCATCTGAATCCTCGCGGAGGTCTCCTGAATCACCTCTGGTCCTAGCAACTTGTTATCCCCCACTTCGAGCCAACAAGCTGGGGAACGACAAGGCCTGCCATACAAAGCCTCAAATAGCCATACCAATCGTAAACTGATACGAGTTATTATAAGCGAACTCTACCAGTGGAAGGTGTGGCTCCCAACCTCCTCCAAAATCAAGGACACACATGCGTAGCATATCCTCTAACATCTGATTAGTACGCTCTATTTGTCCGTCTGTCTGGGGGTGATAAGCTGAACTCAACCTCAACTCAGTACCCATAGCCTCCTGAAAGCTTTCCCAGAAACGCGACACGAAGATCTTGTCTCTATCGACACAATATTCAGGGGTACGCCATGTAATCTGACAATCTCAGAAATGAACAACTGAGCATATTGACCCGTGGTATAATCTGTCTGCACCGGCAGAAAATGAGCCACTTTGGTCAAACGGTCTACAATCACCCAGATAGAATCGTGGCCTCGCTGTGATGTAGGCAACCCTGTAATAAAATCCATGGAAATACTCTCCCACTTCCACGCGGGTACTTCCAATGGTTGAAGCAATCCTGACGGTTTCTGGTGGTCCACCTTTACCAGTTGGCAGGTAGAACACTTGGACACGAACTCGGCGATGTCCTTCTTCATCCCACTCCACCAGTATTGTCGCCTCATATCCTGGTACATCTTATCGCCTCCCGGATGTACTACAAATCGGGACCCATGAGAATGAGTCATCACTGCATGACATAATTCTGCTCCTTCTGGAACCACCAATCTCCCATTAAACCGCAAACCTCCATCGGAACTAACAGAATAGGACTCAGCGCCCTCAGCTAGAAGTCGCACAATCTGCTCATGGCAAAACGGGTCTGTGGTCTGTGCCTGTAGCACCCTCGTAACAATCTCGGGTGTAACTGACATTACGGATATGAAAGAACGTGCTACTGCGTCCTGGTGACCCAACTCCTTCCACTTTGCTTTCCAGACATCCGCTACCTCGTCTATCGGTCTACGACTCAACGCATCAGCAACTACATTGGCCTTTCCCGGATGATACTGTATATCGAACTGGTAGTCCTCCACAAACTCTAGCCATCTGCGCTGACGCATATTCAGCTCTCGCTGAGTGAACATGTATTGCAATGACTTGTGGTCTGTGAACAAACGGAATTTCTCTCCCAACAAATAGTGCCTCCATATCCTCAATGCAAAGACGACCGCTGCTAACTCCAGGTCGTGGTTGGGGTAATTCTTCTCATGCGACTTAAGCTTGAGGGAAGCAAAAAGTATAGCCTTCTCCTCCTGCTGGAGTACACCTCCAAGTCCCCGTAAAGACGCATCGGTGTAAACCAGGTACTCCACACCCAGTTTCGGTAAGGCAAGGACTGGTGCTGAAGTAAGCTTGTCTTTCAGCTCGTCGAAAGCTAATTGACAAGCATCATCCCAAACATATGGTACCCCCTTGCGAGTCAGATTCGTCAATGGACCCGCTATTTTGGAGAATCCCCGAATGAATCTCCTCTAGTATTCGGCTAATCCCAAGAAACTACGCACTTCTGTCGGTGTCGTGGGCTGTCCCCACTCCCTCACCGCTGACACTTTACTCGGGTCAACTGCTATCCCCTGCTCAGAAATAACATGGCCCAAGAACTGTACCTCTCGCAACCAGAATCCACACTTCTCGTACTTAGCATACAACTGATGCTCTCGGAGAGTCTGAAGAACCTGCCTCAAGTGCTCGGTATGCTACTCCTCGGAGTGTGAATATATCAAGATGTCATCTATGAAGACGATGACATACTGATCTAAGAACTCTCTGAATACTCAGTTCATCAAGTCCATGAAAACGGCTGGAGCATTTGTGAGTCCGAACGACATTACCCTGAACTCATAGGACCCATATCTCGACAAGAAGGCAGTCTTTGAAACATCCTGCTCTCTAATACGTAACTGATAGTACCCCGACCTCAGATCTATCTTCGAAAAGAAAGTTGTTCCCCTCAACTGGTCGAACAGGTCATCGATTCGAGGCAACGGATACTTATTCCACATCGTTACCTTGTTCAGCTCCCGGTAGTCCACACACAATCTTAGTGAACCATCTCTCTTCTTCACAAACAAAACTGGAGCGCCCCAAGGTGAGGTACTCCTACGAATGAAGCCCTGACCTAACAGCTTCTCTATCTGATCTCGTAGCTCTCACATCTCTGCCGGAGCCATACAGTACGGTGCGCGTGCTATAGGTCTCGTATCTGGCAATAAATCTATGACAAAGTCTATCTCTCGACTGGGGGTAGGCCTGGTATCTCCTGAAACACATCGGAATACTCCCTGACAACTGGGATCGAATCTAAGGGAATCACAACCTCCTTAGAGGTATCCTCCTCTATGTAATACAAATGAGCGGTCGAACCTCCCTCTGGGCGAGGCATCGCCACTACAAACATCTCTTGCCCCGGAATGGCAAAAACAATGCTCCCACCGAAGCAATCAATCATGACTCTATAAGCTGCGAGCCAATCCATACCAATAATCACATCATGCTCGTGCATGTCTAAGACTAACATGTCTGCAGGTAATACCAAGCTACCAATCTCTACCCCCACTCCCCGGCATATAAAGAAAATAAGTGACCCACTCCCCAATGGTGAGTCGACACATGTCACGGTGTTCTCTGCTGTGGCTAACAACCCTAAGGACTTCGCAAAATGCGTAGATATAAAATAATGCGTTGCCCCCGTATCAAATAAAACCCGACCCATAGTACCATGGATAGGAAACATACCCTCAATCGCGGGTGGTGCATGTGGAGCTGCTGCCTGGTGGACGTTATAGACACGTCCATACTGCAATTGCCCCTGCTGCACTGGAGCTGCTGGAATGGCTGGTAGGGCTGGCACCTGGGCTGGAGCTGGGAGGGCAGGTGGAAAAAGTGGTCTCTGCGGCTCATTACGGGCTCCCTGCTGCTGTGGGGCCCTATCTCCCTCTGGGCAATCCTGGCGCCTATGGCCATGTTTACCGCACCCAAAAAATCAGCCTTTGAAGTTACCTCCCCTCTGACCCTGCTGTCCACGGCCCTGTTGGCCGTTACCTCCACGCCACTGGCCCTGTTGGCCCTGATGTGCACGCTGCTGGCCCTGCTGCTGTCCCTACTGTCGGTGTTGGCCCTGCTGGCCCTGCCTAAAACCCCCAAATCCCTGCCTAGGATCACCTGAACGGAATCGTTTAGCAGGGTCCCCCTGATGGGAACTCTGCTCATGCTGGCGAGTCTGTTCTTGAGATGGTGCCCCACTGGCACTATTACCCCCGGTCCTGCCCTGCTGGCTGGACTCTCCTGCTGTCTTGCTTCCCTGAAGATGGAAGCGGTGATCCTGGAAATGTAGCAATGCGGCATTGAGTACATCAGTAAAAGTACTCAGGGATAAATTCCCAATAAGGTGCTGACGGATCCTCTAAGCTAACCCGTCGACAAACAGCATAATCTTCTTGCTCTCAGTAGGTGCCTCGTCTGGCACAATAGTGAGAAGTCTCGTGAACTGCTCCTCATACTCAGCTACAGTAAGGTTCTCCTGCTTCAGATTTAGTAATTTCCGCCTCATCTCAGTCTGCACTGCGGGTGGAAAATACTTGCGGTCGAACCGCTCCCAGAACAACGGAATAGGGATCGTGTCCCTCTCCTCCAAAGTGGTAGTGGACTCCCACCACTGCAATGCGGCTCCCGCCAGCTTAAAGGAAGCCAATAACTGCTTTTTCACATCAGTGCACTCATACATACGGAGATGCCGCTGGATGTCCTTCTTCCATTGGCTAACTGTAACAATATCGGAGCTACCAAAAAACTCAGGGGGATGCGCTTTCTGAAAAGCATCCCGAACCCTCTCCCATGCAGATGGAAGCTGTGCTGGTACTGGCGCCACTGCCTGAACCTGGGGTGGAGCCTGCTGAATCACCGCTATCGCGGCATTCACCGCCTGAGCAACAATGGCGGCTACTTCATTTGCATTCATTATGCCTGGTGCCGGAGCTGCTGGCTGCTCGGCCTGGGCACGCCTATATTTCGGAGCACGTCTTGGAGGCATCCAAAATGTGAACAAGTTTATTAGTCTACAGTTATCATCAAATCTCAAATAGCTGAAGACTTAAACGTAAAAGCAAGAATACAACAATCCTAAAAATAGGGCTCTATAGCAATAACGTTAAGCTGAAAGCGAAATAAGCCGTACAGATCCTATGGACACTAGAACCTGATGCTCTGATACCACCTGTGACACCCCGCCTAATTAAATACCGGGCGATCACTCCTTTATTAAATTAAATCAAGGTAACCAGTTGGTTCATTCTCAGCATCACTGTCGATAAAAATACATTTTCCAATATAACACCCTAAATAATTAAGCTAAGTGTCAAAATCATTTTTCATACATACTTTCCAAATTTTATTTAAAGAAAAACATTTATTTTATTAACAACATTCAATAAGGAAGAATCACACCAGATTAAATTTTGCAACATCAACCAATTAATATAATACATTCTTCAATCGAATGTCAACATACGAAAACTAAAGTCACAAATCCAAACTAAATAAATCCCATAGAACAATACTGGAAATAACTGAAATACAAATGTCCAATAACAATGGAATAATGAAAAGGGCGACACATGCCCAATAAATGAGAATGCTAGAAGTGGAGTCAATAAAGGAAGCCGTCTACGCAAGTGACCTGCAACTCCCACCTAAGCTGCAGCACGTTCCTTTCAAGGGATCCTAAGCAAGACGCCCCTGTGACTGGGCACCTGTAATACATACATATATATACACAAGAGAGAGAGAGAAAAACGGGTCAGAGACCGAAAGTGTGTTGGATTTAAAATACGTTTAGCAAGTATTTAAAAATTATACAGGCCAATGCAACAACATATTAGTGCGTCACTCTCTTGAGAAATACTCACCTCTATTCTAATGTGCACACCTATCGCACTAACTTTTCCAACGGTTTATCCTATCATTTTATCATACTAACCTTCCCAATAATTTAGCGTATCTTAACTTACTCATAAGATTTCAAAACCGAACAATATTATTGTTTAAAAAGAATGCTTCCAATTAGCAGCACAACTCTCGTTTTAGCTTTTATTAATTTATAAAGTTTCTCAGTAACATATTATACTTTCACAAAACAAGTATTTACTATTTGAGTCATCAACAATGTCCTACTTATCAAATCACAGTAGGCAGTTTCAAATTTCCAAATCTCATATATATATATTAACTACTCGTATAATATATATAAAATAACAGCACCCCACATAAAACTATGGTGCGTACATACTCTACTATCCAAAGCCCCATATCACTCATATTAAGGGGAATACATTCGGAATCACTCTCGAAATGTATTAACATAAATACACAAACAATATTGAGGCGAAGAATAGATTCCAAGTCTCTAAGAGGATGGCACATGCCTGCGTCTCTTAGGACCGTCTGAACTATCACATCGATAGCCTGTACCAAGGATATCTATCTTCTAGGGTACAAGTCAATATCCCCCATAAAGGTCCCATCGAGATAAGACTTGTCCCAGCGCGGTAACCTCAGGGATAGCAAGTAGCGTGGGAATGATTTTCACAAGTATATAATATATGTACACACAATCATATAAATATACCACTTTATCATATTAATATAGGTTCTTCTCGTCACCCATAATTATACCATTTATCCTTAATTTCACATTATTAGAATTACGTATAAGGTTTCATCTCTAACCTTAACTCGAAGGGCTTTCTCACTTAATACGTGACATTCGTGGACTCTATCCTTCCAAGTAGGAAATTCAGTAGGTATACCTCTATTTACTATCGTAGCTATTCGCCGCAATCTCTCACTTGAAATACGTATTTTCATCGTTCATTATATAATTATCCCAAAAACAAGATTCTCGTCTTATAATAAAGTTCCCAACACTTATTCATATGTCCTACTGGTCTTTCCTATCTCCCAAAACATTTCCTTAAGAATACCCAAGAATTATTTCGCGATAAATTTAATTTAACTAAGTAAACAAGGGAAATAGGAGTCTGCCAGGAGGGTTCGATCGATCGAGGTCTGGGGCTCGATCGATCGAACCTTCGATCGATCGAAGCTCCAGGCTCGATCGATCAATCAAGCAGGTCTGCGAAAATCTGCAGAAATGCAGTTACGGGTTCTACCAATTTTCTTCATCCAAAACCATGTTTTTCCATTCTAAATGTCCCAAAAATCCTACTACTATCATTATAACAATATACCAGATGTTTACAACGTAAAGCATGTGCATATCTAACATTAAACATGGATAATTAACCCAAAATCACATCTAATCATCAAGATTCCTAGAGTTTTTCTTAATCATGGTTCTAATATGTTTTTACCAGAATTTCCTTCTAATATATCATCAAAATTTCGTGGGTTATATTCCTCTACATGGCAAGGATTCCAGAATTTTCATATAATCAATACTACATGCATTTTTCTAACACAAATTGGGTTTTCTTCCATAGTTTTCATCTCTAATCAATCCTAAACTAATATGAAGATTGCACTAACGAAAATACGCAAGATAAATAATTGCTTGGGATTTTCAAAAGTCTGGTTTGCAGATGAATCCGGTGTGGTTGCGTTCCCCTTCTCACGATCTACGCGTTGGTGGTGGCGGTGGTGCAAACCGGTGACTTTTTGGCCTTGAATTGCCTTGGAGCTCTCTCCTCTCTTCTCCAATGGCCGTCACTTGTGTTCTGAATATTCTAACCCTAAAAGACTAACCTAAATGGCTGATATAGGTTGCTGAATTTCGTGGGTTTAATTACCCAAAAAGGTGAAATGACTAAATTGCCCTCCCGGGGTACCAATTAGGCCTAAAAACGCCCCCAGACCCAAACTAAACCCCCGGGTACACTTTTCTGACTATCTCGACCCTTCCGGACGCGTTGGCGCACTCAAAACGACCATACGAACAACTTATAAAATATTCACTTTTAATTAACAAAATTTAGTCCCGATGCGACACGGGCGCGCCCCGATTTAAATTTCCAAAACTGTCATTTTATTCACTCGTGACATTCAATATAATCAATATCATATATGTTACTTTTCTCAATAGCAATATTCAACAAATTTCCCATAATTACTAACTCTCGTCACGTTAATAATTATAACATAATTAATTTCCGGATTTTTATTAAATAATTAATTCACATTAAATTTAATAAATCCCCAAATTAATATGGCATAAGAATACGGGGCATTACAGTGGCTTCGGGTTGGATTGGGGGTAGAGAATAAATATTGTTCCATGCCGTATTAATAGCTTCTTGGAGAATAATCGGGCTATCCACATATTCTCGCATCTTTCTCATAACTTGTGCCTCACCAAAAATTCGATTAGTCGATACCATATGTTTCACACCAGTATTGAAGTTCCTCCGATCATCATCCACCTCTCGAACCATGGTACTGAGTTTAAGAAAGACCCGTTATTTCACCGTATCTTCACATCTATTGGTTGGAACTATGTCAAAATTAAAAAGCTGCGAATCCTAGATATTTATCCTGCAAAACAGATTTAGTATATGACGAAAGTAAAGAAGTTATGAAAATATAAAACTAGTATCTTTTCTTATTCTCGTATAGGAGTCTAACCCGGTGCATTTTAGAATCGCAATTTGATACCAACTTTTCACACCCTGTTTTTGGTATGAATATACAAGATATCAACAAAGCAATGATACTACAGTTAAGGCGACAAAACACAACTTTATTCATTGTAGCAATACTAATATCGTATTACATATATTTTACTACCACCACATGGGTGAATTATTCATGTTACATCATATCCTAAAACTAATAAATGATGCAGGTCATCGAGAAATGTCATTTTTTGCTTCCATCTTCCTTAATCTCCTTCCATATATTTGTATATGCATACATATGATACGTGTGTATCATAAAAAGGGGGGGGGGGGGTACGACTTCCTCATCCTAGAACATCTGGAGGAAAATGGAATTAACACTAATATTTTAAGTAGATTTTAACCAATTCTTACCAATTATATGCTTTTAAAGGTTTGAATGTCTATGATTTTAACTGTTTGATAAATGAACCAATAGTTCTGATAAAAGAAGGTCAACATATTCTCGCATCTTCCTCATAACTTGTGCCTCACCAAAAATTCGATTAGTCAATACCAGATGTTTCACACCAGTATTCATCCACCTCTCGAACCATGGTACTGAGTTTAAGAAAGACCTGTTCTTTCACCGTATCTTCACATCTATTGGTTGGAACTATGTCAAAATTAAAAAGTTGCGAATCCTAGATATTAATCCTGCAAAACAGATTTAGTATATGACGAAAGTAAAGAAGTTATGAAAATATAAAACTAATATCTTATTTTATTCTCGTATAGGAGTCTAACCCGATGCATTTTAGAATCGCAATTTGATACCAACTTTTCACACCCTGTTTTTGGTATGAATATACAAGATAGCAACATAACAATGATACTAAAGTTAAGGCAAAAAAACACAACTTTATTCATTGTAGCAATATTAATATCGTATTACATATATTGTACTACCACCACATGGGTGAATTATTCATGTTACATCATATCCTAAAACTAAAAAATGACGCAGGTCATCGAGAAATGTCATTTTTTGCTTTCATATTCCTTAATCTCCTTCCATATATTTGTATATGCATACATATGATACGTGTGTATCATAAAGGGGGGGGGGGGGGGGGGGGGTTACGACTTCCTCATCCTAGAACATCTAGAGGAAAAATGAATTAACACTAATATTTTAAGTAGATTTTAACCAATTCTTACCAATTATATGTTTATAAAGGTTTGAATGCCTATGATTTTAACTGTTTGATAAATGAACCAATAGTTCTGATAAAAGAAAGTCAAGGATCTTTAAACGGATAATCCCATAATTACCAGTTTGCTAATTGGTATAGAGACACTTAACCATGACTAGTATAACCAAATAATATTGTCAACCGAAAAACTTTGGGGAAAAATAAATAGCTAGGCACACTAACTAGTGGCACTCATAAATATATAACAATAAATTCAGGCTCTCAAACATTAGAGACCTATATTTCAAGTAGAAAAATTGTGTGGGATAACACTAAAGTCTTCTCCCTAGTTAATACTGATGCTCATACAAAGACAATTAGCACATAAGTGCATAGGTGTACTGATTTAATCATTTCAATAACCTGATGAAATAAATTATTAGATGAGAAGGGTTTAGATCGATCCAAATGATCATTATTAAAATATCAATAATATTTATCAATATATGTAGCATGGTAGTATCACAACATGCACATACCAAGAGTAAATTGTGGCTATCACAACGTGATATCAATAGTAGTATATCAAGTATGTTTAAATTACTATTAAAAAGGCAAAACCTATTGGTTAGCTATGAAGAATGTGTTTAGAATTGACTGGAGTCGAAAATCTGGAGGCTCAGGTGCCTGATTTTTAATTAATTAACATAGTTGTGAGTATATACTGTTAATAATAAGACTAAATTGAAAAGAAAAATAAAAAATTGTATTTTGTAAAGTTTTAGGGGCTACTTTAAAATTATCTTTGAGAGTTTAAAATGTAAGGTTTAAGGTCATATTTGGAAAAGGGTGTAGAAGACTTTTTGGCTTAAAATTTATTAAAGAATATGTGAAAAAAGTTGGGGTCAAAATTTAAAACTTAAAAAAACTAGGAGGGGTTAATTTGTAATTTTGGAAAAATACTTTTTACCTAAAAGCTTGGTTTTTTGTAAATTGGGTTAGGGTTGACCAAACGTTGTCTTATCTTATACCATTTTGACCAGAAAAATTCAATAAAAATTTTGGGAAAAAAATCAAATTTTTTTTATTGGTCGCCCTCACGCCAAGGTTTCTAGTTAAAAAGTTCATCTTTAACCTCTCAACAATTGACCTAGGTTTAGAAAAAACTTTGACCTCAAATATCTTCTAATTTCCTAAACCATTTGAGATGACTCCTCAACTAATCAACCTAATTTTTCATGAGGAGTTCGAATTTATAGGTTTCATAGACTGAGGTTCAGAAATGATCGAGTTCCAACTACTATATTTTTCTAGAAAATTTGACCAAACATCGTGGAGTTACAGAGTATAATAATGTCTTCTAAGATTATGGTTGGGTTTCTGCTATCCTAAGGAAGAGTTTGGCGTTGGTTTGAAGGATTAAGGTATCCTGGTTAAGGAGAATTTTAAAATTAAAGTTTTTGAATTTCGAAAACACTTTTGAGAAATTGGGGTTCAAAAATTATTAGTTTTTTAAAACGGCCATTGCACTCGAGATTTTGAGCTCTTAAGGAACTCGTTCCTCACTTTGAAATAGATTCAAAGTCAATGAATGGAGTTTCACTAATAAAGATCAAGCTTTAATTGAGTTTTTGAGTTTTTCTGCCTATACAGGCCATTTTATACTTAAGAGCTTGGTTTCTTTGATTGGTTTGTGTATTATGATAGTGCACAAAATATTCTGGATAATAAAAACAAAGAATGATGTATAAAATCATAGGTAACCAATTTAGAGTTTAAAAAAAGCAAGTTTGGTTCTACTGAACTGGTGAGTTTTAGGGTTGTGTTTCATGGGGTATTTATACTATGAGTTAGGGACAGTTGATTGGTGAATCAAGGAGGTGGATTCTCCTTGGTTTTAAGACGATAAATCTGGGCATAAGGTGGTCACATGTGGAAATGGTGTTAGCTTCGTGGATTTTGTCATTTTATGCTGATTGGGATGCTTATTTTAGCAGGGGAAATCTAAATAGGTTTGTTTTAAATTTGGTCCCTAAAAGAATGTTTTATATTTATTTGGTTTAATATGATAATTTCCCATGTTTACATGGCATATGTATAATTTTATGAAAGTTTAAGGTTGGGATGATAAAATTAAATTAGTTGAGGTTCAAAGGTTCGATTTAATATAAGTTTTGGGACTTGAGGTGAAATAGAAGTTAAATTATGCTTCTTTCAAATTTGTAGGGGTATTTTGGTCATTTTGTAACCTTATGGGGTATATTGGTAATTAATCAAAGTTATATGGTTTCATGTGTAGTTTCAACTTTGTTAAGGTGTTTTTGAATATGACTAAGTTATAAAGTGGATATGAGATAATATATGTATTTTTCGGATTGTAATTGATCGTTTTAGGTTTTAATACTATGCGGGTATTACAATAGCAACTCGCATTGATCGTATTTTAGTCCACTAAACTGCTAGCCGCGGTTCAGCTCCAGTTCGCTCGTATAATCTAGCCATAATAATAGTTCGTCTAAGACCATGCCTCTATCCAAGAAAAGCAGTAGCAACGATCTTTGGGGAATTCATCAAGAAGGAGTTGGAGGCACGCCTAAACCCCATCTCAGCCTAGCCTCCAAGGGGCCATGTTATAAGATGTTTGGGCCATGGTTCAACATAAATATTCACTATTAACATAAAGATGTTAGAGCCTCCAACGAAGTTCATCATTCCAAAGATCACTACTTATGACGAAAAGGCAGACCGAGCTCATCCTTTCAGACACTATTGGCAGTCTATGTCTTTGTGGAGCCATCACGATGCCTTTGTCGTGTCTTCCCCTCAAATTTGAGAGAAATAGACCTTAGTGGTTTAAGAAACTAACCCCTTGGTCAATATACTCTTTTGAGGATGTTGGATTAGAAATATACCCAAGAGGGGGTGAATTGAGTAATTTAAATAAAATGGAAATTTAAAACTTTTCAAAATTCTCTTTTAAAAGATTAATTTCAATAGGATTATCCAATTAATAATAAAATAAGTAATCATAAAACAATAATAAAGTTAAACAGTTAATAGAAATATTAAGGGAAGAGTTTAGAGAGACTTTGTAAACCTAGATTTTAACGTGGTTCGACCTTGCCGACATCTACGCTGGAGATGTACTCTAAAAACTTCATTATCCCCGTTCACTAAGGTAAAATCGACAACCTCACAAGGATTTATCACACCTTTAAAATCGCAACAAACAAGACGCCAAACTCACTATTTTCTAAACAGTACACACACTAGAGCCTAAGGTCTAATCCCACATAGACACCCATGATTGCGGCACTACTGGTCGTGAAGATATAATGAAGTTCAATTGTAATGAATATAATAATTTTAGAAACCAAAGTGTAAGACAAATAATTCTTAAGAAAGCAATAATGGTGAAATGGGTTTACTTTATCTCTAGAAAGGTAAACTTTCAAACAATTAATAATACTAGGCTTTCAAGGGTTAAGACTTTAGATCTTTAGCACAAGTGGGTAAGGGATTGAGAACTTTGCTAGATTTGGGTATTTGGTTGAAATTTAGCTCATGTGGAATTCTTAAAGCATCGACTTTAATGAAGTTTTTGAGACTAAAACTACCAAATGGGTTTGAGACTTAATTTCTCTCTCTAGAAACTCAAGTGAGTCTTGGTTTTATTTAGGGTTGTCAATCGGATTAGGTGAACCAAGCTGGGCTATGCTCAAGCTCGGCTCACAATTATTTCGAGCTTTCGAGGTCCGAACTTTTGGGCTTGGGGTTGGGAGGGCCTAAGCTCAAAATAAGTTCACACTTGATAGAGGGCTTCAGGCCTTATTTGGTCCTACCCAAATAAATGGTTTTATTTATATTTTGTTGCCCCATGAAATATTTACAACATGTATTTTAAAAATAATACCTTAAGGAAAGAAAATTTACATAGTTATTCAGAAAGGTAGTCGAGACTAAAGGATTATTCAACAACTTGAACTCAAAATGATGATTTATTTATTGTTCTCAAACTCAACACTCGCACTATATTGGTGTCATTACAATAACTAGCATGTACCCGCGTGATGTGCGAGCGAAAATATATATTACGACAGTTGTCAAAAGGAATAATAAAATTCATTATACTTGCATAAATTAATTATTTCATTATCTGTAATTATCCTATGAAGTCATATAGTATTTGTAAAACCAAAGTTAAATGACAATTTTATTAAAACTTTGCATGCATAAAATGATAGTAGTTCGGGCATACAAAATCAGGCTACATATTTGTTAAATAATCAATTGAATGTAATGCTTGACTTTTGAAAGAAAAAAACTATTTGTAAATTAAAAACTATAAACTTAAGCTTATAAAATACAAAGAAAATGACACGGTAAAATAATTCTAAACACTTTGCTTGAAATAAAGGGTGGTGACATTTTTTCAAATTATTTTAATGCATCTAACTTATATTAGTTATAGCATATAATTATAAACTTAACCAATGAAATACAAAAAAAAAATACACGAAAAAATAATTCTCTACCTATCTCTATCTCTACTACTTAAAAAGAGGAAAATTCCTCTTCAAATCTCATCTCAAAGTACTAAACTACCCTCATTAAATTAACATTTCCTATCATACCCTTAATATTAGTTTCACACATTCATTAAATTGAAATCATTACATGAATCTTAACTTGATTCGTTCTCTCTCTTAATACATTCATCTAACAAAATTTCCAAATACATTCATCTTGAAACCCTAGAAATCAAAAGTCAACTGCCCAAGTTCCTTCATCTTCCCATCACATTCATATTGTATAGTTTCTTCGTTGCTTCATATTGCATAGTTTCTTCGTTGCTGTTGTTTCTTGTCCAAAAAACAAGGTCAATACTCCTAATTTCCTCTTTAATTTTTTACTCCTTTTTCATTTTCCATCAAAAGTATGCATTTGTTAATTTGAAAGCAAAATACATAATTTTTGTAATTATATCTATCTCATTCATGAATGTTGTCTCTCTTTTGTGCTCAGATTTTGTATTTTCAATTTTATTGTTGTTCTATTCATGTTTTACAATAATTCTTAATTCAATGTTAATTTCAAAAAAATTATATATATATTTTTAAGTTAAGGAATTACCAAGTTCACACCTTATTAGATTATTATTTTTTATACATTCATATGTATTTCCCAGTTGGATATATTTGTTTTCATGTTTATTTCTTAAAGATTCTAAAAATTCTTAAAACACTCAAATTACTTTTTAAAAGACAAACTTGCCCTTTGCTCTAAAGATCAAACAAATATTTTTTTATTTGTTAATTTTTTTCAATAAAAAATAGTATTTTAAACTGTTTTTTAAAACATTTTACTTTTATTTTTTAAAATTAAAAAATAATTGTTTTTTATAAAAACTATTAAAAAAGACTGTTATGATACTTTTATAGAAGTTTTTTTTAAAGATAAATTTGAAAACTGTTTTTTTTTTCAAAAAAAATATTTTTTACATAAAATTGGGAAAAAAATTAACAAATAAAAAACTGTTTTTTATATTAAAAATTATTTTTATAACCGAACACGACTCAAATAAAAGCAACTCGACACAACACGACACGACAAATTTTTTTTTAACCAAACATGAACACGATCCTAATAAAAGTTACACGACACAATATGAAATATTATTTTTTTACAAAACACGAACACAACACAAGTAAAAGTGTCACACCACAATATATGTTATTTTTTTAACCAAACACAAACTCAACCAAAATAAAAATGACACGGCACAACTCAAAATCTTATTTTTACCTATAAAAGTAATATGTGTCATATTCATTTTATGTAAAATTAAGATTTTGAGGTGTGTCGTACCATATCGTGTTAATTTTATTTTGGTCGCGTATTATAAAATATTTTAAATAAAATTTAAAAAAAAACAGTTTAAATAAATATTTTTAAACAATTTTTTAAGTGCCTAAAGATTTTATTTTAAAAAAACTAAGATTCTAATAGGTACTGTTTTGGAACTATTGAATTTTTTTTTTTATAAAATAATTTTTGTAACTATTAGAATTTTTGTAACAATTTATGTAACTATTAGAATTTTTGTAACAATTTTCTTAAAACACTCCCATGCTTGGATTTTACTTAAAACATTTTTTTTAAATAAAATCTTTAGGCACTTAAAAAATTGTTTAAAACTATTTTTTTTGTACATTTTATTTAAAATATTTTATAATACTGCCTATACATACTGCTGACGCGTACCAAGATACTAAAAAATGAACCCCGCCTATGCGTACCGCTGGCCCGGACCATTTTTTTAAATAGTAAAAAGATTATTTTTGAAATAATAAATAATGTTCCTCGCCATCGGTATAAAAAAAATACGAATCCATGTCACGTTGCGTTTTATTTGGGTCGTGATCATGTTACTTAAAAAATATAAAAATTAATTTTCAATATAAAAAACAGTTTTCAATATAAAGAACAGTTTTTTTATTTGTTAATTTTTTTTCCCAATTTTATGTAAAAAATATTTAAAAAAAACGGTTATTAAATTTGTCTTTAAAAAAAACTTTTTTAAAACTATCATAACAACTTTTTAAATAAAAAAAGATTTTTAAAACAATCATAACAATTTCTGCTGGAGGTATTAACCTATCATATTGTGACTATTCGATAGATAATGATGTTGAGTTCGCTCTTCTTACTATCTTGTTGTATATGTCTTAGGTTTATGTTATATATATTATGTGTGTATGCTATGTTTGATCAAATGTACCAAGCACAAACTCCTACATGCTTCCTATTTGATATAAACTCAACTCCATAATTAATTTGTAATTTGGTGTATAGTTGTGTTATAAAGTAATAATATTTCTTAAGGAGCTACTGCTACTCTTTGTTTAAGTTTAATGTTCTCTTTCAGATTACACATAACATGTTTAGTAAAATCTTCAATGAAGAGGAATAAAATGAATATTTTTCGTTTTCTATTTATTTAAAATAGATACCATGATGTTAGATTTTTTTATTTGAGAATTCAAAATCTCAAATCTTTTGATTGTTAGTGTTTTTATAATTTAATTTAATTCCAATTTCCTTTGTGTTGGAATTTTTTCACACTGTATGGTACAATGTATTCATTTTATCTCTCTACATACATATATACTTCTTATTAAGTCTTACGTCGGTTCAGGTTGTAACTCCCCAACTAAGAAAAACATAACTTTCAAGAACAACAAAATAAGTGAGGAAAATGAGTCCAAATTACCTTATTGACGCTGCAATTTCATGCCTTGGTTGAATTATCTTTGTCAACTCAAACACACACTCTAAACTGTATCTTTGGCATCTTTAGATACATAGTGTTCAAATAATTTTAGTTTGTTCTTCCCTGCTCTTAATATTTAGTAATGAGTATCACTTATTTAGTTCATGGTTTATGGATACTTATGGAATACATTGCACTTATTCAAGTACCATTTTTTTTTAATTTTTTAAAATTAATTTACAATTGTTGTTTTCAATTCATCTTATTGTTGAGTAAATTGTTTTAATTTCTTAGAAACTTAGGTTTGACCATGCTTATTAACCGGATGGATTCTCTTTGTTATTTTATAATTTCTATTCAATGAACATGAATGCAGTTTCTCTGTCTCACGTACTTTATCTTTGAAAGTTGTTGTATTGATATGTTATGACTGATAATCCATCCATCATTTTATGTAAATGTAATGACTAAAAAGAACTAATTCCCTGTTTAACTTCATAGTGATGATTAAGTAATTAAACATTTGGGTATCAATTCCTCACTTAGCGATTTCTTTCTAAGGATTGGCAATGGGACGGAAGCAACAACACATGATGAGGGCCCCGAACAGTCTCTCATTGACGTTATCTTCCCATCATTAAATATAAATGCCAACTCGCCAAACTTCTTGACAGATCGAGCAATTATTGTAATAACAAACGAGCACGTAGACTCACTCAATGATATGATGATTGATATGTTCCCCGAAAATTGAAGACATTAAATAGCTTTGATGAAGCTGTGGATGACACGCACAACTATTATCAAGAAGAATTTTAAATTCTTTGATGCCGAATGGATTGCCACTACACGCATTGAAACTTAAACATAATTGTCCAATTATTCTTCTACGCAATATAAATCCATTAATTGGATTATGTAACGGAACAAGAATATTGTACAAAGGTTCTTCGGATAATGTCATCCATGTTCGTCGCTCATAAAGTTGAAGAGGAAGAAGAACCTTTGAATCCTAGCAAACGTCAAAAGCAACATATTTAAGAATTAAATTTTCAGTTTTGAGGATTCCACACTGTTTTTATAAAATGTCATCTTTCAATAACTGCGATTTGGAATTTGCTTGATGAAGCTTTTTTTAACTTCTTCCTTTTTAATGATATTTCCCTATAAATCATTTCAAGTTAATTTGACTGTGATATATTTATTTGGATTATATATATATATATACACATGTTTGTGTGTATTTCTTCCTGCTTTTGAGTAGAGAGTTCTGAGTTCGTTTGTGATAGATTTAGAGTATTCACAGGAATATCTTGTATAGTTTATAGTTGAATGGAGGTTTGATCTTTGGAGTAATGATTGATGCTTCATACTAGGTACTTTATGTTATATTCTAACAAAACAGATTCTACATAATATGTTGCAAGTATTTTTATTACTTTATCCTTCACAGATTTGCAGTGGAAGATTAATATCTCGAAACGGCTACACGTGACGCACGTGACACACGTGGGCACAACTAGTTAGGGGTGGCAATTTTTGACCCGACACGATAACCCAACACGAACTCAACATGAAGTTAGTGGGTTAGGGTTGATGATTTCTTGACACGAACCCGAATATGACACGACTTGCCAACACGAATAATAAACGGGTTGGGTTAGTGTCAAACACGTATAACTCGAAAATGACACGAATAGACCCGTTTAACTCGTATTTTATGGAGAATATATTAGATAATGTATACATCTTGATAGGCATTCTATAAAATTCATGGAGAATCGGATGATAAATTATTTATGTGTTGCAAGAAGTTGAAATTAATTAAATTTAAGTTATTGTAGGCCTATCATTGGTATGATTGGTTAAAAGAGAAGAAAAAAATTATTTTATGCTTTACTTAATGGGTTATGCGGGTCAACCCGAACACGACACGATAATAAATAGGTCAGGTTAGTGTTTGCTCATCTGACACGATTAGTTAAATGGGTCGGGTTAGGGTTGACTAATACTTAACACGAACCCGACATGACACGACCCGAACACGACACGACGCACACGAATTTCCACCCCTACAACTATATGCTTCAAATAGGTGGGGTTGACATTTTTACACTGAAAACAACCTTAAAAGAATAGAGAAGTTTTATTGCTCTTCTTTTTAAGCTTTGGATTCACAATCACCAAAAGATCAAAAGGCCGTCGATCATGTGCTTTAGTCTTTTCCTTGGGTGCATAACCAATATATTCAGTTATTTCTTCCAAAACAATGATCTTTAAAGGGATACCAATTTGAGGAGCAGAAAGGACTTTCCCATAACCTTCACCATGTCATCTATAATCATCTGGATCCTCTCTGACCCGATTTCTTCAATAGAAACCTCTTGGGCCTGTTCGTGAGGTACCGGGTCGCCCAGTTTATGATTTCGGGCAAAGTCTGCTTTTTTTTTTCCACCTAAACCCATAAGCCACCCGACCCGAGCAGAGGAGATATGATTTAATATGGTGTTGAAAGTGGGTGTGGGGTTGAAAATGATTTATCAATTTTCCCAAAAAGTAGTTATCGAAAAATAGACAAACGTTGCCGGGAAATCAAACAATACGGAGAGAAGATATGAGAGAGAGAGAGAAAGGGGAGAAGATATTCTTAAACGCAAATGTAACTCAAAAACTGTTGGAAAAATTGGACTTAGAAAGTTGTCCAAAATTTTCTGGACAGAATTTTAAGCAACTTTGAGCTCAAATTAAGGTGGGACCCACACTACAATTATTGTGGGACAATATACGAACGCGTTCTCCTCCGCAAGGAGATTAATGTAGTATATTTACATGTCCAATTTTATTAAGTTATGAATGATAAATATCTCCCCAAAGTGACTCACAAAGCAATGAAAGTTAATGTATTGGGTATACTTAACTCTTGTCCCACATTAGAAGAGTAGTGGAAAAATGATGAGTTAATATAACCCAAATGATGGACTAAGGCTTGGATGCCTTGGGGTATCCCAACTCTTTGAAGGGGAGATGACCTAAGCTATGCACGGGTTGACTTTCGGTCAAAGGTCCACACGCGTGCGCGCGTGCGTGCGGGTCCGGTCGGCTCGACTCGGTTCGGGCTCGGGCTTATAAAAATCTCCTACATTTTTGGGCCGAATTAATTTAACTTTCTGGGCTTTAAATGTTAATTAATTACGAAATTAATTAATAATTAATTAACTGTTTGTCAGTTAATTTCAAGAGTCAACAGTTAATGAAATTAACTATTTTTGACAGTTAATTTCGGTTGACTGTTCCAACAGTCAACACAAAAGCTATAAATTAAACCTTTCTCCTACAGTTTTGACTACTGAAAAATTTGCCCTCCCATAATTTCGAATTTATGCTGCATCTTTTCCTAGAAAATAATTCCTTTTCTACTGCTACTGCATACATTCATGCATATTATTTCTTTGGTCTGGTTTAGTATAAACACATAATTGTGTTCGAAGAAATTAATCATTATTGTGCTACTTGATTAATTTGGAAATCCGTTCTATATTGGGAGACAATTATTCATTACCTTTGACACTTTGTGGAGGGAATAAATTTGTCTTAAGGAGGCTGTTCTAAACAGGGCTCAGATTATTTTCTATTCTAATATTATTTCTGCAACTACAAGTAAGTATTTCATTTCTGTAATTTCGTTTCATTTCTGTAATTATATTATAATTTATAATTCTGTACAATTGTTTTTAATAAATAGTAGACATAACAATCTTAAGACAAATTTATTAGGTGCTACTGTTTTGTAGTGTACATAATTTTTTTTTACAGAAATTTATTTGTTGAAAATAAATCTGTTTTGATAGAATAAAATTAATTAAATTATTACTTTATTGTAGAAATTAGTAAAACAATTTTGATATATAAATTAATTTCTATACTGTTTTTATATTCTGTTTTAGAAAATAAAATTTTATTTGTGTATTTTTGTTAAAATCTGTTTATGTAAAAAAAATAAATTAATTTTTTAAATTATAATTATGTTTTGTACGGAATTCCTCTTATTATTAAAAATTAGTGTGACACAGATTTTTATTTAGTATAAACTTCTGTTTATATTATAGTTTAATTCTGAATATTAATTGGAATTCCTTTGGAATTTAATTATTGTGAATTATATTTGGAGGAAATTGGTGAACATAATTTTGTATTCTGTTTTTGATTAATTCATTATATATGAATTGTATCATTGATAAAAATTCTGTTTTTGTAACAGAAATGGAATCGCAAAGTACGAACACTACTCCTACTAAACTGATTGTCACCAACACAAATGTGACTGCACCCGTATCTATGCCACACTGGGAGAAATCGAAAAAGTTCATTGGGGCTGACTTCAAACGTTGGCAAAGACAAATGTACTTCTACCTCAATACCTGCCCACTGGGTAGGTTTGTATATGAAGATTACCCCTCTATTCAAGAGGGAGATGACTCTGAAAAGGTTGTTGCTGTCGATGCTTGGAAGCATTCGAACTACCTATGCAGGAATTATATTATGGCCTACTTGGACAAGACATTGTACCATGTCTACTACACGATCAAAACATCCAAGGAATTATGGAATTCTTTGGAAAAGAAGTATAAAACTGAAGATGCTAGGATGAAGAAATTTATCGTCGGGCGTTTTCTGGACTTCAAAATGGTTGATTCTAAATCTGTGATCTCGCAAGTGCAAGAACTCCAAGTAATCCTCCACGACATTCATGCTGAAGGAATGTCACTTAGTGAAACTTTCCAAGTTGCTGCAATTGTTGAAAAATTGCCACCATCTTGGACTTTATTAAAAAATTATCTCAAGTATAAGCGAAAGGAGATGAATGTGGAGGAATTGGTGGTCAGGCTGAGAATCGAAGAAGATAACCGTGAGTCTCAAAAGAAAAGTGGGAAGAATCCGATGGAAACGAAGGTCTATGTTGTTGAAGTTCCTAAGAAGAACAAACGAAAGTATGATGGGGAAGTCACTTCCAAACAGAATAAGAAGAAGTTCAAAGGCAAATGCTACAACTGTGGTAAACCTGGACACCGCTCAAGCGAGTGTCGTAAGCCGAAGAAGCAAAATCGAAACAATCCTCAAGCAAATGTAACTGAGGGTGAGAATATCGCCAATGACTTGGTGGATATGAATCTTTCTGCCGTGGTCTCTGAATGTAACTTGGTTGGAAATACCAAGGAATGGTGGGTGTACACTGGAGCCACACGACACATTTGTGCAAACAAATGGATGTTCACCACCTATAAGCCTTTGGAAAATGAGGAGAACCTCTTTATGGGAAATTCTTCCACTTCGAAGGTGGTGGGACAAGGAAAGATAACTCTAAAAATAACTTATGGAAAGGAATTTACTCTCAACAATATTCTTCACGTGCCTGATATCCGAAAGAATCTGATTTCTAGATACTAAAAATGGTTTCAAGCTTGTGTTTGTGTCTGATCACTTTGTGTTGTATAAAAATGGCATGTATGTAGGAAAGGGCTACCTAAATGAGGGGCTCTTTAAACTCAATGTTCTTACTGTAACCCCAAAAACATCTATTTCAATGAATGAAATTGCTAGTTCTTCTTACTTAATGAGTCATCTAATATTTGGCATGCTAGATTATGACATGTTAATTTTGATACATTGGGTAGATTAGTTAACTTGGAATTTTTGCCAAAATTTGATATTGATAAAAATCATAAATGTGAAATTTGTGTGGAATCTAAATTAGCTAGATTACCTTTCCATTCTATTGAAAGGATAATTGAACCTTTAGATTTAATTCACACCGATATTTGTGATTTAAAATTTGTTCAAATTAGAGGTGGGAAAAAGTATTTTATTACTTTTATTGATGATTGCACAAAATATTACTATGTATATTTGTTTCATAGTATAGATGAGGCTATTAATGCATTTAAACAATATAAGAATGAAGTTGAGAATCAATTAAGCAAAACTATAAAGGCTATTAGAAGTGATAGAGGAGGTGAATATGAATATCCATTTGAGGAATTTTGTTCTGAAAATGGGATTATTCATCAAACAACCGCTCCTTATTCTCCTCAACGGAACGGTGTTGCTTAACGCAAAAACCGTACTTTGAAAGAAATGATGAACTGAATGTTATTAAGTTCAGGAGATCCACAAAATTTATGGGGGGAAGCCTTACTTTCTGCTAATTATATTCTCAATAAAGTACCTCACAAGAAGACTTACAATACACCTTATGAATTATGGAAAGGTCGAAGACCTTCTTATAAATATTTATATGTGTGGGGGTTCTTAGCCAAAGTGATGGTTCCTAAAACTGAAAAGGTAAGAATAGGGCCAAAAACCGTGGATTGTGTATTCATCGGTTTTTCTACTAATAGCAGTGCATATCGATTTCTAGTTTGTAAATCTGAGATTTCGGATATTCATGTAAATACGGTTATTGAATAAAGGGACGCTTCATTTTTTGAAAATGAATTCCCGTATAACATGACCCGAGAATCTGGTTCTTCTAAAAGGATAAATCAAGCTACTACAAGTGGTACTCATCAACATATTAAATCAATAGAGGATGAACCAAGACGTAGTAAAAGAGCAAAAACCTCGACTTCTTTCGGTCCGAATTTTCTAACATATTTGCTAGAAAATGAACCTCAATCGTATAAAGAAGCCATATCCTTACCCGATGCTTCCAATTGTGAAATTGAATCCATATTACAAAATCATACATGGGAACTAGTGGATCTTCCACCAGGTTCAAAACCATTAGGTTATAAATGGATCTTCAAAAAGAAGTTGAAGGCTGATGGATCAATTGATAAATATAAAGCTAGACTTGTAGCTAAAGGATATAGGCAAAAGGAAGGGTTGGATTACTTCAACACATATTCACCGGTAACAAGAATAACGCCCATTCGGATGTTAATAGCAATAGCTGCTATTAATGGACTTGAAATACATCAAATGGATGTAAAAACTACATTCTTAAACGGTGAACTAGACGAGAAAATTTATATGGACCAACCTGAAGGGTTCAAAGCTCCCGGACAAGAAGGAAAAGTATGTAAGCTTGTTAAATCACTATATGGATTAAAACAAGCACCTAAACAATGGCATGAAAAATTTGATAATGCAATGTTATCAAATGGTTTCAAAATTAATGAATTTGATAAATGTGTTTACTTTAAATACATTCAAAATGGATATGTCATTGTATTCCTCTATGTTGATGATATGCTTATCATGGGTAGTAACATGGAAATTGTCAAAACTACAAAACAAATGTTGAGTAGTAGATTTGACATAAAAGATTTGGGAATCGCCGATGTTATATTAGGAATTAAAATTTCTAGAACATCGGATGGACTTATATTATCTCAATCTCATTACATAGAGAAAGTTCTTGAAAAATTCAAGAAGTATGATATTAGTCTTACCAAGACACCTGTAGATGTAAATTTACATCTAGCAAGAAATAATGGTGAAAGCATATCTCAACTAGAATATTCTCGTATTATCGGCAGTTTAATGTATATCATGAACTGTACGTGACCGGACATAACATACTCAATTAGTAAGCTAAGTCGATTTACGAGTAATCTAGGAAGAGATCACTAGAAAGAAATATTGAGAGTTTTGGGTTATTTAAAATATACTAAAAAATATGGATTGCACTACTCAAAATATCCAGTTGTTCTTGAAGGACATTGCGATGCAAATTGGATATTCGATACAAAAGACTCTATGTCTACGAGTGGGTATGTGTTTACCCTTGAAGGTGCAGCCGTATCTTGGAAATTCTCAAAACAAACGTGCATTGCTAGATCGACAATGGAATCTGATTTCATTGCACTAGACAAAGATGGAGAAGAAGATGAATGGCTTCGAAATTTCTTAGAGGATGTTCCAAATTGGTCTAAACATGTGCCCGCAATTTGTATACATTGCGATAGTGAATCAGCGATTGGAAGGGCACAAAATCACATGTATAACGGAAAGTCACGACATATTCGTCGTCGACACAATATCGTTAGACAACTTCTCTCAAATGGAATTATCTCAATTGACTATGTAAAGTCAAAAGATAATATATCGGATCCACTAACGAAAGGTTTAAACCGAGAGCAAGTTGAAAGATCATCGAGAGGAATGGGTATAAAGCCTATAAATAAATAAGAATCAATATAGTGGCAACCCAACCTAACTGACTGGAGATCCCAAAATCTAGGTTCAATGGGTAAATCGAACTATATTGTATTCAGTAAGCACTGGAGGAAATTTAATCCTATCCATTCCAAAGATGAGACAGTGCATATCTGCCGTGAAATTAGGATAAGCTATGCTTTTAATGACATCCATATCTTAGTATGTCTAAGTGGGGTATTGCAGGATACTCTTTATGGAAGTCACCTATGTGAGTAATAAGGGGGCCACTTCTATGAGAATAATGAAAGGCATATTCTCTAAAATACTCACGGAACCAAGTGGTGTTCATGGACAAAATGAACACAAACGTGAGAACCAACTGTGCCGAAGAATTATTGTGTGAATACTGTTGTCTAGGTTTACAAAAATGGTTGACAGTTCAAGGACGTGAAGTCTACTGATTAACCAAGTAAATCCGATGGTATATCACTAAGGAAAGTTCAAGGCCACTAGGCTACTTCTCCCGATGCAATAAGTCTTCAGTTTTACTCAACAAGTGTCTGCATCTGCATTGCATCTGTTCTGTTTTATTTATAGCGATATATCATTCATGTGGGGGATTGTTGGAAAAATTGGACTGAGAAAGCTGTCTAGAATTTTCTGGACAGAATTTTGAGCAACTTTGAGCTCAAATTAAGGTGGGACCCACACTACGATTATTGTGGGACAATATACGAACGCGTTCTCCTCCGCAAGGAGATTAATGTAGTATATTCACATGCCCAATTTTATTAAGTTATAAATGATAAATATGTCCCCAAAGTGACTCACAAAGCAATGAAAGTTAATGTATTGGGTATACTTAACTCTTGTCCCACATTGGAAGAGTAGTGGAAAAAAGATGAGTTAATATAACTCAAATGATGGACTAAGGCTTGGATGCCTTGGGGTATCCCAACTCTTTAAAGGGGAGGTGACCTAAGCTATGCACGGGTTGACTTTCGGTCAAAGGTCCACATGCGCGCGCGCGCGTCCGTTCGGCTCGGATCGGTTCGGGATCGGGCTTATAAAACTCTCTTACATTTTTGGGCCGAATTAATTTAACTTTCTGGGCTTTAATTGTTAATTAATTATGAAATTAATTAATAATTAATTAACTGTTTGTCAGTTAATTTCAAGAATCAACAGTTAACGAAATTAACTATTTTTGACAGTTAATTTCGGTTGACTGTTCCAACAGTCAACACAAAAGCTATAAATTAAACCTTTCTCCTACAGTTTTGACTACTGAAAAATTTTCCCTCCCATAACTCCAAATTTATGCTGCATCTTTTCCCAGAAAATAATTCCTTTTCTACTGCTATTGCATACATTCCTGCATATTATTTCTTTGGTCTGGTTGAGTATAAACACATAATTGTGTTCGAAGAAATTAATCATTGTTGTGCTACTTGATTAATTTGGAAATCCGTTCTATCTTGGGAGACAATTATTCATTACCTTTGGCACTTTGTGGAGGGAATAAATTTGTCTTAAGGAGACTGTTCTAAATAGGGCTCGGATCATTTTCTATTCTAATATTATTTCTGCAACTACAAGTAAGTATTTCATTTCTGTAATTTCGTTTCATTTATGTAATTATATTATAATTTATAATTCTGTACTATTATTTTTAATAAATAGTAGACATAACAAAAACAACATAAATGAAATAAAATATCAAATTACATATTGCAGACTATCTGCATCGAAAAGGAAGTGGGTCTACGGATTGTCAGTAGAAATAGAACCCTTCTTCCCATCTCCATCACCCTCTTAGTGGTTCAATGGGTCGTGGCCTTCGCCGAAAGGCAAAGAAACATTCGAAACAAATTTTAAAATTACAAGGTCCACACAGATAGGGATACCATACCGAAATACACCACAATCGTAACATGAGGGTGAATATTTATTTTTACTCCGTGGAACGAATGTGAAAAATGGGGGGCGTGAGATTGATTTGAAGCAATTGTGGGGAGGAGGCGGTGTGTGAATCTTTGAACGCACTCTATCTTCTCTCAACTGCTCTGTCTGCCCTTTTAAGAAACTTGAATTTGGCTTGACCTTTGACTTTTGATCCTTTCCAATAACTTTTATCCCTTAATTTTAAGTGCCGATAACTCCACCCCGAGCATCTCGAGTGGGGGAAGAAAAAGCAAAGAAATGTGTAAATATCCCTCCAATGGTGTAAACAAGAGAACCGAATTTGAAGTTGAATTTGCAGCGAAACGGGTACAAATTCTATAAAGAGTTCTAACAAATTTTATTTGTTCGTATCAATTTTTACGAACAAATAAAGTTCGTAACAATTATATTTTAGGTTCCTACGAACTTTAAGAGTTCGTAAGAATTATATTTATGTTCCTGCGAATTTCTGAAGTTCGTAGGAATATAATTCTTACGAACTTTAAATGTTCGTAGAATTTCCAAACCTTTTTCTTTACAAATCACCACCGTGTTAACCATGGAAACAAAAGGTAAAAGATGCTTTTCAAATTTACAGATTAACCTTTCGTGCATGTCCACCATTGGACATGCTCTAAGCGAAACATTTCGAACCGAAAATGTCAAATCCTTTAGAAAATATCAATATTAACCTAATGGCATTAAATGTTATTAATACCTCTAATACTATTGTATTAGAGGTATATTATAGATTGATATAAATTTATTCTAACAAGGTTTAAAAGAATATCACAATGAGTTCCACTATTCCCACTCCTCTAAAACATTCCCCCACTCCACCTTTGTATTAAATGACTATATTATCCTTAAAATTTACAAACTCTTTTTACTCATCCAAAATCCATTCATCACTTTCTTTAATGTAAAATAAAAAGGGAGAAAAATTCATACATGTATACGTATAAACAACTGTTATTTATTTATTAAAAAAAGTTTTATATAAATTAAAAACTGTTTTGATCATAAAAAATTATTTATTATAGAAGACTATTTTTTTCAAAAAAATTTGTATAAAACCTGTTTTACTTCTTATAACTGTTAAAAAAACCATTTCAACACTTTTTAAAAAAAAAAAATTTAGTTGTAGTTTTTAAAATAGTATATATATTCTTAGGGCCTAAAGTAATATAAATTATGGATATAAGATAACAAACATTTGGTTTGCACTTTTAGTCCATTTTTTAAAATTATCGATTGATGTGGCAAGCCATGATTGGTTTACCTTTTATTGATGTGGGTCCGCGCCACCGACTTTATTAAAAAATAGAGACTAAAACTATAAATAAAATGTTTGTTGTCCTATTTCCATAATACATATTACAATAGGTCCTAAATTTATAAAGCTCAGTTTTAAAAACTTCTTATAAAAACTAAAATAACGTTCTATATAATATAAAAAATTATTTTTTTAAAAAGTAAACAATTTTAACTGCTAAAAATATGTCTTTTATATAAAGTATTATACATTTGATTTAAAACTACTTTATAAAAAAATAACACTATTTTCTATAAATATAAATAAAAACACTAAAAAACAGTTTTTTTACAAAAGAGTCATGTTAAAAAATGTTTTCGTTAAAAAATAAGCAAAAGTATTTCAATTTTTTTTAATTCAACTGTTGCTTTTAAAAACTGATTATAAAAATTAAACGTTTTTAACTATTAAAAATATATCTTTTATATAAAAAATTGTACATTTTATTTTAAAATATTTGATAAAAACAAATTAACACTTTTTTTATAAATACAAATAAAATACTAGGAAAATAGTTAAAACAATTTATTTTTGTAAAAAATAGATTTTGTATCATATAGAACATTGTTTTAGTTTTTATAAACAAAAATAAAAACATAATTGAATTTTAAAAAAACAGTTGAAATATTTTTCTTATTTTTTAACGAAAACATTTTCTTAACATGACTTTTTAAAAAAATATATGTTTTAACTGTTTTTCTAGTGTTTTATTCATATTTATAGAAAACAACGTTGATTTTTTTTATAAAATAGTTTTAAATAAAATGTACAGTTTTTAGTATATAAAAGATAGATTTTTAAGGGTTAAAATAGTTTATTTTTGTAAAAAAAATTGTTTTTTATTTTTATAGAGATCATTGTTTTAGGTTTATAAACAATTTTTAAAAACAACCGTTGAAACTTTAAAAAAAGAGTTGGCATGTTTTCTTAAACAGCTAGAAAAAGTTGAAACGATTTTTTATACAATTTAAAAAAAATTAGTGTTCAACAATAAACAATTTTTTTATAATCAAAGAAACTTTTAATTTTTATAAAAAATTAATAAATAAAGATATTGGTATTATATATACATATATGAGTTTTTCTCCCTTTTTGTATTACACTAAAGAAAGTGAGGGATGATTTTGAATGAGTGAAAATAGTTTGTGGATTTCAAGGGTAATATAGTCATTCAATATAAAGGTGGAGTGGGCGAATTTTGTATAGGAGTGGGAATAGTTGGACTTTATTTTTAACAGTTAAAATAGTTTACTTTTGTAAAAAATAAATTTTTTATATTATATAGAACATTATTTTAGTTTTTATAAGAAGTTTTTAAAAATGGGCTTTGTTAATTTAGGGCCTATTGTAATATGTATTATGAAAATATGACAATAAACATTTCATTTATAATTTTAGTTTCTATATTTTAATAAAGCTGCTGGCGCGGACCCACATCAATAAAAGGTAAACCATTCAAAACATGCCACGTCAATCGATAATTTGAAAATCTCTATCTCTATCTCTATCTCTATCTCTATCTCTAATCTCTAATACTTTAAAAGAGGGGAGTTTCTCTTCAATGTTCAAAGGACTAAAGTACCCTCATTAAATTTAAAATACCTATTATACCCTCGATAATAGTCTTACATATTTCTCCCTATCTCTATCTCTATCTCTATCTCTACTACTTATAGAGGGAAGTTCCTCTTCAATGGATAAAGGACTAAACTAGCCTCATAAATTTTCAAATTCCTTTCATACCCTTACTAATAATCTTATATATCTCTCTCCTATTCATTCACCATACGAAATCCACTTTCATTCATCACACCTCTCTCCTATTCATTCACACATATCAACCCACCCAAATAAATCATAAGTCATTCATCTTCCCCAAAGAAAAATCAAGAGTCGGTTATTGAAAGATATCTAATTCCAGATTCATTCATCTCGTAAAATGGAAGGTGAAACACCAATAGTCAAATATGCCTCTGTAAGTTATTTGTATAAATAAAGGACTAAACTACCCTCATAAAATTTTAAATTCCTTTCATACCCTTGCTAATAATCCTACATATCTGTCTCCTATTCATTCACACATACGAAACCCACTTTCATTCATCACACCTCTCTCCTATTCATTCACACATATCAACCCACCCAAATAAATCATAAGTTATTCATCTTCCCCAAAGAAAAATCAAGAGTCAGTTATTGAAAGATATCTAATTCCAGATTCATTCATCTCTTAAAATTGAAGGTGAAACACCAACAGTCAAATATGCCTCTGTAAGTTATTTGTATAAATTCCATCGTATAGTTGATTTCAATCTTATGTTTTCTTCATTGATTATTTTTCTGTGAAAAACAAGGTGAATACTCCTAATTCCGTGTATAACTTTTGATTATGTACTGTTTTAAATGTTAATAATAATTTCAGAAGTATACCTACTAATATAAACCATTCATCATGTACAATATTTTAGTTTTAATATTGTTTTTCCCCAGTATGAAATGAAAGTTGTGTTGTGTTTTAGTATTCTAAATTGAAGTTCAATTTGAATGCAATTATAAGCTATTTTCAATTTCAATCAATGGAATGCACATCACGTATTTGATTAAATGTTGACTTTTGGTTTGAAATCATTTTTTGGATTTTCATGTATGATAATGAGAAGTCTTACTATATTATAGTAGGACAATGGATTAACAAATATGGAAACTAAAGTTCAATGCATTTGATTTTTTTTTAATTGAAATCTTATTTGTAATTGTGAATTGTCTAAAATCTTTAAATCAGTTTTTTTAATAGAAATTTTATTTGTAATTTTGAATTGTGCAAAAAATTTCGGGCATATATTATAATTAAAGTTATTTTTATTATTAATAATTTATATATTTACCAAACTATGAACTTAATTAAGTGATTCAAGGATTTAGTCACTTATTCCCAATATGAAGTTTTTAAAGATATATAATAAACTATTAATTCATACATGAAACATGTACAAAGTCAATTGATTATTATATGTAATTGTGTAGGATATTACTGCAATTTGGGCATGAAGAGTGGTATTTTGTTCGGAGATTGAAAGAATTGCCAGTTTGTTTACGAGGTAAATTAAATTTAATTGTGTCTCACTCTAGACTTAAGTTTTTTTTTTCAAAATGCACTGATCCCTTAGGATCTATTTGGATGTTGAGATCGATGTAGTATAGTTATCAAAATATGCATGTAATAACTATCTGAGATATCAATTCTAAATATAGGAAAATCATGTTTTTATATATACGTTATCTTGACTTAACCTTATTTCTGAGCTACAACCCTAATAATATATTTTTTTGTATGAAATATCAGTAATTGTAGTGTGAATGCTATCTAAATTGAACCTAAAATTAAAATTTCACACCCCATTTCGCTTTAACTCGAATACCTGCCGGCAGCCACTAACTCGAGCTTCAAACTCCTAGATCTGAAATCGAACTCTGAGCTCCTAACTCGAGCAACTAAGTAACTCAGAATCCACAATGCCCTCTTTGAAGTCTACTTGAGAATAACGGACTGAGATGAATCAGAGGTTAATGGAAAGGGAGAACGTATAATTCTTTAATGGTCGAAATAATGGCTATTATAAAATATAACATTAGGCCTGATCTCAGGGAAGGTTAATGACATTAGAAACTAAACAAGTGGGTTTGAGGAATCTACAATTATTTTCAAGATGATGGAAAATGTTGAGAACCTATATGATAGATACCATAACAGGATAGAGACAATGTTGCTCTGTTCATAACTTTAGGCCCAAACTTGATTGAGATTATGAAATGTTGAGAGAGGACTTGAACTTCTTTAAAAGTTTTTTTAGGTTGCCATTATAGAACCATGAATTGTAATATTCATAAGCAAATCTTGAGCGAGTAACAAGAGATGTGTTGGATTTAATAGATTATGAGGAAAACTAATTAATGGTTGGAAAGGGGTTGATTTTTAGGCCTCAGTATAAATTGTATGGGTTGTAGATGATGGAAAATGTTAAGAACCTTTATGATAGATACCATAACAGGATAGAGACAATGTTTCTCTGTTCAAAACTCTAGGAATGAACTTGATTGAGATTATGAAATATTGAGGGAGGTCTTAAATTTCTTTAAAAGCCTTTTTAGGTTGCAATTATAGAACCATGAATTGTAATATTCACAAGCAAATCTTGAGCGGGTAACATGAGATGTATTGGGTTTAATAGATTATGAGGAAAACTTATGAATGGTTGGAAAGGGGTTATATAAACTATATGGGTTGTATATAGATAGAATGGATTAGCGCGATCCACATTTTTCAGACCTAATCCTGAAAAAGTTGTTCTTATAATGTTTTGGTAATTTGATACTGCTCGAATTTTTCTTTTTTGTATAATCGCCTTGGAAAGGTTTTCCAATTTCCATGTGCTCAGTCTAGGTTCCAATTAAACGAGATGAATAAATCAAGTAAACACAAAAAATTGTATTCAATTAAAATCACATATTGAGGTTTAATATAGAAAAATATGTAAAGTAGCAATAATCACAACTAGATCAATTACATTGTGCAAGAGGCGAGATAGTGATGTAATGTTATTAGAGACTTTGTAACACATCAATCCTGATAACGATACTTATAAACTCAACACGCACTCCAGAACCGTATCTTTAGTTTCCTTTAATATCTAAGCATTCACGGGTAGATCTTTTTTCATGATTCGGTTCACGTTAGCGATGGGGGGAGATTATTTTGATCACGCGTTGAGTTCTCGCTGTTGTATCCTCCTTCAGAATCCTTATCTAAAATTCGTAATTTCTTAATAATAACTTTTGACTATTCATATTCAACTGTGAGTTAATAAGTAGAAATTAAAGTGGAAGTGATGATTCCAAAATCTAATAAATGTTTTTGGGGGATGGACAAGGATGAGGGTATATCGAATGAGTGAATGTGGCCTTCAACCTGCCATTAATAAATGCTTAGTCAAAAATCTGAAGAAAATATGCAAACTTTGAAGTTAATTTATGCTATGATACTAACCTTAAGTCCACGAGATGTAAACTGCAACACAACTGCAACTATATGTCCAAAATATGTTGATGAGCTATTGTGCCCTCCTCCCGAATCATTATCTGAATCCTCATTTCTTAATCACAACTTTTAACCATTCACATTCACCAGTGAGTTAACAAGTAGAAATTAAAGTGGAAGTGATGGATTACAAAATCGGATAAATGTATTTGGAGGACGAACACACGAGGGGGATATCTAATGAGTGAATGTGGCCTTCAAATTACTGATAATAAATGTTTTAGTAAACAATATGAAGAAAATATGCAAATTTAGATTTTAGTCTATCTATAAACACTAACTTTAAGTGTGTTCTCCTTATGTCGCAAATGATGGTAAAATTCGTAAGTTCAAAAAGTAAGATAAATTAATCTCTTATCATGATTTTTTTTATAAATGTATTCAATAGATATGGAAGTAAGTCACTTACCTACATTTTGAAAAAAGGAAACTATAATGAAATGCAACATATACAAGGAGAAGTAATAAATAATACAGTCTAATCAAACACCAAATAACTTCCAAACAAACCAATTAGAAGCCCCTTATGTCAAAATACATACAAAAGTCCTAGTTATGTGTAATGAAAAAGCTTATTGGTGATTGGACCAACAACCAACTCCCCAAACTGGTGGCTGACTCAATAGAAACCTAAATAGGAAATATAAAACAATGAGATGATGAAGAATACAGTGTGTTTAAAATGAAAATAGGCTTCTGGCAGGTTTATCGTAGTTTCATATGGATATCTCATTGCATGACCTCACTGGTAATTTGAACTTTAACACCATCTGAAATCAAGGTATGCTTAAGAATAGGCCCATCACTATATTTATTGACAGTGACAACACCAACAACTACCTCAATCCCGAGGTTGCCATAAAAGGAGGTTGTTTGGAAAATTATTTGGTAGAACCCATAGTGTAGCTAATGGTAAGCTTTGATACTGGTGTTAGATGAGTGATCAAGGCCAAGTTATCTAAACAAGAATAGAACAAATAAGTGGATGAAATCAGGTTAATGCCTTTAGGAGTATGCGACATGATGTCAAGGTGTGATTGGTTGAAGAAATGTGGCTATGTTCTCATTAACGTCAAATAATTAGAGATATATGTTAGCAAATATACATTGTTTTAGATTTCAGCTTCCTACCTATCAAAGTTATATAAAGGATATAAACCTGGAGGGCCTTTAACTTCAGGTCCCTTAATTTAAAAAGAGTTTGAATGAGATCTATGATAGTTTTAACTTTGTAATTTGATTCGTCTCTGTAAATTTAAGTTTTCCTTTGTGTAATACAATTGTCAAAAAATATATCATAACTAGAGACTAGACCTAAATATGTATTAATTTGGTGGCTTTGAGTTTTGGATACAGTTGTTATTATTTCACTATTTATGTTGTGTCATGTCTTGATGTGTTTTATGTTGGTACTAAGTAATAAGAGTTTTTTTCTTAAACATAACTGAGTTGATTTCATATCTTCTTATGTCATTATCGGTACATTATTTTACATATATTTATTTCATCTACTTCATTACCTATACATAATTTGTTATAGGTTTTACGCTTTACATAAACAATTTTTAAATTCACAGCTTCTTATTCATTTATTCAGCTCATCCAGTTGAATATCCGGACTCGCCCACACGTGCAACGCACGTGGGCACAACTAGTTTAATAAAAAGAGGGGAGTTCCTTTTCAATGTTCAAAGAATTAAAGTACCCTCATTAAATTTAAAATACCTAGTATACCCTTGATAATAGTCTTACATATTTCTCCCTATTTAATAACACAACATACGAAATACCCACATTCATTCCTCCCATCTCTCTTCTATTCATTCACACATACCAAACTATCCAAATTCATTCATCTTCCAACCCTTATCCTAAATATTTACTCTCAAATACATATGACAACTCACATTCATTCACACATAACAAAACATCCAAATTCATTCATTCATCTTACAACCCTGGAAATCAAAATTCAGTTGTCCCAAGCATTTACTCTCAAATACATATGAAAAATCACAATTCATTCATCTTCCCAAAATAAAAATCAACAGTCACCTAGCCCAATAATTTAATTCCAGATTCATTTATCCTTTGAAATGGAAGCTAAAAAACCAACAATCCAATATGGCAACGTAAGTTATTTGTATATTAGATATGTCTATATCATTGAAATTATATCGTCTATTTCATTGGTTGCTCTTGTTTCTTTTTCAAAAACGAAGGTGAACACTCCTAATTCCATCTATAATTTTTTATTATGTCCTTCATTGTTGCTGAAAATTATGCAGTTATTAATTTAAAAACAATTACATAAATTTTATATAGCTATCTATCTCATTAACAAATTTTTATTTTTATGCATTCATTGTACTTCCCATTTTTACATGAATTGGAAAACCTTATATACATTAACATATGCGTACTGATATATGCCTATTAATATAGGCCTACTGTTTTAAATTTTAATTTCAAAAGTGGATTTGAAAACCCTTATATACATTGACATATGCGTACTGATATATGCCTATTAATATATGCCTACTGTTTTAAATGTTAATTTCAGAAGTATGCCTACTGATATAAAAAAATTTGGTACTATAGATTCAAAATTTTGAACCTCACTTAATGCTTATTTTTTATTCATTGACATTTGCCTAATGTTTGGGGTTTTCTTCTAATTCCAAAAATTTCACTCATGATAACAATTTATTTTAATTAGTTTCGTGTAACTCTGATGAAGGTAGTTGAAGCTTCGACAACGAGGGTGGGTGGTGGTGGGGATTGAATGCCGCTAACGCGAACCTTTAAAAATATCATAATTTTGAAAAAAAAAAGAGGTTTGAACCCCCTGAATTTTTTATATATATATATATATATATATATATATATATATATATATATATATATATATATATATATATATATATACACACAAACATAGTAAATGTTACTGTTTGTGAAAATGTTAGATATATAAAACTATTTCATAAATATATTAACACAGTAAATGTTATTGTTTGTGAAAAGTTACAGATATAAAACTATTTCACTTTCTGGTGAATACAATAAAGTTTCATATCTGTGACATTTTCACAAACAATAACATTTACTGTGTTAATATTACACAATATATATATTGAAAAAAAGACACCTATTTTTATTTTAACTCATTTAGTCGTTCAAACACTTATTTATCCAATATTCTCTTACTTTTAAAGGTATGCACCACCGACACCTAATGACACCTTACTCACCGCAAACCGGAGCTCTGGTGGATCCAAATCCTATTTATCCAATAGTTTCGTTTATATAAATATCTATCTCATTAACAAATTTTTATTTTTATGCATTGATTATACTTCCCAATTTTACATGAATTGGAAAACCCTTATATACATTAACGCATGCGTACTGATATATGCCTATTAATATAGGCCTACTGTTTTAAATGTTAATTTCAAAAGTGAATTTGAAAACCGTTATATAGATTCACATATGCGTACTGATAGATGCCTACTGTTTTAAATGTTAATTTTAGAAGTATGCCTACTGATATAAAAAATATTGGTACTATAGATTAAAAATTTTGAACCTCACTTGATGCTTATTTTTTATTCATTGACATTTGCCTAATGTTTGGGGTT
This sequence comes from Sambucus nigra, assembly GCA_949130495.1. Classification (NCBI taxonomy): domain Eukaryota; kingdom Viridiplantae; phylum Streptophyta; class Magnoliopsida; order Dipsacales; family Adoxaceae; genus Sambucus; species Sambucus nigra. The sequence goes on from OX422219.1 coordinate 391,571,210, forward strand.
TTCCTATAATTCCAAAAATTTCACTCATGATAACAGTTTATTTTAATTAGTTTCGTGTAGCTCTGATGAAGGTAGTTGAAGCTCTGACAACGGTGGTGGGTGGTGGTGGGGATTGAATGCCGCTAGCGCGAACCTTTAAAAATATGATAATTTTGATAAAAAAGAGGTTTGGATCCACTGGATTATATATATACACACACACACACACACACAAACACAGTAAATGCTACTATTTGTGAAAATGTTAGATATATAAAACTATTTCATAAATATATTAACACAGTAAATGTTATTGTTTGTGAAAAGTTCACAAATATAAAACTATTTCATTTTGTGGTGAATACAATAGAGTTTAATATCTGTGACATTTTCACAAACAATAGTATTTACTGTGTTAATATTACACAGTGTATATATATATATATATATATATTGACAAAAAGACACCTATTTTTATTTTAACTCATTTAGTCGTTCAAACACTCATTTATCCAATATTCTCTTATTTTTAAAGGTATGCGCCACCGACACCTAATGCCACCTTACTCACCGCAAATCGGAGCTCCGGTGGATCCAAATCCTATTTATCCCATAGTCTCGTATTTTCAAAGGTCCGCACCAGCGGCACCCCTACGCACCCCCAATCAGAGCTCTGATTGGGGGTTCATTATTTGCTTTTGAATGTTTGGTTGAGATGTTGCGAGAAGCGGTTAATTCTTTTTTTAAATATCCATTAGAAATTCATCATAACCATGGAGTTCATCTCTCCGCATAAAATTGTATAAATATATCCATAAAATAGAAAATTTGGAGCCAAATCTCATTTACTTGAGATATGTCCAGCACGAACAGGTTTTTCGCCTGTGGCCTCACCTCCAGATTGCCGTGATTGGCTAAACATGATGTTATTATTATTCTTATCATCAAACACAATATTTTGGAGATGATCTGCCAATATATCATCCTTGACCATACATTTTTTCGTTTGAACTTTCAACTCTATAATTTGGGCTTTAATTTACTGTAGAACAATACTACATAAGTAAACATATTTGATGAAATAACATAAAGAATTGAATTATGCATTTAGTAAACATGTTCTCTACGAGTTAGAATTTGTTGCCTTAGATCCTCTTTCCATTAATTTGATTTTTCTTTTATAGTAGCCAAATCTTTCCTTAGATCATTAGTCTTAGCTTCAAGGCCTATTATTTCCCTTTTACACTCTGTAACTTCATGTTCCAAAATTACCTAGGCAAAAATCAAACTGATTTCATTCAATGGACATGCCTATGAAATGAATAAATTTTTCGTTATCGTTTTACTGGTGTAGTGCATCAACAATATGATATATAATGCAAACTGTTTGGCCATAAAACAAATATGGCAAGGCTTGTATGGATAACTTAATAATATAAATGTGTCCACCAATTAACTATGTTAGTCATCAATCTCGAGGAATCAAAACACATACCTATATATTAAACTTAACCCCAAATTTAAAATACATTAATTTCCCAATACTTTTTGGTAAAGAATTAGGCTATAGACGGAAATTTGAATCTTTTTTACTAGCTAAGAGGATAATCTCTCATTTATTCAATATCATCAACCACCATGTCCATAGATAATGGCAAGATGTTTTTCCTTTTAGATTAGATTTGTTTTGTTCTTACCATGAGTTTAGTCTATTGTATCTCTAGATCTGATATTTTTTTATTATCTAGACCTTTGGTGACTTTTGGGTTGCTCATTAGTGTATTTGATAGTAGATACTAACTGATTTGATAGACCAAAAAATAGATACCAATTGACACGAGAGATCCAATAGGCTGCAGCTTAACTCTGTTAGATTGATTTTTTGAAGTACCTTTCTCTGCCTTTGTTTGTCTAAAGTTTTACCATTTCAAACCCATCCCTTTCTCCCATTTGTCCACTTACTTTCCTCATACCTTTTCAATTTGTTTACCATTATTATTCAAATAGAAAAGTTTTTAAAACCTATAACCAACCCTACCTTTACTGTCTCTCCTCTTTTACTTGTTGGTTTTATTTGTTGCTCCTAGGTAGCACGAGCATCTAAGGGACGAATGGGAGGTCACCCTCATCCATCTTTTAGGCCATAAAAGATAGCTTTTTATCATAATATTCCAACTCCAAATGATATAATCGAATCCAGATGATTGTGGTGGACTCTCTTGATTTTGTTGGGCTATATTTTTTCTCCCATTTCCTAACTGTTAAGTAATGATTTAGTAATAACCATGTACCTCCAGTGAGCACATGACTATAGTCTTCCTTTGTATAGAACAAGAAAACATAATGAAGCACTGTTAGACATTGGATGACTAAAATCTGGATCAGTATTGGGCAATTAGACATCTCTCTCTTTCTCCCCACGTGTTTGTGTGTGTCTTTATAGGCAAAATGAAATGTTATAGACGGAATGTTCTTTGTAGTATGCCCTTAATCATTGTTTTAATTTATAATTACGTAGTTTACGTTTGTTAAGGATACACATGTGATGTGTTTTCTCTCCGATTGCCATAGTTAATTAATTCTTCAATATTTTAATTACTTCTTTTTAATTATTGAATAATTAGAGTATCGTGAACATCCATTTTCCTATTCCAATCAACACAATACTGAGCTGGGGGAATTAATAACACTTCACTTGAGTTTTCCTTGATAAATGTGTTTATTAATTGAAACAAAAAGTCAACAAACGCAACTTATATTCATTGGTTTAGGGGATGTTACCTACATAGTACAAAAGTTTTGTTTCAGCTATTTTTTCCCTTTTTTTTTCCTGTGTAGGACACAGATGAATGTTCTCTCCAGTTTGATTCCCGTGTAGTTTATATATGATTTTGTCATGTATACCTTGAATGGTGAAAGAACATAGTGTCATAAAAATTATGTTAATGAGCTATAGTCAAATAACTACAATATTTCCACCCGTTCCTAAACTTTTCCAATATCTTTAACGGGACACATATGACAGGGAGGGAGGGTCCGTTTCGAAAAAAAAATATTTTTTTATAAAAAGCCTATTTTTTAAAAACTTTATTTTTAAGAAATTGAACTTTTTATTAAAAAAATATATTTTCTATAAAAACTTTCATCGCTTCAAAGGAAAAGGTAATATCGTTGTTATTAACAATTCAAATCCATACATAAATTAAAAACACTCAATACTAATTACATATACTTAATATTCCTATTTATTCTTTTATTCCACAGGGAATTATACACTCGGACTATATTCAAAAGTTATATACGTGCATTGGCAAAATCTACAATTCTACATTAAAGTGAAATCGCTTAAAGATTCGGATCGAAAGCTTGCACGTTTCGTCGCTCATAAAGTCGAAGAGGAAGAAGAACCTTTGAATCCAAACAAACGTCAAAAGTAACATATTTGATGAATACATTTTCGTTTTTTTATTACAAATTGTTATTATCCAATGTCTTCCCAAAACAAATGATCTATTGCTTTGAATTTTACATTTTTAATAACTCGGATTCATTCACAGTAATTTTTTCAATTTCATCAAAATTCTTATCTTCTTACATCATTGTCACTACATTGTTTCACACAAATCGTTTAGTTCACTTCGTTACCTGTGCATAATTTGTTATAGGATTTACGCTCTACATAAAATATTTTGAAATTTAAAGATTCTTATTCATTTATTCAAATACTGAAGTTGCATATCTGGACTTGCCCACACGTGCAACGCACGTGGGAATAAATAGTAGGGACTAAAAGTGCAAACCAAATGTTTGTTGTCCTATATTCATAATTGATATTATTTTAGGCCCTAAAAATATATAGACTATTTTAAAAACTACAATTAAAAAGTTTTTTTAAAAAAGAGTTAAAAATGATTTTTTTAACATTTATAAAAAGTTAAAACAAATTTTATCCATTTTTTTTAAAAAACATTTTTTTATAATAAATAATTTTTTATAATCAAAATAGTTTGTAATTTATATAATTTTTTTTTTAAATAAATAAATAAACATTTGTTTATACATATATATGTATGAACTTTTCTCCCTTTTTACCTAACACTAAAGAACGTGAAGAATGGGTTTTGGATGAGTAAAAAGATTTTGTAAATTTTAAGGATAAGATAGTCATTTAATATAAAGGTGGAGTGGGGGAATGTTATAGAGGAGTGGGAATAGTGAGACTCTATCACAATATACTAATATGTACTTGAATATAACTATTTGGTTTAAAAGCTAAACATGTTTTTATAAATTACTAGTAATTTTTGTTTTATCAAGTTACAATGTATATATAATATAATAATAATAATAACAATAATAAAAACAACAACAATAATAATACACAACCTTGGTTCTTATTTGGGTTCGGGCCCAATTTGGGTTTTGCCACATGTGGCTCAAGCTCAGCCCAAATATAATTTGCGCTTGAAATTTTGGCTCAAGCTCTACCAGGCTCAAGCTCAACTAGGCTCAAGCTCACTTACAGATCGAGCCATATTAGTTGGGCCGAACGAGCGGGCTTTGGGATTTCCCATCCCAATTGACAACCCTAGTTTTATTCTTTGGCACAAGTAGGTTTTGGTTTTGAAACTTTGTTTAAAGATGGATTGAGTTGTATGCTTTTGGTTCAAGTTTTTTTTTAAGCTTTGGCTTTAATGGAATTTTTGTGACTAAAACTACCAAATGGGTTTAGAACTTAGTTTTAGTCAGTACTCAGATGTTTAGTACTGAATAAACTACCATTTGGTAGTTTAGTTCTATAGGCAACACGCCCAAATTGGTAGTTTAGAACCAAATGTTTTAGTTAGTTTAGTTTAGAACTTTTTTTTGGTAGTTTAAAAAAAAAGTTTAGTTCTATAGGCAACACGCCCAAATTGGTAGTTTAGTTCTATAGGCAACATGCCCAAAGTACTAAATAAACATCTGACAGTAATATAAAAGCCTATCCATCTATAGGCAACACGCCCAAATTGAACAACTAAAAAAAATGATCCTATCTAGATAGAAGAAGCCGAGTCATCTAAAATAATCATACAGCCTCCACAGCTATTGCAACAACAAGAATGGATCTATCCCTGTGGTTTCAGTTGCTGCTTCTGCACACTTAGGGTATATAAAGAAAAATAAAGAAAAACAAATGCCCGCGGGTAAAAGCCCGAAAAGCAGAAAATATTTTGCAAGTAGATAATTATTTTAAATCGATTAAAATAGTAGTGTGTTACTTTCATAATTAATTGGTCGCTCTCACATGAGATAATAGCTCACCTCTCAACTATAATACGCACCTAACATGTTCATTTCATTATCCTAATTAAACAACCCTTTCTAAATAGGATACATAACTGCTATCCAAGACCAAACGCCCTAAAACTCTCGATTAGCTAAGTATAACTACCTTCACTAGGTATACACTCATAATCAGTTTCGTAGCGACACATGTGCTACAAATAATTATTCACATCATAAATATAACATAGCTACACTTGTGCTATAAGTAGATAATCACACAACATAATATCATAGCTACGCCCGTGCTATAAATAGATATACATATTGTGGTGACAAGTATATTCAACACAAATAAATGAGAAAAGCGCAATCACCCAGGCAAATAAAGAAGATAACGAATGCCAATCACACAACACAGTATATACGTGGTCCAGCAAGAATGCCTACGTCAATGGTGGTGCTCTCAGTATTATTTCTATATACTCCGGGGAGTGTTTTACAGAGAATACAATGCGTGTATTTTGCCCTAGGCTTAGGGTTTGTTATGTACATGTTTGTTCTCAGGGAGTGGGGGTGTTGGACTCCCCGACGTCCATCTTATACTCCTAGAATATCTCCTTACGAGATTTTAGGAGTAGACTAAGTCACAACCGAATTCAGTTGAGATGCGAGGAGCCCGGACTTTGGGTCGTTTCTATTGGGCTACTCGTCTGGGCCCGTGATGACAAATCAAGGTACTCACAATTGCCTCTAAAGTTGTTGGGCCACAATTTGGGCTCAATAAATTTAAATGATTTGTCATAATGGCTCTCTTGTAAATTGTGTAACTCTTTCCAAGATTGGAGTTCTTTACTTGATTTTGGCGGCAGCCTGCTTCGGGTCTCGTGCGATATGATTAGAAATGTTTAAAAGGTCACTTGGAGCAGTATTTCCATACCGTCGTTTCAAGATTCTTCATATTTTCCCATCTTCTTCAAGCTTTTGCTGTTGCGCCCTCCTCCCCAGGTCTTCGTTTACCTTTCTTTCACTCTTCTTCGTCATTTGGGCTTGTGATCTTGCGTCATCCGAGCCAAACTTTCATCTCGTAAGTCCCTTTTGCTTTCTCTCCGTGTTTTTTCTGTTGAGTTTTCTTCGGATTTGTAATTAGGGTTTATAAATGGAAAAGATAGGCAATAGATCAGTGCCTGAGTTTAGGAAGTTTTATAATATCCAGGACTGGGTAGAGATTGAGTGCGCCTCTGTCCCTAAGAATGTTAGAGAGATAGAGGATACTCATTGGATTCATGTCCAAGCAATTTGTTTTTACATTTCTTTAGTTATTTCAACATCGTTCCTGCGCAGTGTTCACCAAATGTTTGGAAGATAGTTAATTGTGTCCATAGGATAAACCAACTCTATGGCACTAAATTAGGGCTCGCTGAAATATGATTCTGCTATTCTTTCTCGTGAACAAGTTCTGGTCTTCTTTACCTCAAGATCAGGAGTCCTGATAGGGTATTGGTAGTAAATCTACCCTGATTCCCACAAGGATTACTGGCAAGAGGGTTTTCTTGCTAAAAATTGGCAATTTCCTCCCCATACCGAGGAGTCGAGGTCTGACAAGTTCACGGTCCCCTTTTATGGGGAGGAGTTCATAGGTAGGCTAAATTTTTGTTCTGCTCTTCGATGTTTTTGTTAATGTATGATTTCTTTGATATTATTATCTCTTCTTTTAAGCAAGAATAAAGAATTTGGAACCTGCTCTTAGTAAGGTTCGAGCTGCCGAGCTGTTCAAAGGTTGGAATACCAAGGAACCTTTGGCTGACGGTAAACATCTTCGATCAGCTACTTTTCTTCTGGAGTATAAGAATATTGGGTCTAGTTTCATCACATGACCTGTAGACATCATTCCTGAGTTGGACATCACTGAAGAAGTTGCTGCATACCCCATTCAGTTGGACGAGGAAGGGAGCAACTCTGAAGGTGATAACAGGGGAGGTACTGAAGATGGTTCCAGTGAGGCAAGCTCTAGTAGTAAAGGATCTTCCATCTCGGAAGAGGTGTAAGAGGATCAAGAGTCTTTAAGTACATCCAGTAGTTCTAGCGAGGAAGATATGGATCCCCCAGGAGGAATATGATCTGTGATAACGATGATGATGATGTGCTTCTTGCTCAGCGGTCGAAGAAGCAAAAGTCCGGCAGTGGAGATGTTATCGCTAGTTCTCAGTCTGCTGCCCATGAACAGGAGAAGAAGAGGAAGGATGAGCATCTGTTGAAAGAGAAATAGAGAAAAAGAGAGAAAAAGGTGGAGGAAAGAAGGAAGGTGAAGGACAGGAAGAGGACTGAGAGGGAGAATAAGGAGAGGGAAGAGGAGAGAAGGAGAGATGAGGTGAGAACGAAGGTTGGGCATGCTCTGGTGCCCGTGTACGCTTTACCTGAGTGGGTCTCTATTGACCTCTCTCCCCTATTGTCTCCTGTATTGCTCGAAAGATCAATTTTTCCTACTGATCGTCAGAAGGCAATGGGCACGGACCAGTTGGCTCTGGAGGAGAGCCAGAGGCTAGCCTTGGTAAGTCTTCTTTTCTCCTTTACGTTTACAGTTTTAAGTTTGATATTTCTCCATTATTGTAACATTCTACTTAATGTTTCTTCTTCTTTGAAATTTGTGACTGATTTCTCCGTCCTCTACCGTACTCGCGATGAGCTGGTAAGGGCGAAGGCCGATCTAGAAAGGTAAAATATTGAGATACAGGGGAGGAATACCGAGCTAGAGGCCAGCTTGAGGGATGCCAATGAGTACCATAATTCCTACGATCTGGCCCTTATTGATGCCACTAGAGTGAAGGAGGCGGTGATAAAGGAGATGAATGAGCTGAGGCAGTCCTACGACTTGGTCTGCACAAGCAAGCTAGCCGTGGTCGAGGAAAATAAGGTGTTGGCAGAGAAGCTGAAGAAGATGGAGTCCGAGGTAGCCACCATTAAGGAGAGTTCGTATAACGCTGGGTGGGCTGCCGCATATGAGGATGTTGATGCTCAGATAGGCTACATCAGTCGTTTGAACTTCAAGAAGGACTGGAACAAGGCTCTTCTGATAGCTGGGGTGGATATTGACTCACCCTTATTTGACGAGTATGATCTAGGCCCAAAGCCTATTGTAGATGATGCGCCTGCCCCAGCCATTGAAGGTGTAGTCCCTACCTCCCAAACTGTTCCTGTTGGTGTTCCTCCTGCTCAGGGAACAACAGTTGTTCCGTCTGAGGGAGCTACCTCTACTGCTGCTGATAAGGGAAAGAAACTGACAACCTCTGAACAAATTGAGGTTGCTAGCTAGCCTGATCCTATGATTTCCTTTGTATCTTTTGCTTTATTTGTACTGATCTTTTTAATTACCGATGTACTTGGACCCCTTTATTTGAATGAAATGAAATTACTTACTTTCTACGCACTAATTCTTCTGCTTTTTACTGCTTATATGGCTTGTAGTTGATTGATGTAGATGAGTATATACCTGCCACTTCTCAACTGGGAAGGATTCTTGGTCCTAATGTGAGCGATCAAGTTCGCCAAACCTTCGTAAGGATTTGCAAGTTGCTGCGATCGAGGAATAATAGCTTTATTGACCAGTCTAAGCTCGTCGCCAAACTGAAAGACAGACTTCAGGAGATGGAAGAGGTTGGTGCCTCTGTCCTAGAAAAAGTGAACACTCTGAGAGCTAGAATCCTCGATGCCACTGAGATTAATCAAGTCAAAAAAGTTTTGCAATATGAGAATGAGACCCTGAGGAGGTAAGTGTTGCACCTCAGGGAGCATGCACCAAGTGTCGCACCCCGAATTTTGTGGGGCTCCTCTTCATCGGCTGTTCCATGAGTTAGAACAGGGTCGAGCACTGCCCCCAAGTGTTACAAGGTTCTACCCCATCGGTTGGTCGATGAGCTACCACATACGCAGGGTTTCCAACTAGGGAGATGGACGAGCTTCGAGAAGATGTTCGTTGAGCATACGTGATTGCTGCTGGGCTTCAAAGAGATGTCACATAGCTGAGGCATCTATTCAAGAAAGGTCCTCGGTGAGTATAGGCTGATGATTATGAACAAGGTTAGATAGATGCTCCGACGAGGCTGACAGAGTTTGAAGAACTATCTTTTATTAGGGGATGGTTGAGCGCCCTTAGGGAGCTGCAAGTCCCAAGGAATTCAGTACTCTGTTACCATCATGATATCTCTCCTTCAACTTTGAGGCCTAATCCTTTCGGGAGGGACGACCAGTGGATCCCTATCGATGCTATCCCCAGGCAGCTGTTAGATCCAGATGCGAATGAGGTCGTGGAGGAATTGGCTCCTCATCCGAACGATGGCCAAAGAGCACAAGTGGCTGATTATCTTGTTCAGAGGCCTCGGCCTCATTAAGATTTTATCGAATGTAACTCATTGTACATGTAATGAAGTAATGTAATCTTTATGTTTTGGTCGATTTTACCGACTAAACATGAGTTGTATGTCTTTTACTTCATTTATTTCCTACTTGATTATCTTGGGCCCTTTGTAGCCGACTAGATTTGTAGGGTTATTTCTTTGAGTGAATATCCTCCCAGTCCAGTATACTTTTTGGGATACCATTCTGTCTTACTTTACCTTTTAGGTCGTTTCATCACACTACCTTAGGCTTAAGTGTGGAAATGGCGAGGACACACCTGGTGTTGGATGTTCTATCCGATCAGGTTTTTTGAACCAAACACAGTTTATTGACCAATTCGATTTGGTCGGGCTGCCTAAGGGTCCCCTGTAGGGCTTCATATATTTCCAGGGCAATGCTAGGAGGTCATTCGTGTTTTATAATAAAAACCTAAGGAGGGTGAGACCCTGCTTTTATGCTTGGAGTAAGGTTCCTACCACTTGGGAAAGATGTGCAAGTTATAAATTTCCTAATAAAGAATTAATACTTCGTAAAGTGCCATTGCCAAACAGTATTTATTAATTAAAATAAAAAATGAGTTGCCACTTCACATAATGTAATAAAAGATAATTGAAGAAAAACTAGAAATAGAATTTTTTCAGGTTGGCTGCATTTCAAGCTCGGGGTATCTCTCTGCCCTCCAGCGTTTCTAAGTGATAGGCTCCTTGTAGATCATCTCTTGTTACCTTAAATGGTCCTTCCCAGTTTGGTCCTAACTTTCTATTTGATGGTTTTATCGCACTACCAAGAATTTTACTTAGGACGTAGTCCCCAACCTGGAATGCCCTTGGATTGACCTTCTTGTTATAGTATTTCGCGAGTTGTTACTGATAGCTCGCTAGCCTCACTAAGGGTAGTTCTCTGCGTTCGTCAGCTAGGTCAAGTTCAGCGAGTAATGCTGCATCATTTTGGCCTTTGTCGACAAGGGTGGTTCTCATGGTTGGTAGGCTGGCTTCCAAGGGGATGATTGCTTCCATTTTATACATTAGTGAGAATGGGGTTTCCCCAGTTGCTCACCGTGGGGTAGTGCGGTAGGCCCATAAAATATGTGGCAGCTCACTTACCCATACGCCCTTGGCTCGCTCTAGTCATTTCTTCAACCCATTGATCACTGTTTTATTGGAAGCTTCGGTTTGACCGTTGCTCTGGGGGTAGGCCACTGAGCTGAAATAGTTCCTGATCCTGTGTTCTCTACATAAGTTCTAAAAAGGGCCACTCTCAAACTGTGTTTCATTGTCAGTGATGATGGTTCTGGGGATTCCAAAATGGGTAATTATATTCTTCCATATGAACCTCATCATATCTGCATCTCGAGTATTTGCCAGTGGCTCTACCTCAATACATTTAGTGAAGTAATCTGTTGTGACCAATAGATACTTGCGATTGCCGACGGCGGTAGGAATAGGGCCTACGATGTCCATCCCCCACTGGGTAAAAGGCCATGGGCTGGTAAGCGATCTTAGGTCGCTGGCAGGTTGGTGGACCACAGGAGCATGTAGTTGACATTTCTCTTATTTACGAGCATACACTTCCGAATCTCTTTGCATATATGGCCACCAGTATCCTTCCTTCATTGCTCGTAAAGCTAGTGACCTCCCTCCAATATAGCTTCCACAGATTCCTTCGTAAAGCTCGTGTAGAACTTGCTCGATGTCCTTAAGGTAAACACATTGAAGGTAATCTTGTATAGTTTGCCCTCAAGAGATAATTAAAAGCGAGCAACTTTGACTCTTATCTGGTGAACGACCTTCTTATCATTTAAAAGTCCACCATCTTTCAAATAGTCCCTCAAAGGTTCCATCCAACTAGGTGATGACTCGATTTGGAGGATATGTTCCATGTTTGGTAGCTCATCACCCTGGTTGATGCTCAGATGGGTGAGGAAGTCTATGGGGATCGTCCTCTTTAAGTCGGAATCGATTGCTGAACTTAGGGCTTCCAGGGCATCAGCATGGCTGTTCTGTCCTCTGGGAAACTGTTGGACACTGACTTCCTCGAAGATGGACATTAGCTTCTTTACCAAGGCGAGGTAGGCTTCCATTCTTTCGTCTCTTGCGTTGAAGTCCCCACTTATCTGATTAGAGACCAGTTATGAGTCGTCGAACACCTGCAGCTGTTTTACTCCCAGCGCCTGTGCCTTCTTCAGGCCGGCTATCAGAGCTTCGTATTCTGCCTCGTTATTAGAGTCTTCAAATCCAAGCCTGATCCCTTGCTCGAGGATTATGTCTTCTCCCTTTGATCCCTTGAAGTAACGAGCAAAATGCCTACTCCTGCCCCCTTTGAGTTGGAGGCTCCATCAACAAATAGTCGCCAGACTCCTACTGATGGGCGATCTTCCATTTTCTTCATGAGTTGAAGCTGGTCGCAAGGTTGTTTGCCTGTGAATTCTGTGATGAAATCGGCGAGGACCTTCCACTTAATTGCATTCTTGGGTTAAAATTGGATGTCAAATCGTCCGAGCTTGACTGACCATTTGGATAGTCTTCCAGATAGATCCGCTTTCTACAGGATTGCTTTAAGGGGGTGCGATGTGAGGACGATGATAGTATGAGCTTCAAAGTAGTGCTTCAGCTTCCTCAAAGCTATCACTAGTGCAAAAGCGAGCTTCTCTAGTGGTAGGTAGCGCTGCTCGGCATCCAATAAGGTCTTTCTCGCGTAGTAAACTGGGTGTTGGACTCCTGCTTTTTCACACTCCAGTGCAGAACTGATGGCGTGACTAGAGACGACGAGGTATAAGTACAAAGGATCATCTTCTTGAGGTATAACAAGCAGAGGTGATGAGCTAAGGTAAGCCTTGAGCTCTTCCAATGCTTGCGAGCAATTTGATTTCATTCTATTGTCTTGTTTCCTTTTAAGAGCTGGAAAAATGGTTTTCACTTCTCAGAGGACTTTGAGATGAAACGATTCAAAGAAGCGAGCATGCCCGTGAGCTTCTGTACGTCTCATATTGTGCGAGGGGGCTATGCCCTGTTGATCGTATTGATATGGTCCGGGTTGGCCTCAATGCCTCTTTTGCTAACCAAATACCCGAGGAATTTTCCTGACTTGACACAGAAAGAACATTTGCTTATATTGAGTTTCATTCGGTATTTCCTGAGGATCTCGAGGGTATTTGATAGGTCTGAGAGATGGTCTTCTTTGCGCTTACTCTTGATGAACATATCATTGATGTGGACCTCCATGGTATCTCCCATTTGGTCTTTAAACATCTTGGTGACTAGCCTCTGGTAAGTTTCTCCTGCATTCTTGAGCCGAAAGGGCATAACTTTATAACAGTATAAGTCGAAGGTGGTAATGAACACGGTCTTGTCCTGGTCTGGTGCATATTAAGGAATCTGGTGATACCCCGAATATGCGTCTAAAAAATTCATTCTCTCATGAGCTGCTGTAACATCTACCAATTGGTTGATATTTGGGAGGGGGAAACTGTCCTTAGAGCATGCCCTGTTAAGGTCAGTGAAGTCTATACAAACTCTCCATTTTCCATTGCTCTTTGAAACTACTACTGGGTTGGAAAGCCATTTAGGGAATTGAAATTCCTGTATGGATCCTGCATCTAGCAGCTTCTCTACTTCCTTTTCTACAGCCTTAGCCTTCTCGGGCACGATTCACCGTGCTTTCTACACGATAGGCCTGAAAGTGGGGTCGACGTGTAACCGATGGCAAACCACATTGGGATTAATGCCAGGCAGCTCGTATGGTTCCCATATGAAAACGTCTAGGTTGCCTCTCAGTAACACCATCAATTCTTTCTTCTCTTGATCTGTAAGAGAAGTCCCGATCAAGAAACTCTTGTCTTTCTTGCTTCCACCGGCTGTTATCTCCTCCAGGTTTTTTAGGACCCGCTCAGAGGGGAGGAGCCTAATCTTCTCCACTCCGGGCCTTCCATATCTTAACTGCTATTTTGAAGGTATCAAACCTCCTTGCTCCTCAACCTTCTCTTTGGACTTCTTGACCTTTTTTTTCTAGTTTTGGGCAGATGGCTGCTATGAAGCACCTTCTTGCCATCGCATGGTCTCTGTGAATCTCCATTACTCCTCACTCAGTCACGTACTTGAGTTTCTGATGGTAGGTCGAAGGGACTGCCTTCATTGCATGTAGTCACCCCCTACCGAGGATAGCCTGATATGGGGAGTCGATGTCGACCACCAGAAACTTGATCATCTTGGAGACACTTCCTACTCTTATCGGCAGTACGATCTTTGCTAATGGGATAGTTACTTTTCCAGCGAAGCCAATTAGAGGGACAGTGGCTTCCTTCAAGTCGGCAACACTTAACTTTAATTTTCTGAATAGGTTGAGATACATTACCTCAGATGAGCTTCCCTGGTCGACGAGCAACTTGTCGACGTCATAGTTGGCTATCCTTAGCGTAATGATCAAGGTGTCATAATGTGGTATTCTTACCCCCACCAGATCTTCATCTGTGAATACGATATGTTTGCTATAGTTGACGTCATCTGCTCGCCGATGCTTTCCTGATTGTGTCTTCGCTGGATCAATCTGAAAAGCTTGAATTACTGCCGTAAGCTTTTTCACTTCCATCCGGGTCGAATTCCCTTGAATATGCTTCATATCATATGCCCCATGAATAACTACAAATTCATGGCTAGCATCGTCTTCGAGTACGTTATCGGGTCTTATTTCTCCATTGGCAGTGACTTTTTCTACCTTCTTCTCCATAAACTCGTTCAGGTGCCCAGTCCGGGCCAGTTCTTTGAGGTGAGACTTAAGAGCCTTGCAATGCTCAGTCTTATGTCCTCCCTCCTTGTGAGAAGCGCATCTCAGCATGTTGTTTCTCTTTGAGGGATCTCCTCCCATCTTTCTGGGACACTTAACAGATGGATCGTCTTTGATCTTCGCCAGGATCTTATAGATTAGTTCTTTGAAGACAGTGTTCACTGCCTGAAATGCTTTTGAAGCATCGTCCTTACCTGCCTGACTGTACTGCCTAACGTGATCGATAGGGTTAGTTTTTCCATCATAGATCTTGAACCTCGAGATTGCGAACTTCTTGGGGGCTATCTCCCTTGAGAAAGGGGATTTAATCTGGGTCCTGAGAGCTCGCCGATGTGTTGGGTGCTGGTCCATTTCTCTTCGGACCAAATTTTGTATATCCTCATCACCTCGAGCTGGGCTCATGTAATGGCGAGATGGTCACTATTTCTTGAGCAAGTCATCATCTAACTCGAGCTTCTCACTTCTTTGGGATCCGTGTCTGGGGCTCCTTCTTCGATTGCGAGACTTGCTCACCTGAGGGCTAGGAGTGCGGTATGGACGTCGCTTAGTGTTGCGATGGAGTTCTTTCTCCATCCTCTCTAATCTCCTTTTGAGGCGAGCATTCTCAGCCTCTTACTTGCGAGCGTTCTCGCCTTTCTCTTGGAGCCTTTCCTTATAGGCATCGATCAATCGGGAGATTTATGTGGACTTCGCTGGTCCCTGACTTTCTTTTGAGGCTTGCTGCTCAGGGCGAGCTCTCTGGTCTGAATGCCAAACTTCAGATCTGATCCTGCGTGGGGCAGGCTGTTCTTAGACATCCCCCGGTTGAGGGGCATTGCTACTATGACCAGACATTCTAGCTTCTTTTTTGGTGAGGGCTTTCTTAAAGGAAGACAAATGTTCCCATAGACGGCGCCAATTGTGGTGACAAGTATATTCAACACAAATAAATGAGAAAAGCACAATCACCCAGGAAAATAAAGAAGATAATGAATGCCAATCACACAACACATTATATACGTGGTTCAACAAGAATGCCTACGTCCATGGTGGTGCTCTCAGTATTATTTCTATATACTCCGGGGAGTGTTTTACAGAGAATGAAATGCGTGTCTTTTGCCCCAGGCTTAGGGTTTGTTATATACTTGTTTGTTCTCGGGGAGTGGGGGTGTTGAACTCCCCCACGTTCATCTTCTACTCCTAGAATATCTCCTTACGAGATTTTAGGAGTAGACTAAGTCACAACCGAATTCAGTTGAGATGCGAGGAGCCCGAACTTTGGTCCGTTTCTATTGGGCTACCCGTCTGGGCCCATGATGACAAATTGAGGTACCCACGCATATCACATCTCATAAATATACATATATATCACTCTCTGTATACGTATGACCGCATCCTCGGATCTGAGACCTTCGGGATGCATCCCTCGTGTGCTATCAGGCTCTAGGCATCACACATCACACTAAGCCATTGGGTCGAAATCTCACCACCGAAAACACAAACAATAGAGGCGGTCATAAACATACGTCCGGGGATCAAAACCATACTACATCGCACCCAATCGGTATTCAAACTAATACCTACCCTCACACTCCATGCAATAGTACTATGATCTTGGGAACCAATCCAACACCTGCTGATCAACGCTAGGTTTGACTGACCACTATACGCAACCTCCTACGATAGCACTACCGAGTAGGTATATTTAATATACACAAGTAGCATACACACACATACACATACACACACAGATGTGTGTGTGTGTGTGTCACTCTAATAAGTATAGATATATAAAGTACCTAACTCGTGCGCATATCCCACAGTGCACTGTTCACCCAATCCCGAAGTTCGAACCAACTTCCTGATTAATTGTTTAAATTTTCACTCACTTGAATTCCCAATTCTCCTCGCCCGAACCCATATATTAAAAGTACAACCCTAGGAAGCATTCCTCAGTAATTCCACAGTCCCAACAGTCACTCCCCAAGTCCTAACGTGTTAAAACAACACACGAATAAAAACTGGGTAGGCCTGAAAATCGAATCGGTTCGCTGGCCCCAAAATAAAAATTTTTAAAATAAAACCCAGTCCAAAACAACCAATTTAAAATTTCGGTATCATGAACCTTTTAGTAGAAAATTCATAACAAATTAAAAAAGCAGAAAAATATGAAACTAGTGCCCACGCCTTCGTAATTTGTTTTTGCACAACTTATCTGTCATCCAATTCCATCGATCGATCGATGCCTGTTAGAGACATCTTCTCCAAAAACCATATTTTTTCCACCCAAACCCTCCAATAGAGGTACGAAACTACCCCAAACATTGAATAAACCTAATATATCATTATAGTAATATTCCAGGAGCATTTAAATGTAACAACTCGCGTAATTTTGGGGGTATTTTCGAAATTAAGAGGAAAAATAAATTTTGAGATAAAATGCTTTTTATTGCTCAAGTATGTTGGTTATTATTTTTAAAGGCGAGAATTTCAAACGATTTCAAAATTGGAATTAAAATGGAGTTTTAATTGAATTTTTATTATATAGAAGAGTCCTCAAAAAATAAAACTCTCTAAGAGTCCTCGGAACATAACTCTCTCTAGCAAAAAAAAATATTTAAAAATATTGAACGGTCCGATCGAGTTTAATTTTTTTCTATATCTTCCTCTCGTCTTCAGCTAATTCTCTATAAAATTTCATCTAATTCCAACGGTCCGATCGCCGGAAATAATTTTTTTAGTGTTTGAATCTGATTAAACTCTTTTCTTAATCAAACTCTTAATCCTTTATATATCAACTAATTCATGGCTTGGCTTTTCAAATAAATTTTTCTCAAACTTTTCAACCATAAGACCTCTACAAAATTACCCCCTTTCATATACAAACCATAGCCCCAAACTTATTCAAGATTTCAACCTTAGATTAGAAGGTATATGGTGTTTTCTCGAGTTTGGGCTAGAACGAGATTTGATTATTTTCGCGAGAGGAACGTGATGGCGTGAATAGATTTTGAGGATGAATTATGTGATGATTCATGTTGGTTCTTTTTGGTAGTTTAAGGTAAGGGCTTTTACACAATATTCTCCTTAATCTCGCGAGTATTATTCCCTTTGTTTTCTTGTGATTATTGACCCATATTTGAATTGATAAAGTCATTTGGAAATCTGAAAATATTTGTTGGAATCTAATTTCGATTCGTGTGGTATTATATTTGGTGTTGAGCATGTTGTCATGAGATTTTAATATGGCACTGAGGTTGAGCACCCGTCAATATTCCTTTTTCCGAATATGCAAAAAATGCATAGGCGCGGTACGGTGGTGAGGCATGGTGACCCGATTAATGTGTTGTTGAGAAATTATATTGATATAATTGCTATTGAGATTCGCATTTGATTTGAATATTCGTATTCGTATTGTTATGCTTTATTCATCGCTAATATTTGTTGAGCATCTTTCCTGTCGTATTGTGTACCTCCCCAAATTTTCTTTTAGTGGCAGGTTAGCGCGAATTTTGGGGCGCTATGGAGTTTGATTTTAGCGAGGATTGTTTTGGGAAGATTTTTAATACAAGAAAGAAGACTTGTATTTATTTATTTTGATGTATAGAGCAATGGATGTTCATTTTAGTTATTGTATTTATTCGAGAGAATTGGTATTTATTTGAAGAATTTGAGATTAGTGGATTATTTTATTGTATTGTGGAATTTTTAGATGCTCTGTACCTTGTTATTTGTGGATTTGGTTACTTTTATCGGTGAGTGACACTCCATTCGCTCTCCCCGGGCGGGCGGGGTGTTACAGAATGGTATCAGAGCTTAGGTATACGACAACCATCGGGTCTTGGGTTTTGGGTTTGTTGCGTTTTTGTGACGCGAATTGGAGATAGAAATTTTTAGAGAATCGTTTTGCGTTAGGAATCTAGATTAGATGTGAGGAAATTATTTTTTTGCTGACGAGATTAGTTTTGGAGATTGTTGGACTTATTTTTAAGAGTTAGGTATTCGGCGAATTTCGAGGACGAAATTCCATTGTTAGTGGGGAAGTGTGACAACTCGCGTAATTTTGGGGGAATTTTCGAAATTAAGAGGAAAAATAAATTTTGAGATAAAATTCTTTTTATTGCTCAAGTATGTTGGTTATTATTTTTAAAAGCGAGAATTTCAAAAGATTTGGAAATCGGAATTAAAATGGAGTTTTAATTGAATTTTTATTATATAGAAGAGTCCTCAAAACATAAAACTCTCTAAGAGTCATCGGAACATAAATCTCTCTAGCAAACAAAAATATTTAAAAATATTGAACGGTCCAATCGAGCTGAATTCTTTTCTGTATCTTCCTCTCGTCTTCAGCTAATTCTCTATAAAATTTCATCAAATTCCAACGATCCAATGGTCGGAAATAAATTTTTTAGTGCTTGAATCTGATTAGAACTCTTTTCTTAATCAAACTCTTAATCCTTAATATATCAACTAATTCATGGCTTGGCTTTTCAAATCACTTTTGTTCAAAGTTTTCAACCATAAGACCTCTACAAAATTACCCCCTTTCATATACAAACCATAGCCCCAAACTTATTCAAGATTTCAACCTTAGATTAGAAGGTTTATTTGATGTTTTCTCGAGTTTGGGCTAGAACGAGATTTGATTATTTTCGCGAGAGGAACGTGATGGCGTGAATAGATTTTGAGGATGAATTATGTGATGATTCATGTTGGTTCTTTTTGGTGGTTTAAGGTATGTGATTTTACACAATATGCTCCTTAATCTCGCGAGTGTTATTCCCTTTGTTTTCTTGTGATTATTGACCCATATTTAAATTGATAAAGTCATTTGGAAATCTGGAAATATTTGTGGGAATCTAATTTCGATTCATGTGATATTATATTTGGTGTTGAGCATGTTGTTATGAGATTTTAATATGGCACTGAGGTTGGGCACCCGCCAATATTCCTATTTCCGAATATGCTAAAAATGCATAGGCGCGGTACGGTGGTGAGGCGTGGTGACCCGATTAATGTGTTGTTGAGAAATTATATTGATATAATTGCTATTGAGATTCGCATTTGATTTGAATATTCGTATTCGCATTGTTACGCTTTATTCGTCGCTAATATTTGTTGAGCATCTTTCCTGTCGTATTGTGTACCTCCCCAAATTTTCTTTTAGTGGCAGGT
The DNA here is from genome assembly GCA_949130495.1 of Sambucus nigra. Taxonomy (NCBI): domain Eukaryota; kingdom Viridiplantae; phylum Streptophyta; class Magnoliopsida; order Dipsacales; family Adoxaceae; genus Sambucus; species Sambucus nigra. Next base: position 391,590,782 of record OX422219.1, read on the forward strand.
TAACGCAGATTTTGGGGCGCTATGGAGTTTGATTTTAGCGAGGATTGTTTTGGGAAGATTTTTAATACAAGAAAGACGACTTGTATTTATTTATTTTGATGTATAGAGCATTGGAGATTCATTTTAGTTGTTGTATTTATTCGAGAGACTTGGTATTTATTTGAAGAATTTGAGATTAGTGGATTATTTTATTGTATTGTGGAATTTTTAGATGCTCTATACCTTGTTATTTGTGGATTCAGTTACTTTTATCGATGAGTGGAGCTCCGTTCGCTCTCCCCGGGCGGGCGGAGTGTTACAGAATGGTATCAGAGCTTAGGTATACGACAACCCTCAGGTCTTGGGTTTTGGGTTTGTTGCGTTTTTGTGACGCGAATTTGGAGATAGAAATGTTTAGAGAATCGTTTTGCGTTAGACATCTAGATTAGATGTGAGGAAATTATTTTTTTGGTGACGAGATTATTTTTGGAGATTAATGGCCTGATTTTTAAGAGTTAGGTATTCGGCGAATTTCGAGGGAGAAATTCCATTGTTAGTGGGGAAGTGTAACAACTCGCGTAATTTTGGGGGTATTTTCGAAATTAAGAGGAAAAATAAATTTTGAGATAAAATTCTTTTTATTGCTCAAGTATGTTGGTTATTATTTTTAAAGGCGAGAATTTCAAACGATTTCTAAATCGGAATTAAAATGGAGTTTTAATTGAATTTTTATTATAGAGAAGAGTCCTCAAAACATAAAACTCTCTAAGAGTTCTCGGAACATAAAACTCTCTAGCAAAAAAAAATATTTAAAAATATTGAACAGTACGATCGAGTTGAATTTTTTTTCTGTATCTTCCTCTCGTCTTCAACTAATTCTCTATAAAATTTCATCTAATTCCAACGGTCCAATAGTCGGAAATAAATTTTTTAGTGTTTGAATCTGATTAGAACTCTTTTCTTAATCAAACTCTTAATCCTTTATATATCAAATAATTCATGGCTTGGCTTTTCAAATCACTTTTTCTCAAACTTTTCAACCATAAGACCTCTACAAAATTACCCCCTTTCATATACAAACCATAGCCCCAAACTTATTCAATATTTCAACCTTAGATTAGAAGGTTTATTTGGTGTTTTCTCGAGTTTGGGCTAGAACGAGATTTGATTATTTTCGCGAGAGGAACGTGATGGCATGAATAGATTTTGAGGATAAATTATGTGATGATTCATGTTTATTCTTTTTGGTGGTTTAAGGTATGGGATTTTACACAATATGCTCCTTAACCTCGCGAGTGTTATTCCCTTTGTTTTCTTGTGATTATTGACTCATATTTAAATTGATAAAGTCATTTGGAAATCTGGAAATATTTGTTGGAATCTAATTTCGATTCATGTGGTATTATATTTGGTGTTGAGCAAGTTATCATGAGATTTTAATATGGCATTGAGGTTGGGCACCCACCAATATTCCTTTTTTCGAATATGCTAAAAATGCATAGGCGCGGTACGGTGGTGAGGCGTGGTGACCCGATTAATGTGTTGTTGAGAAATTATATTGATATAATTGCTATTGAGATTCACATTTGATTTGAATATTCGTATTCGTATTGTTACGCTTTATTCATCGCTAATATTTGTTGAGCATCTTTCCTATCGTATTGTGTACCTCCCCAAATTTTCTTTTAGTGGCAGGTTAACGAGGATTTTGGGGCGCTATGGAGTTTGATTTTAGCGAGGATTGTTTTGGGAAGATTTTTAATATAAGAAAGAAGACTTGTATTTATTTATTTTGATGTATAGATCATTGGAGATTCATTTTTAGTTGTTGTATTTATTCGAGAGACTTGGTATTTATTTGAAGAATTTGATATTAGTGGATTATTTTATTGTATTGTGGAATTTTTAGATGGTCTATACCTTATTATTTGTGGGTTTGGTTAGTTTTATCGATGAGTGGCGCTCCGTTCGCTCTCCCCGGGCGGGCGGGGTGTTACAGAATGGTATCAGAGCTTAGGTATACGACAACCCTCGGGTCCTGAGTTTTGGGTTTGTTGAATTTTTATGACGCGAATTTGGAGATAGAAATTTTTAGAGAATCGTTTTTCGTTAGGCATCTAGATTAGATGTGAAGAAATTATTTTTTTGGTAACGAGATTAGTTTTGGAGATTGTTTGCCTGATTTTTAAGAGTTAGATATTCGGCGAATTTCGAGGGCGAAATTCCATTGTTAGTGGGGAAGTGTAACAACTCGCGTAATTTTGGGGGTATTTTCGAAATTAAGAGGAAAAATAAATTTTGAGATAAATTCTTTTTATTGCTCAAGTATGTTGGTTATTATTTTTAAAGGCGAGAATTTCAAACGATTTCGAAATCGGAATTAAAATGGAGTTTTAATTGAATTTTTATTATATAGAAGAGTCCTCAAAACATAAAACTCTCTAAGAGTCCTCGGAACATAAAACTCTCTAGCAAAAAAAAATATTTAAAAATATTGAACGGTCCGATCGAGCTGAATTTTTTTCTGTATCTTCCTCTCGTCTTCAACTAATTCTCTATAGAATTTCATCTAATTCCAACAGTCCGATCGTCGGAAATAAATTTTTTAGTGTTTGAATCTGATTAGAACTCTTTTCTTAATCAAACTCTTAATCCTTTATATATCAACTAATTCATGGTTTGGCTTTTCAAATCACTTTTTCTCAAACTTTGTAACCGTAATACCTCTACAAAATTACCCCCTTTCATATACAAACCATAGCCCCAAACTTATTCAAGATTTCAACCTTAAATTAGAAGGTTTATTTGGTGTTTTCTCGAGTTTGGGCTAGAACGAGATTTGATTATTTTCGCGAGAGGAACGTGATGGCGTGAATAGATTTTGAGGATGAATTATGTGATGATTCATGTTGGTTCTTTTTGGTGGTTTAAGGTATGGGATTTTACACAATATGCTCCTTAATCTCGCGAGTGTTATTCCCTTTGTTTTCTTGTGATTATTGACTCATATTTAAATTGATAAAGTCATTTGGGAATCTGGAAATATTTGTTGGAATCTAATTTCGATTCATGTTGTATTATATTTGGTGTTGAGCATGTTGTCATGAGATTTTAATATGGCACTGAGGTTGGGCACCCGCCAATATTCCTTTTTCCGAATATGATAAAAATGCAAAGGCGCGGTACGGTGGTGAGGCGTGGTGACCCGATTAATGTGTTGTTGAGAAATTATATTGATATGATTGCTATTGATATTCACATTTGATTTGAATATTCGTATTCGTATTGTTACGCTTTATTCATCGCTAATATTTGTTGAGCATCTTTCTTGTCGTATTGTGTACCTCCCCAAATTTTCTTTTAGTGGCAGGTTAGCGCGGATTTTGGGGCACTATGGAGTTTGATTTTAGTGAGGATTGTTTTGGGAAGATTTTTAATACAAGAAAGAAGACTTGTATTTATTTATTTTGATGTAAAGAGCATTGGAGATTCATTTTAGTTGTTGTATTTATTCGAGAGACTTGGTATTTATTTGAAGAATTTGAGATTTGTGGATTATTTTATTGTATTGTGAAATTTTTAGATGCACTATACCTTGTTATTTGTGGACTTGGTTAGATTTATCGATGAGTGGCGCTCCGTTCGCTCTCCCCAGGCGGACGGGGTATTACATAATGGTATCAGAGCTTAGGTATACGACAACCCTCGGGTCTTGGGTTTTGGGTTTGTTGCATTTTTGTAACTCGAATTTGGACATAGAAATTTTTAGAGAATCGTTTTGCGTTAGGCATCTAGATTAGATGTGAGGAAATTGTTTTTTTGGTGACGAGATTAGTTTTGGAGATTGTTGGCCTGATTTTTAAGAGTTAGGTATTCGGCGAATTTCGAGGGAGAAATTCCATTGTTAGTGGGGAAGTGTAACAACTCGCGTAATTTTGGGGGTAATTTCGAAATTAAGAGGAAAAATAAATTTTGAGATAAAATTCTTTTTATTGCTCAAGTATGTTGGTTATTATTTTTAAAGGCGAGAATTTCAAACGATTTCGAAATCGGAATTAAAATGGAGTTTTAATTGATTTTTTATTATATAGAAGAGTCCTCAAAACATAAAACTCTCTAAGAGTCCTCGGAACATAAAACTCTCTAGCAAAAAAAATATTTAAAAATATTGAACAGTTCGATCGAGCTGAATTTTATTCTGTATCTTCCTCTCGTCTTCACCTAATTCTCTATAAAATTTCATCTAATTCCAACGGTCCAATAGTCGGAAATAAATTTTTTAGTGTTTGAATCTGATTAGAACTCTTTTCTTAATCAAACTCTTAATCCTTTATATATCAACTAATTCATGGCTTGGCTTTTCAAATCACTTTTTCTCAAACTTTTCAACCATAAGACCTCTACAAAATTACCCCCTTTCATATACAAACCATAGCTCCAAACTTATTCAATATTTCAACCTTAGATTAGAAGGTTTATTTGGTGTTTTCTCGAGTTTGGGCTAGAACGAGATTTGATTATTTTCGCGAGAGGAACGTGATGGCGTGAATAGATTTTGAGGATGAATTATGTGATGATTCATGTTGGTTCTTTTTGGTAGTTTAAGGTAAGGGCTTTTACACAATATGCTCCTTAATCTCGCGAGTATTATTCCCTTTGTTTTCTTGTGATTATTGACCCATATTTAAATTGATAAAGTCATTTGGAAATCTGGAAATATTTGTTGGAATCTAATTTCGATTCATGTGGTATTATATTTGGTGTTGAGCATGTTGTCATGAGATTTTAATATGGCACTGAGCTTGGGCACCCGCCAATATTCCTTTTTCCGAATATGCTAAAAATGCATAGGCGCGGTACGGTGGTGAGGCGTGGTGACCCGATTAATGTGTTGTTGAGAAATTATATTGATATAATTACTATTGAGATTCGCATTTGATTTGAATATTTGTATTCGTATTGTTACGCTTTATTCATCGCTAATATTTGTTGAGCATCTTTCCTGTCGTATTGTGTACCTCCCCAAATTTTCTTTTAGTGGCAGGTTAGCGCGGATTTTGGGGAGCTATGGAGTTTGATTTTAGCGAGGATTATTTTGGGAAGATTTTTAATACAAGAAAGACGACTTGTATTTATTTATTTTGATGTATAGAGCATTGGAGATTGATTTTAGTTGTTGTATTTATTCGAGAGACTTGGTATTTATTTGAAGAATTTGAGATTAGTGGATTATTTTATTGTATTGTGAAATTTTTAGATGCTTTATACCTTGTTATTTGTGGATTTGGTTAGTTTTATCGATTAGTGGCGCTCCGCTCGCTCTCCCCGGGCGGGCGGGGTATTACAGAATGGTATCAGAGCTTAGGTATATGACAACCCTCGGGTCTTGGGTTTTGGGTTTGTTGCGTTTTTGTAACTCGAATTTGGAGCTAGAAATTTTTAGAGAATCGTTTTGCGTTAGGCATCTAGATTAGATGTGAGGAAATTATTTTTTTGGTGACGAGATTATTTTGGGAGATTGTTGGCCTGATTTTTAAGAGTTAGGTATTCGGCGAATTTCGAGGGAGAAATTCCATTGTTAGTGGGGAAGTGTAACAACTCGCGTAATTTTGGGGGTATTTTCGAAATTAAGAGGAAAAATAAATTTTGAGATAAAATTCTTTTTATTGCTCAAGTATGTTGGTTATTATTTTTAAAGGCGAGAATTTCAAACGATTTCTAAATCGGAATTAAAATGGAGTTTTAATAGAATTTTTATTATATAGAAGAGTCCTCAAAACATAAAACTCTCTAAGAGTCCTCGGAACATAAAACTCTCTAGCAAAAAAAAATATTTAAAAATATTGAACTCTCCGATCGAGCTAAATTTTTTTTTGTATCTTGCTCTCGTCTTCAACTAATTCTCTATAAAATTTCATCTAATTCCAACGGTCCGATCGTCGGAAATAAATTATTTAGTGTTTCAATCTGATTATAACTCTTTTCTTAATCAAACTCTTAATCCTTTATATATCAACTAATTCATGGCTTGGCTTTTCAAATCACTTTTTCTCAAACTTTTCAACCATAAGACCTCTACAAAATTTCCCCCTTTCATATACAAACCATAACCCCAAACTTATTCAAGATTTCAACCTTAGATTAGAAGGTTTATTTGGTGTTTTCTCGAGTTTGGGCTAGAACGAGATTTGATTATTTTCGCGAGAGGAACGTGATGGTGTGAATAGATTTTGAGGATGAATTATGTGATGATTTTATGTTGGTTCTTTTTGGTGGTTGAAGGTAAGGGGTTTTACACAATATGCTCCTTAATCTCTCGAGTGTTATTCCCTTTGTTTTCTTGTGATTATTGACTCATATTTGAATTGATAAAGTCATTTGAAAATCTGGAAATATTTATTGGAATCTAATTTTGATTCATGTGGTATTATATTTGGTGTGGAGCATGTTGTCATGTGATTTTAATATGGCACTGAGGTTGGGCACCCGCCAATATTCTTTTTTTCGGATATGCTAAAAATGCATAGGCGCGGTACGGTGGTGAGGCGTGGTGACCCGGTTAATGTGTTGTTGAGAAATTATATTGATATAATTGCTATTGAGATTCGCATTTGATTTGAATATTCGTATTCGTATTGTTACGCTTTATTCACCTCTAATATTTGTTGAGCATCTTTCCTGTCGTATGGTGTACCTCCCCAAATTTTCTTTTAGTGACAGGTTAGCGCGGATTTTGGGGCGCTATGGAGTTTGATTTCAGCGAGGATTGTTTTGGGAAGATTTTTAATACAGGAGAGAAGACTTGTATTTATTTATTTTGATGTATAGATCATTGGAGATTCATTTTAGTTGTTGTATTTATTCGAGATACTTGGTATTTATTTGAAGAATTTGAAATTAGTGGATTATTTTATTGTATTGTGGAATTTTTAGATGCTCTATACCTTGTTATTTGTGGATTTGGTTAGTTTTATCGATGAGTGGCGCTCCGTTCGCTCTCCCCGGGCGGGCGGGGTGTTACAGAACATATTTTTAATCACGGATCCTACATCAAACACCTAGGATTACGAATCAAACACCAATTTAATCCCACTTAGAATTTTCCCCAAATCAATTTTTAAAAATTCAACCATTCTATTCATGTTCTTCATGTTGATCATTTAAATCCCAAAATTTATTTCGAAATTCAAATATGATTAATCCCAATTAATAATGAATTTAAAATCCCATATCCCTTATCATTTAGATTTCTACATCAATTAAGCATCTTTCAATCTTTAACATCTTAAATCTCCATTTTCTACCTCTAATCATGAAAATAAATAACTACTTTCATTTTGGAACATATAACAAATAACTACTTGCCTTGATGGATTAAACCCGACGTTCTCTACGTGTTTGATGATGGATTGAATCCTGAGATAGCTTTTCCCTCTTCTCCAAGCCTTTTCTCTTCCTTCTTCCTCTTTCTCTCTTCTCTTGAACTCTCTCTCAATCTATTATGTAAAATATCAAAGGTGGGCAACCATCCACCTTCCTAACCTCTTAAATACCCTCTTAATTACTCTAATCCCATTTATCCACTTAACCATAAGTGTAAAATGACCCTCCTACCCTCACACGGGTACTGTTATGTATAAAAAGTCCCCGACATACAATCATAACACTCGGATACCTATTCTGGACTATTTCGACCCTTTTCTGACCATCGGTGCACTCGAAAAGGTCATCCGAGTCACCCAATTTAATTCTCCTAATTGAATTAATAATATTAAGCACACTGAAATTTATTAATACTAAAAGTATGGGGTATTATATTGTTCCCCCTAACAATGGAATTTCATCCTTGAAATTCGGATGTAGTTGCCACATGGCTTTGGATGATTTCCCCCCCACTATACACAGACATTGACTGTACCACCTTTGACATAATCTTCAGCTGATTATGGTCCAAAATATCGACAGGTTACTCCTCATATAAAATATTCCACCGTAATCCATTCTCCTCAAACACTATATGTCGATAACCTATGTTATCCCTGAGATACCTCCTAGGTGATGACACATAAAACGCACCATGAATCCACTGTAAATGCTCTGGTAAGGTGAGCCTATACGTAACTGGCCTTACTCTCTTGATAATGAGAGAAGGCCCCACATACCTAGGTGCCAATCTCTCCTTCTTCTTGAACCGTATCACTCCCTTCATGGGAGATACCCGCAACAACACCTGATCACCCCGTTAAACTCCAAAAATCTTCAGTCTGTATCAACATAACTCTTTAGCCTGTCCCGAGTTACCCAAATACTTCTCATTAACTCAATATTCACCAATGTATCCTGAATCTCGTACTGCCTGAGAAGCTTATTTTTCCCACCTATAAGTAACACAAGGGAGAATGAAAACGTCTCCTATACAAAGTAATGAAAAACGCCATGCCAATAGTAAATTGGTACTATTTATTATATGCAAACTCTACCAAAGGTAAATACTTCTCCCAACTACCCTTAAAGTCTAGAATATACATCCTCAGCATATCCTCCACGACTTCTTCACCCACTTCGTTTGCCCATCAGTCTGCGGGTGATACACCATGAAGAGTGGCCCGATATGTGTTTTAAACAAAACCAATTTTTCTTCGAAAAAAGATCCAATTTTTAATTATGCACCAAACCAAGTTGTGAAATCCCAATTCTCACTTTAAACCAATTTTATCTTGATTAATCCTAAACATGCATCTAGTGATTAAAGCAAGTAAAGTAAAGTGAAGAATACTCACAACGCCGGATGTACGAGGAAAAAACCCAAAGTGGGAAACAACCTCGGATGGCCCAAGCCAGACAATCACTATGAATAATGGTTTTACAAAGACAGATTAGCCTTACACTAAGACTCGATTCCCACGGGTCTTGACGCTCCTTCTGATCTTCAACCGTTCTTCAATAGTGCCCACGCAGAAATTTCGTATTCTACGATCTCTGTCCACAACACACGCGTCCACGTATGTCTCGGTGTCCACCGATATGGCTTTGATACGTCTACGATGTCGAACACGATGTCCGTCGCTTCTTCACCGCAAAACCCTTTGTGTTCAATGTGTAGAACAAACAACTTTGGTGCAACAAGATCACGTAAACATATAAAAATGATATCTCAGATCTTTGCAAACTCTAAGGATGTGTTTATGCTTTGTAAACCTTAGAAAACATGTGCAAACAAGGTTGTGGTTCGTAAATTTTTTTTCCAGAAAGCACACTTACGAAATTATGATGCAAACACTGTTTAAATAGGATTTAAACACTGCCTCGAAAAACGTGTCATTTGCGCGACATTGTATCTCGTTCGAGCGACTTAAGCATGTCGTTCGAGCGACATTGTATCTCGTTCGAACGAGATCCAATGTCGTTCAAGCGACCTAGCGAAAGTTCGACTTTCTTTAACTTTCAGATAAAAACGTCTCTTAACACAGAGATTCAAATTAGTCAAACTCTATTTCGAGCTTATCATCATAAAACGTAGTTTAAACCATTAAAACACATTTTTCTTTATAAAAAAATACATCCTTATCTTTTATAAAATAATTCCGAGCACCATTAATTATACGCATTCATACCTGAGTGATCTCGGAATGAAATTAACTTTGAAGACGAGTAAACTTGCACCAATTCAACATCGGCATGATTATTTCTTTGAAGCTTTGCCGCAATGTTTTCAATTTCTTCAATACGTCATAAACCAAGTGGGATCGTGACAAAATAAAATTCACCCTATGACATATTACAAACACAGTTTTGTTCACAGAATTAAGTCAAAATAATACAGGGACTCAATTGGAAATTTATGTCCTTACACACCATGCCCAAACTCAACTCCGTTCCCATTGCTTTATGAAAAACTATACCAAAAGTGGAACATAAAGATCTTATCTCGATTCAAAACATTATTGAGCGGTAGGCTCACTCTCTTTCTATAATTAAAAGTTGGGCACACTGCTCGATCATGTAATTCACCCTAACTGGCCCATACTGGCCCATTAATACAGCTTCCTCACATTCTATCACATCTTATTCCCCTCTGAATGCACTGAAAATCTTAACGTATACGCCTTTTCCATAATTAGGCATCGTACATCCTCACCGTTTGAGATAATCAACCTCCCATTGATGTGTAAGCCACCCATAAAACGGACTGGGTAAGACTACGATCCACATGCCAATAACTATTAAATCCTCTCCTAACAAGACGAATTTCTTGCATGCGCCTTCATAACCATAAAATGATCTCAGGTGTGATGGTCATCACTGCTATAAATTCCCGGACTATCTCTTCTTCCTGGAAAAGCTCAGTATACTTCACCTTTCGAAACCGCTGCTAACTACCCTAAAGGCATACGACTCAATGCATTTTACACCATGTTAGCCCTTTTTGGATGATACCGAATATCGAACCGACTAGGGTGTGCATACACATTATACTACGTGAACACATGCTCAATTACCATATGTGCAACCCGTATACATGAAAAATGAACTACACATGCCTTGGATGATTATATAGTAAAGGTATACTCGATTACCCTACTAATCGCGGCTTAATTCTTCTTGATATTGCCCCACTTATTCAACTAGTGGTGCAAACATCCCCCAGTGCTTTCTACATAGCATTACTTGGCTCCACTGGCCTTAAATCATATAATAACTCGTTGCTCAAAGCATTATATTTTCACACATGTAATGCTTAACTTACTAAACCAATGTCCTAGAGCCCAAATGTCTCTCAACTGTAACACTTACTAAGCTTTATGCGTAGGACGTCTTGCAAGTGAAATCCAAACAAAGAACCCTCCCGATACACTATCGCCTAACTTAGTCGATTATCGAGATCCATTGGCCCAAGACAGATTACTGCATCATTAATAAACCCTGCCCTAAAAGCTGTTAAATCTAATCTCTTAACTACCACCTCTCTCAAGGAGTCATAAGATATGATGCTCACCCTATCGTCTAGTCCCCGATGCTAAGTCGATCATAACTTGACCTCTCGACTTGGCTGTCACCCCGATATTACCTGAATCACATCAGTAAAGTCCCTAAATAGAGAATCGAATCTAATTAGACAACTACATTCTTTGAAGTTTCCTCCCCAATTTAATATAATTATATGCTTAACCCTCACTCAGGACGAGGCAACGCAATAAGAACCATATCCTGCACTGGAATAGTGATCACGATAGTCTTACTGTAACCGTCCACCATCTCTCCACACGTCGCTAACCAGACCATACCTATGATAAAATCATACTTGTACTCACTAACATGAACAAATCCACTACTAAGCATAACTTCCCAATATCCACATATATTCCCATGCAGATTGAACGAATGGGAGCCTCACTACATAATGATAAATAACCGATCATAGTAATATCCAACGTTGTGTCCATTAAATCCGTCTTACGCCTGAATCTAGTACAAAAAAAATATGACGCACTCGTGTCATACAAAACTTATCCCGTGTGCTCATGGGTAGAAAATATACCCTCAATCCCTAATGGCGCTGGATGTAAAACTGGTCCATGCACATGATACACACGCCCAAACCTCCCTTGCCCCTACGGAGGCAATAATGTTGGAACTAGTAGCGGAGATGAAAGCTACTATAACGGTTGCCCTAGTTGGGCCTTTTGCTGCTGACCCATGTCCCATCTCGAACTTGCACGCCGCATATGGCCCTGCTCCCCACATGCGAAACATCTCCCTATAGTGTCTGTCTGCCTTTGGCCGTGCTGTCCCTGATAAGGTCCCTATCTCTGGCCTTGATAACCTTGGCCCTATTAGCCACCGATATGATTACCTTAGCCTTTCTTATAACTACCATTACTTAGCCTAAAAGTCTTAGTCGATTACCCCTTCTGGGAACCTCGCTCCCAATGCCTACTCTACTGCTGTTATGCCCCGCTGACACCATTGCCCCCGGTCTTATCGTACTGGATCAACTCTCCAGTCCTATTTGCTTCCCTGTGATGGAAGCAATGATCTTAACAATGAAGCAGAGTGGCATTAATTATAATTTCATAAGTACTTAACAATGGGTTCCCCAATAAGTACTGGTGAATCCACCAAGTAAGTCCGTCCTAAAACTTGAGAATTTTCTTCTCATCAGTGTTCACCTTGTCTGGCATAAAGTTTGCCAGGCGATTGAACTCTTTCTCATACTCGATCATTGTCTGGCCCTCATGCAAGAGATCTAGAAATATCCTTCTCATCTCTGCCTGAACTGCCGATGAAAAGGACTTACGGTCGAACTACACATAAAACTCTAGGATCATCATCATATCCTTCTCCTCCAATATGGTCACTGACTCCTATCACTGAAGAGCTGTCCCGACTAGCTTGAACATATCTAGTACCTACTTTTCAGTTTCGCTACACTCAACCATCCGTAAATACCTCTGGATATCCTTCTTCAATTGGCCAGCTTCTACAACGTCTACACTGCCCTGAAACTCGGATGGATGGCCCTTTGAAAGGCCTCTCTGACTCACTCCCAAACTTAAGACACTCGATGAGCTTGAACTGGTGCTTCCACCGGTAGTTGTGGCTGTGCTTGGGGAAAATGATGTGCTAGGGAGGTTATAGTGGTATTAACCGCCTATGCTACGATAGTTGTGAGCTCTGCTGTGATCACAATCCTCTGAGTGGCCAGTGGCTCCAGCTGAGCCTCCTCCTCTGCGGCCCTTCGAGCATAACATACTAATATACGTCTCCTGGTATTTTTCATCTAAAACCAAATCAAAGTTATATTAGATTCACTTCAAATATAAGCAACATCAGAAGAATGTTAATGCACAATATATAACAACAGTCCTTACCATAGGGCTCTATATCAAAGAAAATGCAACGTTGATAACCTAGAAAGTCCTCAAAGATCCTAAAGACACTAGAACCTGATGCTCTGATACCAACTGTGATAACCCACCTATTATAATACCGGGTGGCCAATCCTCTACTAAAATAAAATAGGAATCTCAGTATGGTTTATTCTCAGTATCACTGTCACACCCACAATACAATATAACCAATACGAATAAACCATACAACACAATTAATGAATAAGTCACCACGCATGAATAAATAAGAGTGAGCCGAATAAATGATCGGTCACAAAATAACAACATCCACTGAAATACTTAATAATAAAAAAAAGTACTGAAAAACATCTGACAATAATATAAAAGCCTTTCCATCTACGGGCAACACGCCCAAACTGAAAAGCTGAAAAGAAATTATCCTTTATATATAAAAGAAGACGATGCGTGTAAAACAATCATGTAGCTTCCATAGCTACTACAACGACATGAATGGATCTATTCCTGTGGTCCCGGTTGCTGTTGCTGCACACCCGAGGTATAAAAAGAAAAACAAGGAAATATAAATGCCCACGGATCAAAGCTCAAAAAGTAAAAAATATTTTGCAAGTAGATAATTATTTTAAATCGATTAAAATAGTAGTGTATTACTTTCATAATTAACCGGTCGCACTCACATGCGACAATACTTTACTTCTCAACTACAATGCGCACCTAACATGTTAATTTTATTATCCTAATTATACTACCCAGTCTAACTAGGATACATAACTGCTATCCAAGACCAAACCCCAATAATACTCTCGATTATTTAAGTATAACTACCTTCACTAGGTGTACGTTAATAAACTCTTTCGTATGGACATATGTGCTATAGATAATTATTCACACTGCAAATATAACATAGCTACACTCATGATATAAGTAGATAATCACACAATATTTTATTATAGCTACGCACATGCTATAAGTAGATATACATATCACATATCGTATACATACATATATGTCAATCACGATATACGTATAACCGCTTCCCCAGAGCTGAGATCTCGCGGATATATCCCTCGTGTGTTATCAGGCTCCAGATGTCACACATCACCCTGAGCCACCTAGTGGGAATATCACCACCAAAATCTAAATATAAACACAAATAACAGTGTCCAAATAGTGGTCATGTAACAATACTATAACCTGGGGCACCAATCCAATACTTGCTGGTTAATACTAAGGTGGACTGCACACTTCACACAACCTCCTACGATAGCACTACCGAGTATGTATGTTTAATATAAACAAGTAGCATACACACATACATGTACATACACGTCATTCTAATATGTATAGATATATAGAGTACTGAACTCGTATGCATATCCCACATCGCACGGTTCATGTAATCCCAAAATTTAAACCAACTTCCCAATTAATTAGTTAAATTGTCACTCACTTGAATTCAGGGTTATCCTCTCCTGAATCTACCTAGTCGTTGTCCTATCACACATACCCGACCCTGAAAAGCATTCCCTAGTAATCCCATAATACCCCAGGATCCGCTACGATCATTCCCCAAGACCTAATGGGTCAAAACAACACACGAACATAAATTGGATAGGCTAGTAAATCGGACCGGTTCGCTGCCCCCAAAATTAAAATTCCCCAAAGAAAGCCCAATCCAAAACCACCAATTTAAAATTTCGGTATCGCGTACCTTTAACTAAAAAAATTATTACAAAAAAAAAATGAAACTTGCGCCCACGCCTTTGTAATTTGATTTTGGTCAACCTTACCTAACTTTCAATTTCATTGATCGATTGACACTAGTCGATCGATCGATCGACGCCTGTTCGAGTGATCTTATCCAAAAATCATGTTTTCTCCTTCCAAACCCTCCAATGGAGGTCAAACCTCGAATAGGCCTAGTATACCCTTATAGTAATATTTTAGGAGCATTTCAACATATTTCTAATCATGAATTCTACATCAAAACCCTAGGATTACAATACCGATTTAATCCCACATGGAATGTTCCCGAAATCGATTTTTAAGGATCCAACCTTTCTATTTAAGTTCTTCATGTTCATCATTTAAATCCCAAAAGTTATTTCAAAATTCAAGTATGATTAATCTCAATTAATAATCAATATAAAATCTCACATCCTTTATCATTTAGATCTCTACATCAATTAAGTAACTTTCAATCTTTGACATCTTAAATCTCAGTTTTTTTTACCTCTAATCATGAAAATAAATAACTACTTTTAATTTGCAACATAAAGCAAGTAACTGCTTGCCTTGGTGGATTAAACCCGACGTTCTCTATATGTTTGATGACGAGTTGAATATGGAGATTCTCCCTCTTCTCCAAGCCTTTTCTCTTCTTTCTCTCTTTCTTTCTCTCTTTCTCAATCTCTTGTCTAAAATATCAAAGGTGGGCTGCTATCTAGCTTCCCAATCTCTGAAATACCCTCTTAATTATTCTAATCCCATTTTCCCACTTAACCCTAAATGTAAAATGACCTTCCTACCCTCACACGGGTCCTATAATGTCTAAAAAGTCTTCGAAACCCAATCATAACAACCGAGTACCTATTATGGATTATTCGGCCCTTCCCGGATCACCGGTGCAGTCGAAAAGGTCATCTGAGTCAACCAAATCTAAATATGCTAACATCTCATTATCTGGGCTCGACACGTGCGTACTGTGTGTGTCACTTTTAAATTATACCGATCCGCTGATGTAATACTCCATCGACATATAATAATAAACCTTCGCTTTCACTCATTCGCGACATATAATAAATCACATATCTATTTACTTATCACACGCAAGTAAATTATCTATATTATACCTCTAATATGATAGTATTAGAGGTATAATGATAGTTCATGCTCCCTTCTGATAAAAGCATTGATGTGAGGGAAACCGAGTGTTCGTGTAGGGACACTGTCGTTGATTTCGGCTCCCGCTTTACATGCAAAAACCTAAGCTACTACTACACTTGCGAGGCAAGCACAGTGGTAAGTAGGGTATCATAAGAAATCCATAGGGAGTGATAGAATTTTAGACTGGTAATTATTTTAGTACTTCAAGAATAAAAGCGTAAAAGGTGATATGGTGGTTACGGTGGCAAAAGAAAAGAAAAGTTACGTCTACACAAAAGTAGAGCAAGAGTCGGGATTGCATACTACCACACGGATCGAAATAACAACTAATTAGAATTTTGGCTCGAAAATATTTAACCGAGCATTTACAATTAAGTATAAACTTCACACAATAAGGAATTTAACCCAAAGTTTCTTGAATAAACATTTAATAAAAAATGATCACACGTGGATTAAATTCGAATTGTCGCTATAAACACTAAAGTTTCGTGGCAAATAAAGTTAAACGCATAACAATCCAACTTTAATACATGCGGTTTCAATTAAACGTAATTTTACACAAAACCTAATTTTCGGAGCTCGAGGCCCGTTAATGGTGGAACACAACCCCGACCCTAATTATCTAAGGGCTAAGCATGAATCAAACTAAGTTAAACTAAATAAATAGATTAAAACAATAAATAACTAAATTAAACTAATTAAATAGGCAAGGAAAATGAAGAACATAACTATATTAAAGGAGAGGATAATGAATAATTCAACTTACAAACCCAAATGGATGTCACCCCAAGAAGACATGAAGATGAGCTCTCAAAACCAAACCCTAACCTAAAATATCTCTTCAAAACTAAGTATCTCTTCTTATTACAAGAAATGTTTCTTATATAGTAAGTTGGAATTAAAATAGAAAATAAAAGGAAAAAGAAAAAGTAAGGCAAAATATCTGAGAAAAACAGGGGGTCGATCGATCGAACCCAAGGGGTCGATCGATCGATGGTTCAAAAACATGCCCACTGTCTCCCATGATTTCAGAAATAAGAAGGGGTCGATCGATCGATGAAGCAAGTCTGATCCAAGCTTCCCTGTTTTGATTTCCTTATAATTCCCTTCCGCTAAAAATCCCGTAACTTCTTCGTTCGGACCCGAAATTGCGCACCATTCGTGGCCACGCGAAGCTTGCGAGGAGGGATACAACTTTCGTGAGATGTTGAGCCAAGTGCCCAAACTATGAAATGACAAAAATGCCCTTGCGCATGCGATCGCGTATGGAACTTCACCGGAATGCGTCCGCACTTCATACTAAGCATCCAAATACCTAGAAAAGCTCAATTAACCCCTGAAAAGCACGTTAACATAAAAATATGAGGTTGTCTGGTTAATGATCATAAGTATAGGGATTTAAGATACCCGAAGGGGATAAAAATGTGTAGGTTAACGGGTGAAATATGCAATATTTGCGTTGTATCAGCATCTATGTTTTGAAGCCTCAAATCCACCTCACAACTCTAAACCTCTCTTTTCTCATTTCCTTTCTAGACGTTTGTCTTCCTCCTAGCCCTTTCACTTACCTTCATTACCCCCCTGAAATTTCAAGCATTCATCTCTCATTCTATCTATCTATCCATTATAAATTTCCCATCGCCCATGGTTATGAAGAATATGGCTACAATCTATTCATTCAACAAATCAGGTTATTTAGATTTTTGGCAAAGATAGAGACAAAAATAGTTTCCATGGGGCCAATAGTGTGAAAACCACATCTTATAAAGAAGAAGCACTAAGAACCATGGAAGCATTTTGGTTACCATCTGCTACACCCGAAGTCCCCGTTAAAGTAGCCGCCCCACTAACCACCACATTGTCCTAAAGGTAATGAAACACTGAAGCTAAACACCCTCTTCCCTACTAAATTCACATAAGACAACAACGAGGGAAATAAATTAGGGCCTCTAAATAGTCCTTTTATCTGTCCTAGCTGTAAGGTCACGTTGACCAACACATTAGCACACATGGCCCTAAACTCTTGCAGGTATGTATTCGCAAGAAGTGTGCCAATAAGGTCATTAGGGTTGATATGGTTTTTCTCGTCTGCACCAAAGAGTGAAAAGAGAGGAATATGGTGTGTTTGAAGAAAAATATTTCAAGAATTTAGGGAGTGGATTGGGTTTGGGGATGGGGAGACCCGCGATGAAGAATTGGGCTCAATGGTGGATGGTTTTGTCACAACTTTGGATTTCAAATATCATGATTAGAAAAAAAGAGTAAGGCTAGTGGGCCTTTTGCTTGATGACATTAAAGGGAAACAAAATTGTATTTCCATGTTATATCCTAATTTTTTTGTTTCTTTTTAATTTTTTTCTTAGAATCATGTGGTTAAAATATTAAGGTTGGGAAAAAAATGCTTAAGCAACTCTGCATAAATTTTCGTCTTTCTTTTTCCAAGAATTGATTATGTACATATGATAAAGAAAGTTGTTAAGTTTACTTTCTTCTGCTTGCATAAATGTTTTTTAAAAGCTTTAATTATGTAAAGAAGTTAAGAAAAGTTTTTTTATTAAGTTAAACCAGAAGACTTCAATTTTATAGTAAAGGCCGTGAGGCTTTGTCCAATTTATGTCGTAATATGTCAAGAATTTAGTTAATGCGAATCTATGCTATGTTGATTAAGATTTTGGTGGTTCAAAGGAGAGTAAAGAAATATAAATGTTGGCTTTATATTAAATTCATTTCCATATGTTTATTTTGACATTATCTTTCTCATATTAATTTTCATTGAGTTCATCTCCTACAGTAAATGAGTTGAATAAATAATCTATCACGTTAGCACTATATTTGATTTTAAAAAGTTATATACTTCGGATGTCATGTATATTCAATTAGAAAAAATGGTTGGGTTCATCTTGGCTTGATTTTGTTTGACTTAATATAAGATCGTGTTTTGGTGATTAGACTTGGAAAGTTATTTTTTCTCTTTTATGCTAAATTTTCGGACTATGAAAGTTAGATTATTCGCAATATCAATTTACTATGTGATTGGTGGGAATGAAAGTGAATCTTTATGGACTGGATATGTTTCTCTTTTGATCCAAGTATACAAATATTCTGATTATTTAGCCATATCGTTGTAAGATATTTAAGAGATTATCACATCATTGTATTTAAACTAACATTGTTAATCTATTCAGCGATAAATAAAAAATCTATTTGAAACCAAAAAATGAATAAATCAAGTCTCTTGAAAAATAAAATGATGAATAATTATAGACTCCATTAATTAATCTCTCGATACAACACAATTGAGAATCAATGAATCTATTTTTATCATTCTCCACTAAAATCACATTACACAATGCTACTAACACTTTTACATCTATATAACCTTTTATTTCTAGAAAAAAGTTAAAAAAAGTTTTTAAAATTTCAAAATTATTTTTTTATATAAATTAAAAAAGTTTTTGGTTATAAAAATATTTTTAAAGTTGTATTTATAGAAAAAATTTAATTTTTTTATCTATAAATGACATAAAGTTTTTTAAACTACAAACAAATAAAAATATGTATAATTTTTTAATATAAAATACGTAGAGTTTTTTGGAAGTTTTTATTTAGAAAAAATAATTTTAAAGTTAAAAAGAGTTTTCAAAATTGGCAAAGCGTTTTTAATAGAAATAATTTTTTTTTGGTTATAAAAATATTTTTAACGTTTTATTTATATAAAAGATTTTAAAGTTTTTATCTATAAATGACATACATTTTTAAACTAAAAATAAATAAAAATATGTATAATTTGTTTATATAAAATACATACAAATGTTTTGAAGTTTTTATTTGCAAAAAAATAGTTTTTATATAATAAAAATATACCCCAAAGGGGGTGAATTTAGTATTATAAATTAAATGGAAATTTAAAACTTTCCAGACTTCGCTTTTACAAGATTAATTTAAGTAGGAAGATGAAATTAATAATAAAATAATTAATCAAAAAATAAGTAATAAAGTTAAACAATTAATAGAATTATTAAAGAGAAAACTTAGACATACTTTATAAACCTAGATTTTGACGTGGTTCATCCTTGCATACATCCACGCTCGAGATGTACTCTTAAAACTTCATTATCCTCGTTCACTAAGGTAGAACCAACAACCTCAAAAGGGTTTATCACACCTTGTAAATCGCAACCAACAAGACACCAGACTCGTTATTTCCTAAGCGGTACACACACTAGAGCCCAAGGTCTAATCCCATATTGACCCCCATGACTGTGGCACTACCGGCCGTGAAGATATAATGAAGTTTAATCGTAGTAACAAAAATAAGTTTAGTAACCAAAGTGTAAGACAGATATATCTTAATTAAGCAATAATGGTGAAATAGGTCTACTTTCTCTCTAGAAAGGTAAACTTTCAAAAAATAATAGAACGAGGCTTTCCAGGGTTATGACTTTGGATCTTTAGCACAAGTGGGTAAGAGATTGAGAACTTTGCTAGACGAGGGTATTGAGTTGAAACTTAGCTCAAATGGGATTTTAAAAGCTTCGACTTTAATGAAGTTTTTGAGATTAAAACTACCAAATGGATTTGAGACTTAATTTCTCTCTCTAGAAACTCAAGTAAGTATTGGTCTTATTTAGGGTTGTCAATCGGGTTGGGTGAGCCAGGTTGGGCTATGCTCAAGCTCGACTCATAATTATTTTGAGCCTTCGAGCTTTGAACTTTCGGGCTTCGGGTTGGGAGGACCTAAGCTTAAACTCGGCTCACACTTGATAGAGGGCTTTGGGCCTTATTTAGTTCTACCCAAATAAATGTTTTTTTTTAATTTTGTCGCCCCATGAAAGATTTACAACATGCATTCTATAAATAATACCTTAAGGAAAGAAAATTTACATAGTTATTCAGAAAGCCAGTCGAGATTAAAGGATTATTCAACAACTTGAACTCAAAATGATGATTTATTTATTATTCTCCAACTTGATACTCACACTATATTGGTGTCATTACAATAATTAATATAACTTTATTCTAAAAAGGTTTAAAGGAATATTACAATATACTAATATGTACTTGAATATAACTATTTGGTTTAAAATATGAACATGTTTTATAAATTACAAGTAATTTTTATTTTATCATGTTAAAATGTATATATAATAATAATAATAATAATAATAATAATAATAATAATAATAATAATAATAATAATAATAATAATAATAATAATAATAATTGATATGCCCAAAGTACACCTGAGAGACCAGAGACCTCAACCTCGGCCTGGATTGGAGCCGAGGTAATAGAAGCCCAAGGATACCTACCAACAACGTCTTCCTACATGGGTCGGCCACAACCGACGTCCTAACATCATCTCGGCTTGGAAGTAGCCGAGGTCAGCTCGAAGCTGAGAACTCAGCATCCTCGGGGTCAGCCATAGCCAATGTTGTAGCTACCTTGTACACCTACCTCGGCCCTTCATCAGCCGAGGTTAGCAAAAGCCTCGCATGCTCAATCAACAAGCATCATGTCATCATCGGCCCTGGCCGACATTGCACCTCATATCCAACCTCGGCCGACCATCTTGGCCGGGGTCTTTATGGAACATTGATCTCAGATAAAGCAAGGGTCGCACTTCACCAACCTCGTACTCATCCAGACCGAGGTTGGTACCAATCGAGGACAGCCGAGCTTCTACACGTTCTTGTATAACTTGGAACAAGTGGACAAATATGTTATAACCGAATTATTCCCTCCACATGAGGGAATATTGAGGTCATCATTGCTTAGTTGAGATCAGCTAGGTGTCACTCTCATACTGGTTCGATTCTCATGCACATGCTCATTATATGTTTGGGGTTACATTACACCCCCAAGCACTATATATAGAGGTCATCCTCTACCTTGTAATGGGATCCATAATTACAACCCTAGCTAAAACTCTGTCATTTTTACACAGTAGAGATTGTATCCATGTCCATTAGTGCCTTCATTTAGTGATATTACTCACACTCACTCATAGTGGATGTAGGCCAGATTGGCTGAACCACTTACATTTAAGTGTTCATCCTCTTCTCTTCTCTTCTCCTCACCTCAATCTCTTATGTTTAGCATACTCTTATGCTGCCATTGTTATCACTAGTTTGAGCTTACAAACATCTTGAGGGGTGGTGCTATTTCCAGCATCATCATTTTGGCGCCGTCTGTGGGAACAAGGGGATATCTCTTCCTCATTTTTTTCTTAACCTCACCGGAGACTCTGGTGGTGAACTAGGCCTCACCCATTGTGTGGAGTTGCTTCACCATTGAAAGAGGTCTGTCAAGGTACAAAGCTCATTTACTCTACAAGCTCTTTAGTGTTAACATATGAAGTTGGTATTACCTCCTCCTCTTCCACCGCTTGGTGATGGATGGCCTAGTTCCAGCCAGGCACCGCCTCAGTCCGAAATGGCAGAAGTGGCAGCAGCCTTGAGGTCATTGGTTGCAACGCAATAAGCGATGAAGGAGAAATTTGCACAACTCAGTCAGAATATAATGAGACCACCTGGGGTCTAACCGGAGATGATCACTCCGGCGGCTGTTTAGCCTCATCCTGACGCCATGGGACTACCCCAGGCACCGCAAAAATACCAACCTATGCCTCAGCGAAGGAAAAACATTGCTGACCCTAGACGTTTGCATCTGGGGAGGTAAGGACACCCTTGCCTTGAGGATAGGTATGGTGATTGGGAGGTAGAAGACGCTCCAGAAGATTGTTGGGAGCCGTATGAGGTTTCAAATAACATAGTACGTCCTATCCAGCAGAGCCGAGATCTGGAGGCAGAAGAGGTGAAAAAGCCCAACAAAGAGGGTCAGCTTTTGATCGATTAAGTAGAGGGCCGGCCTTTGAAAGGCTCGGCCCAGTAAACGACCTACGACAGAGGTTATCCAGGTCGATAAGTATAGCCGGCTCATAAAGGAACGATGGCTAACGTCGTCCTCATCAAGGCTTACCTAACACGGGACAAGGTATGGACCAGGAAGAGGTCAACAATCGACATTGTGGTATAGCTGGGGAACCCTTAGTCCACCCCTTGGAGGTGGCTGGAGACAACCTCGGCCAGGCCAACGTTGCAAGACCATGGAATGACTCCATCCAACGTCTTGAGGAAAAGATAAGAGACCTCATCAAAAGTCGAGACCCACTACAAAGAGGTTTCTCAAAAGGCTCTCCGTTCGTGGCTAGGATAGTGAAATTCCCTACCCCTGCTAAGTTCAAGCCACCTACGGTGTCTCCCAAGTATGACGGTAACACTAACCCTGTACATCATATTGAGATGTACCAATCTGCGGCGGACATTTACTCAATACCAGATGAGATAAAATGTCGGGCCTTCTTAGGGACTTTGACTGGAGCTGCAAACATCTGGTTTACCTCTCTTCCGAAGAACACAATAGAGAACTTTAAGGGTTTGGCTGAACGATTCCATCACAACTTCTATTTTGGGGTAAGACCTCAAAAGAAGACAACCCATTTGTTGTATGTCAAACAAGGGAAGAGCGAGAGCCTAAGAGACTACATTGCCATATTTAACAAAGAGAAACTTGAGGTTGAAGACTACGAAGAGAATATCGCTATGACCTCCCTCATAGGAGGTCTTCAGAAAGGGAAGTTGTTGTGGAAACTTGTGGAAGACCCTCCCAAGTCCATGGAAGAGATATTGGCAACTGTGGGGAAGGTCATAAAGGCCGAAGAGGCCATGGATACGAAATAAGAGGATGAGATGGCGGTAGCAACGGTAAGTTCCAAAGAAAGAAGGATGAAAAGAATGTATCAGCCGACGATAAGTTCGCACGCTATACTCCTTTAATTGTGAGCTGCGAACACATCCTCAATGAGATCAAGAATGACCGATCGCTGAGATGGCCAAAAAAGATAAAGGCTCCTCTACATAAGAGGAACAAGAACTTGTGGTGCGAGTTCCACCAAGACCATGGCCATGTTATAGACAAGTGCTTCACCTTGAAAGATGAGATTGAGAAGAAGTTGGAATCAGGAAAGTTAAGGAAGTATATCAATAGCAGGGCTCCTAAAAGGGGAAGAGATGACCCTAAAAATAAGAGAAACGATAGATGTCGTGACGATACTCCAGCAAGAAGAGACGATGACTCGGAGGGTGATGATGAGGACAATCCGGACCTCCCACTAAAAGATGACAATGCCCTGGTGAAGAGGGTCGGTATGATCTCCTTCGGTGTTAACACTATATGCGGAGGACTCGCGAGGGGTGGTTCTGAAGTGGCTGACCGAAAAGCTCATATGGTGGAGGCCAAGTCAGTGGCCAAGCCAGAAGTCGTAAATCTTACATATTCCAAAACCAAGCAGAAGATAAAGAAGGTGGATATGGATAATCTTCTAGTTGGATTCTCC
Source organism: Sambucus nigra (assembly GCA_949130495.1). Taxonomy (NCBI): domain Eukaryota; kingdom Viridiplantae; phylum Streptophyta; class Magnoliopsida; order Dipsacales; family Adoxaceae; genus Sambucus; species Sambucus nigra. Next base: position 391,614,914 of record OX422219.1, read on the forward strand.
CGACTCGACTTCAAAGGCATCCTAGCTCCGCATGATGACCCTTTAGTAATCACAACAAGGGTTCATGGGTGCGAGGTACATAGAATCATCGTAGATGGAGGAAGTTTAGCAGATGTGATGTTCTGTCCATTATTTAAAAGCCTTGGCCTTAACAGAGCTAGGGTGGTACCTTATCATCATCCGTTAATGGGCTTCAGCGGTGAAAAGATCCACCCATTAGGCATGTATGATATGGACGTGCGAATGGGCGATGAGTGGCCTAAGAGGTTGGCCCGAAAGATTAATTTTTTTATTATGGACGAAAATGTCTTCTCGACCTATAACCTCATCATAGGCAGAGTGTCCCTTAAGGAGTTTGAGGTCGTGCCATCGACGGTCCACTAGATGCTAAAATTCCTGACCCCCTATGGGGTAGGGGAAGTGCAGGGTGACCAGACCATAGCACGAGAATGCTACTTCAACTCGACTGAAGAGAGAGAGGCCCATAAGAGAGCAACTACCATGTATAACATTGATACACTTGACCCTAGAGATGAAATGAAGTTGAAGAAATGAGAGGTCGCGAAAGAGGTAGAATCCATCATCCTTAATGAGGACGAATCGGAAAAAACCATCCAGGTCGCCAAAGTCTTAAAGGAAGAAATCAAGGAAGGGCTGATAAACTTCTTAAGGAAGAGGAATAGTATCTTCGCTTGGAGTCACGCAGACATGCCTGGAATCAGCCCTGAGGTTATGTGCCACAAGCTGAATGTGACTAAGGATGCTAGGCCAATCAAACAAAGACGAAGAATCTACTCTGGGGAGAAGTATGACGTCATTCGGGAAAAAGTTAGAAAGTTGGAAGAGGCTGAATTCATCAGGGAAGTCATATATCAGAAGTGATTATCAAATGCAGTCATTGTGCCCAAAGCCAATGGAAAATAGAGGATGTGCATAGATTTTACCTACCTGAACAAGTCTTGCCCAAAAGACAACTATCCCTTACCTCGAATTGACCAGATGGTAGATGCCACTACAGGACATGAGCTCATGAGCTTCATGGACGCGTATTCAGGTTACAACCAGATCTTCATGGACGCCTAAAACTCAGAAAAGACAACCTTTATCACTGATAAAGGGACATATTGCTACAAGGTTATTCCCTTTGGCTTGAAAAATGCGGTGGTAACGTATCAACGTCTTGTGAATAAGATGTTTGAAAATCAAATAAGCAAGACTATGGAGGTGTATGTATACGATATGTTAACAAAGTGCTTAAAGGCTTGTACTCACGTGGCAGACCTAGAAAAGACCTTCGATACTATGGACTTGTACAGAATGAAACTCAATCCCTCGAAGTGTGTCGTCGGGTAGGAGCTGGGAAATTCCTTGGGTTCATTGTCAATCAGAGAGGAATAGAGGCGAACCCTGAGAAAATCAAGGCTTTGCTTGACATGAAGATGCCAAGAAGTATCAAAGACGTTCAGAGACTCACTGGAAGAGTAGTTGCACTCTGCAGATTTGTTTCTAGAGTGACAGACAAGTGTATTCCGTTCTTTAAGGTGCTTAGAAAGGCCTTTGAATGGGATAAATAGTGTGATGAGGCTTTTAACCAACTCAAGTCCTACCTCGAATCTCCCTTACTCTTATCCCGGCCCATAATATGAGAGAAGTTATATGTTTATCTAGTAGTCTTTGAATCAGCTATAAGTGCAGCCATAGTACGGGAAGACGTTGGGGTCCAAAGGCCTGTGTACTTTAACAGTAAGGCCCTTCAAGCGTCTGAAAAAAATTATCCTCGGATGGAAAAGTTAGCCTACGCCCTGATACATGCTTCTAGGAAGATTAAGCCTTACTTTCAAGCCCATTCCATGGTCATCCTCACCGACTCCCCAGTAAGACAGGTCCTCCATAAACTTGAGAAGTCAGGTAGATTGATGACATGGGCCATTGAGTTGGGAGAGTATGACCTTACTTATCAGCCTAGGATGGCCATCAAAGGGCAGGCACTTGCAGATTTTATCGCTGAGTTTACATGGGAAGAGGCCGAGGTTGAGAATAACCTAGAGACTGCAGAGCGGTCAAATAGCAACGTCTTTCGAGATCCTGAAGAGGTTATATCCAAGAGAACCAGATGCGGAATAGTCGAGAATGAGGAAGACCGATACCTCTTCAGGCATGGAGTCATGTCAGAAGGAGCTTCTCATCAGATAAAGACATCTGGAGCCTCTTTATTGACGGGCCTTCTTGCGAAAGCAAAAGCGGCGCAGGGCTAATACTTTCAGCTCCAGATGGTACTAACGTTGAATATGCCCTAAGGTTTAACTTTAAGGCATCAATCAACGAGTTAAAATATGAGGCCATCATAGCAGGCCTCTTATTAGCAAATACCGTTAGGGTAAGATGACTCCTGCTTCATAGTGACTCAAGGTTAGTTGTTAATCAAGTGTTGGGGGTTTATGATGCCAAGGATGAAAGGATGGCCAAATACCTGAAGAGGGTGAGAACGATACTTGAAGGTTTTGAAGAGGTAAAGATGAAGAGAATACCTCGGCAAAATAATAGCCACGCATATGCATTAGCAAGGTTAGCTTCGGCAACAAGGATAGACATCAGAAGGACAGTCCCAGTTGAGATCTTACCCAAGGCGACCATTGAAGAAAAATAGGTCAGTAACCCTTGCCTCAATTTGAACCTAGGGGACTCATGGATGGACCCTCTTATCAGATATATCAGAGAGGGAGAACCACCGGAATTAAAACTAAAGAGAATGAAATTGAGGTAAAAAACCATAAAGTTATCAATAGTAGGAGACGTCCTATATAAGAAAGGATTCCTATTACCTCTACTCAGATGTGTTCATCCCACATAACTTTCCTGCATCCTATAGGAGGTACATGAGGGTTCTTGCTCCAGTCATATAGGAGGAAGACCTTTGGCTAAGAGGATTATTACGCAAGGATACTGGTGGCCGACCTTGGCTAAGGATGCTGCAACCTATGTGAAGAGGTGCGTCAAATGTCAGAGATTCTCCACTATCCCCCATTAACCTCATCATCTTATGATGTAAATTAGTTCCCCTTAGCCATTCGCAGTATGGGGAATTGACTTAGTGGGTCCCCTGCCAAGGGCTGCAAATAACTACCGGTTGCTGATAGTCGCCATTGATTACTTCTCTAAATGGGTAGAGGCCGAGTCGATGATCATTATTACAGAGCAGAAGACCTTCCAATTTATTTAGAAGAACATCATATGCAGACATGACCTCCCAAACACCCTCATCTCAGACAACGGAACCCAGTTCAAGAATTCTTCCATGGAAAAATATTGCGAAAGAGTTGGGATAAAGCAATTTTTCTCTTTTCCTGGCCGACCTCAGGCAAACGGCCAGACAGAAGTCATAAACAGAACAATCCTTGACGGGATCAAGAAGAGGTTAGAAGAAGCTAAGGTAATATGGACTGAAGAGGTTTATGTTGTGCTATGGGCCTACAGAACAACGTCTAGGACACCAACAGGGGAAACCCCATTTATGTTAGCCCATGGCTCAGAGGCCTTCATACCAACAGAAGTAGGACTTACTACTTGTAGGGTTAAGACCTATGACCCTGAGAAGAATGGTAGGAGAGAAAACTTGACCTCGATTTGATCGAAGAGAGAAGGGAAGACGCAAAAATCAGGCACGCAACTTACCAGCAGAGAACAACAAAGTTCTGCAATCAAAGGGTAAAATCAAGACCCATAGCTGTGGGAGACTTAGTGCTGAAGAAGACGTTACAGAAGACAAATAAGCTTCACCCTAATTGGTATGGTCCTTACAAAGTGGTTGAGGAGGTTGTGCCCAGGACCTACAGGCTAGAAAACCTTGAAGGGGAACCTTTTTCTAATCCTTTGAATGTTGATCATCTAAAAAAGTATTACATATGATGTTGCAAGAGTTTCTATGTAAATGTATCATATTATGAAGAGATTATTAATGAGAAGATCGATTCCCGTGTCAATTCTTGGTTCATTATGCTCTAGTGGTAGAATTTATGGGGATAACATCTTAGTTGATGAGCTCATACCTATAACATCATTAATTTGGTGAAAATTATTTATGAGAATAACATCTTAGTTGATGACCTCAAACCTTATAACATCATAATTTGGTGACAAGGTCTGAGGTGAGACATCATGATTGGATGACCTCAAACCTTAAACATCATTAATTTGGTTAAAAATTATTTATGAGGATAACATCTTAGTTGACGACCTCAGACCTTATAACATCATAATTTGGTGACAAGGTCTGAGGTGAGACATCATGATTGGATGACCTCATACCTTTAACATATTAATTTGGTGAAAAATTATTTATAAGGATAACATCTTAGTTGATGACCTCAGACCTTATAACATCATAATTTGGTGACAAGGTCTGAGGTGAGACATCATGATTAGATGACCTCAGACCTTTAACATCATTAATTTGGTGACAAATTATTTATGAGGATAACATCTTAGTTGATGACCTCAGACCTTATAACATCATAATTTGGTGACAAGGTCTGAGGTGAGACATCATGATTGGATGACCTCAGACCTTAAACATCATTAATTTGGTGAAAAATTATTTATGAGGATAACATCTTAGTGGGTGAACTCAGACCTTATAACATCATAATTTAGTGACAAGGTATGAGGTGAGATATCATGATTGGATGACCTCAGACCTTAAACATCATTAATTTTGTGAAAAATTATTTATGGGGATAACATCTTAGTTGATGGCCTCAGACCTTATAACATCATAATTTGGTGACAAGGTCTGAGGTGAGACATCATGATTGGATGACCACAGACCTTAAACATCATTAATTTGGTGAAAAGTTATTTATGAGGATAACATCTTAGTTGATGACCTCAGACCTTAAACATCATTAATTTGGTAAAAAATTATTTATGGGGGATAACATCTTAGTTGATGACCTCAGACCTTATGACATTATAATTTGGTGACAAGGTCTGAGGTGAGACATCATGCTTTGATGACCTCAGACCTTAAACATCATAATTTGGTGAAAAATTATTTATGAGGATAACATCTTAGTTGATGACCTCAGACCTTATAACATCATAATTTGGTGAAAAGGTCTGAGGTGAGACATCATGATTGGATGACCTCAGACCTTAAACATCATTAATTTGGTGAAAAATTATTTATGAGGATAACATCTTAGTTGATGACCTCAGACCTTATAACATCATAATTTGGTGACAAGGTCTGAGGTGAAACATCATGATTGGATGACCTCAGACCTTAAACATCATTAATTTGGTGAAAAATTATTTATGGGGATAACATCTTAATTGATGACCTCAGACCTTAGACATTATTATAAGGCTTATGAAGACACAATTATATAGAGACTTCAGACCTTAACACACACATTGTGTGATATAGAAAATCATTCAAAGAACATTCAGCAACTAAAGAAATAAAGCCCTCCTCAGAGGTTGATACAGACTAAAAGTAAGAATTACAAGCCACATGGTAACAGAGTTTGCAATCAGAGGTTACATTTTGAAATCAAAATTAAAAATTACAAAGAGCTTCACAAAATGGTCAAGTGTCTGCAGCCTCAGGGTTAGTTACCACGCCCTCATCTCCTTGGCCGAGGTTGGTCACTTATACCCCATCATCCTAAGGACCAACGTCTTCAGTCCTGGTGTCATCTTGGGGAGCAGTCTCGGTAGGTGCATCACCTCCCTACTCCTCTACCTCTTGCAAGGCCTGAGAAAACCGAGGATCGACATAGCCCAGACCAATGAAGTCAGAGGCTGCCAGGCTCCCTGATTCTTTTTCCTTCATCTCATCCCACCTGGAAGTGGCTTTAACACCTCTCTCGAGGTACTCAAAGATGAAGCTGACGAACTCATCAGAGACCTTGTAGTCCTTCAATATATTCTCTGAGGCATCCTCCAAGGCAGCCTTCACAGCAATGTCAACCTTGTGTTGGAGAGATTCAACCTGTGTCTTCAGAGAAGAGGTATGGTCCTTTTTGAGCTTGACCATATCCTTCTCCAGCTGCTTGACCTTAGCTTCAGACTTCTCTAAAGAAGCCTTCAGACGCTCCACTTCAGCGTTCAAGGTAGCCTCGATATTCTGGGCCTCTTTGCCCATATCAATAAAAGGAAGTTTCCTCAAAGTCCAGTCCATAAAGTGGTGCAAGGTGAGGAGCCCCTACAAAACATATGCAGAGATGTCAGTTCAAGACTTTAAAAGTCAAAGACGAGGTTACACTTACTCAGAAAAAGAAAAAGCAAAGAGTCTTACTTGGATGGATCGGTGGAGACCAAACTTGGCCATCATAGGGGTGTCCATTGATTGGAAGAAGCATTTATCGGAGTCGATCACGACAGATTCGAGCATCCAAGGCCTTCAGACTTTAGCCGATAAGGCTGTCACCAATCTTCAGTTGCTTCAGACGAGCAACTAATACATCCTCACAGGAGATAGGGATGGAACGATCCCCCTTTAAAGTCTTCTTCTTCTTCTTCTTCTTCTTCTTCTTCTTCTTCTTCTTCTTCTTCTTCTTCTTCTTCTTCTTCTTCTTCTTCTTCTTCTTCTTCTTCTTCTTCTTCTTCTTCTTCTTCTTCAGGCGCAGGGTCAGCAGATCTCCTCTTATTGAAGGCCTCAACCTTTGAAGTTGTAAGAGGAGGAGGAGGTGCAGTTAGACCTGCTTTCTTTACGAGCTTGGTAAGGCTCTTGGTAAGGCTAGGGGCTGCCATCTCCCAGAGGTCGTCAGAAATTCCTTTGGGGCGCTCTGCAAACAAAAAGGTCTGAGTAAGAAAATCAGAGACATGACATAATCAGAGGTACAACTTGTGGAAAAATAAACACTTATGGAGCTCAGTCAGAGGACTCCCCCCAAGGCCAGTCTCAGAGAGATTGTATGGGGTCATCAGATGTTCGTATTTGACCAACAAACCATGTTCCCCCCTGATCTTAAAGGTCTTTTACGTTCTGAAGATTATTTTATCTTAACCCAGGGTCGGCCCTGGTAGCCATTGACACCTTTCCCCATCTCAAGGGCATCCTCGGCTCTAAGGACGAAGAGGGAGCACAGGGGCCAAATTCCCATGACCCTGAGGTGAAGAAGTATCACGATTTCCAATTATGATTTGAAGTTTGGGTAACTTGCAAAATCTTCTTATTTAACTTCCGAGCTAAAAAGTGGTAATAACTCGGATGATTCCTAGCAGAGGACGGGACGTAGCACCCAGTGAAGACCTGGACATGAAGATCTGAATGATGGACTGCCCTCCATAGAACTATTGCTATAATTATCACCCTCCAGGTGTTGGGGGATAACTGGAAAGGGGCTAAGTTAATATAGGACAATATGTCCCTAATAATTGGGTGGATGGAAAGATAAAATCCAAACTTGAACATCTGCTCATACAAATAGATCTCACCATATCGGCCTCTGAAATCTCTCTAGACCCTCAGAGGTCTCCTAAGTTTTATGGAAGGACCTATGGAATACAGGTGTATGAAGGCAAGAAGGTCGAGTTCACTGACAGTGCTCTCTATTATAGCTGCCTCCAAGGTGTCTACATCGCTCTCGCTATCATCATCCTCATCTTTTTAAACATCGGATGGAGTGGACAAGGGATTACCATCAGGGAACCTCTGAGCAAACTCATCCCCTATGGCGGTTAATAAGGGAATAGTGCCTAGGATTGGTGGAACAGCCGCACCGGGTCCTATAATTTCAACATCAGAGGAAGAATGCGAGGTGCTAGAACTCTTATTAGAAGAGGCTCGTCTGGAAACCTCGGCTTGATCAGGGGCATGATCCATCCTGATGGAATAATCCATGGATTCTTGAAAAGAATCCACAGACATAGGGTCTGAGGTTGACGACTCAGACATATGGATGGGTTTTACTAGGACCTCTGCAGGCATAGAGGGCTTATGGTATATCACTTTTAAAGGAGGTGGAAATATAGTCCTGAGAGGGAATTCCTCTGCCCTACGAGCTTCCTCTTGGGCTCATTCTATCTGCCTAATCTTATCTAAGGTTTTCTCCCTAAGAGAAGGAAATTCCTCTAAGAGTTGCTAAAGAGGTCTGAGCATATGGGGACGACCTTACACTTGTAGACTCAAGATTAAAACAAACAACTTGACTGGAACTGCCTAAGGATCAAACTATTAACTTCGAGCAAAAACAACCAAGAACAACAAGAACTATTGCCACCGAAAAATGCAAGCAGTTGCCAGAAAACTCAAAATACTCCCCAGAAAGAGAAAAAAGAAGAATTAAAGGCTGAAAGTGAGTGGAGAAAAGAGGAAGAGGGTACCTGAAAGAAACCGTAGCAAAGGAGAAGACGATTAGGAATGAGAAGACCTTTGAGAAGCCCAACCTAGCTCTGGTAGAGAGAGAGTTGCAAACAAAATAAAAAGCGGGAAAATGAAGAAATAAAGAAGAAAGAAAATGAGGCCTTAACCCTCAAACAACTCCACACGCGTCCCAAGGTCCATCCTTTCCTTGGGAGCCTAAGGTACAACTGACATCCTTACACTTGCCAAGCACGCGGCCCACTTCAGTCATTGACACTTGTCAAAGGAATATTAGCACAAGGAAGAAAGACCTCGGAGTTGTACACCCCATAGTCACCTGTTACCACATGTAATTAAAGGCTAGGGGGTGATTGATATGCCCAAAGTAAACCTGAGAGACCAGAGACATCAACCTCGGCCTGGATTAGAGCCGATGTAATAGAAGCCCAAGGATACCTATCAACAGCGTCTTCCTACATGGGTCGGCCACAGCCGACGCCCTAACATCGTCTCGGCTTGGAAGTAGCTGAGGTTAGCTTGAAGCTGAGAACTCAGCATCCGCGGGGTCATCCATAGCCAATGTTGTAGCTACCTTGTACACCTACCTCGGCCCTTCATCAACCGAGGTCAACAAAAGCCTCGCAGGCTCAATCAATAAGCATCATGTCATCATCGGCCCTGACCGACATTGCACCTCATATCCAACCTCGACCGACCATCCTGGCCGAGGTCTTCATGGAACATTGATCTCAGATAAAGCAAGGGTCGTACTTCACCAACCTCGTACTCATCCAGGCCGAGGTTGGTACCAATCGAGGACAGTCGAGCTTCCACACGTTCTTGTATAACTTGGAACACGTGGATAAATCTGTTATAACTAAATTATTCCCTCCATATGAGGGAATATTGAGGTCATCATTGCTTAGTTGAGATCATCCAAGTGTCACTCTCATACTGGTTCAATGCTCATGCACATGCTCATTGTATGCTTGGGGGGTACATTACACCCCCCAAGCACTATATATAGAGGTCATCCTCTACCTTATAAAGGGATCCATAATTACAACCCTAGCTAAAACTCTGTCATTTTTACACATTAGAGAGAGAACGCTTGAGAAATTGTATCCATGGCCATTAGTGCCTTCATTTAGTGATATTACTCACACTCACTCACAGTGGATGCAGGCCATATTGGCTGAACCACTTACATTCAAGTGTTCATCCTCTTCTCCTCACCTCAATCTCTTATATTTAACATACTCTTATGCTGCCATTGTTATCACTAGTTTGAGATTACAAACACCTTGAGGGGTGGTGCTATTTCCAGCATCATTAATAATAATAATAGTAATAATGATTATAATATAATACAACCTTTATTCTTATTTGGGTTCGGGCCCAATTTGGGCTTTACCACATGTGGCTCAATCTCAACCCGAATATAATTCGAACATGAAATTTTGGCAAAAGCTCAGCCCGGCTCAAGCTCACTTACAAATCAGGCCATATTAGCTGGGCCGAACGAGCGGGTTTTGGGCTTTTCCATCCTAATTGACAACCCCGGTTTTATTCTTTGGAATAAGTAGGTTTTGGTTTTAGAACTTTGCTTAAAAACGGATTGAGTTCCATGCTTTTGGTTCAAGTTGGGTTTTTTTAAAAATGGATAGTACAAGTATAGCACCCTGCCGTGGCAGTACTTCCACTATCTCATTCAAGCCATACAAGCCGCGACCGATATCTCACTCGAGGCGCGGCCAGAACTGTAGGGTGTGGCCCTCTCCATAAGAGGCCGCGGCACCCCAGCTCAGGGTCCGCGGGCCCCCTCCAGCAGCTCAGCGCTGCTGCTCTGGGCCGCACACCCTCATCCACATCTACTGCAGACTTGGTGTACGCCACGTGCTCAGGGCACGTGATTCAACGCACTACCTTATAAATAGAGGATCACACCTGAAAGTGAGGGATCGGTCCCGGATACACCGGAGGCACTACAACGCAGATTCTCTCTACATCACCCCAACATAAGCTTTGGAGGCCTAGAATCTACATCACAGCCACCTCACGGTCTCACCGAAATCTCTAATACTATCATGTACTCTCCTTTATTCTCATACTTGTACGCCTCTATAGGCACGATAATATTGTACAATGCAATGCACATAATGAGAAGGAAGCAACACAGTGGACGTAGGCCCATTTTAGGGGCTGAACCACTCTATATCTTGTCTACTCTCTGTTTGCTGGCTTTATCTATTTATTCTACACTTCATACTTGATTTGGTGGCACGAGATCTACATGTGTACGATTTCTCGTATCATCAATTTGGCGTCGTCTGTGGGAACGAGACATTTCAATCTTGTTTCTCTGCATATATGAGTTCTTCAAACACCTTGTTCGATCCCGGGGGGTCCTTTGGATCATCTCCTCACGGGTCAGTTACTGGTTATTGGACTCCACATCATATTTTACACCCATAGGTGGGTATTACTTATATCCACATATACTCCATCTTATGGCTGTAGATCCATCTTGCATACCCTTGTGATATCATTCTATCTAGCTAGTATCGAAAAACATGACGGGCTTTTGCCTAAAAAAGATGAATGATTAGGGAGGGATTGTATCTACTCCTTCTTTTCTGTTCGTGGCCTATGATCTAGGGTTATCATTGAAACTGTGCCGTGTGTGCACCGAGAGGTTATTTACTCATGGACAAATACTAGTAGGTGTGCTCTCCATAAGTTTCGGGAGAGAAACTCAGTTCCCAAGCTTCAGGTTTGGGATTGCTCCTTGCTGCCTCGGAGGGGATGCGGCCAGACAGTAAATATGTCTTAGGGCCGTGGCCTCCACTAGGGTAGTTACAAAAGCTTCAAAGGTTGAGGAGCGTAATAAGTCGGGCTCTAGCTCTACCATGGCGTATCATATGATGCCGCGGCAGTGCATCTTGCTACATGCCTTATGGCCGCGGCCACGGTGCCCCGTAGCAGTGTGCTGCATCCCATTTCCTACTCGGTTACTTCAGTATCTCTGAGATTGCTCACTTCTGTTAGTTTGTTCTCAGATTTATATATATACATTGTAAAGACTAACAAAAGCAGAGATGGAAGGAGAATCCAACCGGAGTGCAGAAGTCAAGGATGAGATTGTGCAACTATACAATCACCTTAATCACCTCTATGGTAGCCACACCTCGCTTCAGACCCAGGTCAATTTTCTCACCCAGAGGGTGCTAATGCTGGAGTCCGCGGCATCTAAAAACATAGGTACGGAAGTGGAGGAAATAGTAAAGCCAGCCATGCCTGTCGCGGCGGTAAATGAAACCGCGGAGTCAACCGTCAGAGGTCAAAAAAGGCAGAAAAGTCGGGTGTCTATACTCAGTTGAGCCTCCCAATTGAAGAGATCTTGGAAGTCATCAAAGGGAACAAGATTTTGAGGTGGCCAGAAAAATTGAGAGCTCCACCCCACAAGAGGAACAAAGCTACCTGGTGCAAGTTCCATCAGGACCATGGCCATGACACAGAGCAATGCTATGCTCTGAAGGATGAGGTTGAAAGGCTAATTGGGCAAGGGATGCTGCAGCGATTCCTGAAGAATGTAGTTGAGATTTAACCCAGCCTGAAAGAGGCTGCATGCCGCATCTCATGCTTAGTCTTTCTAATTTCAACTATTTCTATTTATGTTTTATGAAGCTCACTGTAGCCTTAATACTCAAGACTTTATGTTTTGTTAACAAAGTCATTGGCAGCATACATATATAAATATATGAACTAGCGAGTTTAGCTATATCTGATATTTCTCTTGGTTTCATAACCTGCTATCTCACAAAAAGACTTTTTGTCTCAATCATATTTCAGAGGAAATATAACAAAACTATCTCGAAGGATTATTCTACCTCGGGATGCACTTATGGATGGGTTACGACCTTCATTAGCTCAGAAGTTCCCCTCGCAATGTGCAACTACATCTTATCATATGATGACCATGTTCGCAAAAGCATCTGAGGATTCAAGGAGCTTTTATCAGCTACCAGGGCCTATAACGCCAATTCTCTGCTTTTAATGCCCATTCTTAGCTTTTGGGACTCGTCATCGAGCTGGGAGGCTTACAATATCTGGCCAGGGATGGCTTTATATATATATCGTTAGCTGTGGGTGGCTTAATAACATAACCCAGCCTGGAGAGGCTTGATAGTGTCTCGTATATAAGCTGTGGGTGGCTTAATAACATAACCCAGCCTGGAGAGGCTTGATAGTGTCTCACATATTAGCTGTGGGTGGCTTAATAACATAACCCAGCCTGGAGAGGCTTGATAGTGTCTCACATATTTAGCTGTGGGTGGCTTAATAACATAACCCAGCCTGGAGAGGCTTCATAGTGTCTCGCATATTAGTTGTGGGTGGCTTAATAACATAACCCAGCCTGGAGAGGCTTCATAGTGTCTCGCATATTAGCTGTGGGTGGTTTAATAACATAACCCAGCCTGGAGAGGCTTCATAGTGTCTCGCATATTTAGCTGCGGGTGGCTTAATAACATAACCCAGCCTGGAGAGGCTTGATAGTGTCTCGCATATTAGCTGTGGGTGGCTTAATAACATAACCCAACCTGGAGAGGCTTCATAGTGTCTCGCATATTTAGCTGTGGGTGGCTTAATAACATAACCCAACCTGGAGAGGCTTGATAGTGTCTCGCATATTAGTTGTGGGTGGCTTAATAACATAACCCAACCTAGGGAGGCTTCATAATGTCCCAAGGTTAGCTGTGGGTGGCTTAATAATGTAACCCAGCCTGGGGAGGCTTCATAGTGTCCCAAGATCGACTAAAGGAAAGCCATGAAAGACAATCAAAGCGGCTATTGGAGGCTCTGTTACTATGATCATGAGGTATGTCAAACCTACAGAAGGGTGGCCTCGATTTCCCAAGGGCAAGGTTCTGCAACCCCATTATCTTGTCAGCAGTCAAATAAATGCCGCGGCATCCTCATCCACCACTGCCCTAGTGCTGGATGGCAACCTGCCACAGCTGAATGGAAAAAGCGACTGAGTCGCTAAGGTGGACTTGAATTTAGAATATTTGCCCTCGTTCAAATCACCGCGGCATCAATCTATTCATTATTTCTACATGGCAAGAGTAGATAACAAAAAGGGCCGCGGCTTCTACGAAAAATTGAAGAAATCAAGTCGCAGCCACAAAACCAAACTTCATTGGCACCGCAGCTTGGGGGATTACAGCCCTACAGTGGTGCTAGGGGAAACAAAAAAGGGCCATAAAGTGACAAGGACACCGCGGATGATTAACAAGAGCAAGATTGCATTGAATTATACTATGCTGCCGCGGACCTAGTTATAAGTACTACAAGTTCATTCAATACAGAAAGCAAGTTGCAAATATGAGGCAGTAACGTGCAACCATTCATTATAGCAGGCAATGTAAAACATGCAATATAGAAAAGTAAGGAATATTAAGCAGTGATAAAAATATGGCCGCAACCTTTGTGTTAATAGCCTTGGATTACAGGAAAGAGGGCCGCAGCCACAACAAAGTTTAAGATTACAAAAAGTTGATGCAACAGAAATTAAAAATTTAAGAGGCTGCGTCATCATCATCATCATCATCAGCCTCTTCTCCGCCCGCAGCAGTCTCTGTCTCCCCGTCCTCAGCCGCTGCCTCTGCCTCCGCCTGGGCTATCAGCCTTGCTCTATCTTCAGCCGCGGCCTTCAGCTCAGCAATGCACTCCTGATGTTCTGCATCACTTAATTTCCAAGCGAGGACCGTCTCCTTGGCATCAGGGAGGTTCTTAATGATTCTCTGCCGCAACTCCTGGTAGCCGCGGAGGTATGCCCTGTTATTGGTGAGGAAGAAATCCTTGGAGCCTTTGAATGACTCCACAGCATGATCTATGGCTAGCTGGAGGGCGTCGCCATGATCAACTTCCATCTTTTGTATGGACGCGGCGTGGGCTTCATCCTTCTGAGCAGACTTGGCTTCTAGCTCTTGATATTTCTGCTGGAGGAGGGCGATCTTGGTATTTGCAATCTCTGCAATACGGGCGACTTCGGCTGTTTGGGCCTGTGATGATTTCAGAGATTCCGCGGCTTGATTGAAATTCTCATTCGCTTCCTCTCTGGCCTTGTTGGCCTTCTCCAAGTCCATATGGGCTGCCTGGAGGGTCGCGACAGCGGACACTTTCCCTGCCTCAAAAGAAGAGGTTCGTGCAGACTGCAGGTCCGCGACATGAGCACTCTTCTCGGCCTCTTTCAGCCTGTACAAAGCCTCATACTTCCTCTTCTGGACCACAATGACATCGGCGGCCTGTATGAAATAAAAGACATTAACAAAAGTACAGAAAAATATGAGATGCAAAGATTAAATGACTAGTACGTACCCTCAGAAGGCTGTAGAGGCCACAGTCCTCCAGATTTTTGTGATCCTCCCCAACCAGCCTGTCGAGGTCCGCGGCATCCAAGGCTCGCTTCATTCTCCGCGCAGCCTTTGCAGTAGTGTCCCAGGAGGAATTTGGATCAGGCTGCCTTAATTGAGGCCTTGGCCTACCGTCTGGCCCGGACTCTCCGCGGAATTGGGGAGGTGGCAAATTTGCATTAACCGCCACTACATTTGGTAGGGGAGGAGAGGACGGTTGAAGGGGGACTTCCGCTGACATCAGGCTAGCCGCGGCCAAATTTTTCCCTATGTCGTCATCAAAGTGTTGATGATGCGCGGGGTTTTCATCATTAACCACCTGATCCGCGGCAGGATCAGTGGCCTTATCTCCAGTGGGGGCAGCAGCAGGTACCTTGGCTCTGGACCTCTTCCTTTTTTTGCTTCGCGCAGTGTTATTCAGGACGACCGCGTCCTCATCCATCTGTGCCAGCTACGCAGCCAGCAGCTCCCTATCAACTTCTTCACCTGAAAGAATAGCATGAGTTCAACAAGTTTAAGAAAATAAAATGACTGCGGAATAAAAATAATGGCACAGTTAATTACCTTCTGCGCCCATCTGTTGAGGAATTGATTTGTTTGGGAAGAATCCCGCCTCAAATATAGTTGCCGACGTTAAAAGTATGCTGAACTTCTTATGCTCAGCAGGAACTTCCGCGGCCTCAGTAACTCTTTTTTCCTGCCGCTTGTTCAAGTGCAGATTGTCAAGGGCTGCAGAAAGAAAAGACAATTCAAGTTAGTGGAAGTTACGTGAAATTAAAGGACGCGGCTATAATCTTTTACCTAGTTTTGAGGGTGAACCCCACTGCCGCGGCATTTTATATGATCTCTCTCTTTCATTCTCCTCGGGGTGCATCTCCCAGCCTCCACCGGAGATGTAAAAATATTTCCCCTTCCAGTTTTTCACACTGGTCGGTCTCCCAGTGTAAAGGGTCTCGTCCCTGCCGTGGCTAGAAAAATAGTAGTAGCCCGCGAACTTTACTGAGTTCTCCTTTGGGCTGTAGAAATGAAAGAACTCCGCGGGAGTAATGTCCTTTTTGAACAACTTCTCCCAAAGGACAACTGTAGCAAGAACAACTCTCCAACCGTTGGGATCTAACTGAGCTGGGGCCAGTTTCATTGTCTGGAAAATGCGACGGATGGGAACAGGAACAGGCAGCCGCAGCCCATAGATGAAAGCGTGCAAAGGGAAGCAAATTCCATCGTCGGACATAACCGTGCACGGTCTTTGGTTCGCGGCAGGGGCTGAGCACGTCAAATTTTCTAGAAATTCGAAAGCCTCAGTAACCTGCTCAACCCAATCTTGGGTCATCGAGCCGCGGATATCAAGCGCAGCCATGGTCTCTCAGCCCTCCCAGACGTGCCTCCTGGGTTATTTCTAGCAGCCGAGGCATTGTCTCCTACACCCATTGGATGTGTACTTGAGTTGGCTTCCCCTTCCATCGGCTGAGATTGGGAATCCTTCCCAGATGCAGAGTCCGCGGAGGTTGAGTCAATTATCACGCAGCTCGGGCAATTTTTCAGTTTGCAGGGCCCAACTGATCTCAGAGGGGGCACGGAAGTAAGCTCGGGGGGAGAGGTCCCAAAATGCTTTGCCCAAAAGCCTCTCAGGAACTCGTCTGGGTCAAAGCTCATATAGCTGCAGCAGTACCTGAAAAGCAGAGTTCGTAGTTAGGCACCGCAGTCAGTATGACTCGTAAGACTTCAAGAAGCCACAAAAGGGTATTTTTGAGTATTAAAAGTTTGGAATTACGTCCCTAACACATTTATTAATGGGCGAACTCTATTGCTTATGGGACCGTACGGACCTAACCGGCCGCCACCACATCCATATTTGCGGAACATGCGCTGCCACGGAATTAAGATAGAATTGCTTTAAGGCATTCCCGACCGCGACCATTCCTAATTTTTCAGACAATTCGATATGCTTTAGTAGCAACTACTGTTATTTTACATGGATGTCTTGGGTTCATGAAAGTTTTAAGGCTGTTCCGAGATGACCAAGGGGGTGATTTGATGCCGCGGATGATGGCTTGAGGGACTGCGGTCATTTAGCACGGTTTGACAATTGCAAGTTCAGACGATTATTATAATCCTATCATGCCGTGACCTCTATCCTAAACAGTTGATTATCCAATTTTTAACCATTCTAGGATCAAATTCACAGAATGTGGAGGGTTCGACTATGAACATCAAGAACAGTGATATGTATTTCATATGCAGCGTATGTGGGAAAAAGCAAAACGAACAAATAAAACCCTAGATTTCTAGCAAATGAACTAGGAAAGGCATAAAAAGGGAAGAAAATTGTAAATAGTGGTTGAAAAATCACTTGGGAATGAAGAGAATCGCGAAGATCAGCTACAGATCACCTTGAAGTGCCACACACCGCCTCGGAGGGTCGCCGGAATATGCAAGAAGAAATATGCAGAGTTTCGCTCTCGATTTGCTCTCAAAAGTTTTGGAAACATAATGAAGTCCACGGCCAGAAACAATTTATATAAGGGAGCGCGGAAGACTAATCGTCGCTTTAGAAGCACCGCGGCACCTAGGCTACTAAGCCGCAGTCCCAATATATCTCCCTTGGCACTACGACTTGGGGGCTTATTGATAGTACAAGTATAGCACCCTGCCGTGGCAGTACTTCCACTATCGTATTCAAGCCATACAGGCCGCGGCCGGTATCTCACTCGAGGCGCGACCAGAACTGTAGGGTGTGGCCCTCTCCATAAGAGGCTGCGGCACCCCAGCTCAGGGTCCGCGGGCCCCCTCCAGCAGCTCAGCGCTGCTGCTCTGGGCCGCATACCCTCATCCACATCTACTGCAGACTTGGTGTACGCCACGTGCTCAGGGCACGCGATTCAACACACTACCTTATAAATAGAGGATCACACCTGAAAGTGAGGGATCAGTCCCGGATACACCGGAGTCACTACAACGCAGATTCTCTCTACATCACCCCAACATAAGCTTTGGAGGCCTAGAATCTACATCACAGCCACCTCACGGTCTCACCGAAATCTCTAATACTATAATGTACTCTCCTTTATTCTCATACTTATATGCCTCTATAGGCACGATAATATTGTACAATGCAATGCACATAATGAGAAGGAAGCAACACAGTGGACGTGGGCCCATTTTAGGGGCTGAACCACTCTATATCTTGTCTACTCTCTGTTTGCTTGCTTTATCTATTTATTCTACACTTCATACTTGATTTGGTGGCATGAGATCTACATGTGTACGATTTCTCGTATCATCAAGTAGGTTTTGGTTTTAGAACTTTGCTTAAAAATGGATTGAGTTCCATGCTTTTGGTTCAAGTTGGGTTTTTTTAAGCTTTGGCTTTAATGGAATTTTTGAAACTAACTGCCAAATGGGTTTGGAACTTAGTTTCCCTCTTTAGAAAAACTAAGATGGAATGACACAAGCTTGATGATGGAATTTTATTATTGGGATATTTTTGTAATAACTTATGTGATTGTAATAGAAGCCGAATGGGTCGTTTTAGTAAATTCAAGGTGTGGCCATCCTGAAATTCTCCATCTCTCTCCTCCCAAGGGTGGGCGAAAAGGGGATAAAGGTCTCATGCCCTATCTGATCTAGTAACGCTTCGGTCATAGTCAGTGTGGGGTAAATGTAAAAAGATGTAGTCACTGACCTATTTTGCACAAGACAGGGAAAATAACATGTCGCCACTTCGAGAGAGCGACATCAAAGACAAAACGATACTTACGAAATCAATAGTTTAAAGGTTCGGGGGCTAAGTTACGGAATGAGAAAGTGTTAGGAACCCATACCGCCCTTTCGATCTCTCATGGGCTTGTGTTATTATTTTCCTTTATTTCTCTGTGAAATGTGTGTGCATGTATATATAATAGAGACCGGAATCGCCCAACTCATACAATGGAAAATATAGAGTGAGGTTATCCATAAGAATGTTCCCAAGATAATATTAAAAAATATAATTTATGCATTTATCGCGATATTGATCGTTATAATGAAATGGTAATATATGTTGGATAAAACGCTAAAAAGGAATACAAACATAATATATATTAAAATAATGTATAGATGAAGAAATGAGGAATTTTGGAAAATTAGAAAATTGGAAAATAGAAAATTGAAAATTTTTACTCAAGTCTCGAGTTTTAATCTGAAATGCCTATGTCGCCTATAAAGGCATTAAAGTCCACGTAGTTTGTATGCGGCACTAGGGTGGGGTTTATCCCATAGATTCGAATGAGATTTCATTATTGTAAGAACACAAATTTCCAATTGAGTCCTTTGTTATTTTGGCTCAATTCCGAACAAAAACATTTGAGTCATACGATAGAGTTCAAGTTTATCCATTCAAGCCTATGACGTGTTTGTTGAAGACGTAGCGGCCAAGATATTAAAGATTCATCAAATGCCGTGTGTGTTGTGCCTCGTTTCTACGTCATCAACATGATTCCATTGCTCCTAAGGTATGAATGCATTTTAATATATATATAGGAGCTTGGAACAATATTTATTGGGTGTATTTTAGAAATTTATTGTGGGTGTTAGTATTTTTTTGTTAAACTTTTTTGAATTCATAGTTCTAAATATTTTGTTCTCGGACACCTTTCAGTAGAAAAATCATATCAAACCCAAAAAAAATCAGAATAACACGAAACTGGCGGCCACGCGTTCGTATCAAAATTATCTAGAAACATGGCATAAGATCTTGTTAGATAGGTCGTTCGAACGACCTCGTTCAAACGAGAAGTCATTCGAACGAGTTTTCAAACGAGATTTTTTTTCCTTTCTCTCTCTTCGTTAGAAGTCTCGTTCGAACGAGATTTCTAACGAAAAAACAACGGGAACAGTTTTAAGCCAGTTTTTTCCACTTTTCCACTACTTTACCCCACTTCCTTTTTGACATACTTCTTAAGTGCGGGAACTAACTTTTTGAAGACAACTTTTTCACATTCTAAGAGTCTTTTGAGAGCAAAACTTTTAAGAAAAAGTTCCATGTTTTGTGTTTGATTTTTATGGATTAAACTCATCAAAAAACACATACACACCCATTTGTTTAGTTTATTCCAAGTACCTATTGATATATCATTGCTTGGAGAGTTTTGGCACCTAGTTTTCTCTACACCAATAAGAAGAGAGTTTGGGTTCTTCTCTACCCCCAAAAGGAGAAAAGTTTATTGCGGTGTTCTCACTCGAAGAAAGGCTTCGCGTGTGGGTTGACGGTGACCATAGCCCCATCGGTGGAGTTCGAGATTGTGGAGGAGTCCACGGTTATTCACTAGGCGGAGTTTGAAGACCAAGTAGCGCGTCAAGGCTTGGACGGACTCAAGTCAGTTTGTGTAAGTCCTCTTGTGTCGAGTCTTTGTAAAAACTACCATACTTAGCGAATTCGTGGCTAGGGCCGTCCGAGGTTTTTCCCATTTGGGATTTCCTCGTACATCGGCGCGTCGTGTGATATTGTTTAATTTTATCTTGCTTAAATCACGTAGATGCATGCTTAGGTAATTCAAGATAAAATTTGAATTGAAATTGAAATTAATTCAATCCAAAGATAATTTATTTTGGTAAAATTTGGTTTGGACTAATTTGCAAAATGGATTATTCTTGTTAGGAAAATTTCTAGGACTTGAATTGAAATATTTGGTTTAAGTGAAAAATCAACTTGTGTGGATTTAATCTTATTTGACTTGTTTTAATTTTAATTTGAAAAGAAATTAAAGTTTGTGGATTTTATTTTAATTGAACCATCATCTTCGCTTCCGCATATCTAAACAGGAAATTAATACTTTTTGGAGTATAAAAAGGTTTTAAATTTAAATTTGGGGCCCTATCGCTCTTTCAAATTGGTATCAGAGCCAAAAACGATAAATTACTTCGTTAAGATCTTTTAAATATTTTTGGCTAAAATGGAATTTTCCCCATTTTCAAAATTTCCTAATTTCGATGGTTCTAATTATGCGTATTGGAAAGCGCGTATGAAATCGACACTAAAATCTATCGACGAGAGAGTTTGGATGTCTGTTGTTAACGGGTGGTCCCCACCTACTCATTTAGTAGATAATGAGCGTGTTCCCAAACCCGCCGATAGATGGAGTGAGGGTGAATTTAAACTTTCAAATTTTAATTCCCGTAGTTTGAATGCCTTGTTTAGCGCTGTCACACCCGATGAATTCCGACGCATTATGACGTGTGAGATTGCTAAAGAAGCTTGGGATATTTTACAACTCACTGACGAAGGTAGATGTGTCGTTAAAGCTTCGAAACTTCAAAACCTCACCACTCAATTTGAAACTATCAAAATGAATGAAAAAGATACTTTTGATGAATTTTATCCTAGGCTTTCTGATATTGTTACTTCATCTTTTAACTTGGGAGAGAAAATACCCGACAACCGAGTAGTAAAGAAAATTCTAAGGTCCCTACCCGATAGATTTATTCGAAAACTGACCGTTTTAAATTCTTTACCAACTTTAGCCTCTATGAAATTAGAAGAGCTCGTAGGTGATTTACAAACCTATGAACTAGACATGTTTCCCTCTAAAACTGAAAAGGACGTTGCTTTAAAAGCCCGAAAAGAGGTCAAAAAAGTAGTAGAGAGCGAGAGCGATAGTGACTCGGAAGATATGGCTTTGTTTGCTAGGAAATTTCAAAAATTTCTTAAATTTAACAAAGATAAATTTAAAAATGATTTTAAGAAATTTGAAACTTCTAAGCATGACAAAGCCGAAAAGATCCCTAAAATTTCTAAAGAAAATTTAAATAGGGACGAGTCAAATAGGTGTTTTGGTTGTGAGGGTTATGGCCATAGGGATTTTGAGTGCCCCACTAAACTAAGGAGAGAGGGTAAGCAACCCATTTCATATAATGCGACCCTTAGTGATAGTGATAAGGAAGAGGGACCCGATTCCCCCACTAAGACCAACTTTGGGGCTTTTATGGCTAGTCATGTGAGTGATAGTGAGAACTCGTTGATTGATGAAACTTTAACACATGACACTTCCGAGGTCAAAGTTTTTGATTCCCTTATTTTTGATGATAGTGAGAGTGGAGAAGAAAGAGAGAGTGAAAATGAAGAAGAGGTTAATGTGAGTGAACTTCAAAATGACTTTTAAGAACTTTATAAAGAATCTATTAAATTGAAAAGAGCTAATTTGAAGTTAGAAGCTAGTTTGAAAGAACGTATCAAGGTCGTTGATAATAGTATATTGGTTGAAGACCTTAGGACACGAGAGAAAACTCTTCTAGAGAAGCTTGAATATATAGAAGGCGAGAGAGATAGCCTTAGGGGTTTAATGGAATCCTTGAAAAAGGAGCTTATTGCTTTTGAAGAGCGAAATGTTTTATTAGAGTCTAACATTTTAGAATTGCAAAATAAATTAAAAGACTCTAGTAATGTCAAATTTGATTTGGAGTGTCGTTCAGAAAAATTAGATAAAATATTAGTAACGGTCCAAATTAAAAATAACACTTGTGGTTTAGTCTTCAATACTTGTAATGAATTTACTCATAACGCCAAAACCAATGTTTTAGGAGAATCTACTAGGAAAGTCTTTAGAGATCACTCCTTAGGTAAATCTTTTCGACATGTTTTTACTTGTACACATTGTGGTCGAAAAAGTCATCTTATAAAATTTTGTTTTGATCTTAAACTTATTCCTAGAAAATCCCAACGTAAAGCAACCAAGGTAGTTAAAATTCCTACACCCCAAGATAGTCATTCTTCATTAATTTGGGTTAGGAAATCCGAATTGGTTGCCTTTCAAAATGGGGCTTTTGATTCTAATTTACTTTCACATGCTTCCTCCCTTGCTAAATCTAACAGATGAATGTGTTAGTGTTTGCATACTTTAGCTTTTGTACTTCATGCTATATTTACATGCTAAATGTATGCTTGTTTAATCATTTTCTAGTCTATGCTCCATGTTTATCAGATGCTAGAATTATGATTTTTGTTTATCTTTTGTATTATATTTCCTTCATTTTGTTTGCATTAAATGAAAAATACAAAAAAAAGATTTTTGTTTATCATTTGGATTTTATCTCTTGGTAATTTAAGCTTAATGAAAAAATTCAAATGATTTTTGTTTGTCTTTTGAGTATATATTTTTTTTTATTTTTGGTTAAAAATTTTAAAAACCCAAAAAGATTTTATTTTGTGTGTATTTTAGTTTGACACACTTTATGTGGCATACACTTGTGTTTGAATCCCATCTTTTACGCTCTCATGTGGCTAGAACTTTTTGTTTAGATTGTCAATCCTTATTATGTTCTTTACCATGCTTACATGGAGTAGTTGGATTTTGTGTTTATTAAATGGATTCTATTTTTATACGCCTCTATTCACACATGCACGAGCTCTTTTGAAATTTTAACTTCATATGTATATTTGAGCTATGTGTGGTGTTCTCCTTCCAATCTTGTCATCTACATATTTGTGACTTAGGAGGACTAGTGCATGTCAAAATTCGTTGCACGTGAGATTTGTGTGAAACATAAAAACATGATAAATATAAATGTGCATGGGGAAGGGTTCCGAAAGGACTTAGTTATCCTTTGCGATTGTAAGCCACCGTTTTTGAATGGACCTAAAAGAAATACGGGGTTCAAAGGCCTAAAAACAGAAAATATGGCATTAAAAAGAAAAATAATTTCCCAAGGCCTATGTTTGATTGATATATTCATTCAAATTTAATATAAATGAATATTGAGGGAGATTGGATGGTATATCAACGGTTTGCACAATGTCCATTTATCCTAGTTGCGTATTTCATGTCATGACTCTATTGGTTTGTAGAATCATCAATATGCTAGGCTTGTATGCATTGTGTATGTTTGTTCATTGAGTTCAATCTATATTGTCACATGAGGTTATATTCAAATGTGATGAAGTTTGCAATCAAACGAGAACTCCATGAACATGTTTTTAAGTGATTGGGTCTAAATTTAATCGTTACTAGTTCACACCCCAACACTTCCGTTTCCATATGACACATTTTTGCCATACGAGTGTGAAAGACTCCTATTATATTTTGTGTGTATTATTTGTGTGTTTATATATATATATATATATATATATATATATATATATATATATATATATATATATATATATATATATATATATATATGTGTGTGTGTGTGTGTGTGTGTGTGTGTGTGTACTTGAGTCTCTTTGGTATATATTATGTATACATATATTTGATATTTTTGTTTAGTCTTTGCCTTGCTTTCTAGTCCATATATGCTTTAATTCATAATTGGTATCCATCTTATCGCATTCTTTATTGATATCACATGCTTAATACTTAGGTATCATATTGGTATCTGTTTCTTGCATCTTAGTTGGTATCCATTATTATTTGTTGGATTAATTATGATCTTGTTGACCATGTGCTTCCACGTCCTCATCACTTTTGCACATTTGCCTATTTTAGCTTGTTATCCCATTTTATGTATCCCTTGTTTAATTTAAGGGTAATATGCTTTAATTGGGGGAGATAAGTTAATTTTTGATTCTTTAGCCTTTGTCTATTCCTGAACAAAAAGGGGGAGAATGATAGGGGAAGAAATGGTATCTAATCCTATTATTATCGTATCTTAGTTTGGGGGAGATTTATCTTGGGGGAGACGTCTTTCTAAGTAGGTCATTTGTTTGATAAAGGGGAGAATTAATTTAGGGGGAGTAATTATTTAATTGCATTTAATATTTTGATATTCCCTATGTGTTTGATAGTTTGCTTAAGTGTGAAGGAATTCTTTTAAATGGCAACATTCAACATCAACAAAGATATTGATCCTTGGGTTGTTTGCGTCAAGCATTGTATTTTTATTTCGGGTGGGACATTGTTTTTGAGTCTAGTGAGCTTGACGGCCCTTTAGGATTTTTATTTAGTTTTTATCCCGGAATAGCTAAAGGGGGAGATTTTTAAGGACACAAATTTCCAATTGAGTCCTTTGTAGTTTTGGCTCAATTCCGAACAAAAACATTTGAGTCATACGATAGAGTTCAAGTTTATCCATTAAAGCCTATGACGTGTTTGTTGAAGACGTAACGGCTAAGATATTAAAGATTCATCAAATGTCGTGTGTGTTGTGCCTCGTTTCTACATCATCAACATTGTTCCATTGCTCCTAAGGTATGAATGCATTTTAATATATATATATATAGGAGCTTGGAACATTATTTATTGGGTGTATTTTAGAAATTTATTGTGGGTGTTAGTATTTTTTTGTTAAACTTTTTTGAATTCATAGTTCTAAATATTTTGTTCTCGGACACCTTTCAGTAGAAAAATCATATCAAATCCAAAAAAAATCAGAATAACACGAAACTGGCGGCCACACATTCGTATAGAAATTATCTAGAACCATGGCCTAAGATCTTGTTAGATAGGTCGTTCGAACGACCTCGTTCGAACGAGAAGTCGTTCGAACGAGTTTTCAAACGAGATTTTTTTTCCTTTCTCTCTCTTCGTTAGAAGTCTCGTTCGAACGAGATTTCTAACGAAAAAACAACGGGAACAGTTTTAAGCCAGTTTTTTCCACTTTTCCACTACTTTACCCCACTTCCTTTTTGACATACTTCTTAAGTGCGGGAACTAACTTTTTGAAGACAACTTTTTCACATTCTAAGATTCTTTTGAGAGCAAAACTTTTAAGAAAAAGTTCCATGTTTTGTGTTTGATTTTTATGGATTAAACTCATCAAAAAACACATACACACCCATTTGTTTAGTTTATTCCAAGTACCTATTGATATATCATTGCTTGGAGAGTTTTGGCACCTAGTTTTCTCTACACCAATAAGAAGAGAGTTTGGGTTCCTCTCTACCCCAAAAAGGAAAAAAGTTTATTGCGATGTTCTCACTCGAATAAAGGCTTCGCGTGTGGGTTGACGGTGACCATAGCCCCATCGGTGGAGTTCGAGACTGTGGAGGAGTCCACGGTTATTCACTAGGCGGAGTTTGAAGACCAAGGAGCGCGTCAAGGCTTGGACGGACTCAAGTCAGTTTGTGTAAGTCCTCTTGTGTCGAGTCTTTGTAAAAACTACCATACTTAGCGAATTCGTGGCTAGGGCCGTCCGAGGTTTTTCCCATTTGGGTTTTCCTCGTACATCGGCGCGTCGTGTGATATTGTTTAATTTTATCTTGCTTAAATCACGTAGATGCATGCTTAGGTAATTCAAGATAAAATTTGAATTGAAATTGAAATTAATTCAATTCAAAGATAATTTATTTTGGTAAAATTTGGTTTGGCCTAATTTGCAAATGGATTATTCTTGTTAGGAAAATTTCTAGGACTTGAATTGAAATATTTGGTTTAAGTGAAAAATTAACTTGTGTGGATTTAATCTTATTTCACTTGGTTTAATTTTAATTTGAAAAGAAATTAAAGTTTGTGGATTTTATTTTAATTGAACCATCATCTTCGCTGCCGCATATCTAAAAAGGAAATTAATACTTTTTGGAGTATAAAAAGGTTTTAAATTAAAATTTGGTGGCCTATCGCTCTTTCAATTATATGTGTGTGTATAGAAAATATGTTTTAGCTTTGAAAAATTGTGATGGATAGTCCTGTTGGAATTTATAGGTGTAACCCTTTTTTTATTGGTTTTGTTTTTTATAGGAAATAAAGTATGCGCAATATAACTAAAAAAAGGTGAGATGTTAATGTGTATGAAGTAAGTAAAAGCTAGATTATGAATTTACATAATTAATGCAAAAAAAAAAAAAAATTTAAAGAGAGAGAGAAGGATTTTGGACCTTCTTTGAAGAATTGAAGCTTGTTATTGATCTTGGATGTACTACCTTAAATGTTGAGATGAATGTTGGATGAGAGAGAATGAGATTTTGACAAACTGGGTATGAAAAGGATGGGAATGTCAGATTGAATGAAATTTCACATAAGGAAAGTTCGCTGATTGCAAGAGAATGTTGTTGAGATCACTAATGCTGATGGAGCATGGAGATTATACTAAGCATGGATATGTGAGAATGAGTGATGTGTGACTATCTACAAGTGAGTTTGTGGTAGTGAACCTAAGCATGGATAAACTATAAGTGGTGTGTGACAAGTGTGAGTGAGCATGGATATATACAAATGTGATAAGTAGAGGGGTGTGTGTTAGTGACACCTAATAATGGATATTTAAAGTGGTGTGTTCAACATATGGATATAAGTGACCCTATTTGCACGTAGTGTGAAGTGTACACGGAGAGTATCTACAAGTGAGTGAGTGAGTAGTCATATAAGCATGAGGTATATATGTGCAAGAAATAATAGAGGAGAAGAAAGGGAATACAGGTAGGTGCATATGCACACAAGTAGAAAAACAAAACATCCATGCAAACAAAGTATAGCCCTCTTATGAGAAAATTCCCTAGGTGATTTGCCACTGTGTCCATCCTAAAATCCTTCCCCACTCACCTTCCAAAGGTGGGGGAAAAGAGGGATAAAGGTCTCGCATCCTCTCCAATCTAGGAACACTTCGTCTGTCATCGATGTGGGATAAATATAAAGAGATGGAGTCGCCAACCTATTTTTCCCAGAACTACATAGAGCGTCTTCATGACTCTATTCAGGCAGGGGAAGTTTGGGGACCCTAGGATGTGGGTGATGATGGGGCCGGTTCCTCTGGAAGCTGCGGGTAGGATCCTTGGGAAATTTATTTTGTGAAGCTTTTGTAATGTGTTTGGTAATGATTCTGGTTGTTTTAGTTGTGTAGGAATGATTTGGGAAGGTTGTTTAGGAGTAGTTTGGCTGGTTTTATTTTGTTTTAGGAAAGTAGGGGTAGGTTGGCAAGGGAAGTTATTTGACTCCCTATGCTGATGTATTTTTATTGGGAAATTTTATTAATGAAATAAAGAAAATTTTAATTATATTTTTGTGCCTCTTGATGAATTTTTGCATTTGAATTATCTATACCAACCGCTAAGGCGTACATAATAATTTTGTTCATGTAAACAATAAAAATGAACTGTCGTTCTCGGGGATAAGAAGAGAATGAAATTTTGTGAAAAAGAAGGGGGGGGGGGGGGGGGGGGTTATCATGTAAAGAGTATGAAAATTTTTGGAGTTTCATTTTTTGAAAGCAAAAATATTTTTAGGAGATCAGGGCCCACGTAGTTCTGAGTAGAGGGAAATAGATTTTATTTTTAATTTTTTAGAATCGAAGGGAGATGAGAAGAGTCATAGCGCGCCGAGATTTCGAACTAGGGGTAGAATTTTTTGAGACGGTCTAGGTTGACTTGACGCGTCATCTCTTCTTCGTCGAGGTCAGTGGGCATAGCAGCACCACCAGATAGGATATTCTTTAGAATGTAGGGGCCGCTCCAATTGGGCTTGAATTTCCCTCTTAGGTCCCAGATTGGTTCGACAATTTCTTTAAGGGATAAGTCCCTTTCTCGGACACCACGGTCCTTGACTCTCTTATTGAATGATCATTCTATTCAGCGATGATATCCTTGTATGTGATATAGAGCCTTAAGTCTCCTTTCGTCCAAAAGTGACAACTTGTCAAGATGGTTTTGATTCCAATCTTCCTCATTGACTTTAATTTCAAGCATGACGTGTAATGAAGGTATTTTTAGTTCAACGGGTAGGACTGCTTCCATATAGTATACTAGAGAGTAAGGGGTATCCACATTAAATATTTGAAATGAAGTGCGGTAGCCCCAGAGGGCGTAAGGGATCCGGTTGGCCCAATCTCGACAACTCTCAGTCATCTTGCTGATGATGGCTTTGAGGTTTTTCTTGGCCGTTTTGATTGCATCGTTGGTTTGAGGTCGATAGGGAGAAGATTTATATCTCTAAATCCCATACTTGTCGACCACCTCCGTGACTTCTGCTTCAAAATTCAACTCTTTGTCTGACACCATATCGTGTGGGACCCCATATCGACAGATGATAGTTTTTTGGATTAACTTGGCCACCTTCTTGGCATTCAGCACTGTGTATGATTCAACTTCGACCCATTCAACGAAGTAGTCAATGAAGACCAAGATGAATTCATGCCCATTGAAGGCCTTGGGTATAACCTTCCCTATGATATCAATGCCCCATGTAAACAATGGCCAGAGAGAAGTCATATTATAAAATTCCCGCGGAGGCAAGTGCTTGAGGTTGGAAAATTATTGGCATTTAAGACATCTTCAAACATAGGCGGTGCAATCCTGAACCATGGTTGTCTGGTAGTAACCCTGTCGGATGATTATTTTGGCGAGCATATGTCCATTCATGTGGGGTTCGCATTCCCCATTATGGATTTTTTGCATCATCTCTTCAATATTAGCCCCTGCAATGCAGTGTAAATGGGTTCCATCGAAGTTCCTCTTCAACAGTGCCTTATCAAAGATGATATACCGGGCAACCAGTCTATAAAGAGTTACTCGATATTTTTATTTGAACCTTGGGGATACATACCATTATTGAGGAGGCGCCAAATATTGTAGTACCAATAGTTGGATATATTAGGATCTTCTTCTGTGATGAGATCAATGTGGTAGCAATGGGTAGGTTTTTCTTGCTTTTGGACTAGGAAGGGGGCATTGTTACTCCTTCGGGAATGTCAACCATGGAGGCAAGGGTAGCAAGGACATCGACCAAGTTTTTTTTTCTCGGGGCAGGTAGTGGAAGGTGATATCTTAGCATTTTCTAGCCTTCTCTTCAATCGAGGTTGAAAGAGCATTCTGAGTTTTTCTACTGAGGGTTAATAACCCAAACCGCAAGGAGGAAAGGCTTTCTTCAATATAATGGGCTTAAGTATTCCTTGCTGTCATCATCCTAAGCCCAGTTTGGGCATGAAGTGTATATTTTTGAACATCTGGATCACATTTACATTGCCAAGAGGGTTATACTCTGGACAAACCCTATCTTTGAAATTGTCCCCTACTGGGAGCAAAAGTGGTTCAATTTGTAAACCTGACAGAACCATATCATTCTCCCCATTCTGTATCTCAAGTACTGTATTACTGGTGCTTGCATTCTCGGTATTGTCATCGTCGCCCAAGATGGTGATGACCTTCCCATTAGCGAAGAACTTCAATTTTTTATGAAGGGAAGAAAACACACCCTTGATATTATGAGTCGTGGTCATCCAAGAAACAAGTTGAAACAATCCGAGATGTCGATGACTTGGAATTAAATTATAAGATTTATAGGGCCAACCCCTATTGTAAGCTTTATGGATCTCACTTCTCGACGAGTATTATCACTGGCGCACACTACAGTAGAGGTTAGTGCAAGGTCGCTCACTTTCAATCCCAAGCAATTGAGGGTTCTCAACGGGCAAACATTAAGAGCTGATTCATTATCGACAAGAGAGAGTGGGATATTTTTTCCCATGACTTCGACAGTGATATTGAGAGCATAGTTGTAGTTTGGACCAAACTTAAGCATTTTTTCTTCAAAGAAGGAGAGCATTCTAGTGGAGGTTAGAGATCTGACTGGATTCACTGCTTCTTCTAGCATGGTGGAAGGAGGGACTGTGGGCCCGATGTGTAGTTTGATCAAGGCATTTCAGTAAAATTGGGAAGACATAAAGAGTCCACACAAAGTGATATTAGCTTATTTTTTCTTCAACTGATCGAGGATCTTGCTCTCTTCGAGGGTAATTTTTGACATAGGAAGTTTCTCACACCTTTTTCGTTATCGATTATTGCTGATTCTGGGTTTGGAATCTGGTAATGCCTCCCCGATCTAGTCATATAGTTCACAGAAGAGGGCCCATTTCGTCATTTATCTCGAGCTGTTCGGCCACTTTGTTGATTTCTTCTAACAATTCCTCAAACGATATCATTCCACATATATTGACTATTGTGCTAGTCTTTTCTCGGCTTTGCTCTTCATTTGAACTATCTAATTTGCCCCCCCATCCGGTGGCAACGACATCATCTTTCCATGAGAATTCAATATACTCCACAACCTCAATAGCCTCTTCCTATAAATCCTCCCATTTGACAGGTAGATGTAGAAGTGAAAGGGCCAGACACCCCTGTAGTTTGAAAGCATCAAGTAGCTAGGATATACTGTAAATTTCACCAGTTTGTCGAAATAAGTCTGCCATGATCTGGACGATATCATATAAACTGACTTCATCAGTAGGTACCATCTAATTATCTAACTCTTGAGCCCATTTCTGAGTTTCCAAGAACAGTGTACTGAATCTCTGGCAGTCAATGGTCATCTCTGAGGGAATTTCAGCCTGAACTCTAAAAGCTCATTTAATACTTTTGATAATTCCATATCTTTCCCTTATGAACGGGTGGGAACAACAATGCACACTCTAGTAAGAAATGCACACTCTAATAAGGTGAAATAAGTAGGATGTAGGAGAAAATATGGGCAAACTGGAGGGGTTTAGGGGAATATATGGGTATGATGGGTCATTTACTGGGTACAATCTGGGTAGATGGATCAAATTCTGAGTCTTCTTCTAGTATGGAATTTGTATGATTTAAGATTGGATTGTGGGTAGTGTTTGGTTTAGGATTGGCTAGTGGGGCGATGATACCCCAGTCGATCAAACCTCAGATTACATTTCAGAGGTGGAAACACTGATCAGTATTGTGGCCTGCACTTTGGTGAAAATCGCAATGGGAATCTAGATTAAAATTTTTAGGAAGTTGGTTTAGTAATGGAACAGGGTCCAATGACTTGATAATATTTTGGCTTAAAAAGAGGGTGGCTTTCTGATGCCCATGAAGTGGCAGGCTGAGAGATGTTACGGTATTGGCGGGATTCTCATACTTTCGGGGAGTAAACTATCTAGACACTTTCATTGGTTCAATTTTTGTTTTGGCAAGACTTTCTTCGATTTATACTCTTGCTTCTCGGAGGTCTAGAAATGAGGGTAGTATTATCCTCCCATCATTTCTCGAACATGGGGCAATAAATTATTTTTCACAATACTGACTTGCTCCTTTTCGAAAGGCCAGTTGATCATGGTGGCTACTTTATCTCTCCACCTTGCTATGAAGTTACTGACTGATTCCCCAGGGTTATGTTTGAGAAGTTCTAAATCACGGCAGGGAAACCCCAACTCTTCGTTGTTCTTGTATCGTGATATGAATTCATGGGCAACATCTTTCCAATTGAGGATTTTGGACTCCTTGAAAGATAAGAACCAACAAAGAGAACTATCCTTTAAAGTCTGTTGGAACATTTGGGCCATTATTTATTCGGAGGCTCCCAGGAGAGTCATGTCTCAGTGGTAACTTCAGAGGTGAACAATTAGGGATTCACAACCCCCGAACTTCTCGATGTTGGGAATCGTGAATTTTTTTTGGCAGCATTGGTTTAGGATAAGGAGACATATAGGTGTAATCCATGTAGTTCCCAGAGATTCAGATTTGGTCAAACTTCTTAGTCAACATCTTGAGGTCTTCCTTAACCTTATTTAGTTATTCCTCCTTCGGATCAATAGTCACGGATAAGTTAGCCCCTGGCTGGGCAAGATTCGACATAAGGAGCTGGGTTGGCGGCGGCCCATTAGCAGGAAGAGCACGTGGAGCGTGCTGATATTAATAGGGGACCAAAATATACTCGGGTGCGGGCGGACCCATTGCGTGAGGGAAGAGGACCTTGGGCTATTCGGGAACATGGACCCAGTTTTGTTGCATCTCATGAACCTCGGTTTGAAGGTTGTTAATCTTGGCAGTGAGTTGGGCTAGGATTCTCATCAAATCCGACTGCACATTCGGTACTTGGTCCGTTTTCTCCATGGAAAACAGATGAAGAAGAATTTCGGACTAGGATAAAAGAAGGGGAAATATTTTTGACACTTTTGGTAAAGAAAGAGGAAATACGAGAAAAAGGGTCTCATAATAATAATAATAATAATAATAATAATAATAATAATAATAATAATAATAATAATAATAATAATAATAATAATAATAATAATAATTATTATTATTATTATTATTGTTACTATTGTGGTGACAATTAAGTTCAGCACAAAATAACAAGAAAGGGGAATCACCAGAACAAATAAAGAATGTATGGAATGACAATCACACAACACATAGTTTACGTGGTTCAGCAAGAATGCCTACGTCCACAGTGGTGCTCTCAATATTATTTCTCTTTACTCCGAGGAGTGTTTTACATGAATAATAATACATGCCTTTTGCCCCGGGCTGAGGGTTTGTTATATACATATTTGTTTCCGGGGAGTGGGGGTGTTGGGCTCCCCCACATCAGTCCATAACCCCTAGGATATCTCCTTACGAGATTTTAGGGAATTTGATTGGATCGTAAGTGAGTTAGTTGAGGCGTGAGGCCTCCAGACTTTGGGTCGTATTTTATTGGGCTACTCGTCTGGGCCAAAGTGACAAATCGAGGTACCCATAATTATTATTATTATTATTTATTATTATTATTATTATTATTATTATTATTATTATTATTATTATTATTATTATTATTATTATTATTATTATTATTATTATTATTATTATTATTATTATTATTATTATTATTATTATTATTATGTTCTCACTTGTATTAGGTTTACCTAAATACAGAAAGAAAATGCAAGACGGGACCCGAGGCTGGGAAAATTGGATTTAAAAAATATATAAACATACGGTTAGACATGTTGCCAGGCTCATGGACAGGGTCCCGTTTTAAAAAAGAAAAAAATGCACGAAAATTTGAGCAGCATGCCGACCTGTCATTTCGGCAGAGTTTTGGGTAAAAATCGATAAACTAACTATGAGTGTCCTAGGTTTGACACCTATGTGAGGGTATGAAGATGTTGGGTTAATTGGAAGGGTTCCCCCCTTGGCATGACTTACACGATATACGTCTTGCTTTTGAGGGCAATCGGTACGTGTGGGCAAGTTATTTCATATACCTGAGTGTACGTGAATTGACTCACTATATACCTCATGGAGACAGTACATGTGAGAGAGAATTCGATATACTTAACATACATGAACGAGTTCCCTCCGATATGCCTCCCGTTATGACTTCGATCAAGTGGTATGATGCGGGGAGAACCTTTCGATATACATCGAAGGTACTTGGCCAATGAAAGGTGAGAGTCATATTACTTAGGCTAACTACAACTTGCCAGACCATCGCCCATCATGAAGTGACCCCCCAGTTACGAGACAAAATGTGGTCAATAGCCATCCTCTTTGGTGATGTAGTGTGAAATGCACGATTCTTGATTAGCATATTATGGAGAGAGTATCTTTATTCGGCATGATGAGCATTATACTAAGAATGGGATAATGTACAAGTATAAATCGAACATTGAGCATGAAAATTATACTAAGCATGGATATGTGAGAATGAGTGATGTGTGACTATCTACAAGTGAGTGTGTGGTAGTGAACCTAAGCATGGATAAACTATTAGTGGTGTATGACAAGTGTGAGTGAGCATGGATACATACAAATGTGATAAGTGGAGGTGTGTGTTAGTGACACCTAAGCATGGATATTTAAAGTGGTGTGTGAAATATATGGATATAAGTTACCCTATGTGCACGTAGTATGAAGTGTACATAGAGAGTATCTACAAGTGTGTGAGTGAGTAGTGATATAAGCATGAGGTAGATATGTGCAAGATATAATAGAGGAGAAAAAAGGGAACATACATGTAGGTGCATACGCACACAAGCAGAAAAAACAAAATAACCATGTAAACAAAGTCTAGCCCACTCATGAGAAAATTCCCCAGCACAGTCGCCACTGTGGTCATACTAAAATCCTCCCCCCATCTCCTTCCAAGGGTTGGGGAAAAGGGGGATACAGGTCTCGCATCCTCTCTGATCTAGGAATGTTTCGATCGTCATCGGTGTGGGGTAAATGTAAAGAGATGGAGTCACCAACCTATTTTGCACAAAACATGCAAAAGGACATGTCGTCGCTTCGAGAAAGCAGCATCAAAGACAAACTGATGGTTACGAAACTAATAGTTCAAAGGTTCGGGGGCTAAGTTACGGAATGGGAAGGTGTTAGGCACCCATATCGCCCTTTTGGTCTCTCCTGGTCCTGTGTTATTATTTTCCTTTATTTCTCCGTGAAGTGTGTGTGCATGTATATATAATGGAGATCGGAATCGCCCAACTCATACCATGGAAATGATAGAGTTAGGTTATCCACAAGAATGTTCCCAAAATAATATTAAAATATATAATTTATGCATTTATCGATATGGATCATTATAATGAAACGATAATATATGTTGGATAAAAATGATAAAAATAAATTCACTCATAATATATATTAAAATAATGTATAGACGAAGAAATGAGGAATTTTGGAAAATTAGAAAATTAGAAAATTGAAAAATCGGACTCGAGTCTTGAGTTTTAATCCAACACGCCTACGTATCCTATAAAGGCATCAAAGTCCACGTAGTTCGTATGTGTTGTAAGGGTGGGGTTTATCCCGTAGATTCGAACGAGATTTTATTATATGTGTGCGTAGAAAATATGTTTTAGTTTTAAGAAATTGAGATGGATGGTCCTGTTGGAATTTATAGGTGTAACCCTCTTTTTTGTTGTTTTTTTTATAAAAAATAAAGTATGTGCAATATAACTAATAAAAAGGTGAGATGTTAATGTGTATGAAGTAAGTAAAAGCTAGATTACAAATTTACGTAATTAATACAAAAATAGGAAATTTAAAGAGAGAGAGAATGATTTTGGACATTCTTTGAAGAATTGAAGCTTGTTCTTGATCTTGGAGGAACTCCCTTGAATGTTGAGATGAATGTTGGATGAGAGAGAATGAGATTTTACAAAATTGGGTATGAAAAGGATGTGATTGTAATATTGAATGAAATTTCACATAAGGAAACTTCACTGATTGTAAGAGAATGTTGTTGAGATCACTGATGCTGATGGAGCATGTAGATTATATTAAGCATGATATGTGAGAATGAGTGATGTATGACTATCTACAAGTAAGTGTGTGGTAGTGAACCTAAGCATGGATAAACTATAAGTGGTGTATGACAAATGTGATAAGTGGAGGTGTGTGTTAGTGACACCTAAGCATGGATATTTAAAGTGGTGTGTGCAATATATAGATATAAGTGGCCATATGTGCATGTAGTGTGAAGTGTACATGGAGAGTATCTACAAGTGTGTGAGTGAGTAGTAATATAAGCATGAGATATATATGTGCAAGAAATAATAGAGGAGAAATATTGGAACATACAGGTAGGTGCATACGCACACAAGAAGAAAAACAAAACATCCATGAAAACAGAGTCTAGCCCTCTTATGAGAACATTCCCTAGCAGAGTCGCCACTGTGTCCATCCTGAAATCACCCCCCTCTCTCTTTCAAAGGGTGGGGGAAAAAGGGGGATAAAGGTCTCGTATCCTCTCTGATCTAGGAACTCTTCGGCCGTCATCGTTGTGGGGTAAATGTAAAGAGATGGAGTCGCCAATATATTTTGCACAAAACATGCAAAAGAACAAATCGCTGC
Source organism: Sambucus nigra (assembly GCA_949130495.1). Lineage (NCBI taxonomy): Eukaryota > Viridiplantae > Streptophyta > Magnoliopsida > Dipsacales > Adoxaceae > Sambucus > Sambucus nigra. Next base: position 391,651,110 of record OX422219.1, read on the forward strand.
TTCGAGAGAGAGGCATCAAAGACAAACTGATACTTACGAAACCAATAGTTCAAAGGTTTCGGGGCTGAGTTACGGAATGGGAAGGTGTTAGGCACCCATACCGCCCTTTTGGTCTCTCATAAGCTTGTGTTATTATTTTCCTTTATTTCTCCGTGAAGTGTGTGTGCATGTATATATAATGGAGATCGGAATCGCCCAACTCAGACCATGGAAAAGATAGAGTCAGGTTATCATTAGGAATGCTCCCAAAACAATATTAAAAAATATAATTTATGCATTTATTTATATTGATCATTATAATGAAACGATAATATATGTTGGATAAAATGCTAAAAATAAACTCAAACATAATATATATTAAAATAATGTATAGATGAAGAAATGAGGAATTTTGGAAAATTAGGAAATTAGAAAATTTAAAAATTGGACTCGAGTCTCGACTTTTAATCCAAAATGCCTACGTTACCTATAAAGGCATAAAAGTCCACGTAGTTCATATGTGTTATAAGGGTGGGGTTTATCCCATAGATTCAAACGGGATTTTATTATGTGTATGTAGAAAATATGTTTTAGTTTTGAGAAATTGTGATGGATAGTCCCGTTGGAATTTATAGGTATAACCCTCTTTTTGTTGGTTCTGCTTTTTTTTTTTTATATAGAAAATAAAGTATGTACAATATAACTAATAAAAAGGTGAGATGTTAATGTGTATGAAGTAAGTAAAAGATAGATTGCGAATTTACGAAATTAATACAAAAAAAGAAATTTAAAGAGAGAGAGAATGATTTTGGACATTCTTTGAAGAATTGAAGCTTGTTCTTAATCTTGGATGAACTCCCTTGAATGTTGAGATGAATGTTGGATGAGAAAGAATGAGATTTTGCCAAATTTGGTCTCAAAAGGATTTGAATGTAAGATTGAATGAAATTTCACATAAGGAAACTTCGTTGATTGTAAGAGAATGTTGTTGAGATCACTGATGCTGATGGAGCATGTAGATTATACTAAGAATGATATGTGAGAATGAGTGATGTATGACTATCTACAAGTGAGTGTGTGGTAGTGAACGTAAGCATGGATAAACTATAAGTGGTGTATGACAAGTGTGAGTGAGCATGGATATATACAAATGTGATAAGTGGAGGTGTGTGTTAGTGACACCTAAGCATGGATATTTAAAGTGGTGTGTGAAATATATGGATATAAGTGACCATATGTGCACGTAGTGTGAAGTGTTCATGGAGAGTATCTACAAGTGTGTGAGTGAGTAGTGATATAAGCATGAGGTATATATGTGCAAGAAATAATAGAGGAGAAAAAAGGGAACATATAGGTAGGTGCATATGCGCACAAGCTGAAAAACAAAACATCCATGAAAACAGAGTCTAGCCCTCTTATGAGAACATTACCTAGTAGAGTCGCCACTGTGTCCATCCCAAAATCCTCTCCCTTTCTCCTTCCAAGGGTAGGGGAAAAGGGGGATAACGGTCTCGTATCCTCTCTGATCTAGGAACCCTTTGGCTGTCATCGGTGTGGGGTAAATGTAAAGAGATGGAGTCGCCAACCTATTTTGCTCAAAACATGCAAAAGAACACATCGCCGCTTCGAGAGAGCATCATCAAAGATAAACTGACAGTTACGAAACCAATAGTTTAAAGGTTGGGGGGCTAAGTTCCGGAATGGAAAAGTGTTAGGCATCCATACTGCCCTTTTGGTTTCTCATGGGCTTGTGTTCCGTGAAGTGTTTGTGCATGTATATATAATGGAGATCGAAATCTCCCAACTCCTGCCGTGGAAAAGATAGAGTGAGGTTATCCATAGGAATGTTCCCAAAACAATATTAAAAAATATAAATTATGCATTTGTCGCGATATTGATCGTTTTAATGAAACGATAAAATATGTTGGATAAAATGCTAAAAAGGAATACAAACATAATATATATGAAAATAATGTATAGATGAAGAAATGAGGCGTTTTGAAAATTTAAAAAATTAAAAAATTCAAAAATTAGACTCGAGTCTCGGGTTTTAATCCAAAATTCCTACGTAGCCTATAAAGGCATCAAGGTCCATGTAGTTAGTATGAGGCATAAGGGTGGGGTTTATCTTATATATTAGAACGGGGTTTTATTACATGTGTGTGTAGAAAATATGTTTTAGTTTTGATAAATTGTGATGGATAGTTCCGTTGGAATTTATAAGTGTAACCCTTTTTTTTAATAAAAAATAAAGTATGTGTAATATAACTAATAAAAATGTGAGATGCTAATGTGTATGAAGTAAGTAAAAGCTAGATTATGATATACGTAATTAATGCAAAAATAAGAAAATTAAAGAGAGGTAGAAGGATTTTGGACCTTCTTCGAAGAATTGAAGCTTGTTCTTGATATTGGATAAACTACCTTGAATGTTGAGATGAATGTTGGATGAGAGAGAATTATATTTTACCAAATTGGGTATGAAAAGGATGGGAATGTAAGATTGAATGAAATTTCACATAAGAAAACTTTGCTGATTGCAAGAGAATGTTACTGAGATCACTGATGCTGATGGATCTGAGGTGTGCCTTCGGAGTGAGGTCATTCCCTCTATTTAGAGGGTCAGGGGGTGCCGATCAGAATGGTCCCAGCCCTTCCAATCGGCATGTAACCCTAGACACACTACCAATTGGCAGGAAAATGGACCTGCCAATCGACAGTCTCATGCAGATGTTTTTGGAAAAATGGTCATAGAACGTAATTCGTTGATCCAAATAATGCACGGGGAATACCGCTAGAAAGGTGATTTTAAGACCTTAAAGGGTCCTTTGGACCTCTACCAGGTTCGGGAGTTGAATTTGGTTCAAATGTGGCTTGGAAGCGCTCATTGGTCCTTTGGACATGAGATTGTCAGAAGAAGATGGATCGTTCATCCAAACGGTATGTAAGAATTGCCCATAGGGTGGACTGTGGGAAAGGTTATGCGAGGTACTTTTACATTACAAAGAACTTCACTTGGTTCGGAAAGTTGACCTTGGTCAACCGGGGCCCGAAAGTGCCGATGATCTCTCTGAGCAAAACGAATTGTTCGTTTGTACCGTAAGGCTGATTTGCTTATGGGTTGGACCATTGGAAAAGGTATTCAGTGACCTTTAAATATTCCTTCAGTCTTATTCGAGCTAAAGAGTTTACGTTGGTCAAACGGAGTTCGAGAACGCCATGTGTCCTTTAGATCAGTTTTGGGGGAAAACGGATCATTTGTCTGAATGGTTATGCCATTTCGCGCATGAGGTAGACCATTGGAAAAGGTTTTTAGTGACCTTTTAAGATTAAAATAGCTTTCTCTCCGATGATGAAGTTTACCGGGGTTAAATCGGAGCCCGGGAGCGCTTGGTGGCCTCTAGATCGATTTTCGATAGTAAAATGGTCTGTTCGTCCAAACTGTTATGCCGATTCGCACACGGGATGGACTGTTGGAAAGGGCATTCAGAGCCTTTCAAAGATTTATCAAGATTTCACTCTGATGATAGAGTTGACCGAAGTCAAATTGGGCCTAGGCTCGTAGTGTGACCTAGGGTTTGTAGTGAAATGGGGAGGTACTGGGGACCTAAGGAGAGACTTAGGGGGTCCTAGAATGTGGTGTCTACACAAGGATTTTGGGAATTTGAAATTCAAAATAGAGCTAATGAAAAACATGGACTAAACTACCTTTAGAATTAACTCCACACATATAAAATTGACTTTATAAGAAGGGGAAACAATTTAAAATTCGGTCTTTCGATTTTTGGCCTTAATAAAAAAGTCAGATTCATTTGGCCTAAAATACCTGGATGTAGAGTCAACTATACCCAGGTATGGAGTCAATACTATCCTATTGTGAAGTCGACTCTATAAAGGGGATTTTGGGTCAAAATGTTCTTGGGGTTTAGGTAGGGGTGGCAAATAGTGTTATGTCGGGTTGAGGACCAACCCGACACGACACTAAATATTTTTTAGTGACTCAAACACGACACGACACGACACGACATGACACGATGTCTTGTTATTTTTCATAACCCAAACACGACCCACTTCTAACACGACACGACACGATTGGCACTATTTAAAATTTTGATCTGATTAAAACCCATTGACACTACATGATACGATTTGCACAACAAGACACGACACAATTGAAATGAACCAATTTGTATCATATTTGTTCAATTTATGCTTCATTGTATTTGTACAAAAAAAAAATAATTACATCAAAATTTAATTGCCCATGATAGATTAAATAAACAATTTGCAAAAATTCCATTATATGTAAAAATTATATAGTAAGCACGCACAACTACTTATTACAAAACGTCAATGCCTTACTTGTTAAACAAAACTTTCAGATTTATATGTTATACAAAACATCAACTTAAAACTTTCAAATTGAGAAATAAACAACGTTTGAAATGAGAAATAAAACGAGTTGAAATGAGAAAAAAAACTTTTATGAAAATCAAACTTTCATTATAATGTTTTCATCAGGTAAAAACAAACAAACAAACATCACTGATCGGAAATGAGAGAAACGAGTGGAACTGCCGCTGGATAAAACAAACAACGTTGAAAATGAGAGTGCCAGAAATTGAATAGAAGCACTGAGGAGGACATAACTGTGAAGGAGTAATTTTTTGTGGAGAAGACCCACCGCACAAATTTTTTTTGTGGAGTTAAAATGTTTTGTGGTAGGGTTTGTTCTGTTTTATGTTGAATATAGGGAGCTGAAACGTTGTGTGGATTGGGATTTTTAATAAAAGCCTTTTATTTTTTTAATGGGTCATATTGGGTCTTCATGGGGTTAATAACGGGTCAATAATGGGTTTTCAATCCGGTTCGTAATGGGTCTTAACGAGGTCACTATCGTGTCTTTAACGGATCCAATTCAGGTCAATTTCGTGGTCCAAATTAAACACGAGCACAACACGACATGACATCGGGTCTAATAATCCAAACACGACTCGAGCACAATAACCGTGTAAATTTCGTGTTAATTTCATTCCGTGTCATTTCGTGTTGTCGTACCGTTTTCGAAATTTTCACCCCCAGGTTTAGGGAAGATTTTGGGAAGTAGGTTCAAGGTTTGTAATTGCTTTTGTGAGATTGTCTACTTAATTACAAACACTCCTAAATCTATGAATCTTGGGAATAAATTTTTATTTATTCTCTTGATTATTTGACTTTGAGTAATGCTTCTTGAAATGAGACTTGAGCTTCTTTGGTTTGATCATGGTATTGTTGCTTGATTGACTTTCTTTTTTGGATCATGGAACTCTTTTCTTGGTTTTGCATGAATTGAGAAGGTTGATTTAATCTTGATCTTCACATATCTTTCTTTTCTTTGTTTATGGATTCACGTCATGGTGTTGTCTTGGTTGAACGTGTCACTACATCAAAATGCTCTTTTAGTAATGATTTTTTATGAATACTAACATTATTATACCGTTACTATTTCTAACCATACACTACCCTTAAAAATCTAATATAATTGTTAATAATTCTAATTAAATACATTAAAAGAGAAAATAAAAAAAATGAATTTTACCTCCCAACCTAAAGAAAGTCTCCCCGAATCCCACACACCCAAGCGAAAAGCCCATAACTTGTCCTCTTCTCTGAACTCTCAGCCTCTAAAAACTCGCAGCCTGGCTTTCATTGGCTCCCATTTGTGTGAGAAATTGATGTCTGATACACGTCATAAGGTATAGGCAGTGGTTGTTTACAATGACAAGATCAAACATCTTCTTGAACCGACCTCTCTCCTCTAGTCTGATCGAATCTAGCTTCACTACATCAACATTAACATTGATTCTCGCCTTGAAGGCCTCATTAATATGGCCGTTCTCATGATCCTTCTCTCTTTATAAACTTTATTGTTTTAAGTTGTTTAGAGTCGTTATTGAATTTTGCCTTTTTCTCATTTTGTATTAAATCCGATTTATTTCCCATATCGCGGTTTATGATTTGTAGATAATGTTAAGTTACGTTTTGAAACTCTGATCTTGAGATGCCATTATGTTTGGTATTAAATAAATTTCTTTTTTGTTGCTGATGTTGGAACACTTTCAATACTTATATTTGTGCTGAATTTTGGCACTTCTTGTGATATACTGGTAATTTTTCTTTATTTACAACCTCCATCTCTCTAGAATTACTTCCCCACTCTCTTTCTTCTAAATACTAGGTTTTTATTGTTAGAGATTATGTTTATGTATCATATTTGTGTGACAACCCACCTATTCTAATACTGGGTGACCAACCCCCTACATAATAAAATAGAAATATCAGTATGGTTCATTCTTAGCATCATTGTCGCAATCACAATATAATATAAATAATACAAATAAACCATACATCACTAAGAATGAATAAGTGACCACGCATAAATAAATAAGAGTGAGCCGAATAAATCGTCAGTCATCAAATAACAACATTTACTGAATAATAAAAATAGAGTACTGAATAAACATCTGACAGTAATATAAAAGCCTATCAATCTATGGGCAACACGCCTAAACTCAAAAGCTGAAAAAATGATCCTATCTAGATAGAATAAGCCGAGGTGTATAAAACAATCATATAGTATCCACAACTATTGCAACGATAAAAATGGATCTATCCCCGTGGTCCCGGTTGTTGCTGCTGTAGACTTGGGGTATAAAAATAAAAACAAGTAAAAACAAATGCCCGTTGGTTAAAACCCGAAAATTAGAAAATATTTTGCAAGTAGATCATTATTTTAAATCGATTAAAATAATTATATATTACTTTCATAATTAATTGGCCGCTCTCACATGAGATAATACCTCACCTCTCAACTACAATGCGCACCTAACATATTTATTTTATTATCCTAATTAAACAACCCAGTCTAATTAGGATACATAACTGCTATCCAAGACCAAACCCCGCTAGTTCTCTCGATTAGCTAAGTATAACTACCTTCACTAGGTATACGTTCATAAGCAATTTCGTAGCGATACGTGCTATATATAATTATTCACACCATAAATATAACATAACTACACTCATTCTATAGGTAGATAATCATACAATATAATATCATAGCTACACACGTGTTATAAAAAGATTTACATATCACATCTCGTACACACACACACACCACACACACACACACGCACACACACACACACACACACACACACACACATACACACACACACACACACACACACACACTAGGGTATGCCCATGCCTGAAGGCACGCTGATAATTTTGAAAAGTAAAAAGTCGTGTATAATATAAATAATAAATGTTTTATATGTTAGAAGTGTATACTATCGAAGTATAGAATCCAATAAATTTAAGTCGTATAATTTTTTACAACATATTTACTTCACAATGCAAATTTTCGTAAGTGTACGTCTTTGATAGGACAATACGTCATATTTAGTTCATAACAGATAAATATTTTTGGAAATAACCTATGTTACGAATCTATTAGTTTAAATAATTGGGCCATTTTTAAGTCTTGTATAATTAATTCAAAATATTTTTTTACAACATCTAATTGTAAACAATTTTAAAAAATTGGAACAATAACAATAGTCCATCTTGAACCTCCTATAAACAACATAATTTAAGTTAATAATAAATTTAAGTTAATAATAAATTTAAGTTCTTCTCCTTTTGTCTTTAAATTCTCTTATTTTTGCATTAGTTACTTCATTTTTCCTTTAGTTCTTTTCTTCATTACATCACATGCCATAATTTCAAACTTTTTATTTTTAGTATTCGCGCTTACTTTATTTTCATAGAAAAACCCAAAAATAAGAAAAATAGGGTTCACTTGTAAATTCCAAACGGTGATTTCTCATCACACTTTCTGACACTAAAATACCTTTTTCTACACACTTGCACATAATAAAGTCCTTGGTTGGATTAATGGGTTAAACCCAACCTTGTATTGTCTTCAAACTATGTGAACTTTGATGCCCCAGGATACATAGGCACCTTGCGTAAATCCCTAGACTCGAGTCCTCCTATATACATTTGTTAATTTGTTCTTATCATATATTTATAATATATATATATTTTATATGCTTGCTCGCTTGTGTCTTGTCCGATATACACAATCATTCTTCTATAACGACTTGTGAATATGTAAACACTTACATCATACTTTGAATTAATATTTTGGGAACACTCTTAAGGATGACCTCACTTCGCCTTTATCCATGAAGCAAGCCGAGTGATTCCATCCTCCATTTATATTATGCACACAAGCACACACATCATATAGTTCAACAGGAGAAGATTACTACATTCTCATGAGAGACTGAAAGGGTGGGATGGGTGCCTAATATTTTCCCATTCCATAAATTAGTCCCCGTACCTTTGAACTACTTGGTTTTTCAAGCATCAGTATTTTCCTTAATGTTGTTCTCTTGAGACGACAGCATTTATTTTACCTTTCTATTCAAAATAGGTCGATGACTCTATCTCTACATATCACCCCAGATCGATGACGCTCAAGCACCCCGATAAAGGATTAAATCCCCCATGCACATAAAGCAATGGGAAGTAAGGAGGGATCCATCTAGGGATATACATTTCAACCACCCCCTCGAAAAAACCCTCAGGATGGATAAAATCAGGTTATTGCCAAAAGGACGTCTCTCTAAAAATGACATAAAAAAATTTCAAATCTTTGAGGAGGCACTCAAAAAGGCTAATTATGAGATCGCTATGTCTAAACATGAGCTTGATACAGCCAACCAGGAGCTTACTAGGGTTAAACATGAGATCGTAAAAATTAAGGAAGAAGAGGTTTATGAAACATTACTTGATATTATAAATGTTGTTAGCAAATGTGAGAGCAGTGATGAGGAAGCCACAACCTTGGCTGCTGAGTATTTGATAGGGGTGGATGAGTCTACAGTGGAAGACGATGAGATCGGTGAAGCCGATAAGAAAATTGCTACCGAGCTTACCTCTATTTTGGCTCCAGAAGTTCCTCAAGACACGGTTATGGCTGAAGCATCTGCTACCACCATTCTACAAGTCATTCTAGAGATTGATTAGACTTCTAAAATTACAGTTGGAATTGACTACGCTCTTGAAGGTTAGGATCTTCTTTAATTACATCTTTGTGGAGATTTTTTGTACTATGTAATGAATATTTACAACTATGCATGATTAACATTTGAGATCAAATACAATTTAATTTATTGTCCTTATGCATTCATGCATGTGTTTTGACCTTTTCTGCCAATTTATTTTGCTAAGCTAAGTTTTTAGTCACCACTTGTAGTTAAATTTTGGCGCAAATTTTGTTTGATAAGTAAATGTGGTCAGTATCATTAACCTCCCAATTAGTTATGGCATTATGGATAGTTTAGTCTATGATTATGTGGTCAAATCTTCTCGACCTGATCTGCCTTACTATCTACTAGGTTTGGACGAACCCGAGTTATACTAACTTAGGATCTACCGATGCTTGTGTCAACTTACTGGTCGCATGGACCCATCTTGTCGTTAGAACCTTGTGTCAGCGTTGGTTACCAAAGTCGACCAAATGTACTAAGATATATCCTTTCATTAGTCATCGATATTCGGATCTTATCATCTATACTACAATGGATTTCCTAGATTTGGCTAAACTTCTTGATAATGGCCGGTCTAGGGATAAAGCCATACATGAAGTGTGGCTTTTATTGTGTATTTTGATATGATCGACATTAAGATGTCTTTGACCTGGGATTCTTGCACATCTATCACACCATCGAAACATACATTGTAAAATGTAGAACAACTTGAAATGACAACATATGTAGAGTAAATTCTTATTTTCATTGATCATTGGGAGTTATTTAAAAAGGAATGAAAAAGCTAATTAAATATTTGATATCTTTCTCCCATTAGACTGCTGTGAGGTCATCACAAGTGATAATATTTTCTCAAATTCTTAGCATTCCATGGGTTATTAAACTACTCACCTTTCAAAGTCTCAAGTTCATAAGTTCTCGGTTGTACGGTAGTAGATATTTTGTATAGGTCGTGCAATTTTGTTCTAATATGTTCCCTTTTTAAATGACCGTTTTAGAAAATTAACCATAAGAAAAGTACCTTTTATGAAAGTTTTAAAAAATATTGTCAATAAAAATACAATACTCTTATTTACATGACATATTAATTATAAATTATCATTAAAATAATATTAATGGTAATGTATAGTACAATTTTGATATAACAATCATATTAAGTGGTATATATTATGACTATTTTTTTTAAAAAATCCAATACAAATATGTGTAAGATAACATATATGATGGATATTTTTTGCTCCAAAAACTTTACAGGCATGAAGGCTTCCCCCCATTTGACTCTTCAATCCTTTTCCCCAATGTAACCTACTCCTCACATTTCACCCAAATCCTTCATACTCCTCATTTCCTGCTTCATCGTCGAATTGACCGTATTCAGAATACTCATCTATGAAAAAGATCTAGAGGGCTTAACCTTAGGTGTTCTCTCTATCTTACACACACACACACACACACAAACACATGTACATACACAGATGCACACACATACTCATGTAGGCACACACACACACACACACACACACACACATGCAGATACATAAATATAAACACAATCATGTGTGCCAGCAAAAAAATATGTTTCAATGTTTTATAAAACATCACTTGTCATTGACATCAATTTTTTTTCCAGTTTCGATTCTTCCTTTTGAGATTTACTTTAATTTTAGCTTAAGCTTGCTTGTTGTGTTTCTGTGTAATAATGTTAAAATTAGGGCTTTTAAAGGATATTAGTATGTAAACAATGGTGGTTTTTAATTTTTAGTGGCTTGTTGGATTAGTATAGTTGGAGTTAATATAGGTATGTTGTCACTGGTTGTCAAAGTTTCTTGTGAATGTGCTGGAATATTATAGTGAACAATCGTGTTTTCTGTATTAATTTTATTTTATTCTATTCTATTATATTCTTCACATAAATCTAGGTTATCCTTTAAAACAAGAATGATTAATTATTTGATTGTAAATATTCATACATTAAATGAATTATGCCATCTTGCTTTGTTGGACATTATCGTAGGGATATTCTATGAAATTGAGTAGTCAATGTTAGTTTTAATGATCTTGGTTGAAAACTTCCTTTATCTATCAAATTCATTGAATTTATTCTATGGAACTAATTATTATGGTTGTGTGATTAGAGAATTGTGAATTATGTTATTTTGAATGGTAATCAAATTTCAAGTACTAATAATTATAGTCTTAACGAGTACACTAGGAATGGGAATAAACAAGTCGTGAATGTCTATGCATATATTATCACACGAGAACTTACAAGGGGTATGTAATTTCTTTTCAAGTTTTTAATGTATGGAAATAACATGCTAAAAGTACAAATATTGGAAGAAAATGTTTTTCCTTAAGAGTAAGATGTACTTTATTTGTGTTATGTTCTTACCTTATTTTGGCCTCGTCCCTGATGCACGAGTTTTTCATTGATGGATATTTGACAGGTAGCTATTGTTTCCATAACATGTTATCATTTTCTGGATGCTCGAGTTACAACAACACTGAATTGGTACGAATAAGAGGTATTTTAATTATTATTTACCGATCTCTATTATTGTTTTGTGCATTTGATTTGTAGTGGTGATAGGAGGTTGAGGGTGAGCCAATTAAAAATCCGAATTGATTTGTAGCGATGATAGGAGTTTGAGGGGATCCAATTGAAAATTTGGATTGCCAGCAGTGACCATATAGGTTTGTTTTGGGGTGAAAAATGAGATTATGGGGTAGATAACATAATATTAAAACCAAAAGATTCAGATAAAATCACAAACACCTTATAAGGTACCAAAGTAATTTGTGTGAAATAATTGTGTTTTATTAGGACACTCATTTTAGTAAATTGAATACTACATGATCATCATCATCATCATCCTCCTTACATTAATACCATCATATGGGGTAGGCCTAAACAAGGGCCTCGCAAGCGCAATCCCACTCTAACGTAGCCAATCAAGGTCATGGGCCTTTTTTATTCACCCAGTGACCTCGTTAGGGTGCAATGATGGAAAACAAGAATGAAATGTCCTATATACAGAGACACAAACAACCTAAAAGATACAAAATAAACTTCTTGGAAGTGATTGTGACCTCATCAGACACTTGATTTTATAAATTCACTAGTATACTCTTGTCTTGGGGTAAAAATGGGATAATGAGATGAAAAACTGAAAACAATAATAAAGAGTCATGAAAATTGGCACAAGCACCTCATAAAGTACCAAAGTAATATGTTAGAAGTAATCGTGTCCTCATCAAATAATTGGTTGCCTAATATACAACTGCAAGCAGTTATCAATAACTTATAGGATTATTCTGATTGTATTCTTCTCTCGTCTCTCCGTATAGTTCTCATTCACAGAATAATTTTCGTCGTCGAAAGAAATGGACATACAAAGTGATGCATTGTTAAGGATGCATATACTAAGGTTACTCGAACTCAATAATGTACCAATCATTAGAGGCTATGAAGATGTATTTATGTAATTCTACTAGTGGCCATGGATTAAAAGGTAGAGAATTAGGGCACTATAGCTATAGTGTATAATTGGAGTGTGGGTTGATCCTAAAGAGGTAGTGGAAAATGATTAATATGGTTGTCAAATTGTTAAGTTCCTCACTGAGAGTTTATTTTAGGTGTATACGTTTGATCGACATTACGTTTCTTGATTTGTTAGTTATTTACTTCTTACTCCCTAATTAATAATCACTATTTCCTTTTGTAAGGACATTGTCCGTCACAATTAATTATGTCATATACCGCTAAAAGTCGTCGAAGAATTGAGGAAGCTAACAGCTACAAAAGACGATCCAAATTTCAAGAAGACTTCAACATTCATTATTAATAAGATAAATTTTGGTAAAATTATGTTTAAGTTCTATTTACATTTCACATTAATAGTGTTGGGATATTTTATGAATTTTTTATAAATGGTTTTTATAAAAACATATTCTTATAAACATTTTTTATATAAATGTTTCCTCATCCCGTGAACTGTTTTATGTTTTAAGGTTTCCAAGTTATTTAAAAGTCTAAAGTTTTTTGAGGATCAGTGACTCTAGTTCAAATGACAACGTTCTCGTTCAAACGAGATCCTCTCTCGTTGGAACGATGTCGTGTCTCATTCAAACGAGAGGTTGTTTGTGCTGACATGTCACCGCCGTGATTTTTATATAAATTGGATGTCAGACTACTTGATTTTCGGGTGGAGAAAAACTGGTTTTTACAGAATACATTTTTTTATTATTCTCCAACCATTTGAAAAGCTTTTGTTTTACAGTTCACAAACTCGAATTACAACTGTGTGAGTTATTTTATTGAACCCAAGACATATTTGCTGGGATTTTATGATGCTACACTAGGTGCCTTGGAAGGTACTGGGCTGACAATAGGTGCCACCTTAGGGAGGTACTGGGCTGATTGACTGCGTGTCATAGGGAGTGCTGTGGTGTTCCTGCGCTGATGACTCGAACCGACACCCGCGGGTATTTCGTATATCAATTGTATTTTCATTATAATCCGTGTAAGCTGTCTTTCACAAATTATAGAGAAAATAAAAAGGTTTTTACCCGAAAGTTTTTTTTCCAAAAATCTGTGTTTGTCAGCTTATTCATCGCATGGTTTAATTTATTGATTTGATTTGACACATAGATGCATGTTTAGGGGCTAAATAAAATTGGAGTTTATTTTGAGCAAATTTAGATATTCAATTAAATAAGTTCAATTTGGAAATTTGCGAATCCATTTGAATCAGTATCGCACAGGGCATTTTCAAATTGGTATCATAGCAGGTTACGTTAATTTATCGCATATTCCTATTTTCCGCATAAATTGTGATATATTAATTTTTTTTTTTGAAAAATTTGCTTTGTGAAAAATCATAACTTTTCAATGAATCACTTATATAATCGAATGCCTATTTTTGATGGGTCCAATTATGCCTATTGGAAAGCCCATATGAAATCATTTTTAAAAGCCATTGACAACCATGTTTGGTTGCTTTGTGAAGGAGGGTGGAAACCTCCCACTGTCACTGCTAATAATATAACCTCTTTGAAACCTGTGTCGGATTGGACTAAAGAAGATTATAAATTGTCTAATTTTAATTCTCGTGGTTTGAGTGCTATTTCCGGAGTCATCACCCCTGATGAGTTCCGCCGATTTATGATGTGCATCACGTCTAAAGAGGCATGGGATGTCCTCCAATTGACATATGAGTGTACGAATTTAAGACTATCACCATGTCTGAGTTTGAATGTTTTGATGAGTTTTCTTCACGTTTGTCGGACATTGTTAACTCAAGTTTTAATTTAGGTGAGCCAAATGATAACACGCATGTCATTAAAAAGATTTTGGGATCTCTCCCAAAACGTTTTATTCTTAAAGTAACTATTTTGAATTCGTTGGGAAAGTTAAATTCACTTAAGTTAGAAGAGCTCGTTGGAGGCCTACAAACTTATGAGATTGACATGTTTCCCCAAACCATTAAGGTTAAGGATAAAGGCGTTGCTTTAAAGACTGAAGTTAATAAGAAAAAGAAAGAGAGATATTATGAGTCTGATTCTGAGGAAGAGTTTAGTATTGGCGATGTGGATTTGTGTGCAAAATTTTTTAAAAAGTTTCTCAAAATAAACAAAAAAAATTTCCAATAAAAATTCTTTTGAGAAAAATAAAAAGAAAGAAAAAGCCAAAAAGGGTTTTGAAAAAAAAGAGAGGGTGATAAAGAAGAAGAGAGTGACGAAGATTTAGATGATATGACTTGTTTTGAGTGTAAAGGCAAAGGACATAGAGCATTTGAGTGTTCTTATAGGCTAAGAAGAAAAGGGAAGAATGTAGTCATGCCTACTACTCTTAGTGATAGTGAGGGAGATATGTCCGGTAAAGATTTAGCACATGGTATGTGTGTAGCTTTTTTGAGTCGTGTGAGCACATCTACTTTATCCCACGATGATAGTGTTCACGAGAGCAACGATAATGAGTCGAGTGTTTTTAGTGGGGATGAGAGAGAGTTTTAGACTGGAGATGAAAGTGAGCTCCAAAAGGCTTTTAGGTATTTGTACACCGAGACCATGAAAACAAAGAAGTATAATAGGAATTTAGGTCACCGGGTTTTATATTTGGAGAGAGAGAAAGAAGGTTTAAGGAGGAAAAAGTGTGATTTGACCGACACATTGTCTAGTCTGATGACACGTGTATCCCAACTCGAGAGTGATCTCGAACTTGCCCGGGAAGTCAAAGTCCCTTTAGAGAATGCATCTAAGAAGGTTGAAAAGATGGTTCTCAATCCCATTTTGTGTAGTGATGAGAGTATATGAATAAGTCATGACGATGCATCCACTTCTTTTGTTGAACTCGAGCCGATTCCTACTTTAGCGTTAGATCCACATGACTCTTGACCTGAACCACCTAGGTGTCCTGTACCTCTTAGGAGAGCGCATAGGAGATATTTTGAGAGAGGTGTACGTAGGCCTGTTTATGTTTTCTCCCATTGAAAAAAGAGAGGACACCTTAGGGAATTTTGTTTTAAATTGGGTAATGTGTCACACTTTGCTTCTACACATGCACCCACCCATGATACTTTGTGTGCACATAATGATAGAGAGTTTGCACATATTCGAGAGCAAGTAAATTTTTTAGTCAAGGCCTCACATGATTTAATGGAAATTTTTCATGAGATGTCATCATCTTTGAAAAAATCCCCCGCACCTACTGGATGAGGTTTAGACTTTCTGCTAGCATTGGTTGATTTATATGATGAAATTTTTTCTTATTTGCTAGTATGTATCATTTTGTAGTTTACATTGTTTTCTTATTTTTTCTACTATTTTAGCACTGTTTTGGATCTGTTTGCCCATTTTAGGAACTGTTTTCACAAAGAATTTTCACTGGACAAAATTGCTTGACATTCTGGGAAATTGTGAAAAAAAATTATCGTTCAAATGATATTGACTTTCGTTCGAGCGACTCTTGATGTTGCGCGAAGAAGCTTCTCGCGAGAACCCTTCTCGTTCGAGCGGCATAACTCTTCGTTCGAGCGACCCCTGGAGTTTTTGTTCTGTTTGCAGTCCCCTGGTTCATATTGCTATATTATTTTTGGTACCACTGGGTTGATTCTGAACTGTGTTTGAAAAATACAAAAAGATTTTCATTTTTTTTAATAATTGAAAAATCCAAAAAGAGTTTTGTATTTTTTTTACAACTTTTAGGAATGAACACTTAGGATGACTGAGCCACAACATCATTCCACGTCCATGTGGCTATTTGATAGTGTTTTGAGATAATATGTTGTGTCATTCATGTGCTTTACAATGTTTGGAGTCTTTGAGATGATATATAGTGTTGCTACCTACAAGTTTGACTCATTTGTCCTTTATTGTACACATGCACAGATTTGTTTAACTTTTGTGTTTATGTATCACATATTGGTTGAGTGTTTCCATCTCAATTCTGTCTATACAACGAACCAAATGCGATAAAACTTGACAAAAAGTAGTGCAAGATATAAACCGTTTGTGAGTTTGTGTGATTTATTTTGAAAAACTGAAAAGGGCTACGAAAGGTATCTCATTTTTTCCTTTGCGATAAAGTTTCCGTTTAAATGAACCTAAAAAAGCGAGGAATTGAAAATTATCCGGGGTCCAACGAGGTTTAAAGAGCCCGAAAAAATTGAAAGGCAATAAAAATATATGTATGCCAAAAAAGGGAAATAGATTTTAGTTTCATAACCTCATAAGAAAAAATAAAAAGCATTATCTTTTAATGAGGGAGTTTAGATGGAATTTTCAAATGGTTTGCACATCCTTGAAAGTCATGTAAAAGCATTACATACTTTTGGACGTTATTAGTGTGGAAATCATTTATACTTTGATTTGTTGATATGATTAAGACGATGTCATATAAATTCAATAATTTTTACACCTAAGGGCTATTTTGATGTTCATTCATTAGGAGTACACTTACGCATCGTGCACACGTGTCATGATTGAGTCGATTTTTATATCTAATTTGTTCACACCCATTCATTCCATTTCCATGATTTGCTCATCTTAGTGAAAATTCATGTTTTTTTTGTAACATCTTTTTTATATAAAAAATTTGAAAAATCAAAAATAGATTGTTTTCCTTGGTTTACCATGACACCCCGATTTGATTGACGTGGTTTATTCTTTTCCTTGTCTATTTAGAACAAATAAAAAGGGGGAGAACGAATTATGATTTTACGGGGGAGTTTAAGTATGGGGGAGATTTGATAATGCTTTCATGATTATGCTTATATCATTTCAAACTCGATATGTCACGAGGTTTAGCTTTGTCTCATGTGTGTAGGTACAATTCAAGATCATTATGTTGCACACCCTAATGAGAAAAGTTTGAAGGTTTGAAGAATTGATTGTTTAAGCAAAGTTTGAAGACTTGTTAGTTTATCTTTCCACTTTTTATTTTTGGGAGGGTAGATTTATATAGGTCATTTTAAATTGATAATTCGAATATTTTTATTTTGTACCGGCATATACATAAGGGTAGATTTGTAAGGACATTGTCCGTCACAATTAATTATGTCGTTTGCTGCTACAAGTCGTCGAAGAATTGAGGAAGCTAACATCTACAAAATACGATCCGAATTTCAAGAAGACTTCAACATTAATGCGCAACAAGATAAATTTTGGTAAAATTATGTTCAAGTTCATTTCACGTTTCACATTAAAAGTGTTGGGATATTTTATGAATTTGGGATAAATGGTTTTTATAAAACATTTTCTTATGAAACATTTTTTATATAAATATTTCCTAATCCCGTGAACAGTTTTAAGTTTTAAGGTTTCCAAGTTATTTAAAAGTCTAAAGTTTTTGGGGGATTAGTGAATGTCATTCAAATGACAGCGTTCTCGTTCAAACGAGATCTTGTCTCACTTGAATGACGTCGTGTCTCGTTCGAACGACAGGTTGTTTATGCTGACACGTCACCCCCTTGATTTTTATATAAATTGGGTGTCAGACTACTTGATTTTTGGGTGGAGAAAAACTGCTTTTGACAGAATATGTTTTTCTATTATTCTCTAACCATTTGAGGGTTCAAAGATTTTGTTTTTCAATTAACAAATCCCAATTACTTTGTGTGAGTCGTTTTGTGGAACCCGAGACATATTTGCTGAGATTTAATGATGCTACACTAGGTGCCTTGGAAGGTACTGGGCTAACGATAGGTGCCACCTGAGGGAGGTATTGGGCTGATCGACTGCGTGGCACAGGGAGTGTTGCGGTGTTCCGGGGCTGACGACTATGAATCGACACCTGTGGGTATTTCGTATGTCAATTGTATTTTCATTATAATTCGTGTAAACTGTCTTTTACAAATTATAGTGGAAATAAAAAGGTTTTTACCCGAAAGGTTTTTTTTCCTGAAATCTGTGTTTGTCAGCTCATTCATCGCATGGTTTAATTTATTGATTTGATTTGACACGTAGATGTGTAAGGACATTTTTGTCCATTACCATTTAGTATGTCGTATACCGCTACACCGTAATTTAAGTTCAAGCTCGCATTCATGTCAAGACGGATCCTAATAATCAAGTTTCTTCAACATTCAAGCTTCGACGTGATTAACTTTGGTAAAGTTGGAGTTTAAGTTCCTTAATATTTCATTTTAGTATAGGGAAATTTTTCTAAAATGTTTTTAATACTTCGAGGATTTTTTTTCTTATAAGAATAATTTTTTTTACCCGGACCGATTCTATTTATTTCATAATCGAATTGATCCGACATGAAAAAACTTTCTGGTCAAATTTGGTAACCGGACCGGTTTGTTTTTAAAAAAACGAACTCGTGATCGAACCGATTTGTTTTTCTAAAAACGAACCCGATACCTGAACTGATTTGGTCCCAGATTTTCCACCGCCTCAGTTTTTTATTTTTTCTATAAAAGGCTATTTTGGTGGTGTATTTTTCTAAAACTTTGAGAGACGTTTTTGAGAGACCAAAGACATCAAGTCTTCATATTTTTGAGTCCTAAAACTCATGTTTGATTAACACCAAAAATCTCAATTACTTTTGTGAATCTTTTGGAACCCTAAAACAACTTTACTATTGTTCATCCTTTGTGGGGAGATCTCTACAACCGAGAGTTGCGTGCTATTGTGGAGGGAGTCTTTGCAAAGATTTAAGATCGCGTGTCCTTGTGGTACAACTTCATGTGAACCACTGCTGATTTCTATCCGATGCTTTGAAGGTTTGACGAAGACACCGTGCATTAGACTTGTGGGCGATTACCAGGCTATATGTAAGTCAATAGTCTTGAAAACTTATCAAAGTTCTAGAAATAAAGGTATTGCCCTTCGGGGATTTTTCCTCAATTTTGTGTCGCATGCTTGCTTGATTTGTTTTGACACGTAGTTACATGTTTAGGAGCTGATTTAAAATTGAATTTGGTTTGTTCAAATTTAGACACATAATTAAATAAGTGTGTTTGGAATTCATTGAATATTTACGAATTAATTTGATTGGTATCATAACTGCATTTACAAGATGCATGTTTAGGACCTGAATAAAATTGGAGTTTGGTTTGAGAAAATTTAGATATTCAATTAAATAAGTTCAATTTGGAAATTTGTGAATCCATTTGAATCAGTATCGCACACGAAAGTTTCACCTTTTTAGTTATTCTCACATTAATATTCTTTATTCTAAAAATAGTACCCCTAGTTCTACTTTCTTCTAACTTAATATTTAACTCTCATTATTAATACTAAAAATTAACTGAGCAGAATTGGAACTCTTTAGGGTCCGTTTGGTTCGTGGTGAAATACTTTTCACCGTGTTAAAAGTAAAAGGTGAAT
Source organism: Sambucus nigra (assembly GCA_949130495.1). Classification (NCBI taxonomy): domain Eukaryota; kingdom Viridiplantae; phylum Streptophyta; class Magnoliopsida; order Dipsacales; family Adoxaceae; genus Sambucus; species Sambucus nigra. The sequence goes on from OX422219.1 coordinate 391,671,023, forward strand.
TATTAGTGCGGTGATTTTGTTTTCACCATCTCCGTTTGGATGGTCGAGTTTTCACTAGGTGAAAATTTTAACTTTTTCACCATTTGTTGTTTGGATGGTCAAGATTAATATGGTGAAAAAATAAAATGACCATATTACCCACATACTTCAAATGCATATAACTATTTTAATTTTCATCACACAAGTGTCAATGGCCATTAAAAAATATGCATTTACCCCAAACTAAAATTTGACATAATCACCCCCCCCCCCCAAACAACTAGTCATATTTCGCTACGCAAGACAAATAAGTAAAAAAACAATACCAATTAAAAATAAAGTCCTTATTAAAAAAGAAAACAGTCCCAATTTAAAAAAAAAATTCCAACAATGAAAAAAAACTGTCATTTGTAAAAAAAAAAATCACAGTTAAAAAAAAAGGGTCAACTATAAAAACAGTAGTCCATAATAAAAAAAAAAGTTCTCAACAATGAAAACACAGTCCCAAATAAAAGAAAAGTTTTCAACATTGAAAAAAAAGCAATCCCAATTTTAAAAAAAAGTCCCAACTATAAAACAAAAGTGTTCCAATTAAAAGAATAAAAAAAAAATAATTCCCAACTATGAAACCGTCCAATTAGTAATTAAATTCCCAACACATTACCATGCACCAAACAAATATTCATTTTTTTTTATTTTTTTTTATGGGAATAGATATTCTCACACCCTCTATATGTTCCCCCACACCCTTTGAATAATAAATGACAATTGAGCCCTTAAATTTATAAAAGCAAAATGTCCACTTTTTTCACCTCCAACTATAATAATTACATTTGATAAAAACAAAAAAATTATATTTTCAATAAAAATAATTGTTTTTTATAAGTAATAATAAAAAAAACTGTTTATAAAACGTAAAATCTTATCTATTTGTTTTATTAAAAAACTGTATATAAAACGTAAAATTTATTTTTCTTAAGAAACTCTTTTCTTAAAAAGTGTTTTATTTTTTATTTACAAATTTTATTTTTGGTTAAAAACTGTTTTTTTTACTATATTAAAAATAATCTTTTTACTATTTTTAAAAAATATTATCTGCGGCAGCGGTATGTATAGGCGGTCTGACCACCTATACATACCGCTGGCGCATAACATTTTTGTCTAATATGTTGGTCCGCGCCAACGGTATGTATAAGTGGTCGAACTGCCTATACATACCGCTGACGTGGACCATTTTTTTGTATAGCAAAAGGATTATTTTTAAAATAGAAAAAAAATAGTTTTTAACTGAAAAAATAAATAACGAAACAATTTTTTTAAATAAATAAAAGAAACAGTTTTTTAACTAGAAATGATAAAAAGAATGTCCATTTTTTAAAATAAATAACGAAATAGTTTTTTTATCAACGTCCATTTAAATAAAAAGTAATATGTTTTTTTTATAAATAACATAATATTTTTTAAATGATTATTTTTAAAATAGAAAAAAATAGTTTTTAACTGAAAAAATAAATAACGAAACAATTTTTTTAAATAAATAAAAGAAACAGTTTTTTAACTAGAAATGATAAAAAGAATGTCCATTTTTTAAAATAAATAACGAAATAGTTTTTTTATCAACGTCCATTTAAATAAAAAGTAATATGTTTTTTTTTATAAATAACATAATATTTTTTAAATGAAAACATATCTTTTTTATAATTTTTATATTTTCAGAATATTAAAATTTTAATTTTCTAGAATATTAGGATTTTTATTTTCAAAATATTATGTTTATTTTTTTCTTAATATTACCTTTTTTTTTAAATAATAGATTTTTGGGCAAAAGATTATATTTGCTCAAATCATATTTGCATAGAGGGTCTTTTGATCTTTTAGTATTTAAATATTAAAAAGGGTGTGGGGAAAGACATAGAGGGTGTAGGAATAGCTATTCTATTTTTTATTTTTTTATTTTAATTTTTAATTATTTAAATTATTTAATTTTTTTTTAATTTTTGAATTTTTTTAATTTTTTAAAATAAAAAATGAAATTTAGAAAAAAATATTTTTTTAAAATGAATATTTGATGATCGTATTAATTGAGAGGGAGAAATGAATGTGTGATAATTGTAAGTGGAAATAAGAAAGGTTACTTTGGTAATAAGATAAATTTCATTGTTTTCACCTGTTAAATTATTCACTTTACCCATGGTTTAAAATGGTTAAAGTTTCACCTCACTTTTCACCATATTCATTTTATTTCACCGTGTTAAATGCCCAACCAAACACATATTTTACCTAGGTGAATTTTATTTTAACGCGGTAAAAAATATTTCACCACGAACCAAACGGACCCTTAAGATGACAAATTTACCCACTTATAATAGGAATTTATGAATAATTGTCCATTTGCAATCAAAGATATTCATGATAAATTTGGAGTAAAAGTATTTCTTACAATGTTTAACTCTCAATCATAGACCGTGAAAGCTTGAAATATGCTCGTTCGACTCGTAAGTTAGGGCTTAGTTTAAGTTGAGCTAATTATGATTTGGGCCTAAATGTGAAGTTTAGTTTGGGACGGGATGTACTAATTGATATATTAGAGAGGGAGACGATTTTTAAGTACTCAAGATATTTCGATGATGCGGTGTGGTGATTTTGAACTGATCTAGTGATTCTTTATAATTCATTTTCATTAAATTTTTCTCATATATGTAACTGAATGTCATTTGAAATAATCATATACTAATGGATCTTTGATATACTAAATTATCATGCTCTAATGTGTACATATCATCAAATTTTCCCTACCCTCCTGGGATGTGGTAGCTGCTAATGTGTTTTGAGTTTGTGAATCAAATGTGAACTTTAACCCATTTGTGGATGCTAATGCTAAGGGTTTTAAGGGATGTGAGGACCAAAGGGGATGTGTTGAAGGAGAAGGGATAGGGCTGGAACGAGGTTGATGAGAATCTTGAGTCTATAAAGATAAAGGGAAGGGAGATGATATCTCCAGGGGCAGGGTCTGCTGATGGGTCCTGATTTGGGAAGAGGAGTTTTGGGAGTGGGAATGGGATTGGGAGGACGGGGTTACCTGAAGATAGGTTTGAGAGGCTCTTATACTTTGACTTTGGTAAACTTTAGGGTATGAGTGATATTTTTTTCTTTCTAAACACCTAAGTTTCTCAAATTTTTTTAAACAATATCTAACTTTTTATTAAAACAGGGAGAGTAGAAAAGCCCTAGGAAGGTGGATTAAATAGAAAAATCAAAAGACTTTAAAAACGAATAAAAATAACACATAAAAGCTAAAAATAGCCTAATATCTAATTCTAATGTTTGTAAATCACAATCTATCAATTTCCAATAAGCCAACCAACTCTCGCGAAAAATCTCTAATGGAATTTGAAACCAACTGTGAATGGATATTACAAGCCAAGTTAGCCAACAAGTCTACACAGGTATTTCCTTATCTAAAGTATGTACAAATATCACCGAATGATTTATCATTTTGGATTTTATTTGTTCCACCAAAACATGATTTTTCCATTGGCATTCAAGTTTCACTTGCAGAATACCCATAAATTTTTTAAGGCCGATTCAATGATCATTCCATAAACTAAAAATACTTCACAAAGCTCTATTCCCCTAAGCGTCATTGCAAACAAATTAGATCCATTGCCAAAATTAGTAGCAAAACCTCTCAAGAAATGACCCTGATTATTTCTCATAATTCCACCCCCATGCGTCCTAGGTTTCTGAAAGAGCTTCCATAAACATTCAATTTCAGCGTAATTCATTTTAGAGGTAACCATTGGACCCTCGTCACTTCTTTTACTAGTTTACTTTTATGGCTAAAAGAATTTATAGAATACAAAGAAAGAAAATATGGCAGTCTTTTATCTTTCACACCATGTAAGCTTAACATCGAGAAAATTTTGAGATAATATTAGGGATAAAATAAGTTATCCCCTCATATTTCACCTTATTTCTGACTTTCCAAATGGACCAACAAATGAATGTTGGTAAGATGTGAATACACAAGCCCATCACAAAATTTGAGGCACCAGAGCACTATGTAATAAATTTGCCTCTTATGGAGGTGCTTTGATTCAAAATTTTGCAAATATTTCCAAAAAAGGACCAAATTTGCATGTTTATTTCACTCCCTTCAAAGATATGATCTATATATTACATGCTATTATTTAAGAAACAAACACATTTTTATGGGCTTCTAATACCCATTTTTTATAGAGTTCCATTAAAGGGAAGGCAGTCTCTCAACAATCTCCATAAGAAAAAAAATATTTTGAGAGGTATGCATTTAAGATAGATAAATTTATAAGATCGGGCCAAAGATCTCTTTGTCATTGTTAACTTCCAAGAAGACTTCATAAATAATTTACCTGAATCTTCCATTTTCCATATTATGATGTCTTCTGCTTGTTTGTTCATCACAATCACTAAAGAAATAAAAGGCAACAAGTTTTGGTTGAAGCTTGTTGAAATGATGTCCCATTTCCATCCATTTTCATTAAGTAACTGGACAACATCCTTAATCTTCATGTTCAGGAATGTGTGAGCTAAAGCACCACCACCCAACAAATTATCCCATTTGATGCTAATTCAACCTCTCCCAATTATCCAACCAATATTTTCCCCCTCTATATCGCTCACTGAGAGCATACATTTCCATATTTGAAAGACCCTATTATTAACCACCTGACATGGGTGATATTTTATACAACTCTTTGCATACAAGAATTTGTCCCATAAAGATTTTTACTCCTTAAAATTCCACCACTGTTTGATGCTAAAAGTTGTGCATATATCTGTCAAGGATCTCAAGTTCATACCTCCTTCATCAGCTAGCATACATAACTCGAACCCCGACCATTTAACCCATCATTGATTTTGGTTGTCTTCAATTGAACCCTATTAAAATTTGTCCATAATCTTTTCAATGATGACCAACATTTTTTTGGAGGCTTAATGGCAACAATAGTCTAGACCGGAATGGACTGAATGAATATCTTAACCGAGTTATTTTTCCACCTATAGATAACAAATTTCCTTTCCAACCTTCTAAGTTGGTCCTGATCTTATCAATGAGATCTTCAAACAAATTACATTTCTTCCTCCCCGTGAAGACTGGACACCTTAAGTATATGAAAGGAGTTGTTTTAACTGGGATTCTAAGCTTTCTTCTGTTCTTTAATATGTTGGCTTGACTCATTTGTTTTGATCAGTACAAAGCACTTTCATCTTTGTTGACACTTTGGCCTGATATAGCTTTATACTTCAATATAACCTCATTAACTTCTCTAATTGACCGAGCATTTGTTATTGGATAAATAATCCAATGCTCCTTAATACAAAATAATTGAAATCAATATGTAAGTATGTTGGTAAAATATTATTGTTGGGACTATTTTTATAAGAAATATTATGAGTCACGCCTAACACACGCCTTGGAGCTTGGTGTCCAAGTGCTCTATGGGATCCTTACTTCCTTGCTCGAGGTAGGTGAGGTGCAAAGTTCTATCCTTAGGACTAAGTGAGAGCCTAACGGAGTCTTTGAGAACTATGGGTGGAGATAGAGGTGGTGTCGCTTGACTGTGGGTGGTGAGGTTGTAGTTTGGAGGCGTGGTCTGATGGTGATTACTCCAAGCCTTATCCATGGCCCTACAATAGCAGCGTAGACCACATGAAGCTGTTTTCATACCAAATAATGGAAATTAATCACGAATAACAAGAAGATTTTAGGTATTAAGGTCTTCTCTCATTCTTTCATCTCCAAAAGTAAAAGTTATTGCATTGGTTGGCCAAAGGCGTTATTTATAGTATATGTTATCAAGATATAAAAATGCCTTCCCTAACTAAAATACTATTTTCAAATAAGGAAATAACCTAGAAAGGATATAGAAATAAAAGCATACAAGTAAGCACTTTTAAACTAAACCCTAAGGATGCCTCGTACACATCAATTTCTTTTAAATTTCTGTTTGTGTGTATATAGATATATGTACTTTTTTTTGGAGTGGTGGTGGTGGTAATGGAACTTTTATTTTGGCTCTGATTATAGTATTAGACTGAATTCTGGGTGTTATAAACAATGATTAAGTTACTTTTTGTCGTAAATTAAACATGCATATTCGTCATTGACAATTATTGTTGATTCACATTATTTCTCATTGCTGGCGCAATTACAACATTCATTTGTTCCCCCGGGATGAGTTGAAAATAAGGATGCCATAAATACAATTTTTTCGTGTTAATCATCATATTTGACCTCTATGGCTCGAGAAGGTTTCGATTTTAATATCTACAAATATGAAGGTATGTCATTTTAATTGTTGTATTAGTGATCACATATCTCGTATATAATGTCCCCTGTTTGGTTGTTTTTTCTTCAGTCTGCCTATCTTGATGGAATATATCAATAAGGTCAAACTTTGCATGCATTTTTAAGTGGCATATATATATATACACACACAGTCCTGCTCTTGTGCGGACTAGTCCGCATTTTAAGAATGCAGACCGGACATGTGTCACCTGACGGTGCGCTTAGAAATTATCGCCTAAATTATAGGCACTCTCTCTCTCTTTTCTGGGATCATCGTCAGGTGACACATGTCCGGTCCGCATTCTTAAAATGCGGACTAGTCCCCACAAGAGCAGGACTGTATATATATATATATATATATATATATATATATATATATATATATATGGAATCTGAGTTAAAATATTCTTCAATAAAATTTTGTTTTAGAAAATAACATGGGGATGATAGTGAGATGAAAGTAATTATTAAGAATGTGAACGATCTCTGAATGTCAGTGTTGTTTACTCTGATTTTTAGAGAAATAATTCCATAAAGTGCAGAGATTATATTTTGGAACTTATTCCTTTTTCAAGGAACAAAATTCATATGATAAAAGCCAAAATATATATGTTCCATTAAAATATGTAAACGGTCAAAATTTTCTTGAATGGACTGAAATCAAAAGAATGAAAGTTTATGAAATAGTTCCATTTTAAAGAGGATTCTGTAGAACTGAAAAGTTGACTAAAATAAAAAATCAAAACAAAATTTGGATCTTTGATTGTTTTTACTATTATTACTATTATTATTAACATGGAGAAGATAAATCATATGATGTGGAAGCAAAAATGGTAATAACAATCAAAGATAAAACCAGTTATATGGCAATAATAATGGTCTGAAACTGCTTGTTGCTAGTATATAAGGAGCGTGGCAAATGAAATTATGGTTGTTGATATGGTGGCAAGCTGACATGGCAACAGTTTTGTTACCATTTGTAAAAAATCTTTGTCTGATCTTAAATGCAATGTTTCCTTTTATAAGATCCATGAACCCCTGAATCCACTAAGGCAGTGTTTCATTAAAGTGACATGCAATTTTAGTTTATTTAATTTTGATTAAAAATCGAGTATTTGTCACAAAAAATATATTTTAGTATCTAGATTGATCCAAACAATGGTTCTAAATAAACGACATCCCAAATAAGATACCCCTACGGGGAACAATAGTGTATTTGTGTGTCTAGTGTGACACCCCGCCTAATTAAATACCGGGTGATCAGTCCTATATTAAATTAAATTAAGGTGACGGTTGGTTCATTCTTAGCATCACTGTCGTAAAAATAACTTTACCAATTTAACACCTTAAATAATTAAGCTAAGTGCCAAAATCATTTTAGACATTAGTTTCCAAATTTTATTTACATAAACCAACATTTAAACTTTACGAAATTCATAATTAAAGAATCACACAACAACTATCCTGGAATATATAAATCCAAATAACTAAACATTCAATTAATTGAATCCAACATTTAATACTTAAATGAAAAAAACATCCTGACAATACTAATTCCAAAGTGCAAATACTGGAAATAAATGGATTACAATATCCAATAAAACAACTGAATAATGGAAAGGGCAACACATGCCCAACTGAAATAAATAATTCTAGGAGTAGAATCAAATAAATGAGGTCGTCACCTAAGCTGCAGTGCGTTCCTTCCGAAGGATCCTATGCAAGACGCCACTATGGCTGGGCACCTGTAATACATACATATATATATGCAAGAGGGAAAGAAAATGGAAATGGGTCAGAGCCCGATTGTAAAAACGATTTAAAATTTGTTTATCAAGTATTTAAAATGTTTACTGGCCAATGCAACAACATATTAGTGCGGCACTCCCTTGAGAAATTCTCACCTCTCTACTAATGTGCACGCCTATCGTACTAACCTTCCCAATGGTTTAACTTATTTTATCTTAGGTTGTTCGTAAGATTTAAACTGACAATTCCAACTGTTTAATAGGTTAATTTTATTTAACAACAAAGTTCTGATTTAAACCTTATTTACTAATAAGTTTCTCAGTAACACATTATACTTTTCAAACACTTATTCCACAATTGAAATAATTATTCATTTCTTACTTACCTTAAGCACAGTAGGTAGTTCCCAAATTCAGATTTAAATATCTATTAATCCTCATACAATCGTAATTCTCAAAATTCCTTTCCCTAATAATAAGGGTAGAACTCTTAACTCCTACATCTCTAGAGGATATATATAACAATGCACTCTTCCTATTAAGTCCTGAGTGCTAAACATAATACTGGATTAAATCTTTTCGCTCAACGGTAAACCCGATATATACTGAATCATACTGACAAAGTCTATACACACATTGGCATCGAATATCTCGAGCCCACTATCTCCTCTGAAGTATCTAGGATAGATAATATAAGTGCGAGTCCGACCTTCTTGCAGGTGAAGCCTCGTAAGAACAAAAACATATTGGACTAATGCAACCACTCGGATAGCCTTGCAATAAATACCCACTGTCATACTAATCATTTCTATAATGTTTTAACAAAGATAATATCATACTCGCGTATCGCATCACTACAACGAGTAACCTCAGTAAAGTACATAACACTTTTAATACACTCATTCATCCTCCGCGGATAGTACTAAAGAAAAATTCCCGCTACACTAGGGAAAAATATCCACATAATAATAACGTTTATAATTATATGCATTAAACTTGTCTCACATGCTAATCTAGCAATGACCAAAATATAGTGACTCGCTCGTGTCACATAAACACGTCTCATCCTCTGAGGATACAACCTATACTTCCACCTTAGCAATCGTCTTGACTGGACAAATGGTTTTCGGACATATCACATCTACTCAAACCAAACAAACTACTTTAATCGTTGTCTTTTACTAGGCACCGTATTCTTGTCCCTTTACTCACTTCGGAACATATTATCGCGAGCGATCTCACTCCGCACAAAATACCTCAACACATAATTCACTTATCACTTGTGCTACTAACCAAGTTAGGATTGTCCTTATCTCGGACTTTAGTAGACTCGATTGCTGTTGACTTCCACGGTTATTCCCTTAGCCTTTTAGGCTCTAAAGAACATATCACTGTTTATAATAGTCCTTATTGAATTTACCATCACTTGGTAAGAATTCAACTATCCGAATCATTTAAATGGGTCCCCTGATGTGTATCCACACCCCTTTGTGGTGCTACACCACCACCGTTGTATTCAGTCTTATTCTCGACTAAATTCTTTGGTTCTTTTTAGCTTCCCACACAAAGAAGCGTTATCATCTATATTGACAAAATACGACATTGTCAACCTCTGAATCGTCCGTCCATCAGAATGTCCTCTTTGAGTGTTATCAACTATTATTACGAGTCGGTCTCCCACTTGGAGTCGATTCCTCCACTTGTATCTACTTCTTCCGATACAAAATTCGCTAACGATTAGGATTCATATTTACAAATGGACCCCTGTCACGCCCTCCCGCGATGAGTTTAGGACAACGTTCGTTTCTAATCCTGAACAGCTGAGGAAGGAACATACAGTCAACATTGCACCTAAGGTTCTCCTATAGACATAGCATTCCACTTATAAATTGGTGGTTGACTCCCATCATTATAACTTCTTTCCAACAACAAAGAAATTTTTTTCTTTAAATTTTCACTTTCAGTTAGCCACACTCCGTCCTATATCTAAATCTTTAGATACTTTACCTCTTTTGGTAAACACACACAATTCCCGCATTTTCTAGAATTTCCCACCAACAGTTCTCTACACGTTTTGTAATACGTTGGGTGAGTTTACTCTTGCACCTCATTTGACTATAGAAGCATTTGGAAATCATCGCTGCGCCTTAGTCACCTTCCTAGTCTTGGCTTCCCGTGCCCTAATGGAGGTGACCTCGACTACGGTCATCATCCTCAAATATATTTTACCACCTCAACTGAGCCCTGCCTCCCGATGTCCGCTTAACGGTCCTCTTCTGACATCCGTCATCGCTCGACACACTCACACATCCGAACGAAATTAGAATTCACTAAGATACATCTGTTACAGCAGGAGAACGGAATCTCATCAAAGAAATCGATAATCCTAAACATAGGGCTCTATATCAAACAACGCAACGCTGAAAGCATAATAAGCCGCACAGATCCTAAAGGACACTAGAACCTGATGCTCTGATACCACCTGTGACACCCTGCCTAATTAAATACCGGCTGATCAGTCATTTATTAAATTAAAATCAAGGTGACGGTTGGTTCATTCTTAGCATCACTGTCGTAAAAATAACTTTACCAATTTAACACCCTAAATAATTAAACTAAGTGCCAAAACCATTTTAGACATTAGTTTCCAAATTTTATTTATACAAACCAACATTTAAACTTTACGAAATTCATAATTAAAGAATCACACAACAACTATCCTGGAATATATAAATCCAAATAACCAAACATTCAATTAATTGAATTCAATATTTAATACTTAAATGAAAAAAACATCCTGACAATACTAATTCCAAAGTGCAAATACTGGAAATAAATGGATTACAATATCCAATAAAACAACTGAATAATGGAAAGGGCGACACATGCCCAACTGGAATAAATAATGCTAGGAGTAAAATCAAATAAATGAGGTCATCTGAGCAAGAGGCCTGCAACTCCCACCTAAGCTGCAACGCGTTCCTTCCAAAGGATCCTATGCAAGACGCCCCTGTGGATGGGCACCTGTAATACATACATATATATATACAAGAGGGAAAGAAAATGGAAACGGGTCAGAGACTGATTGTAAAAACGATTTAAAATTTGTTTAGCAAATATTTAAAATGTTTACATGACCAATGCAACAACATATTAGTGCGGCACTCCCTTGAGAAATTCTCAACTCTCTACTAATGTGCACGTCTATCGTACTAAACTTCCCAACGGTTTAATTTATCTTATCTTAGGTTGTTCGTAAGATTTAAACTGACAATTCCAACTGTTTAATAGGTTAATTTTATTTAACAACAAAGTTCTGATTTAAACCTTATTTACTAATAAGTTTCTCAGTAACACATTATACTTTTCAAACACTTATTCCACAATTGAAATAATTATTCATTTCTTACTTACCTTAAGCACAGTAGGTAGTTCCCAAATTCAGATTTAAATATCTATTAATCCTCATATAATATATATATTCTAACAGCACCCCACATAATAATTATGGTGCGGGCATACTCTGCTATCTAGTCCCCGTATCACTCGTACTAAGGGAAATACAAGATCGGAATCACTCTTGAACTGTATTGAACAAAACACAAACAATAATGAGGCGAACCATAGTTTCCAAGTCTGTTGTTGATACACTGCTACCTGAAGTGTTGTATGCTCCCCGACTTCCTCTACTAAATCCAAATCTAGCCTTCTTATTAAGTCTCTCTTCGAGGACTTAAATTTGAGTAGTCGGTGACTAGGCAATCCGACCTCCATTGGCATTACTGACTATGTGCCTAACTCCAGCATGAACGGAGTCTCGCATATCATAGTCCTTGAAGCGGTTCAGTAAGTTCAATTCCGTTTGGCGCCACTACACTTTGATTTTCATTGATCCAATTCCCTTTGGCACCGTCAAGGATTTTCTTCATTTAATCCAGTAGGGTTTTATTTGTTACTTCTATCTGACCAGTGCATTGTGGGAGAAATGACACTAAGTGTAGTTTATGGATTTTCAAACATCTATAATAATATTTAAATTCATTATTGTCGAACTGCTTGTTGTGGTCTATGATGCAAGCGTATGACATGTTATCTTCATAAGTGGCTCTTCATCAACCCAGTTAGTGAAATTATCCACTGCTATGACCAAGTACCTGAACTTGCCACTTGTATGCAGCAGTAGTCTGAAAAGATTAATTCCCCATATGGCGAATGCCAAGGGTATGTGATTGGTGCTAATGCAAACCCTGGTCTATTATGTATCACAATAAACCGTTGGCACTTATCACACTTCTTTTCATAACTTGTGCAATCTTCCTTCATGGTGGGCTAATAGTAAACTTAAGTAGCTACTCGTTTCACTAACAATTTGCCCACTGAATAGGCCCCACATGATCCCTCATGAAATTCCTTTATCAAGTCATTAACCTCAGTGGGATGGACACACCTGAGTAGTGATATGATAATTCATCTTCTGAATAGGCTCCCTCTCTCAATACGTACCTTGAGTCCTTTTAGAGAAGTCTCCTCACCTCCTTTGGATCAAGTTGAAACTGCACTTGTCTCCAAATTTGCTCATATGGGATCCATCCAGGATAGTCCCATGTCTAACTCCATCAAAAAAATTCATTCTCCATATATATTACGATGCATAAATACTTTTACAGGTACCGTCCTTCTTAGTTTTGTTCTTGTGAATGACGCCAAATGAGCGAGTTCGTCTGCCCATGTGTTTTCAGCCATGGTTATTCTGACCATTTGTACAGGCGAGATTTTTTACAATAACACTTTCACCTTTTCCATGTATTTCTCCATTGATTCTTCTTTTGCCTAATAAACTCTAAGGAATTAATTTACCACAAGCAGAGAATCTTCTTGTGTTGATAGTTTCTCCATGCTCGGTGATGATGGCAACCCCAAGCCTATTATGAGAGCTTCATACTCATTTTTATTATTGAAGAATTAAAAGTGGAACCTAAGGGTATACTAAACATTATCCCTATCATTTATCATGATTATCAAGCATGATCTTCTACAATTATTGCATGATGATCCATCTACTAATAATAGTTAAGCCCGAAGTGATACTTTATAGTGACCTTCAACTAAGCATCCACTCTTGAACTTATCTTTTCATTTACTCCAGATCAATAGTCCCTTTTTCCTACCAAGTCGATGACTCTGGTTTATCAATCACTGATCTCATTGATTGTCTTTATTATTGAGATCTTTTCCAAAAAAAAGTCTACTCGGTTGGATTTATCATTTAGCTCTCCTTTTGCAGAAGCCTTCTCTACTATCTTCATTACTGAGCTCTCTTTCATATGTGTCTGCTCTATTGTCTTCCATGTTGAGCACTTTTCTATAATAATTTGCTTGATATTTTTCGCTTCATAAGTGAACTCTATTATAAAGTTAGCCCCTAACTTACCTTTGATTGTCGCTCTGGTTTTATACAATATGTTATACTCTCCTAGTTCTAAGGCCCAAGCCATCAGTCTACCTAATTTATCAGGCTTATGAATAGCTTATCGTAGAGGAAGGTCGATATACACGAGAATTGTATGTTCTTGGAAATATGACTTTATTTTTTATGACACATTAAACAAAGCAAATTCCAACTTCTTTATCCTAGGTTATCAGATTCCAGCTCTTCAGTTCGCCTTACTAGTATTATAGATGGGCTTTTCACTTCACCTTCTTATCGAACTAGCACTTAATTGACCCTTGACTCTAATATGTCTAATTAAAAACAAATCTTTTCACCTAATACTGGCCTTGACAGAAAAGGCACAGGTCCTAAGTACTCCACTTGAAGGTCTTTATTGTCACCTTAAATAATGAAAGACATCTTTCACTGGATCTTAAAATAAAATGGTTTAGCATTGCTACTCGTCCTATCAACCTTTGGATCTCCTTTTTTCTCTTGGGAGACTTTATAGTAATCAATGCTTGGATCTTGTTTGAATTAGCCTATATATCCCTCTAATTGATTATAAAGCCTGGGAACTTGTCTTCCTTGACTCCGAAAACACATTTTACAAGGTTCAACATCATTTGGTACTTTTCTAATAGGTCAAATTTTTGCCCAAGGTTACTAATGTGGTCAACAACTTTCTTTCTCTTGGTCATCATATCATCAACGTACACGTCCATAATTTTTCCAATATTTTATTCAAAAACTTTGTTTATAAGCCTTTTATATATCGCACAAATGTTTTGAGCCCAAAGGGTAGCTGGTGATAATTGACGGTTTATCCCTGTCTTTTGGCTTTATCTTTATCTAGCTATGACCTGAGTAAGCATCCATAAAACTGAGTAGCTCATGCCCAGTCGTTGCATCGACCAACTGATCAATCATGGATAGAGGATAATGATACTTGGAGCATGCTCTATTAGGATTCGTGAAGTCGATGCACATATTCCTATTATCATTCTTATTCTGACCATAACAACATTTAAAATCCACTCTGGATACTTGATGTTTTTAATGAAATATAACTTTTATAATTTATTGACCTCCTCTTAGATGGCCATATTCTTCTCCTAGCTTAACACTCTTCACTTATTTATGAAAGGTTTTGAATCTTTCACTATTTTAGATCTCATGGAAAAGTAATTCTAGATCTATTCGAGGAATATCTTCATAGCTCCATACAAACACGCTCTTTCACTGACTCAGAAAATCAGTCAGTTCATTCTTGAAGGTAGAATCTAATGATGAACTAATAGAATCATCCTCTCAAAGTGCTCGACTTCCATAATAGACAATCCAACTTTCTCTACTACTTCTCCCATGATTAGCTTATCTTCATCTCGAGGGCCTAAAGTCTCGATCTGATAAGTAATATTCTTCTTTTGCTCTTCATGTTGTGTAAAAGTATAGTATTATTATTATTATTATTATTATTATTATTATTATTATTATTATTATTATTATTATTATTATTATTATTATTATTATTATTATTATTATTATTATTATTATTATTATTATTATTATTATTATTATTATTATTTTTCTCTTCATGTTCTGTAAAAGTATAGTAGTATTATCACGCTTCCACTTTGTTATCCTTGACCACACCAACTTCATAATGTGTGGATAATTTTAGGCACTAATGGACAGTGAAGGGAACGAATTCAAATTTCTTCAGACCAACCCTATCGATGAAAATATTGTAGGTCAAGTGAACGTTTTCATCCTAGTTAAGAAATGTATTATCTCCATTTGGAACGTTAGCTATGTACCGACCACAACATTAAGCTCAATTATTCCTAAGGGTAACACCATCTCCACAAAAAAACCTCGATAAAAAGCCTATGATATGTTCTCGACCTGAATCCTCACTACCCGACTTTCATGCGCCATCATTGTACTAACTAGAGGATCATCGCACAGATAAAGTACAACTAAAAATTTATCTTTAGAAAACCTAAGAATGAGTTGATCTTTGTTTACCTTTCTAGGACGAGTCTCCGCATCTTCGATTAGACTCCCCGATATGAGCACAAGACTTGGCCTCATTGAGGTAGGCTTTCCTCTTAGCTAATTCATCTCTACCACCAGTGTCACCTCCTCCTATAGAGTGATATCCAAAATAGATTATTAGAACCTTGTACATATGCTCCTTAGGTTTCTTGATCAGGTCTAGATCATCCTCTTAATCATCATCTCGACCCTTTTTTTCTTCGCATCCTCTTTTTTACAAGGGGACTTCGATCATCGCTTGGATTTATTCTCATCCTTCCCAGCTAATGAGTCACTTTTATTCATATACTTCATTATCTTGTCTTGTCTAATGAAAGTTTTAAGAAACTGTTAGTGTTATGGCCATGATCCTTATGGAATTTATAATACCTACTCTTGTCCCTCCAAATCGATGAAAATTTTAATTTTCGCGACCAGTTTAGGTCGTTGATTCCTTTAGTAACTTCTAGGATGTGGTGAACACAAATGGTAAACGAATTATGCTCATCATACTTCTTCAGCATATCACCCTTCTAGTTATATTTAGGATTTTTCCTCTTCTCCAACCTCTTGATAATATCAGACTTAGCATGGCTCAACTCCTTTGATTCCATCACCTTTTCGATATTCATAATTTTTCCATTATTATCCAACATTTTTGACATTGTGCTCAGTGGCTCCTTGGTCCGTGCCCAATACAACTTCCTCAATAATAGTCTGCTCATGATTACAATGGTTGTTATCTTCTTCTAATAGTCAATTACCTCAATATTCTCAATATTAAAATGTGTAATAAACTCCTTAGTTGTCTTATCTGACTTTTGACGGACACTTAACAAGTGAGTCACATTTTTGCCTAGCGCTGTACCGAAGTAAAAAAATGGTGACAAAGAGACCAGCTAACTATTGGAAGTTTGATATTTTCCCTCTTGCTAAGCCGGTGTACCAAATTTGAGCCAATTTAGTGATGGTACAACATAATGATCTACAATGCATTTCATCGGGGATAGAATAAATATCAACAACACCTTGGTACTGCTCCACATGCAGAATCATATCTGACTTGCCATCGTACTTGGGAGTGATGCTAAGAGGTTTGAATTTTACGGGCAATTCATAGCCCATAATTGATGATGTAAATGGTGATCTCTGAATAAAAAGCCTCGGCAAAGGATTATTCATCTTTATAATCTCATCCAGACAATCCTCTAGGCATTGGATAGACCCCTTCCAGGGTTATTCCTCTTTCTCGGCCTTATCTCACACTATCTTTCCTACCCGACCTTGGATTTTAGCTAAGATCCCTTCCTCAGAAGTCTGATTGGCTTTAGGTGAACCTCCATGCTTGTTTTAGATCTGTATGAGAATTTTATTTTCTCGATCTTCGTTCTTTAGGGTTCTTCTATGTACTCCCCAAGCACTCTTTGATCTATGTACTAGTGGGCCCTCGCAGCTCTTGGGAACAGTCGATCAAAAGCAGATACTATACTAAGCCTCTTATAAAGTTTGGGCATTCTAGAGATTAAGTATTTTTATCATCATATCCACCTATTCTAATGGTATGTGTTTCTCCTAGAAGGTAGAACCTGTCATCGCATTCAAATCCAGAGTATTTGGACATGTTACCTTCACCTTTTAAACCCAACTCTAAACAATTAAGATTTTCCAAATATCCTTTGTGTTATACCTTCATCTTATCCATATACGGGGTTAGGGGAGGTATTTCTCTCCTTTTACTAGATTTTTCACCCCATACAGGGGTAACTAGGTTCGCCTCAGGTGTGTTCTATCCAGCTAGAATACTATGCATCAACTGCTTGGCGCTCTCCTACATAGCCTCTTGGCCTCTAGCCAAGCATTGTAACATTCCTTGTAAGTTGCTTATACCCAGATATGTGGAAGGCATAATACACTAAGAATATCTACTACTTTATGAGTTTTCTCCCATCATTACATAATTTCTAGGCATGGGTAGTGCTCTCACCTTAAAGTTGCCAATAAATTATAGTTGTGCGATTTATTGTGTTGATTAAATTAATCGTTGTGGGTACAAAGGGATTTGGGTAATGCTCTCACCTTAAACTTAGGAATACTTGCTAGGTATGGGACTAGTTGGTATGCTTTGTCGTAATTAACATATGCTATCGGACTAGTTAGTGTAAAATTTTACGGATTAGAGATTCTGGGGAGGGGATGATTTTTGGTGTCATTTCGTTGTTTTGGTTAATCTAAGTGAGAGATTAGGGAAATATTAATTATAAAAATTCATCCAACGAAACAGGCTAGGACACGATTGTGTATTGGAGACCTTTAGGTATGGGACTAGGGGTAGGTTTGAGATTTATGCTCTATAATAGGGTGGGAATATAATAAAAATAGAAAAATTGAGATGAGGAGAAAATAAGAAATTAAGAATTAATGCCTAAGAGTCGTTAATAAGTTAAGGTTTGACAGTTAAACGGGTTGGGTGGCAATTGCGACGCGTGGATGTGTGATGGCGTAATAAGTGTGGAGATGACAGATAAACGACTTGGCTGTTATTATGACGTGTCATGCGTGGAACCTTGGAAATAAGCGTAAGACTGACAAAATATGGGTTGACTGACTGTTACGGGGGGAATGTGTGTGGTGTAAAACTTGAAACGGGTAGGGTCATCTGGCTATGACGCCATCGCAATAATAATAATAATAATAATAATAATTTGATAAATCAATTTGAACGAAGAAACTTTAAGCGAGAGTCCCGCAACTGATATTAATGATGAATATAAATGATAGGGTTAATTAAATTAAATCAGATGTATATCTTTTGAAAAATCAAATAGTTGGACTTGGACTTTAGGTTTAACTTAGATGTGGATAGACAGTAATTTATTTTACTCACACGTTAATAATTATTGCGTTAATTTAAAATATTCTATTGTGATATTTTTATGTATGATGCTACTATCTGGGTTCACGAAAACTATTTGAGGCGAGTGACTAGTATTCATACGGTGGGCTCTGACCCACTACATTAACTAATATTTGAGGTTATCACAAGAGTAGTTGTAAAAGATTTATTTAGAGACTCTTTTGGAAGTGCAACTGGAGTTTATTTACTAGTTACTTAATAGCTTAGATTTGTTTCCTTTCCACTGCATTTTTATTATGAGACATTACTTATGGATTTGGTGGGCCATTCGGTTCCACGGTTGTTTATGGTTATTCATATTTTATTTCCATTGGATCATTTAATTCACTTTTATATTATTAGAGATTGGATTATTTGGATTTTAGCATGGTTATGGATTTTCTTTATCACATGGATGGTTATTATTATTGGAACGGTTTTAAATTATTATCTCGTGGAATGAAATTTATATGTCTCATATATGTCGCATGCTAAGAATGATTACTTATTTAGTTAACACCCGACATGGTTTGGCGGCAGCGACTGGCCACCCCATCCATTAGATTGCGCGGGGTGTTACAAACCCAAGGGGTTGTAGTGGGAGATTTATATGATGTTAGAAGAGAGTGAATAGATAAGGGAATATATCATGCCGTTATAGGTTAGGTAGGTACAATATTACATGCAAGTGGGATTATAATCATAAAGTTAGTTATAAAGTAGATGGGGGAATGTTTTTATATCTTCCCCACATGGGGTGTGCTGCTAGCATCATTCAATCACACAATATGTGCTTGTCTCGACGATGTTATATAACAATGTTAGTTGTTGTGACCTAGTTGGGTTAAATTCACCTTCGATGATACTAGGGTCGATCAGAATTTCACTCACCGAGTAGATGGATAATTGAGCTGACCTCCTTTTAGAAATAAATGACTCTAGTTGTTGTCTTTTAATTGTCCCATGGGCCATACCATATTCATGGTACAACATGGGGGGTGGAGTTCCATCCACGTGACCGACAACTGACGATGGGACGTGTGATGAGATTATGTGTGCATCACATAGGTTGTGGATGTTTTGGACTCGTGTATCACATATGGCGATGGTTTGTGTGGCATTTTTCATATTTACGTATCACTGGTTGTTGAGATGGTAAGGGAGAAGGGGATCACGTTGGTTACAGTTGAATTAATTAATTATCGAAACTAATGGGATAATTAAATGGATGATCCTATTTTGTGAAACATGAATGGATATTGATATTGAGTAGATAAATTGTGAATTTACCTATATATATATTGTTTTTCCACATAGACTTTCTCTCTCCATTGAGGCACATTCCTCCATTATCCCCTATACTAACATCATCATTAAGGATTGATGTAGGTTCATCTTCTTGATAGACTATCTTTTATATTTCTATAGCGTGAGTTGTACATTCTGAATTCACTCGGCATATATTATTGGAGAAGAACTTTGGCATGAATTATTGAGATTTAGTATTGGCTTGTATTTTGGAGTTAGTATTTACTTGTAAAAACATCTCTCACAATCTTATAGCAATAATGCATTCAATGAGTTTTATATTGAAAGTTTTTCATATCGCATCCATATATTGTCAAATGTTTCATTTATTTCCTCTCATGCTGAGAATGAAATTTAAATTATTTTTAAAAGTTGTATGTTTTAATGTTAGGTACTAATCGACCCTAAGGTTAAAATATATGCATTTTTATAGGGTTGGTCACATCAGATGCCCTCATGGATATTGTTTAGGATGTATCCAGCCACCAAAGGTCCTATGAACATTTAAGAAAATGTTTGTACACGCATATGAACAGTATCTCTGGTTCATGGTAGTATCTCGATGATAAAGGCTTCAAACGTTTGTCTTGTAGCTCGTCTTTGGTTAAAAGGCCAATAATTAGGTACTCACTAATAGGGGGTGTCTAATCAAGGCATGTTGTTATGGACACCAAGTTGACTTGGAGCTTAGCGATATTGGGTTGGTCTAATGTGACCACAAGGACCTAAGGGGCAATCTCATTTGAGGAGGCCACCCATTTTAGGTGGTCTGCATCCGAGATATCTTCCCTAGGAACTCATTTAATGACAAAAATAAGAATTTTGTAGATGAGGCCCCTAACCAATTCAAGGAATCTATATTTGTGATAAACTTTGGCACCATATATCTGAATTATTTGGTTAACATTAGGCTTAAAATTTCTAATGGAGACTATTTGTTATGCGTTTAGGTGTATTGACAAGACCGAACTTTTAATCATGGCCTTATATTCGGCCTAATTACTATAAGATTTGAATTTAAATTGTAAGGTGAGTTAAATTATAGCTCCTTTTGGCGTTAGAATATGAATTCTTTCTCCACTTCCAAATAACTTGGATGAACCATCAACATGTACGATCCATTTTAGAATGGTTGGGTCTGGAGTTTGGTGGAGGGGTTTAATATCTTAAATTCTCTCATTTAACGTTTCTCCAATTTGAGTCCTTTTTTTGGGGGGGGGGGGGGGGGGAGGGGGTAGATTTGTTGATGAAAACACATATGAGTTCTTATATGAATTACCCTATTTGCTATTTTTCCTCATTTCGGGATCAGGGTTTTCTATGTTTCGTAGCTTCGTGCTTGTACTTTGGACGGACCACAATTCACCTAGTTCTAATGCCAGGATTTTTACTAAGGTTGGAAGACCTTTGAGAGAACATGAATAAATGCAGATACTTGGACTTCATATGACATTCTAGTCATGCATACTAGCACCAGGGAGACCTCTACGAGTCTCTTTCCCCTTCCCTTGATTATATGTTCATTTCTAATAGGTTTCTTCGTCCCCACATAATTCTCCCACTCCCGAGAGGGTGGGGAAATGCTTTAATATTTGTCTGGTTAAAACCAAAACATCCATATTATTGAGGATATGTATTCATAATATAATGTTGGGGATGTCCAACAAAAGAAAGTGACTTCACAATAGAGCGCAATAATTCTCATCCCCTACCGTTAATGGTAGCATAATGTACCCGATAGTATAATTTCTCTCTTCGTTGAATGTTACCAGTGGTCTGATAAAGAGTCTTTATTTCAAGGTAGGCCCATATGAAGATGATGTTAATTGAACTCCTTATGTAAAAATGGACTTAGTGCATCCAGTCATTCCCTAAGATCATCGCAATTAGTGGTAGTGGATATTCAATAGATTCGCTTATAGAGAGGTCATAGTGGGGATCTCCATCTTTATGTCAAGCAATCGATGGATATGTTGAATTTTCTAAAATGGTTTTTATTGGTTAAGCAAGAAGTTCACATGCCTGCAAATCCTCCAGGGATAGTGCAAATACTAACTAGTGGTAGTTTCTTCATAATAGTTACAATTTGAAATGTTAGTAGCATGGCTTTGGAGATAAATCGTTCCCAAAAATGGCGACAAAGTAATTGTGTTGAAATCGATTAGGACCTCAGACACACGGAATATGCCTCCTTCGATTAAGAAGGGAGTTTTAAGATTGAAATAATTAATGCACATTGATTTAAAGAGGTTTAGTGCCTAGGTACCTAGATCCACTCTTAAGGTATTTCTCTTTAATATTATTCAATAGGAAACTGAATAATACAAGTGAGGCACGCCTTATACTTAGAGTAAGGTGGTACAATAGAGTTTGAGGTCTTTGTGTTAAGTAGAGAGATCTTAAGAAGTAATTGATTGGTTTCATTAATTACTTATTCCTCACTTAAGACTTATAAGATAAGAAATAGGCTAAGTCTCCCAGATATGTGTGACAACCCGCGATCCGAAATAAGGGGTGGCCAGCCCGATACTCCGACATAACGGAATCATGGATGGAAATCATTCTCAGCATCATAATAATAAAATGAGTATACGGGAAAACCACCCAATAATTCAGAAAGCGGGTTGCCAAAAATAAATTTTAATTTAGTTTAATTGCAAGTAAAATAAAACAATTTAAACAACCCAAATCTGAAGAGAAAGTGAAATTCCAAAAGAGCTGGTATAAATATTACATCCCTAACAACGATACAATATAGGACCGAATATTCTGTCGGTCAATAGTTACATACAACGTATCACAACCGTTTAATAAAATACATAATACATTCATTAAACAGTTACAAAAGTTGGGCCACACGCCCGAGTGAAAGACTCGATCATATCTAGAATACAAAGATGAGGGTATCTAACAAAACATCCTGTAATATCCACAAAATCTTACAGCTCCTCTAAAGAAGAAGTGTAAGAATATCAACACGGGCGTCCTTGCAGAGGAGCACCTGAACGGATACAAATTCATGCATAACATGGAAAAAAATGAACGGGTCAGGACTCGATTTTTATATGATTTCCTGATGAATAAGAAGCATGATGATATAAACAGTTAATCATGACTGATGAAGATGAGAATCTAACAACCTAATCACAAAGCATAATAAAGCAGTTTAAATGATATGTCTTTTATTAAATTATGCAAGAGAATATAATTAGTCATCATAAATTTAAAAGCCTCCATCAATAATTTTCCACTTTATTCCAATTTCCATTCCTTATCATTTATTCTTATGGCATTAACATAACTCAAGTCCCACTTTATTTGGAAAGGTCATATTCTTATACATATAACGATTCTAAGACCGCCCCTCTGAGTTTCCATATTGGGCGCGCCCCTAAATGACTATCATCTTCCAGGGGCCTATCAAATAAGGCAGCCTGGGCACCTAACGCACATCGGGAAGTGGCCATATGCCTGTGAGTGAGTCATAACCACACCCGAAATTACCTCACTAGCGCAGAATAAAACACATAACAAACCCGCATATGGCCGATGACTATAGTCTCCCTACATTCACTAGCCAGGGGACATCACCTCATGCCCGAGCTTCCCTTATGATAGCATTTAGAGAGGTGTGTTTAAGTAAATTAACATTTACTAATTTAATCAAATTTTCATTTCCATTAATCATATGTGTGTTTCATTATATCTGAAACCATAATCATTGAATACTTTCATTAATATTCATCATAATGATCTTGGTTTGGATGGATTTTGAGTTGGGGGTATTTTTGGAGTCCAAGACTCCATAGCCAAAACTTGGCAAATTCGCAGGGGCGAATCGATTCGGCCCCTGGACGAATCGATTCGCTTAGGGGCAGTTTTCCAGGTTTGGTACCTGAATCGATTCGGGTTAATGCCAAATCGATTCGTCATTTACAGAAAGTTGAGTTTGTCAACCGAACCGATTCGCTTGCAGGGCGAATCGATTCTCTGGGGCGAATCGATTCGGGCCTAGGGCGAATCGATTCGGTCCCTGCAGTTTTGAATAATTTTTTTTATTCAACTTTTATCCTTTTTCTTTAGGCTTGGGACTTAGGAACCTTATTTAATGAAGTAAAATTAGAGTCCAAGAGTCTTAGTTGAGTTTGGTCGCCACCCTAGATTAGAATTGGTTCATCTGGAGTTTATTCCGGGGGGGGGGGGGGGGGGCTTAAAGTGATGTTCAGGCATTACTTTTCTTTTTTACAACTTAATAGGAGGATAGGGGTTGTAGGCCCATGCTTGGAGACTTTTGGGGCTCATTTGAGGTATATAAGACCTTGAGACTTGTGGAATTATTGTGATCACTTGGAGATTAATTCGGGACTTATATTATGATGATTATTAATGAAAATATTCAATGATTATGGTTTCAGATATAATGAAACACACATATGATTAATGGAAATGAAAATGTGATTAAATTTGTAAATGTAAATTTACTTAAACACACCTCTCCAAATGCTATCATAAGGGCAGCTCGCGCATGAGGTGATGTCCCCTGGCTAGTGAATGTAGGGAGACTATAGTCATCGTCCATATGTGGGTTTGTTATGTGTTTTATTCTGCGCTAGTGAGGTAATTACGGGTGTGGTTATGACTCACTCGCAGGCATATGGCCACTTCCCGACGTGCGTTAGGTGCCCAGGCTTCCTTGTTTGATAGGTCCCTAGAGGATGATAGTCATTTAAGGGTGCGCCCAGTGGGAAAACTCGGAGGGGCGGTCTTAGAATCGTTATATGTATAAGAATATGACCTTTCTAAATCAATTGGGACTTGAGTTATGTTAATTCCATAAAAATAAATGATGGTATTATATTCCTGTTAAGGAATGGAAATTGGAATAAAGTGGCAAATTATTGATGGAGGCTTTTAAATTTATGATGTCTAATTATATTCTCTTGCATAATTTAATAAAAGACATATCATTTAAACTGCTTTATTATGCTTTGTAATTAGGTTGTTAGATTCTCATCTTCATCAGTCATGATTAACTGTTCATATCTATCATGCTTTTTATTCATCTGGGAATCATATAAAAACCGGGCCCTGACCCGTTCATTTTTCTCCATGTTGTGCATGAATTTGTGTCCGTTCAGGTGCTCTTCCGCAAGGACGTCTGTGTTGATATTCCTATTCTTATGCTTTCGAGGAGCTGTAAGATTTTACGGATATTACAGGATGCTTTGTTAGACACCTTCATCTTTGTATTCTAGATATGATCGGGTCTTTCACTCGGGCGTGTGGCCCAACTTTTGTAACTGTTTAATGAATGTATTATGTATTTTATTAAACTGTTGTGATACGTTGTATGTAACTGTTGACCGACAAAATATTCGGTCTTATATTGTATCGTTATTAAGGATGTAATATTTATATGAGCTCTTTTGGAATTCCACTTTCTCTTCAGATTTGGGTTGTTTGAATTGTTTTCTTTTACTTGCAATTAAACTAAATTAAAATTTATTTTTGGCAACCCGCTTTCTGAATTATTGGGTGGTTTTCCCGTATACTCATTTTATTATTATGATGCTGAGAATGATTTCCATCCATGATTTCGTTATGTCGGAGTGTCGGGCTGGCCACCCCTTATTTCGGATCGCGAGTTGTCACAATATAGGGCTTAACATGTGTCAAAAGTTGTGTAAACTCTCTCTACAAATGCTAAATATAATTAGAAACACTTCTCTACTAACATTACAAAAACAAATTTGACACGATTTAAAATCATGCCAAACCTAATCTAGCACAGCTTAAAAATGTGCTAGGACCAGGGGTGCTAGATTTTCTAGCCAGATTGCCCAATCCGGCACACTTTTAAACCATGCCAAATATTGAATCTGGCACGCTTTTGGGTCGATTTTAAGCCCTGCGTGATTTCCATTTTTCGAAACGCTTTTGGCACGGTTATAAAGCGTGCCAGATTGTTTTATAATTGTACTCAAATTTACAATTTGTTACGATTTTGGCATGGTTTTAAACTGTGCCAAAATTTTCAATTAATAAAAATAATATTATTTGAAAACAAATCAGGAAAATCAGCAAATTCTAAATTTGGTAGGAAAATATTTATTATTTGCAAAATAAAATCAAGAAAATTCAAAAATTACGGATCTCACACATTGTTGATAAACTAATGTACATACAAACTTCAAAATATTACAAGTCTTAATAATTCAGAAACAAAAAAAAATTTGGGCAGAATTTCCTCTGTAAACTGAACATTCTAAAACGTGCTAATATAAAACTTGCGTAATGTAAAGCTCGCACGACCATAAGATATAACAATAAAATTGCGAAAGACTCGACGACCATAAATGTTAATAATAAAATTACAAAAGTCGGCACGACCATAACACAAAAAATAGAATCCTGAATATTAACGACATTAAAAATCCCTTGTTGTAAACTATTGACTTCTTCGTGTGTTCCACGTGGATAAAAACTAATAATGAAATGTTATCCTGTAAAAAAATAGGATACAAAAAAGAGATGATATCAGTAACCAAGTAATCTTTAAAAAATCGTATTCAAGATGAAAATTGCATATACGAGTTACAATTATTATTATATTCTCATGACTACATGATGAGTTCCTACGAGTTATATTGGTCCCGTACAAGACCATTTTTGGGTTTAGTTTGGGTTTTCACCCTCTAACGGCGTGTTATTAAGACAAAGTATAGATATTTTGAAATTATTATCATATTCTCAAATCAGGAGTCCCATGACTACGCGATCAGTTCCTATAAGTAACATTGGTCCCGTGCGAGGTGCTTATGCCTCTTATGGGGCCATTTGGGAGATGATTTGGGGTTTCACCCTCTAACGGCATGTTTTTAAGTCAAAAGTCTAGATATTTTCAAATTATCGACATATTCTTAAATTGGAAGTCCCGTGATTATACGGTCAGTTCCTATGAGTTACATCGGCCCCTTGCGAGGTGTTTGTGTCTCTTACAGGGCCATTTGGGGGATGATTTTTATTTTCACCATCTAACGACATGTTTTTAAGCCTAATCTAGATATTTTCAAATTATCGTCACATTCTCAAATTAAAAGTCCCCTAACTATGCGATCACTTCTTACGAGTTACATTAGTATTGTGCGAGGTGTTTATGCCTCTCACAAGACCATTTGGGGGTTGGTTTGGATTTTCACCCTTTAACGGCTTATTTTTAAGTCTAATCTAGATATTTTAAAATTTTTGTTATATTCTCAAACTGGAAATCTTGTGACTACGCGATCAATTCCTACAATTTACAGTGGTCCCGTTCGAGGTGTTAGTGCATCTTAAGGGGCCGTCTAGGGGTTAATTTAGGTTTTCACTCACTAAAGGCATGTTTTTAAGAAAAACGTACAAATATTTTAAAATTATTATCATATTCACAAACTGGGAGTATCGTGACTATGCGATCAGTTCCAATGAGTTACATCGGCCCCGTCCGAGGTGTTTGTGCCTCTTATGGCTCCGTTTGGGGACTGGCTTGGGTTTTCACCCTCTAACGACATGTTTTTAAGCCTAATCTGGATATTTTCAAATTATCATCACATTCTCAAAGTGAAAGTCCCCTGACTATGAGATCACTTCTCACGAGTTATATTGATCTCGTGCAAGGTGTTTGTGCCTCTTATGGGGCCGTTTAGGGGATATTTTGGATTTTCACCCTCTAACGACGTGTTTTTAAGCGTAAGTCTTGACATTTTTAAATTATCATCATATTACTAAATCGGGAGTCTTACAACTACACGATCAATTCCTACGAGTTACATTGATTTCGTTCGAGGGGTTAGTGTCTCTTTTTGGGTTGTTCGGTTGTTGTTTTGATATTTCATCCCTTAAACCACCACATTTTAACTTTAAAATTGTGTATATAAGTCATTTTGATGAATTGAGGGTCGATAAGGACATGGTCGGTTCACACACGTTGTAATGGTCCATATTGAGGTGCTCTTGCCTCTTTTCAGGTCATCTGATTGTTGTTTTATATTTTCACCCCCTCTTCCAAACCCTATTTTTGAACATAAAACTTGCATATAATTGTCATTTTATACAACCGAGAATCTAATAAGGACATGACTAGTTCGAATGCGTTATATTCATACATATCGAGGTGTTCGTGTCTCTTTTCGAGCCCTTTGGTTTATTTTCTAAAATTTCACCCCTAAAGCCCCATTTTAAGCTTAAAATCTATTAAAATTTTCATTTTGATAAACCTAGGGTCCGATAAGGGCATGGTCAGTTCAGACACGTTGCAATGGTCCATATTGAGATGCTCGTACCTTTTTTCGGACCATTTGGTTGATATTTTAAACTTTCACCCCCCCAAACCCCATTTGTTAGACCTAAAACTTATGTATATTTGTCATTTTGTTTAACCAGGAGTCTGATAAGCACACGACTATTTTCTTATGCTCATGTGTTATTATTATAGAGATGTTTTTATGCCATTTCAACCTATAACTAGAGTATAATTGTCAATTTTAATGTCAATGATCATAGTATAAAGAGGGAACTAGAATACACATTGAGCATCAAATAAAGAGGGGATGATAATAGAGAATGATAAGTTGGTGCTCCTCTCCCTCAAACTATTACCAACCTCAGTGACAAATAAGTTGGTGTAAGTGAACAGAGAGAATGATTACTTTATCCCAGTGCAACAGTAACGATCGTAATATAAAACATGTGAGACAAAAAATAATTACAACTGTGAAAATGTCATAAGGTGTAGTTCATGTCCATACCCATATGCATCGATCTCAAAGTTTTTCTATTATATCCCTTCCTTGTTGATTCTCGATGACATCGTGATAAAGTTTAAATAATATATATTAATAAGACAAGGCTTAAGATACTCTTTATCTTACAAACAACCAGATGATGTGAGACTTACCTTGAAATATGACATTCTTCTCATAAGCTTAGAAATTAGGTCCTTAGTATGAAATTAATTTAAACAAATATTACACGTTAGAGGCAGTTGCTATTGACCCCAGAAACAAATGTATTGACTAAAATAATATTTTACAACAAGATTGCCATTATTGTTATCTATCAAGAGAGATAGATGCGGTTTTACCTTGATAACCAACAATGGGTATGTTGCGAGAGTGACTCCAAGTTTTGCAATGTATCCTACTAAAAAAAGCCGATTCACAAGTTTTGTATGGTTGGTGGTGTATACCTGTCGATTGCTTAAAAATGAGCATTCATTATGCCGTGTGCTTCTTCGAGATGATAAGGTGGTGGATATATCTAGGATGTATAGGTTGTTTTCTAAAATTCCCAGTAAATTGGATTCAGTTTTTAATATATTTCAACAACATGTTACCACCAAAGGCACTGCCTTGCTCTAAGAGCTTGTAGACATAGTAAGTAACAAAGCAGATAAAGGGGTTATCTGCAGGAGCAAGTCATTGCCAGAGTAGTAATTAAGTTGAATGATAAGTATATTATATATGTGAATGAGTGTTTTCCAATCCATTGTTGCTTTCAATATGCTCTTAAAGATATTTTTGAGATATTCTTCAATAAGGTTTTTTTATGTTAGCTCAAGTGCAGAGCTACCGCTTTCATTTTATAATAATATCCTTAAGAATAGAGGGGATGAAAAATTGAGAGGCGATCGAGGAAACACCAGATAAGGTAGTTCAACTCCTTGCTTATATCAGTCATAAAGATCTTTTTACTGAGTTTTACAGGAAAAAACTTCCTCAACGTCTAATAATCGACAAGAGTGCTAATGACGATCATTAAATACTTATCTTCACAAAGATGAAGCAACAATATAGTCGACAATTGACATCAAAGATGAAAGGGATGGTAAAATATTTGGTGTTATCAAAGGAAAACCATACCCATTTTCAAGACTATCTTACTAATAACCCGATTGCTAGTCCGAGGATTGAGTTATATGTTGCCATTCTCTTACTGGATTATGGACGAGATACAAATACTATGATCTCAATCTCCCTACAGAGATGATCTAGAAGTATTCAAGGGTTTCTATCAAATAAAAATAAAATATAGATAACTCATACGGATACCCTCATTGGGGACTTGCCACATTAATGGAAAATTCAAGCCAAAGACTATAAATCTGATTGTGCGTACTTACCAGGCCACAACTTCTCTACTATTCAATGCTAAAAATAGACTAAGTTACTATGAGATCAACTCTTAGTTAAATTTATCTGATGATGATTTGGTCAGATTACTCCAGTCTCTCCCATGTGCTAAGTTTAAGATTTTAGATGAGGAGCCAAACACAAAATGAGACTCTACTTGAGAATATGCATTACTTGACTTCAACACTTCATTGCTTAAGAATATGCATTTTGATGTGATGGCGCTTACTTGATCGAACATCCATCCACCTCACAACAAGTCTCACTATTTTCTAGTTCTTTCAAAGAGCACCACAATCTCTTTGGGAGTAATATGAGACTCTATTCATCTCTTACTGAATTCTGCATACTATTATCTAGCAGTTGTTGAAGAGTGCTCTGATATAATCAAAATTAATTCAAAAGAATCATAGATTAATCAATGGAGTCATAAATAAGTAGTTTAATATACAAAAGTTCAATTCATAAGACATACAAATGCAACAACAAAAATGGCTTAAACTAAAACATGGTGCAAGGAAAACGTTTCTTGGACCTAAAAGAGACGACACCTAAATATTTTTCATATATAAGAAAAAGAGAAATCATAAGGACCATTGACTCAGTTATGATAAGGAATGAAAGTGAACGAGTTTCGAATCTTAGATATCCATTATTCACTGTGATATCAAAAGGGGCATTGGTAATTTTTATGAATCACACATTTTATAATATCTAGTTAAAATAGTAATTATAACTATAAAAGGTCAAGCGTGATAAGACCCGCTTCTTTCAGGTCCAATATTCCTAGTTTAACCAACGAACAAGATTGAAAATTGCACAAAAAGTTACATAAAAAATATTACAGATAACAATATAGCGGTATACCCATGACTTTAAAGGTTTCAGATTCGCATAGCACAACATTGATCCATAAAAAAAAAAGAAAATGGTGCAAAGAAAGAAGTATTATGTTTTCAGAATTATGGAAGGTGGCAACAGTGTTACGACCTTGCCAAACACCAAGAACTTCTGAACTTTTAAAGGCATCTGTGGAAGCAAATGCAAAAAACCTAGCTTCGTTAACCAGTGATATCACAACAACAGATGAAACAATTAAATCGAACTAGACTAATCCTAAAATTGTATGAGATTAATCTCAAAGAGAGGACGACAGAGTGGAACCTAAGGAGAGAAAAAGGGTTTTGATATAGAGAAAACTTTTGGTAGAGAAAGGGCAGAGAGAAGGGTGTAATGCCCCATACTTTTATAGATATTCAAATTGCATAAGTGGCATAATTTGGTAATTAGAGAAAATTATTATGAATAGTAATTTTAGAATTTATTAGTGTGATTTAATAAATTTAGAAGTTAAAGTGAACAATAAATATTAGTTTGCTGGTGTCGGATTAATATTTACATGAGTTATATTTTCTTACGGGACTATGTAAACGAGTTGGAATATTGTATAAGTCATGTCACAGTTAGGTTAAGTGACGAGATATAGTTTACATTGTAGAAACGCATGTAGAGAAGTGTCGGGTACGACTAGTGAATTTTAGTTAGGTAACTCGAATGGAGATTTCGAGTGCTCGGTTGGTTTTAGAATGGCCGAGATATTCAGAATAGAGTATCCGAGGGTAGCGTTTGGGTTCCGGGGACTTTTGGACTATTAGGGACTCGTAGTTGTGTAAACGAGTCAAACTTGGGTTTAATAAGGGATAAACCCTTATCTCCCTCTTATAAGCCCTAAGAGAGAGAAAGAGAAGAAATAAAATAGAGGAAATAAGAGAAAAGGAGAAAGGAAGAGAGAAAAGGGGTATCTGGGCCAAAATTCACGGGATTCGACTCAAGGTCGTCGGATTTCATCCACGAGGCATGTATTTACTTGCTCTATTCATTTGAGTGTGTATCTCATATTATAATTGGTAAACTAGATAAATTTTGGGTTAGAACCCTTAAAATAAAATTGGTGAAATTTGATTTAGAGTTAACAAATTGATGCGTTGTTAACTCCTTATGAATTCTAGTGTTAAGAACATGTTAATGGTGTGTATAGAGGAATTGAAATGGAAGAAGTTGATAAACTAGGGCTTTAATGGTTTTAGGGTTTGAATCTAAGAGAAATGGCTTAATACGACAAATTAATTGTTATGTTAGTGATAAATCAGTGTTAGGATGATTATATTGTTGTTGGTTGAGATTAGAAACTATAAAAATGGAGATTGGGTTGATATTTGGGATTTTTCAGAAGATGAAATCGCCCAAACAGTGAGCTCCGAACAGGGTGAATCGATTCGGGTTTAGACAAAATCGATTCACATAAGGAGACCTGTAGGGATATCTTAGGCCGAATCGATTCGAATTGAGACCGAGTCGATTTTCCCTTAAAGACCTGTTTGCAGACCCTTTTTCGAACCGATTCGGATTCGAACCGAATCGATTCGTAGGACCGAATCAATTCGCATTAGGGGTGAATCGATTCACTTCTGCTGAAATTGGAAGTTTTATCCTTTAAGTTTGAAAGGGAGTTAAACCATGCATTTGAGATTAGTGTAGGGGATTATAGATGTGATATTAGAACTCCTAGGCAATGAAATTTAGGGTGAGTAAACCTCGGGATGAAAGAGGGAACCTTGGATTAGTTAAGGGTATAATCCAGGGTATGGACCTAATGAATGTTTAGGATGAGAGACATTCGAGAAAATTATTTGGCAAGCATATGTAGATATATTTACGCGGTTAGGATAAATATGGGTGGATTGAAATTGAGTATTAGGATTGAATTTAGGATATGGGCTAATGAGAATTGAGCGGTTATCCTATACGTCTATTGACGAATATTAGTGTAGGTGATACGATGCCTATGGAATTAAGACAAGTAGTTAGGAAACTTATTTAATTATTATGAATTTGTATATTCGGGTTTATATTATAACCCTTAAAATTGATTAAGGTGCGAGTTATAGTTTAAGTAAGAGAGTACTTATGGGTTTAGTATTTTAAGCGTATGGATACTTACATACTTTTACGAATGGGAACATTCGGGGTATTGTTTGTCGCTATAAGAGTTCGGCAATTACAGCCAGAGCCTATTGAGTAATGTTATATTATATATATGGGTATTGTTACAGTATATATATATGACTTGTTTATAAATATATTAGTATGCAAACAATATATTTATGTATGCTTATATCTCCTGTGCTCTCCAGGGAGCTTGCGCGATGTGGGTGAATCCACTGGCTTGCGGAGCAGGGAGAGTATATCCCCAGGTCATATTTTCCCGCATATGGGTGCAATATTTTTATCCCACTTTCAGGAGGGAATATGACCGCCTCCACCGTTTAGTATTTCTACTATGATCATGAGAGAGTCTGACTTGGTATCAGGGTTAATTTGAGCAAACCCAGAAATAGATGGGTACTTTGAGACTCCATCCTCGAGTTATAGCTCGTTGGGATGGTTATTATACTTATGATTGTAAAATAGGTATAACTATACTTGTTCTTTACATTAAATTGCTAGAATATGAATACGAGATATCATATAACTTTAATTGGTGTAAAGTGTAAAGTTAATGAAAGATTATTCTTCTTCCGGTAGTATTATATCCGAATTTACACAAAGGTAAATTATAGGTTCAAGTGAGAACTATTTGTATAAGGGTTATTATATGTTGAAATGTAAACGGTATTTTAAACTAGTGAAGTTTTGGAATATGAACGATATATATATATATATATATATATATATATATATATATATATATATATATATATATATATATATATATAGTCGTGGACCATATTAACTAAAGCTTAGGTGATAGCTTACGGTATAACTTATATTATATCACGTTGGGTAGTGATAGTTATGAGGATTTAGAGGATGGGTGAAAGAGATTAGTTAGGCATGGTAGCTTAACTAGGTTGCTTAAAATGTATGCGATAGGTGTGCACTAGTAGAAGAGGGGTGAGGTGTATTTCATGAGAGTGAGATACCAGTTTAAATATGAGAGATTTCATATTTTAGAATATGGTATTTGATGCACTTGCTAAACATTTTCAAAACTCGAGCTCTGACCCGTTTCTCTATTTTCCCCTCTCTTGTTATATATGTATATATATTAGGTGTCTGGACACAAGGATGCCTGGATGATGATTCTTTCGAGTCAGACATTTTTTGCAGCAGCTGTGGATGCAAGCATGTTTATTGTAGATACTTCTATCCTTGAGATGTAGATAAGAGGTTTTATAGAAACACTTGGGCCGATAGCCCAACTGTATTCATTTATTCTTTTACCGCATTTTGATTTGCGACTATTCAATTTTATTGTATTATATTGTACCGAGAGTTCGGTAATTTTATTTCATTTCAGTTGTTGTATATAAACTGTTGTGATTGTTCTACTTGGTTGGTTTGATTAAAAAGATTAGTTAAATAAAACTTTGACGCCAACCTAATAAGTTATTAGTAATTAATTTGGTTTTCGACAGTGATGCTGGGAATGAACCATTTGAGATTCCTATTTTAATCTGATAAAGGATTGGTCACCCGATATTTTATTAGGCGGGGTGTCAGAGAAGGTATCAGAGCATCAGGTTCTAGTGTCCTTAGGAATCTTTGCGGAAGTACTACTCTTTCAGTGTTACTTTCTATTTGATATAGAGCCTTGTGATTAGGATTGTTGATTCCTATTGTTAGATTTCATTCTCCTGCTATTATATAAGATTATAGTAAATCTTTTTCACCCTCGTGTGAGGTTCGTGTGCTGATCGATGAAGGGTGACCAAGGAAGGCCATGGTGAGGGCAACAGGAGGCGGGGCTTAGTTGGAGCTATAAATTGAAGTCAGGGATGTGGACCGCGGTAGAGGTCACTCCCCTTGTGGCATTGTCAAGGATTTCTACAACGACTACTAAATTATAGTAGTTATAATTATCTATGTACCGCTATAGTAGAGAGTGGTGCTAAACTTGAATTACCCAGTGAAGTTAAATTGGTAAAAAGGTTGGAAGGTCTTTGGTAAGGACCATACGTTGAAGTTTAAGTTATGTGGAGGCAGTGTAGCTTTATTCAGTGGAAGTATAAGGCTTAGAAGCTTTGGCTTGGAGCAGGGTATGGAAATGCCCAGATGTGAAAATTTGAGGAAATTTTTTTCACTCGTTGGAGAAATGTTGAAATGGTGGGAACGGTGATCAGCATATTTAAAGGGAGAAGGATGCTTTTCTCATAAAGGAATCTTACGAATGCTTTTAATCATGAATTTCCCTTAGTTTATCAGGAATGAAGAGAATGCAATTTCTGGGTTATTCACATAAGGATCGGTCAGAGGTCGACAGTGAATAAAGAGTTATATGGTTATGTGAACTTTGTACCCAATTAAGGTAGGTACAATGAAGAAAGAGTCCTTCAGTGGAATGATAGGCTCACTAGTAAGTGTTGCTAACACGTATGGAGAACTTGTGTTCGTGAAACCCCACAGGTGGACCTCCACTCGGGGATTCATTGAAACAGGGTTGTTGAGGCCGATAGTATTGTTTCCTTGGGGATGGAGGAGCTAAGGTAACTATGAAAGTGATTGTCAGGAACGAGGCTATTAGTGTCTAAGATACTAATAATTTAACATGGTCAAGGTGGCCAGAGATGGGGAATATGGTGATATGGAGTGTAGAATCACATGGTTAGTCCTTGCCCAGTATGAGTTAAAGGAAAACATTAGGATGCTTAGGTGGAGCATCAATTAAAGTAGTCTTTGGTTTGGTTAAGACAAGTGTACTATGTTTGGGAGCTAATTGGAGTAGTCATGGAGATTGGAAAAGTTATCGTTATGAGTTTCACCTCAGATGAAGGAGGTATATTTTGTTGCTAGATAGAGTCACAGTATTTTGTTAACCCTAGGTTCATGTGTGTAATTCAAGTTTTTGCCAGTACTGGTAATATTATAGAAGGTATATCTATATATTTTTTCTTGGTAGTGGGGTTCCATTTTCTTCATTCGTTATGAAAACGGGTGTTAGTATTTGGAGTTTATATTTTCTTTTCACTTCTCATTTTGTATGTGTTATATGACTATAATATGTTTTTGATTGGTCGAATCGATAACAGGCTAATGATTGCAAGGCTATCGGACCCGCTGTTCCAGGGTGGGCTGGTTATTTTCGGGATATCTCACCTAGATATGGGTTGAGCTCACCATTTATTATATGTTTAGATGGAACCTCGATGAGTAGATGTTTCATTTTCCCGGTTTTAGTGTGTGTCGACCTTATAGGTATGATTTAAGGTATGCAGGATTTAGCGTTAAACGGTGAGTTTAAGCTCGTTGTTGGTTGCACAAAGGAATTAGTGTTACTACAAGCGCCTTGTGATATGGCTCCTAGAAAGAAGTAGGGGTTCGGACCATAATCTGTTGATAGATGGGATGGGGTTATCCCAGTGGCATATTTGAAGCTAACAGACCTTCACGGCCGATAAAGTTAAGTAGTAGTATATCGAAGGGGTTCCTTGTTTGGATTTCGCTTGCAAGACACTCCACACATGAACCTTAACTACGTCGGTAGTGGAGAGATATTATTGGATGCAAAGATGTTGGTTTTTATGATAAGTTATCTAGTGTGAAGAGAACACTATAAACTGAGATCCATGTGATGATTGGAGACTTAAGGAGGTGGAAGTGCTATGGAAAAGCACTTAAATGTTTCTCTCACCGCAAGTATGTGGGTGAGGCAAGGTAAAGGAAATCTAATTGAGGCTTATAGGCAGAACTTGAGTAGAAGGCAAATTCTGAGGTAATATGATTTCGTTATGATATTAGTAACATTTTTGTAGAGTATTGGCTCCCCGATTAGTTAGACTTTCCATTTTGCAAAAATGGAAGGACATAGTGGTAGAAGAGCGTTAGTATGTTTATGATATAGGATTTTAGAACATCCCGGTTATATGCCTTAGGCCGTTATATCTTGACGACCGACGATGTGAGGAAGTAGTGTAACGGGAGGGTTCCTTATTTGGATTTCGCTTTGCGAGACACCTCATGCATGAAATAGAGCGAATATAAGGAATTGAGAGTGGTCTTGGGCACTAGGGATATAGATAGTATAGTACTCTTTTACGTGTGTAGGAAAACACATAGATCTTAGAACTACCATGGAATAAGGCCAGTGGGGCAAATGGAATTGATGTAGGAGGACTGTAGTGAGATAACCATGAGAGGATGGGTGGGTTAACCTTAAGAAGGATTAAATTTATAGGGATGGAAAGAATTGAATTTCGAGTTATCCGGGTTGGGAGTATCCATGTGTTAGTACCAGGCCGAGAAAATGAGGCCCATTTTTTTGAGAGAGTATTATGTGTGTGATGTTTGCTATAGTTGTGCCGATGTGCATGAGAAAAAGGGTGTGTGGGCACCTTGGTAAGTTGATTTTATATATTGTGTGAGATAGAAGAGGTGTAGTATATTAAGCTGAAGAATAATATGTGGGGAAGTTATAAATGGATTTGCATTTGGAGTTTGATGAACTGAACATCATAAGAGGTACGTGATAATCCAATTGTGTAGGTACAACAAGAGTTAGCACACCTAAGATAAGACGACGGGAGTAGTCAAGCGCTAGTGTAGTTTCCTTTTAACGGAAATTCGACGTCCTATTATAGATGAATGGACACTTAGAGTGACACCTTTCCGATAAGATAGATACGTGAGAGCTACGATTATAGGCTCGTTTTCTTGATATGCGGTTATAGAAGCACTAGGTGCGATGTGTCATCGTTATAGTTAACCTTACGACTGAGGTAGTGTTTCAGCGTATAGAAATTTAGTTAAGCTCATGGTTAAGCTAGTGCGTTAGAATATAAGCCTTGAGATATGTGGTATATGGTAGAGTACCATTGGGTAGTACCATTCGACTTCGGTGTACTAGGATGTAGTATGATTAGCGATCCTAGGTTGGTGGTACAGGTTGTATACGAATTTCGGGGATGAAATTCTGTTGTAAGGGGGAAGTATGTAATACCCCGTACTTTTATAGATATTTAAATTGCATAAGTGGCGTAATTTGGTAGTTAGAATAAATTACAGTGAATAGTAATTTTAGAATTTATGAGTGTGATTTAATAAATTTAAAAGTTAAAGTGAATAGTAAATATTAGTTTGCTGGCGTCGAATTAATATTTACATGAGTTATATTTTCTTACAGGATGATGTAAATGAGTTAAAGTATTGTATAAGTCATGTCACAGTTGGGTTAAGTGACGGGAGATAGTTTACATTGTAGAAACGCGTGTAGAGAAGTGTCGGGTACGACTAGTGAATTTTAGTTAGGTAACTCGGATGGAGATTTTGAGTGCTCAATTGGTTTCAGAATGGCCGAGATAGTTAGAATAGAGTGTCCGGGGGTAGCGTTTGGATTCCGGGGACTTTTGGACTAGTAGGGACTCGCAGTTGTGTAAAAGAGTCAAAATTGAGTTTAATAAGGGATAAACCCTTATCTCCCTCTTATAAGCCCTAAGAGAGAGAAAGAGAAGAAAGAAAAGAGATGAAAGAAGAAAAAAAGGAGAAATGAATAGAGAAAAGGGGATTCCGGGCCAAACCTCGTAAGATTCGACTCAAGGTCATCGGATTTCATCCATGATGCAAGTATTTACTTGCTTTATTCATTTGAGTGTGTATATCATATTATAGTTGGTAAACTAGATAAATTTTGGGTTAGAACCCTTAAAATAAAATTGGGGAAATTTGATTTAGAGTTAACAAATTGATGTGTTGTTAACTCCTTATGAATTCTAGTGTTAAGAACATGTTAATGGTCTGTATAGAGGAATTCAAATGGGAGAAATTGATAAACTAGGGATTTAATGGTTTTAGTGTTTAAATCTAAGAGAAATGGTTTAATACGACAAATTAATTGTTATGTTTGTGATAAATCAGTGTTAGGATGATTATATTGTTGTTGGTTGAGATTAGAAACCATAAAAATGGAGAGTGGGTTGATATTTGGGATTTTTTAGAAGATGAAATCGCCCAAACAGTGAGCTCCGAACAGGGCGAATCGATTCGGGTTTAGACCAAATCGATTCACATAAGGAGACCTGTAAGGCTGTCTCAGGCCGAATCGATTCAGATTGAGACTGAATCGATTCGACCTTGAAGAATTATTTGCAGATCCTTTTCCGAACCGATTCGGATTCGACTCGATTTGCAGGACCGAATCGATTCGCATTAGGGGCGAATCGATTCGCTTCTGCTGAAATTGGAAGTTTTCTCCTTTAAGTTTAAAAGGGAGTTAAACCATGTATTGGAGATTAGTGTAGGGGATTCTAGATGTGAGATTAAGACTCCTAGGCAATGGAATTTAGGGTGAGTAAACCTTGGGATGAAAGAGGGAACCTTGGATTAGTTAAGGGTACAATCTGAGGTATGGACCTAAT
The DNA here is from genome assembly GCA_949130495.1 of Sambucus nigra. Taxonomy (NCBI): domain Eukaryota; kingdom Viridiplantae; phylum Streptophyta; class Magnoliopsida; order Dipsacales; family Adoxaceae; genus Sambucus; species Sambucus nigra. The sequence goes on from OX422219.1 coordinate 391,710,332, forward strand.
GAATGTTTAGGATGAGAGACATTCAAGAAAATTATTCAACAAGTGTATGTAGATATATTTGCGAGGTTAGGATAAATATGGTCCGATTGAAATTGAGTAAATCCTAGGACGCGATTAGGATGGAAATTTAGGATATGGTCTAAAGAGAATTGAGCGGTTATCCTATTCGTCTATTGGCGACTATTATATAGGTGATGTGATAGAAAAGAACTTTTGCGTGTAATTGTCGTTGTTGTAAAATTCCTCCTAATCAAAATCCTCAAAATAACTAGAAAATAAAACAATCTCAAGTGTAAAGGTAAGTAAGGGTATCAATCCACTTCCAAGGGGGTAAGCTAGAGACAAATTCAATTGTAATTCACTTTTTATTTTTTTTTATTCTTTTTCACTTTTCTATTTTTTTTTGCCTTTTCAAATATTAAAGCAATTAGGTGAGGTGATGATTTAAACTAAACTAAACTAAACTAAACTAAATGTGATATGATAACAACTAACTTGAAAGTTACTAAAATGAAAAATAAAGTCTAACACTAAAATAAGAGATAAAGTGAGGTAAATAATTGTGAGAACAATCAAGGAGTGGGATTACACCACAAATTTTAGCTATTATAATTAATTAATTTAATTAATTGAATTCTCCCAAATTAATATCAAAATTACAAATCAACTCTGGTTGCAAATGTAATTTTAGTAGTAACCTTTTCAAAAATTAAGTTTAACAACCCACAACTCGAGAAAAATAGATCTACACTCCTTTTAATTAATCATCCGCTAGGATCGACCAATTAAAATTTATGTCAATCTTAGAAAATAAATTTAGAGTTGAAATTCAAGTTATAATACCCCACTTAAGAAACTCCTACCTCCAGTTCGAATCTAAAATGGGTATTATAACTAGAATTTTGATTTTCTCGCGAAAATCATTTACCCACTCTCGAGGCGTAAATTTAAAGGTGAGGGATCAAAATTAATAATCAAAGGGAATTTTCAAGTAATCAAACTAATTAAACTAAAATAACATCAAATAAGGGTTTCCCCCCACCCCTTGAAAGAGGATTTAGCCTAACATGATATGAAATATGACAAATTAATAATCAAAGGCATAAAATAAATGAGATGAGAAAAGAACAATCAAACCCCAATCTCTTGATGCTTAATTGATCTTCAATCCATGTGTTGAAATTCATAATCCATCAACTTGAGTGATCCAAAAAATATTACATAAAAATTTCACTCAAATTAGTCCTCACACATTTATCACTCAATAATCTCAAAAAAGAAAAATAAAAACTATTTACAAAATGGTGTTTATCCTAATTTATTTCTAACCCTAAACTTTCTCTCTCTAAAAATTACTATCTATTTAGCTTTTTTTTTTAATCTAAACTAAAAATTACAAAATAAAAATAAAAAGGATAGTGGATGAATTCATAATGGACAATTAAATAATAAAATTGTACATTAGAACTCACCCAAAGAAATAAATTCTTGATCATTACTTTATATTGAGATAATTGCTAAAAATGCAAAATCTCAACATAAATGAATGGGTTAGAATTTACCTCCCATAAGGGATGAATTCAACTACATCAATCTATTATGAATTAATTGCTAAAAATGCAAAAATTCATAATAGAGGGGTGTGGTTGAATTTATCCTAGAGATAAATTTCACTACACACCTCAATATTGAGGTATTTGCTAAAAATGCAAATACTCAACATAGAGGGGTAGAGAGAATTTTATCACAAAAAGCTTAAAACTAATTTTGAGATCCCCTTTCAATGGCACTAAGTCTTTAATTTATATGGTGCACATGAAAGCTAGGGGTAAATTGGATAGAACAAAGTTACACATGGGATGAGTGAGGTGATAAAATCTGATTTGGTCATGGGTCTTGAAAGGTGCAAGTGGAGTCGTTTGTTTGGGGGTATTTTAGGAATAAAGGGTAAATGGGGATAAAACACATGTGGGTCTTTTAATTTATCTTGACTTTGGTTGTCTTGGGATAGCTGGTAAAAATCGTGATTTTGGTGGATAAAAATCGTTTTTGGGTTGGGAGGTCAAATGGGTCTTGGTTGGAGAAGGTTTTGGATCCGGTTGGATGGGTTGAGGTTTCGGGTTTTGACAGCGGGTATGGTAATGGGGTGGCGGGTATAGAAAGGGGTTCTGAGTCACCGAAGGTTTGGAAGAGGGAATGGGGTTTCACTTTTGGCAGCGGTTGGACAGCCGGGGTAGAGTGTTCTTGGGCTGCTGCGATGGAGGCAGGTAGGCGGGGTTTGGGAAGGGGTTGGTAAAGGGTCACTACCGGGCGGAAGGTCACGCCGACGGGTATGGAGGTGGGGCAGTCGCCGGCGAAGGGGGCACGACGGTCGAGGTGGGGGTGGAGGTAGACAGCGGGTTGGCGGGTCCAGGCGTGGCAAGGGATCATCGACGGTTTGGTCCGATGTAGGGAGGTCGGAGGTATGAGGGGTGGGGTTGGTTGAAGGTTGCTGCTGGTTTGATTGTTAATGGAGGAGAGAGAAAGGTTTGATTGTTGGAGAAGATGTAGTGGGGAGTGATAGGGTGTATGAGGTGTAGGGTAAAAAGGTGTGGGTGAGGGTTTGTGTTGTGTGTAGTGTAGTTTATGGGAGGTGTGTGTGTGTAGGATAGGTGGTTGTGAGCTTAATTTGGACACCTAAAATAATAAAGACTCAACTAAAATTAATAAAACTAAAACTAAAAAATAAAATCTAATTAAAAATAAAACAAATTAAAAACAATAAAAATAAAAATATTAAAACTAAAAAATAAAATCCCAAGCTTATATAAAACTAAAATAAAACAAAAGAAATAAAAATTAAAAATCTAAATGAAAACTAAAGTCCTAAAAAATATAAAATCTAATAAACTAAAAATAAACTACTAAAACTAATCCTAATAAAATATGACTAAACTAAAAGCTAATAAAAGTCAAAATAAAATAAAATTATACTAATAAAAATAAAATAAAAAATAGAAAATAAAAACTAGAAAATACTCAATAAATCCTAAAAATAAAAATGACTAAAACTAAAAATCTAAAAAATAATAAGAAGGGACAAACAAAACACATATAGGCTTGGGGTGATGATTTGGGTTAGGTTTAGGCTCGGTTTTGGTTACGGGAGACGGAATTAGCTCCATTTTAATGCAAATTGCCTTGAAATATAGCTTTTGACACCACAACTGTAATTAAGCGTGCATATTGAACAATTAAGCTTATGAGACTCATATTGTCGAGAATTAGCAACTAAAGTACATATATTCGGGGTATAAATTATACAGTTTTGGGTGCTTATCACACCACGCCCAAACAAAGCGTTGTTAGTCCTCGAGCAATAAGATAGAGGGAAAGAGAAAGATAAGAAACCAAAAGTGTACCACTTTCGCGGGCAATTGCGATTGCACTTAGCATGTGCAACAAGCCTTTAAACCTATAAGTTGCCCTATCGGACGAGTTGTGTCTCATGAGGATTTGCAGGGAATATACCCATAAAATTCTTGTTTGCAAAAATTTATTGAAGGACAGTCAATCTTTTATTAGACGTAGAATAATCGTACAATCCATCACAAGAAAAATATTTTCAGAAATACAAGCTAGAATGTGTAAAAATTTTAGCTAAGTAAATACACAAGGCACATCCTTCCTAGAACTCAATGTGTGTAGTATGAATCAGTCAAAATGGGTCGAGTATCACAAGAGTAATTCCTAGATTGCCTTTTCGGAATCAACGCTTCAACTTTAAATCTCACTGGATGTAACTCTCTCAAATGAACTCTCGAGATATGGGTTAGTGTATCGCTTTTGTGTGTGAGGAGGTGAGTAAATGTAAGCAAGTTCAAACGTCTCACACACACACATAAGAAAGAACGAACAATAAGAAAAAAAATGATCTCATGAAAGATATGCTAATCACTATAGTGAGAACGTCGAGTTATTCACCACGTTGACTTTCATTTGCCTGAACACCTAGGGGGAAATGAAATGGGATATGTGGGATGAGGTGAGATAGGATAGGATGGGATGATGATATGATGGATGGATGGTGGATATTTGAGAAGAGTGTATTCTACTTTGACGAACAAATGTCTTTATTTCTTGACTGCAACTTTCTCTTTTTCTTCTTTTTCCAATACTCATCAATGTATGAGATAAATCTGCTAAAAATACAAATAGCCCCAAGATAGAGTTGTATTTAATTTTTCTCCATTTGAATCGGCTTTGGGAGAGATATTCTCTAAAAATGCAAACACTCTCTAAGACGGATCTTCTTTTTTTTCTTCTTCTTTTTGTTTTTCTTTCTTTTTTCTATTTTTTTCTTTTCTTTTCCAAATACACATCAATGTATGAGATAAATCTTCTAAAAATACAAATAACCTCAATATAGATTTGTATTTAATTTTTCTCCACCTGAATCGGATTTGGGAGAGATATTCACTAAAAATGCAATTACTCTCTTTGACGAACCTTCTCCTTTTACTTTCAACACTATTCTCTGTGGATATGGAAATGGGCGGTATGGTATATGGTGATGATATGGAAAATGAAAGGTGTGTGAATGTATTATAAATGGAATTTTATTGGTGTATGAGTGAAGGTGTGGTGAAAACCTTGTGATCGGGACAAATTTCAAGACACGTGTTTCTTACAACTCGAAAGTGATGTCGTTCTATATGATCAAGCCAAAAATTTAGTGAAGAATAATAAGATCATACAATGATTTAAAGTGCAGACCCAAATGAAGTTGAATCAACTCGTGACTCAGAGATTGCGTAAAACACTCTAAAAGGTGAAAGGCACGAATCTCACAAGCTAAAGTCTCCACTAGTGATCCTTAAGGTTCTCTTGAGAATTGTAATACTCTTCAACTCTAAACTGTAGTGACGTCATAAGTGCACAAATTTTGTTGAGTTTAGGAATTCATAGTGCAACTTGCCTTGTTATGCATTACATAAGTTATTAGAAAAAATATTCTCTAGCTTGATTCCTAGACTTTTGAAAGATGTATGATTGAAAATCACATCAATGATTGAGATGAAAGAAACTGCACGAAATTTTAAAAAATAGGTTCAAAAATAAAAAATATAAAAAGAGGTACGATTTTGATAAAATTACCTAGCCCTAAACAAAAAGGAACGTCGCCCTCGATGTTAAGTAAAATGATTTTTAAAATTGAGAGCATAAGGTAGGAAAGATAGTACCAGAATCAACCGTTAATGAAGTGTACAGATGAATCCAATAAGAAACCTGAACAAAGGATAAGAGAAATATATGTACAAGTCTATAAACATGTGAAGCATAGGGTGATGTGAAACACCATCCCCAAACAGAATGAGACTCATAAAAGAAACGATGGGCTGCCTCCCTGTAGCTCTAATTTAATATCTTCAGCCAGAGTGATGGGAATCTCACCCTAAGGATAAGAACAATGAAAGCGCGGGGCGACAGAAAAATTGGGTGATGAGATTGAACTGTCAGTCTTGTTGGATAAATTGAAAAAGGAGAGGGTGAAGAAACACCGATCACGGCCTTATTTTTTTATTTTCAAGATTTTTTTTTTTGGTCTTTGAATAATTTGAAAAAGAAAGGAAATATTTTTTTGGGGATTTTTAGAGAATGAAAAGAAGAAAATGTTTTTGGATTTTTTTGGCAGAAAATAGTGGGAATTATTTTTTTTGATTTTTTTCAAAAGGAAAGAAAATATTTTTGGAAGAAAAGGTGGGAAAAATATGGACTCTTGATTTGGACGGACCAACTAAAACCGACCATCGAAAAATGGAATTGGACACACACAAATCAAGAAAATTTCCTAACTAGCACATAGCCAATTTTTATCTTTAGAATTAGTGAAAGGGGTAGTCAAATTTTAATTAAGTCCGCGGGCGATAAAAAATCACGGAATTATCTGAGTGATCACCTTTGCAAAATTTTCTCCTAGTGGGCAACCTAGTTGATTGATTTTAAATTTAATAATAGCTAGGGTAGCACACAATGGTAAGCGAGTGAGTCGGATGATGAAATCCCTTCTCGTGAGTGACTGGGTGTAGGTCTTAGTTAATTAATTCATCACACCATTCGAAAAAAAATGCGAGAATAAAATCAAGTAAGAGCACACAAACACACACAAAAATTGACTCGCTGACAGGAGAGGCGCGAAGGTTTGAGAAATTTACCTCCCACGATTTTTACGCCGTGGGGTGCCAAAAAATTTGGGTCGACCGGGGTGAGATCACGCCTATCTCAGTCGTCCCCGAGAGTCCTACCGACCCAAGGTAGAGAGGCTTCTAAATCCTCACCTATGGACGCCCTCTCTCTACCTTGTCCGGTTTTCCTATCACGCTTGTCTTCGATTATTACAATTTTTAAAATGAAAAATAAAATAAAGGTGTCCCTATGCACCGCAATACAAGCCAAATAATAAAGTCCTAATACAATCCTTCTAAAATAAAGAAAAATGGTACTAAAATGCAAAAATAAACAAAATAAATGAACTACAAAATTGAATCCGCTCCGAGTGCTTCACGCTCCCAAGAACGGCAACGGCGCCATTTGATAGAAAAGAACTTTTGCTTGTAATTGTCGTTGTTGTAAAAGTCCACCTAATCAAAATCCTCAAAATACCTACAAAATAAAACAATCTCAAGTGTAGAGGTAAGTAAGGGTATCAATCCACTTCCAATGGGGTAAGTTAGAGCAAATTCAATTGTAATTCACTTTTCTATTTTTTTAGCTTTTTCAAATATTAAAACAATTAGGTGAGGTGATGATTTAAACTAAACTAAACTAAATGTGATATGATAACAACTAACTAGAAAGTTACTAAAATGAAAAATAAAGTCTAACACTAAAATAAGAGATAAAGTGAGGTAAATAATTGTGAGAACAATCAAGGAGTGGGATTACATCACAAATTTTAGCTATTCTAATTAATTAATTTAATGAATTGAATTCTCCCAAATTAATATCAAAATTACAAAACAACTCTGGTTGCAAATGTAATTTTAGTGGTAACCTTTTAAAAATTAAGTTTAACAACCCACAACTCGAGAAAAATAGATCTACACTCCTTTTAATTAATCATCTGTTAGGATCGATCAATTAAAATTTATGTCAATCTTAGAAAATAAATTTAGAGTTGAAATTCAAGTTATAATCCCCCACTTAAGAAATCCCTATCTCTAGTTCGAATTTAAAATGGGTATTATAACTAGAATTTCGATTTTCTCTCGAAAATCATTTACCCTCTCTCGAGGCATAAATTTAAAGGTGGGGGATCAAAATTAATAATCAAAGGGAATTTTCAAGTAATCAAACTAATTAAACTAAAATAACATCAAATAAGAGTTTTCCCCCACCCCTTGAAAGGGAATTTAGCCTAACATGACATGAAATATGAAAAATTAATAATCAAAGGCATAAAATAAATGAGATGAGAGAAGAACAATCAAATCCCAATCTCTTGATGCTTATCTGATCTTCAATCCATGAGTTGAAATTCATAATCCATCAACTTGAGTGATCCAAACAATATTACATAAAAATTTCACTCAAATTAATCCTCACACATTTATCACTCAATAATCTCAAAAAAGAAAAATAAAAACTATATTACAAAATGGTGTTTATCCTAATTTATTTCTAACCCTAAACTTCCTCTCTCTAAAAATTCCTATCTATCTAGCTTTTTTTTTTAATTTAAACTAAAAATTACAAAATAAAAATAAAAATGATAGTGGATGAATTCATAATGGACAATTAAATAATAAAAGAGATTTGCTAAAAATGCAAATCCTAACATTATAAAATTATACATTAGAACTCACCCAAAGAAATAAATTCTAGATCATTACTTTATATTGGGATAATTGCTAAAAATGCAAAATCTCAACATGAATGAATGGGTTAGAATTAACCTCCCATAAGGGATGAATTCAACTACATCAATCTATTATGAATTAATTGCTAAAAATGCAAAAATTCATAATAGAGGGGTGGGGTTGAATTTATCCTAGAGATAAATTTCACTACACACCTCTATATTGAAGTATTTGCTAAAAATGCAAATACTCAACATAGCAGGGTGGAGAGAATTTTATCACACAAAACTTAAAACTAATTTTGAGATCGCCTTTCAATGGCACTAAGTCTTCAATTTATATGGTGCACATGAAGGCTAGGGGTAAATTAAGTAGAATAAAGTTACACATGGGGTGAGTGAGGTGATAAAATCTGATGTGGTCATGGGTTTTGAAAGGTGCAAGTGGAGTGGTTTGTTTGGGGGTATTTTAGGAATAAAGGATAAATGGGGATAAAACACATGTGGATCTTTTAATTTATCTTGACTTTAGTTGTCTTGGGTTAGCAGGTAAAAATCGTGATTTTGGTGGATAAAAATCGTTTTTGGGTTGGGAGGTCAAATGGGTCTTGGTTGGAGAAGGTTTCGGATCCGGTTGGATGGGTTGAGGTTTCGGGTTTTGACAACGGGTATGGTAATGGGGTGGCGGGTTTGGAAAGGGGTTCTGAGTCGCCGGAGGTTTGGTAGAGGGAATGGGGTTTCACTTTTGGCAGCGGATGGACAGCCGGGGTAGAGTGTTCTTGGGCTACTGCGATGAAGGCAGGTAGGCGGGGCTTGGGAAGGGGTTGGTAAAGGGTCGCCGTCGGGCAGAAGGTCACACCGGCGGGTATGGAGGTGGGGAAGTCGCCGGTGAAGGGGTCACGACGGTCGAGCTGGGGATGGAGGTAGATAGTGGGTTGGCGGGTTCAGGCATGGTAAGGGATCGTCGACGGTTTGGTCCGGTGTAGGGAGGTCGGAGGTATAAGGGGTGGGGTTGGTTGAAAGTTGCTGCTGGTTTGATTGTTAATGGAGGAGAGAGAAAGGTTTGATTGTTGGAGAAGATGTAGTGGGGAGTCATAGGGTGTATGGGGTGTAGGGTAAAAAGGTGTGGGTGAGGGTTTGTGTTGTGTGTAGTGTAGTTTATGGGAGGTGTGTGTGTGTAGGATAGGTGGTTGTGAGCTTAATTTGGATACCTAAAATAATAAAGACTCAACTAAAATTAATAAAACTAAAACTAAAAAATAAAATCTAATTAAAAATAAAAAAACTAAAAACAATAAAAATAAAAATATTAAAACTAAAAAATAAAATCCTAAGCTTATATAAAACTAAAATAAAACAAAAGAAATAAAAATTAAAAATCTAAATGAAAACTAAAGTCCTAAAAAATATAAAATCGAATAAACTATAAATAAACTACTAAAACTAATCCTAATAAAATATGACTAAACTAAAAGCTAATAAAAATCAAAATAAAATAAAATAAAATTATACTAATAAAAATAAAATAGAAAATAGAAAATAAAACCTAGAAAATACTAAATAAATCTAAAATAAATCCTAAAAATAAAAATGACTCAAACTAAAAATCTAAAAAATAATAAAAAGGGACAAACAAAACACACACAGACTTGGGGTGATGATTTTGGTTAGGTTTAGTCTCGGGTTTGGTTACGGGAGAGGGAATTAGCTCCATTTTAATGAAAATTGCCATGAAATATAGCTTTTGACACCGCAACTGCAATTAAGCCTGCATATTGAATAGTTAAGAGCATGAGACCCATATTGCCGAGAATTAGCAACTAAAGTACATCTATTCGGGGTATAAATTGTACAGTTTTGGGTTCTTATCAATACCTATGGAATTAAGACAAGTAGTTAGTATACTTATTTAATTATTACGAATTGGTATATTCGGGTTTATATTATAACCCTTAAAAGTGATTAAGGTGCCAGTTATATTTTATGTAAGAGAATACTTATGGGTTTAGTATTTCAAGTGTATGAATACTTATATACTATTATGAATGAGAACATTCGGGTTATTGGCTGTCGTCATAAGAGTTAGGCAATTATAGCTAGAGCCTATTGAGGAATGTTATATTATATATACGGGGATTGTTTCAGTATATATATATATATATATATATATATATATATATATATATATATATATATATATATATATATATATATATATATATATATATATATATATATAATATGACTTGTTTATAAATATATTGGTATGCAAATGATATATTTATGTATGTTTATATCTCTAGTGCTATCCAGGGAGGTTGCGCGATGTTGGTGAATCCTCTGGCTTGCGGAGCAGGGAGAGTATATCCCCAGGTCATATATTCGCGCATATGAGTACGATATTTTTTTCCCACTTTTAGGAGGGAATATGACCACCTCCACCGCTTAGTATTTCTACCATAATCATGAGAGAGTCTGACTTGGTATCGGGGTTAATTTGAGCAAACCCGGAAATGGATGGATACTTTGAGACTGCATCCTCGAGTTATAGCTCGGTGGGATGGTTATTATACTTATGATTGTAAAATAGGTATAAATATACTTGTTGTTTATAGTATATTACTTGTATATGAATATGAGATATCATATAACTTTAATTGGTGTAAAGTGTAAAATGAATAAAAGGTTATTCTTCTCCCGGTAGTATTATATCCGAACTTATACAAAGGTAAATTGTAGGTTCAAGTGAGAACTATTTATATAAGGGTTATTATATGTTGAAGTGGAAATGGTATTTTAAACTGTGAAGTTTTGGAATATGAACGATATATATATATGTTGATGTAAAAAACTAGATGGCTCTAATTATTCAATCACAGATAAATAAATAAGACAAAGATTTTTAAAGTGGTTCGGCTAGGAATAAAGCCTACGTCCACTGTTATGTTATTGCTGAGTGTTTGAAGAATTCTTGATTACAAGTTCTCTCAAGAAATTCCGGTTCCCTTTGAATGGGGTTAATACAGGGTATTTATAGCCTTGAGGCTTTACATGAAAGGTTCGATACATTAAATGATATACATGTGAAAGGGTAATACATTTAATGCAGCGTGCGCGTCAAGAATATAAGCATTCAATGAATATTTGAACTGTTGATTATCTGGCAATTAATGATACGACCGAGGTGCAGCTCGGACCGCCATAGTTGCTCGTTGATCAAGAGTTCCTCGGAGCACTAGAGTACCTCGGTGCGCTAGAGTACCTCGGAGCGTTAGAGTTCCTCGGTGCGCTAGAGTTCCTCGGTGTATCCTCGTTGCTCGGAAAGAATCATGGTTGGTCGGGAAATGAACTTCCTCGCTGCTATTGTGCCACGTAGATTGACACGTGTCTTCGTATTATTCGTCCACATCAGCATATTAATTTTGGTATCAACAGAAGCCCCCAATGTTTCATATTTCGAACTTTGAGGAGTATGGAACATTCTTTCTCGGTATATGGCAATATTAAATGACTTTCCTGGGTTTCAGGAACATTGTGTTCAAATTTCCTTCTCATTTCACAGCTTCCGCCCTTTTTTTGAATTTTTTATAAGCGCCTCGATCTCCGTGTATTTTTTGTCCTTTTAGCCGCCAGAAGTTCAGTAGTTTCTTTTTGGTAATCATTTCTTTCGCCGTTTCCCAATGCAAAGTATTTAAACTTCTTAGGTAACCATACCGTCTTCTACTTTTCCCAATTTTCTGCTTTCAAGCTTTCTATTCTCTCTTTCAGTCTTGTGCGTTCGTCCTTGTTTTCGTTCGTTGTTGACAGCTCTCCTTTCTTCCTGTAAGCTTTTTCTTCCTTCTTCTTTTACTCACCATGGTTTATGTTATTGAATCTGTTGAAAAATTCCGTTCTGATTTTTCCATCCCATCTTGGGTAATTTTGGAAGAGTTTTCTGGAACTCAAGATTACTTTCATTTGGCTGAGGGACATTAGTTCCCCAGTCTTTTTATTGCTGAATGTGGTTTTTCCTTTCCACCAAATCCATTGAGTCTCGAATTTTGTCAATATTTTGATCTTGCCCCTGCAAGAATAGCCACCAATTCATGGAGAATAATTAATGGGGTGTACAAATTAAATCTAACTCATGGGACTCGTATTGGGATCCCTGAGATCATGTATTGCTATAAGTGGGCCACTCTAGATAATATTTATTACTTAAAAACTAGGTTTTTAAATAGAGCCCTTGTAGTTAACCTCCCTGACTCAAATAGGGATTATTTTGAACATGGATTGGTTATAAAAAATTGGCAACATGCCCCTTTAGCTGGATATGGTGTATACAATGGTCCCAGATGCCCCCCATATGGCAATGGGATTGGTTTATTTTTCATTTTATTTTTCTTATGAAATTATGCTTTCATCATGTTTGACAAAATGTATGATTGATATCTCGTTATGTATTTATTTGCAGTTGATAGCAAAAGAAGAACTCCAAAAGAATCAGAGGTTAATATCAAGCATCTGAAACTTATCTGGGGTTTGCACAAGAACGTTGCAGACGAACACATCAGGTCTGCCTCATATCTGCTACAGTATAAGAGTTACACAACCTCTTATACTGCTCGCCCTGTCGAACCAGCTTCAACTCCAGAAGGTTCATCTTCAGATTCTCATCTTCCATTAAGTCAAAGGATGGGTAAGAAAAGAGCTCCTCCTGCTCTCTTTGATGATGTTACTTTTGTTGCTGGGGCCAAGAAAAGCAAAACTGATGCCCCAGAGGGGACTAAAAAAGTGGATGCTGGGTCTTCTAAAGCTACCGAGAAGCCCCCAATGGTTCCGAGCAAGAAAAATGCTCCTGTAGATGTAATTACAATCTCTCCGACCAAGACCTCTTTGGTTGAAGGTTCTGACCGCCCGTTGAAGAGATTGAGGAAATCATCCTTAGTTACTCCGGCTGAAACTGCCTCCTCCCTACCTGCTGGTGGTACTGATGTTCCAAACATCATTCTTCCAAGTTCTGCAATGAGCTCGGTCGTACCCGAGGTCCATGGTATTGATGAAAGAATTCCTAGGGATATGCTGACATCCTTAGCTGCTCGTCACCTTGCTTCAGTAAATTTCTTATACTTCTGGTTTTTCTTTCTTTCTCTGAAAGCTTGCATTTTGTATTGACTTTGCTATTTTTCTCATCTTTCAGTTGGTGAACTGTTTTAATAATATTGTGAAGAAGGATGAAGCTATTAAAGCTTCAAGCTCCTCGTCAGGTGTAGAGGATGCTCTGTTGGGTTTGACCCAGTCTTTAAAGAAATCTCGTCAACAGTATGTTGACGAAAAAGCTGTTTGGGAGAAGAAATTAGCTGTGGCTGAAGCTGAGAAGGTGAAAATGGCCGAAACCTCCAAGAATTTGGAGGAGAAAGTAAAAGGTTTAGAGGTTAAACATCAGGAATATGATGGCCAGCTGAAAAAGGCAGAGGAAGAGTTATCTACCCTGCGAGATATCAAGGTCAAAAAAGAAGAATTGGATGTGAAGCTCTCTTCGGAGAAGTTGAGAAGAAAGGTTGCAGTCAAGAAATCTTTCAGTGCTGGTTGGGAGAAAGGATGAGATAAGGGGATTGCTGCCATGACATCCCAAGTCCAATATGGGAAGTTGAAATACTTCCATGATGGTTGGGTAGCTGCTCTGCAAGAGTTGAAGGTCAAAGACGATTCTGAGTTATTCCAACAACACCTCCCTGGTCCTCCTCCACCAATTGTGGAAGAAGAAGAAGATGATCCTGTCTCAGATGAGTCTTCTATGGCTATGGGTGACCCAGTCTCTGCTTCTCAACCCTCTGTCGTCGAGGACGTTTCTTCTATGCCTCCTCCTGCCGAGAAGATTCCTGCTGATCAACCCGTTGTTACCACCGAGCAACCGAGCTCCTCGTCCCAGCCTCCCGAGAAAGTCTTGGGGGACAAGGAAAAGGTGTGAAGTTGTTCGGTATCATTTCTATATTTCAATTCTTGTAATCGAACAATGTAACCTTTTGATGATCTAATAAAATACATCTTCGTTCCTCTTCTTTTTTGATACTCTGTCTGCTTTTATTTATTAACTCTTGCTTCCTCTTCTTTATTAGTTTTTGGCCAGAATGGAATTGATATCTGCTCCTGATACTGAGTTGATGCGACAATGCAATGGATATTATAAAGCTGGTCATACAGACCTAAGTGTATCATAGATTGTCGACATCCTTGGTCACGATGCCTCAGAACAAGCAGTTGAGGCTTACCGGTATCTGAAGGATTTACTTGATAGATCTGTGGCCAATAATGTGGCGTATTACGAACTGATCGAGGAACTTCATGGTTCCATAGAGGATCTTCAAAATCAACACAATGCAACAATGGCTTCGTTGCACGAGGATTATGAAAATAGATACCAGCAGCTCTCTTCTGAAACAGGCCATAAGAAGATCATTGCTGGATATGATATTAGGGAAAGGACCTTAAAAGGTGAAGTTGAAGCTTGCAGGCAGATTGCCGAGATCCTGGAACAAGAAAATAATAATTTACAGAAAAAGTTGGCTCAATATGAATCTGCAGCGTCATCTTCCACTGCTCTAGTGCCCATTACTGATGAAGGTTTCTCTTTCTTAGAGGTCGAAAATGCCAAATTAAGGCAAGAACTGGATGATTTAAGAAGATCTGCTGTTTCTGGGACTGCTCGTGGACGAGGAAGAGGTTCTTGGGGGCGAGGAAGAGCTGCTCAAAATGTTGCCGAGGAGCAAAGTTCTCCAGTCGCTTCTCGGAGCCGATCAAGAGTTCTTAGTCGCAATGTTGAAGAGGCTCGTACCCAATCTACTTTGGAAACTCAAGCATTCCAATTAAACGTCAAAGATCGGGCCCTATCAGAAATGTCCAAGAAAAATCTATCCTTGGAAGATCAACTTACAGCGACGAAATCTGCTCTGCATAATAAAGATCTTTTTGCCAAAAGCCTTGATGAACAATTGGATAGATTAACCTTCCAATTCCATAAACAGCCAAGGGAATTCTGGATGGCAGGATACAATGAAGCCCTTGTTCACTTGGATGCTCGTATTGAACATTCCAATAATGAAGGTTATAAACAGGGATGGTTGAATGCACTGGGTGTGTTAAAATTGGAGCGAGGGCACTTCTTATGGGATTATCATGCTTTTGGGCTACTTGACTTGCCTGTGCCACCTTTCAAATTGGACATGGCCTGGATCCCAGCTCGTTCCATTCCTCGCAGCTTAATTTCAAAATACCTCGGTGATTATAGCCTTCATTCCCAAGTTGAATTGTCTCGTCCTGAGCATCTTTTGGATACACCTTCTGTGATGAACGTCAGAATGCTCAGAGATGTTAATTTCATTAATTCTCCTCTTTGCCTAGAGGATCCTCCTGCTGGCGAGGAGCCTATTTCAAAGAATAAAGGAAAGAAACCAATAGAATAGGTTTTCAATGTAACAGTTAGTACATTCATGTAACTTGTAATTTATTATGAATTTTAATGAAAAGATTTTCATTTTCTGTTTGCAAATCTCTACTGCTATTTTGTTGTGTTTGTTAAATACCTTTGTGTTTGTGCATATGTATCTGTTAAAAAGATAACAACAATATTGTTTATTGAGCAACTTAATAAAAAGTTACAAGTATCAAGGTTGTTCAATCACTTAATAATAAAGTAATGAGTATAAAATGTTCCAACTGTTTCCAACCAACCATGATGGATGAATAATGTTTGTCGACCAAATACAGTTGATGGGTTTTTATCCCCGACCAGCCATACTTGGTTTAATTTCATAAAATGTGTCCGACCAACTAAGGTCAATAATTTGTCCTCGTCGACCAACTACAATTAGTGGGTTTTTATCCCCGACCAACTATACTTGGTGTATTTTGGAATATTTTGTTCTTCAAAGAACTTTTTTGTAATAATTTTATCTCCCGACTAACATAAGTTGTAATGTGAGAGTATATTTTTATTTTACCAACCGTAATTGATCATGCTGGTGTACACCTCTTAACCAAAGGAGTAGTATTGGTTCTTTCGAACTTTTTGGCTCATTCGAGCTGTCCACTAGATATCTTACCAACCGTAGTTGGTCACACTAGTGTCGCCTCCTAACCAAAGGAGTATTTTTTGGCTCCTTAGAGTTGTCCACTAGATATCTTACCAACCGTAGTTGGTCACACTAGTGTCGCCTCCTAACCAAAGGAGTATTTTTTGGCTCCTTAGAGCTGTCCACTAGATATCTTACCAACCGTAGTTGGTCACACTAGTGTCGCCTCCTAACCAAAGGAGTATTTTTTGGCTCATACGAGCTTTTTGGCTCTTTCGAGCTGTCCACTAGATATCTTACCAACCGTAGTTGGTCACACTAGTGTCGCCTCCTAACCAAAGGAGTATTTTTTTATGCGTAATGTATATTACACTAGTATTCCCCGAAAAACTTTCAACAGAAAGAAAATGGTGAAACTTCCTCGTTTTATTCATACTGAAGGAAATGCTTTACATTTTACATTACTGATAATACTTGCGCAGGTGTTCAGCATTCCATGCATTCTTAAATTCCTCTCCCTCTAGAGTTGTTATTCTGTAAGTTCCTGGTCGAACAACTTCTGTAACTCGGTAAGGTCCATGCCAATTTGCTTCCAGCTTATTGTGCTTCTGAATGACTTTCTTTAGCACATAATCCCCTTCTTTTAAGTCACATTTCTTCACCCTTTTGTTGTAGAACAGAGCTGTACGTTGTTGGTAAGCAGCATTCCTAATAGCTGCCTCTTCTCTAACCTCCTCGAGCATATCCAAATCCAATCTTCTCATCAAATCGCTGACTGGGGAGTTGAAATTCAGCACTCTATGCGTTGGGAGACCCAACTCGACAGGTATCACAGCCTCACTTCCAAATGCAAGCATATATGGTGATTCTCCAGTTGCTGCTCGGGGAGTTGTTCGGTAAGCCTATAGTAATGATTGGAGCTCATTAATCCAATTTTCTTTGGCTTCACTTAACCTCTTCTTCAAACCATTCAACAATGTTCTGTTTGTCACCTCAGTCTGTCCATTGCTTTGGGGATGGCCTGGTGCTGAATGATACTTCAAAATGTTCGACTGCTGACAATAGGCGGCAAATTCTTCATTATCAAATTGTGTTCCATGGTCTGTGATGAAAGCATGGGGGAGACCATATCGACAAATGATGTTCTTCCAAATGAATTGATATACCTTCTCGTACGTCATATCAATTAGTGGTTCAGCTTCCACCCACTTAGTAAAGTAATCCACTGCCACGACGAGGTACTTGAACCTTCCTCGGGTCGTCGACAATGGTCCAACCAAATCAACACCCCACATGGCAAATGGCCAAGGTGAGGTTATGGGTGTCAACAATGCTTGTGGAGTTCTTCGGATGGAGGAAAAACGTTGGCACTTGTCACACTTCTTGGCATAGGCTATACAATCAACCCTCATCGTCGGCCAGTAATATCCCTGTGTCATTACCCTTTGCAAAAGTGTCCGACCTGCTACATGATCTCCACAAGATCCTTCATGGACTTCTTCAACCAATTCTTTGACTTCTGATGGATGCACACATCTCTGCAAACCTGCCATAATTCCTCGTCTATACAAAACACCATTAGTTAGCACATACCGAGCAACTTTATACTTCAATTTCTTTGCAGTTAGCTTATCCTCTGGTAATTCTCCTTCTTCAATGTATGCTCTGATAGGATCCATCCAAGATGGTCCTAAGTCAAGGGTTATTATATTCACCATCATATCTTCTTCTATGCTCCGACTTTCTAATACTTCAATTGGTATCGTTCTTCGCAGCTCGGTGCGCGTAGCTGACGCTAATCGGGCCAGTGCATCTGCTCTGGCATTCTCCATCCTCGGTATTCTCACCAATTGAATAGCATCAAATTCTGTTAATAACTCCATCACCTTTGCATGGTATTTCACCATTGATTCTCCCTTAACTGCATATATTCCCATCATTTGATTCACAATTAATTGAGAATCACTGAAAACAATTATTTGCCGTGCTTCCATAACTTTCGCCAAATGAAAACCTGCTATCATGGCCTCATACTCAGCTTCATTATTGGAAGCCTTGAATTGGAATCGCAAGGCATACTCCATGTCAACATCATCAGGGGTGTTTAAAACAATCCCTGCTCCACAACCAGCTGTGCAAGATGATCCATCTACATATAATCTCCATGTAGGTAACTCGTCTTCAAATTTCTTATCTGTTAGAGTTCCTCGGTAAAATATCATCTGTTTTCTTTCATCATCCTCGGGTATCCTTAGTTCCTCGTCGGTCATCTGTTCGCGCCCTTTTACCAATCGGAATTGGTCTGGGTTTGAATATGATGATTTTTCTACATCTACAAGTCCTTTTACCAACCTTGGTTGGTCTGGACCTGTGTCTGTTGATCCTGTATCGTCCACAGGTAGGTCAGCAAGTACATTTTGTTCCTCGGGGGTATCAGGGTATGTGAACTCTGCTATAAAATCTGCTACAACTTGCCCCTTCAATGATGATCTGGGTTCATACACAATGTCATATTCACCGAGTTCTATTGCCCAATACATCAATCTTCCTGAGTTTTCTGGCTTGTGAAGGGCTGGTCTTAATGGCATGTCGGTATACACAATGATTGTATGGGCCTGGAAGTATGGCCTCATTCTTCTACTTGCTTCAATTAATGCCAGTGCCAATTTTTCTAACTTTGGGTACCTGATTTCTGCACCTCGGAAAGCCTTACTTGTGTAATAAATTGGCTTCTGGACTCCATTCTCCAATCTGATCAACGCTGAGCTGACTGCATTCTCTGATACTGCCAGGTATAAGTACAACTTTTCTCCTGTTATTGGTCTAGACAACAATGGTGGGGTTCCCAAATACTTCTTCAAATCTTGAAAGGCCTTCTCACATTCATCAGTCCACTCAAAACTTTTTCGCAGTGTTTTGAAGAATGGGAGGCATTTATCAGTTGCTCGGGATACGAATCTGTTGAGCGCTGTAACTCGTCCGGTAAGACTCTGTACTTCTTTCCTCGTCGTCGGGGATCGCAGCCCTAAAAGAGCTTTGATCTTTTCTGGATTTGCCTCGATACCTCGTTGGTTGACGATGTATCCGAGGAACATTCCTTCTCGTACTCCAAAGGTACACTTCGTCGGGTTGAGCTTCATTTGGTATTTATCCAGTTGATAAAAGGTCTGGCCTAAGTCAACTAGATGGTCAGCAGCTCTCTTGCTTTTGGTGAGCATGTCGTCGACATACACCTCCATGTTGCAAATGATTTGTTCAGCAAAAACCTTGTTCATCAGCCGCTGATATGTTTCACCTGCATTTTTTAAACCAAAAGGCATAACATTATAACAATAAGTTCCCCTTGGGGTAATAAAATAAGTACTTTCCCTGTCTTCAGGCTTCATTTTGATCTGATTGTAGCCAGAATATGCATCCATGAAGCTGAGTAGCTCATGTCCCGAGGTAGCATCCACTAGCTGATCAATTCTGGGCAATGGAAAATGATCTTTTGGGCATGCCTTGTTAAAATCGGTAAAATCAACACACATTCTCCATTTGTTGTTCTTCTTCTTTACCATCACCACATTTGCCAACCAATCTGGATATTTCACATCTTCAATGAATTGGGCTTTCTGGAGTTTTTCGACCTCCTCTTGTATGGCCTGGTTCTTCTCGGGACTAAACACTCTTCTTCTCTGCTTCACAGGCTTGATCTCCTTATTCACATTGAGTTCATGACATAAGAAGTTTGGATCTATTCCTGGCATGTCTTCATGACTCCAAGCAAAAGTATTCTTCCTGTTTCTCAAGAAAGTTATCAACTCCTGTTTTATTGAAACATCCAACGACGATCCTATCTGGGTTACTCGTTCAGGATGCTCGTCGTCCAGAATAATATTTTCTGTAGATTCCACCACCTGCCCTTTTACGAGTTGAGATTCATCCCTAGGGTCAAGAGTTTCAATTTATGTATCCTCTTCCACTTGGTAAGTAGTAGTCTTTTTCCTTGACTCCTCAAGTTCCTCTTGCTCGGCAGACGAATAATAACATTCCCGAGCTACTTTTTGATCACCTTTCATAATTCCAACTCCAAAATTCGTTGGGAATTTCAAACACTGATCTACTGTAGATGGAACTGCCTCGAACTTCTTCAATCCAACTCTTCCCATGATGATGTTGTAGGCTGACTGCACATTCTTATCCATCACAAAGAAGCGTATTCTTTCTGTTCGACAAGCAGGCCAAGTTCCAATGAGTATATCCAACTTGATCGTCCCAAGTGGAAAAACTTTCTCGCCAGCAAAATCCAGAAGGGGTCTATGATAAGGTTCCAATTGAGATAATTTCAAATTCAAGCTATCAAAGCATGAGTAATACATGATGTCTGCCGAACTACCGTTGTCTACTAACACCCTTGAAATGACTACGTCCTTCATCCTCATTTTGATCACCAAAGGATCATCATGAGGGTAAAGAACACCTGCCAAGTCGTTTTTTGAAAAACCAATCACTAACTTCTCTTTGTTTACCTTCCTCGGACGATCATCCTCGGCCAGATTTATTCGCTGAATATATGAACAAGCTTGAGCCTCTCCGAGGTAAGCTTTTCTTTCTGCAGTAAGGTCTCCTCCTCCTGCATCTCCTCCTGTAATAACATTACAATCAAAGGACCCAAAACGTATGGAAAATACCTCTCGTTCAGGCTGTCTTGGTTTCTTGGGAAGATCGGGGTCATCATCTGGATCATCTTCACGGTCCCTCTTCGTTTTCTCCTCGGCACGATGAGGAGATCTAGATATTTCTTGAGTTCTATCATCATTCTTCCTCTCACCCCTGCGGTCTACATATTTTGACAATTTTCCTCTTCGGATAAGCGTTTCAATCTCGTTCTGAAGGGCTATGCAATTTTTGGTCATATGGCCATGATCTTTGTGAAACTCGCAATATTTGGCCTTATTACTCAGATCGGGATTTGTCCTCAATTTCTCTGGCCACTTGAGTTCCTCGCTATTTTTTATTTCTTCCAAAACATGATTAATACCCATTTTCAATGGAGTATAATTATCGTACTTCTTTAGGACTTCCCACGTCGTCCTATTATTTCTGGAATGCTTGTCACCACCATTACTTTTCTGGTCTTTCTTCTTAGACTTGTCGACCTCCACCTTGGTTTCTTTATCCATATTCTTCTTTGCAGCCATAGCCTCCTCAGCATTCATTATTTTGGCCGCTTTCGCCGTCAACTCCGACATAGTTTTAGGTGGGTCTTTGGCCAAAGTGTAGTATAACTTGTTAGGCAACAATCCACTCATCAAAGCAGTGATCGCCGTCTTTTCTTCGTAATCTATGAATTCCAACTTCTCGTTATTAAAACGAGTTATGTAATCTCTAGTACTTTCACCTGATTTTTGTCTAACACTTAGCAAGTGTGCTACTCGCTTTACCGGCTTTGCCCCAAAACAAAAATTGCCAATGAACAACTCGGCTAATTGAATAAAAGTTAAAATCTTACCCCGAGGAAGATTATTATACCATATCTGTGCAGATCTGGTAAGATTTCCCGAGAATGCTCTACACCTCATCTCGTCGGGGACGGCATAAATATCGGCAGCAGCTTGGTATTGTTCTATATGAAGTACAGGATCTGTCTTTCTGTCGTACTTGGGGGTCACCACAGGTGCTTTGAATTTCGATGGTGTAGGAAAATCCACAATGGCTTGCACAAAAGGTGTCCCTTGAACAAAAGTTCTCTGTAGGGGGTTTCTTGCCTTAGCCATTTCGCCCAGTCTATCCTCCAACCGCTGAATGGAACCTTTCCATGCTTCATTTCCTTCCTCAGTTCGCTTTGTCCGAGCAATTGATTGTTCTGACGTAGCTTCCTGAGATTTATCTCGACGAGTAGCTGGTCGTGATTGTGCTGATCCTTCTCTCAAACCTGATGATGGCCGAAAACTTCTCGATGGAACTCTAGGTGGACTCATATTCCTCCTTGGTCCTAATCGACTGAAAGGAGACACCCTGCTTAACCTTTATAAAGCGCTAGTTCTCTCCGGAGAGAGAGTGATACGTTGATCTGTATCCGTAGCATGTATTGATGAAGTTCGCCCAGGTTGATAAGAAGAATCATTAGACTCCCCATTGCGATATGACGCAGTACGTCTGGATCGTGATTGCCCACGATCACTCCGTTGTTCTGAATAGGTAGGTGCACCGCCTTGAAGAGTTTGAATGAGTTGCCTCATAGATTCTTGCATGGCGGTTTGGCCTTGAGCCAGATTTGTCATAATTCCAGTCAGATCTGGGGGTGCAGATGGGTTTGGAAGATTTCCAGTATTTCCAGCATTTCGATTACTGGATTCTGGATTATCTGCCATTGATAATAACTGATTTTTGCGAAAACGATAGTAACAGTCGTTTCCCACAGACGGCGCCAATCTGTTGATGTAAAAAACTAGATGGCTCTAATTATTCAATCACAGATAAATAAATAAGACAAAGATTTTTAAAGTGGTTCGGCTAGGAATAAAGCCTACGTCCACTGTTATGTTATTGCTGAGTGTTTGCAGAATTCTTGATTACAAGTTCTCTCAAGAAATTCCGGTTCCCTTTGAATGGGGTTGATACAGGGTATTTATAGCCTTGAGACTGTACATGAAAGGTTCGATACATTAAATGATATACATGTGAAAGGGTAATACATTTAATACAGCGTGCGCGTCAAGAATATAAACATTCAATGAATATTTGAACTGTTGATTATCTGGCAATTAATGATACGACCGAGGTGCAGCTCGGACCGCCATAGTTGCTCGTTGATCAGGAGTTCCTCGGAGCACTAGAGTACCTTGGTGCGCTAGAGTACCTCGGAGCGTTAGAGTTCCTCGGTGCGCTAGAGTTCCTCGCTGTATCCTCGTTGCTCGGAAATAATCATGGTTGGTCGGGAAATGAACTTCCTCGCTGCTATTGTGCCACGTAGATTGACACGTGTCTTCGTATTATTCGTCCACATCAGCATATTAATTTTGGTATCAACAATATATATACTTAATTGAGAAATATATATATACCTAACCGAGGACCATATTAACTAAAGCTTAGATGATAGCTTACGGTATAACTTATATTATATCACATTGGGTAGTGATAGTTATGAGGATTTAGAGGATGGGTGAAAGAGATTAGTTAGGCAAGGTAGCTTAACTAGGTTTCTTAAAATGTAAGCGATAGGTGTGCACTGGTAGAAGAGGGGTGAGGATTATCTCATGAGAGTGCGATACCAGTTTAAATATTAGAGATTTCATATTTTAGAATATGGAATTTGATGCACTTGCTAAATTTTTAACACTCGAGATCTGACCCGTTTCTCTATTTTCCCCTCTCTTGTTATATATGTATATATATTAGGTGTTAAGACACAGGGACGTCTGGATGATGATTCTTTCGAGTTAGACGTTTACTACAACAGCTATGGATGCAAGCAGGATTATTATAGACGCTTATATCCTTAAGATCTAGATAAGAGGTTTTGTAGAAACATTCGGGCCGATAGCCTAACTGTATTCATTTATTCTTTTACCGCATTTTGATTTGCGGCTATTCGATTTGGTTGTATTATATTGTACCGAGAGTTTGGTAATTTTATTTCATTTCAGTTGTTGTATATAAACTGTTGTGATTGTTCTACTTGATTAGTTTGATTAAAAAGATTAGTTGAATAAAATTTTGACGTCGGCCTAATAAGTTATTAGTAATTAATTTAGTTTTCGATAGTGATGATGAGAATGAACCATATGAGATTCCTGTTTTAATCTTGTAAATGATTGATCACCCGATATTTTATTAGGCGGAGTGTCACAAAGGGTTGTCCCTCTAAAATGAAAATTGGAATTAACTTTACTATTTTTCTTACTAATAAATTTTGGCATGTTTTTGGCACGCTTAATCGTGTCAGATTCTGTTATCGTTTTAAACCGTGCCAAATTAAGAATAAACCGTGCAATATTCTCCTTATCCAAGCATGTCAGATTAGCATTTTTGGTGTTGTGTAATGGAACTACTTTTATTCGATCCTTTAGAACTTTTCCATTATCTCTTTATATAGCTTGTTATTGGGGGTAACTTAGAAGTGACAGTTGAAGTAAAGGTTATCTCTGGCCGTTGTGTTCTGGTGATGGTTCTAAATACTTAATGATATCTTAGAGGTATCTTTCGAGGGTCATATGCTTAATTTATAGGCTTGGGCATTCTGTTGGATCGTGATATTGAAGGCTAAGGTCCTGCTTTAGGATCATTTTTGGTAACATCAACATGCATGACTAAAATGTCTACAAGATATAGATTTTTGGTTTGAGTTGCAGTATGAAATATAAAGAAAAAAAAGCTTCATTGTTTCTTGATTTATAGGATGAACAACCACTATCAAAAACCCAGATATAAATGTATAATCATAAAAAAATAATTAAAAAAAATTGATGAATTAACTTACACTTATATCTTAACCTTTATATCTTTTTAAGTAAACAGAACATTTTCCAAAATTCTTAAAAATCATGGAAAACCAATTTCATTCAAAAGACAAAACCAATGCTTGCATAAATTTGTAATTTTTTTTATAAACCAATTTTCAACAAAAAATCAAATAAACCTAAACAAAAAGTACTATATCTTGGCTCTTACATCTTCGGTGATCAAAAATAACGTATGTCAGTGCACATTTTTATTGAAACTCTATGTCTTCAAGCATCTCTCTCTCTCTCTCTCTCTCTCTCTCTCTCTCTCTGTATATATATATATATATATATATATATATAAGAGGAGATGAGCGCTTGATATAATATGAGACTAGAGATTTTTTGTGTGTTCAAATTGATATCAAATGGTAACTTTAACTATATCACTTAGTTGAAGATGTATAGCGTTTCTAGATGTGGTTTGTTCCATGTGTAATTCTCTATTTTTGTATAAATGGAATGATGACCATAGGTCCAATTGAAATAGTCAATATACTTTTGGTTAACATTGTAATTTTTCATACTTCGTGTCTAAATTGAAAAATTAGAAAGGGAGAGGGGGGGGGGGGGGGGGGGAGAGAGAGAGAGTAATTTAGGATTTTCACAAAACAAATTCGTTAACTTAGGGTTCGTTTGACAATCCAATTCCAAAGCTTGAAATTGGAAGGCCAATTTCAATTCCGTAGAGTAATTATGTCATAATACTATTTTCATCTATATGAATTGAGAAACGAATTTGCAAGTACAATGAGTAAGAATGAGCCAATGTCTAAAAGTATTCCCAACCTAATGGTTTTAAAAACTAAATGGCCCACGTGGCCTAGATCTTGTAGACACACAACTGATTGATCACATGGGAAAAGAAACTTTGAGAAGGATATGCAAAAGTTATCTACTTTCAGTATGTGATGCGCTATTGTCATAATGAAAAAGGCTCAGGTGCGGACTCAAAAATGAGTTTGTACCATATGAATTTTTTTTTTTAAATATTAAATAATGTTTTTTTGGATTGATTCTTTTCTGTGCATTTTAAACATTTCAGGATATTCATAAAAAAATCAACTCAAAATGATTTTTTTTTATATTAAAAAAAAATGAGCCCATGTTTGATAGCTTTTAAAATATTGATTCATTTTTTTGAAATAGCAGAAAAAAATTAACTTTTTTTATAAGTTACCTAAAATATTTAGAATACAAAAAAAAATCAATTAAAAAAATATTTTTTAATAATTTAAAAAAATAGACCCATACGCTTCATCCTTTCTCCTGTCACATGACATAATTGTCCTATATGATTAGTTGCATTTATATCACTAGTTGCATTTTCTAAGACCGGGGGAGGTGATATCTGACTTCTCTCTCTCTCTCCCGATACTTTATATATAGAAACAAGACCCGAGTTGGCCTACACATTACATAATACATATGCAGCTTACCTAATTGTTTTTTAAGAATAAAAATAGGTGACCACTGAAATGGCTTCCCCTCTCACGTTCAATTCTCACTCCGTTTCCAGGTCCCATTTCTAATTCGGCTTTTTTTTTTGTTTGATTATGTAAATTAATTTATTATGAATTAATGAATTATAAATGAGTGAAATTGAAATGAGTTAAATCTAATTTTACAAGATGTTTGGTAATTTGAAATTGATATTAAAGGTTTTATGAAGAAAAAAAAATATAGAGAGAGAAAGGGAGGGAAAATAGAGAGGGGGAGAGGGAGAGGGAGAGAGACATGTACTTTATGTAGGGCTGACAATTTTTGACACGATAACCCGTTTATAGTAATAACTCGAAATAACCCGAACTTGACACGATTAGCTTGTATAAATTTAAAAGTACCCAAAACTTATACTCAAATAAAAATCAACGTGACTCGAAAATGACACGACTAACCCGAATTGCCACCCCTAACTTTATGTGACTCCTATTTCTAATGACTTTTTTTATAAAATGATTCAATTTTAAATTTTGTACATAAATTAAAATAGGACAATTAATGAATTCTTTTATTAATAAAATTAAATATAATTAATGAATCAATTTATAAATTAATTAATTTATTAATAATCCAATTTATAATTTTAAAACAACCGGACGAAACTTAGCGTTTTCTATGTTTTGTAGTTAATAATAGTGTCTCATTATCTCATATGACCTCTCCCCTTCATTTGTTTTTATCGTATTTCCACGTCCATTTCTTGAAAAAGAAATCATTTATGTATGTGTGGACGTGAGAGAGATGACGCATGAAGTTGTCATTTAGTGATTAAAATACTCAAACATTCGTCCCTCTCTCTATCCCAATTGTTTCTTGACCACGCTAAAGTGCTCATTATATATTGAATTGAAATAAATGTTTTGGCTCTTTCTTACTTAATATTTATAGCATTCTGGTTTCAGAAGATATTCCAACGTGAAATACTATCATTATTCTGGCGGGTATTTCACTGTCCCTCACGTGAAATACTATCATTATTCTGGTTTCAGAAGATATTCCAACTTAATTTATAAAAATAATGGATTTTAAAATGTATTGCAATTTAATTAGTTTAGTTCTCTATTTAATCTCAAGTGGGCTTATTATAATTAAATTAATGAACATCTTGATTACTAATACCATGCACCTCGACGTAGAAAGACGCTTCTGCTGGCGTGTTTAGAAGCTTGTCTTCTGCTGAATTTGGAAATCTTGATGCCAACGAGATACTGGACTCCTTGTATTAAGGTATTTCACTGAGAAAGAATTCAATGCAAAATTATTGTTTTCTAAGCTTGGAGAGAAATGAGGGATTTATTCAAGATTTTTTTTTTAATTACTAATACTACACAATCCAAAGAATCTGACAGTATTTTGTTTGACACAGTGATTTAGCCTATATGCACTACTAGATGTGAGGACTTCTTGCTAAAAACACTTCAAACACTAGTTAATGCAAATTTGTTATGTAATTTTTGGATTAAAAGTTGGTATAGTCTTACAGTACCTTGTATTAGATCCATTTATTTCGAGTAGTCATTTATTTAAAAGCTAGTTTATTATGTTTTGTGATCAAATTCATTCAAGTGTTGCATAATGTCATATTTAATTGTAGATGGGAAATAATTCCCATGGAAAGATATTTTCTATTACGAAAAATGAGATAATGTCTTGAACAGCAATACACAATCAGGACTGGATAGTCATACCTTATAGACTAGAGCTCATAAATAGTAATTATTGTTTAATTTGCTACAATAATTTTTATGGGAAGATGATAAAAAATAACTTAACTCTATCGTAATTAATGTTAAGGACACATATTTTTTAGACTTTTCAATAAGTCTATATGTGTTACAATTATTAATGTAGATACAGTTAAACTGATGAATATAGATTCAACTACACTTTTTAATGAAAACTAGCAAGCAACCCACGCAACGCACGGTGCTCTAGTGAAATTTCACACATCCATCTTTAAATTCTCAATTTATAAAGGATATTCTTTATTATTTTCATATAACCAAAAGACCGCGTATTTAGATAAATTAAACTGGACTACAAAATGATTAATGCAAATTATTCATATTCAACAATGATACAGATGAGGCAATTTTTTTGGCTTAATAAAAAACATACAAAAAAATATAACCAAACCAAAATGAGTTTACTAAACCAAATAAAACATAATTTTATTAAACATAATTAATATAACAATATTAAATCTGTAAAGGAACAAAGAAAAATTGATCAAAATTGAGTATATTAAATAATATAATGCATTAAAAAATAGTATAACTAAAAATCTCAAAACTGTGATAATTAACATTTTATTAATGTGAAAGAGTATTTTTTTTACGAAATGTGATTTACTTAAAAGAGCAAAGCTCAAGAATACAACCAAGCACAAAGACAGACCCAACAAAGGCTACAAGCAGCCCAAAGGAGCACACAGGCCCAAAGAAACAAAACAAAACTAGCCTAATCAACACTGAATAATTACAAAACAAAGCCAACAAATGACCCAATACAACCTAAACAACCCAAAACAAACTAAACTGCAAGAAAGCCCTAGACGTGTCAAAACAAACTAAACAACCCAAAACTAAATTCACCGCGTGTCAACACCGCACAAATACCCAGTCAAAACACACCAGTCGTCCTCAAAATCATACCACCTTATTTTCAAAACAACGATATCATCCCAAAACCATTTGCCATAAACCACACTGAATGAAAACCATCGTCTTTTACGTCCAACCAAACCCACAAACCCTAACAAACATCAAGGCATCCAACACAGAGAAATGAAAGCAAATTAGACCCTCCAAAACCAACAACAGATTGCCACGCTTTAGCAACGATCCATCCTCAAACCTCCAACAAACAAATCAACAATAAAGAATCCCACAATCCCAAAACAGGAGACTACCCCTACCGCCATAAAAGACATTAGAAACAAAATGCATCCAAAACACAAAGGGAATCCACAACATTAAAACTCCAACCAACAAAATAAAAAAAAGATCCAAAAAATTAACCCCTGAAGACAACCGCATGCAAGTTCCTATCTTCCATACTAGCAGAAAGGAAACCAGATCACAACAAGATAATTAAGAGAAGAATCTAACTGCCTCCGAAAGACCACTTCTCCAGATACGACTATCGTCCATAGAAACCTTCATTTATTTTCCGTCTTCTACAAATTTCCTCATTTTCTGCATTTTTCTTTACATTTCTCCACTTGCATATACTCTCCTGAATGGGGTGTTAGAGTTTTGTATGGAAAGAACGAAATATAATAATTATTTTCTGCAAGGCACGTTCTTGGAACGCTTTCTTTTTGGCAAAATTTCTCCCAATCCGGTTGAGACAGAACCAGAACCGCGAGTACACAATGGGTTTTGTAGAACCTGCCTTCAGGATACAATGCAGTATGAACAGTTGTTTGATTCAAACTATGTACTGTTTGATCAAACCCGAGAACACTCTGAATTTGTAACTTGATAATGCCAAAGTATAAAGGACGGAGAGAGGAGAAACTAGCAATTTTCGGTGTCCAAAACAGAGGCCTGGAACTCTTTTTATAGCCATTTCTGTGACTGTTCTTCAACAGTCACAGCTCTTCATGGAGTGACTCAGCAACCGTTGGATCGTGCCTGTTTGGAACAGCTACGATCTAACGGTTCAGATTAGGCATCTCATCGTAAGCGAATGGACATCCCCTACACGAAACGCTACGAGTTCATCTAACGGTTTAGATCAAGCCGTTTCGGATTTTAAACCCTTTGATCAGATCGTTTAATCACAACCGTTGATCTGTTTTACCTCGTCAAAACTTTAGGCTCCCACGCTCCAAGCGAACGTGCGAAGTGCCAAGTGCGCGTCAAAGCGCACAATGCGCCCTAAGTCACCCAATCGCCCTTTCGCGTGCCGCGTGTCGCGATTGGTGGTGCTTAAGCACCACCGCGATGCGTAGGATCATAGCCTCTTATTTGACTTGTCAACTAAGAATCTTAGTTGTCCTTTAGTTGATATACCACTACCTTTTGTAGTATTCTTCCAATGTGGGACAATATGAGATTTTGAGCATTCCCCATATCTTTCACACCCATTTGCTCATGTTTCTACTTTCTAAATTAAAACCCAAACTATGTTTAAAATAAAACACAAATAATATAATAAAATATTAACAACTAAAAATTAAAATCAATAAATATTGGAATTAATCCAACATTCTCCCACCAATTTCAATATACACAGGAGAGCAAAGCAAAAAGACAATAAATAACTTTTGGCATTATCGCTAAAATCTAGTACATAAATGAGAAGTGTCTTTCGGACTTGAACTTCCATATAGTGAAAATAATTCAAAGCTTTATCAAGGTGCTGTGGTGAACGTATCTTGAACCAAGGACCTTTTGAGACTAGCCGGAACTATCACACATACCGATTTCTGAGTTTATAAGTGTTCTTCTAGCATGCACTTTTATGGCCTTGTGCTAATCCTGATTTCACGAGCGCTTTAGGATCAGTCTTGATTTCATAGAAAGCGGCCACACTTTCGACACTCGAATAGGTAAATCAACTTTAGTGATTCTGCGAGTCACACTTATATGATTTATTAAGAAGTAACCTTCATCCTCTAACATGCAGAAAACCAACACTAGGCATATAGGAATGGAACTTTTTGTATAAATTCCTAGTGTTCCATAACTATAATTTAACTTGTTTGTACCACATTGAACTCTATCTATATTTTCAAGATATGAGTTGGGTTCCCATTAAATATAGTTGTGTTATTTAATAGACCTTAGTCCCATTCCTTTTGAGGTGATATATATCATCTCTCTTACAAGACCTTTAGTCAGAGGATCTGCTAAATTCTTGTTCGTTTTAATATAGTCGACTGTAATTACTCCTTCCTTGAGTAATTTTCTTATAATTTGATGTCTTAGACTAATGTGTCTAGATTTTTCGTTGTAAGTTTTGTTCGAAACTTTATAAATTGTGGCTTGGTTATCACAACTTATCATAATAGAAGGTGATGGCTTTTTCCATAAAGGAATATCATACAACACATTTCTAAGCCATTCTGCTTCTTTACATGCATCTGCTAGGGCTATAAATTCAGATTGCATTGTTGAATCTGATACACATGTTTGTTTCTTGGATCCCCAAGAGATAGCTGCTCCTCCTAGCGTAAAAATCCAACCAGTAGTTGACTTGGATTTTGATTCAAGATTATTCCAACTTGAATCACTATATCCTTCTAAAACAGATGGATATCCTACATAATGTAAGCCATAATCCAAAGTCCTCTTCAGATATCTAAGCACCCTAGAAATTGCATTCCAATGCTCTTGTCCTGGATTACTTGTAAATCTACACAATACACTCATTGCATAAGCAATGTTTGGTCTAGTGCAATGCATGGCATACATTATACTCCCAATAATACTAGCATATTTAAGTTGGTCCATAGCACGCCCAGTATTTTTCATTAATTTGATGCTAGGATCCACTGGTGTAGCAGCTGGCTTAAGTTCAAAATGATTATATCTTTTAAGAACTTTTTCTATATAATGAGATTGAGATAACGCTAAAGAATTATCCTTTCTCAAAATTTTGATTCCTAAAATCACATCAGCTTCTCCAAGATCTTTCATATCAAATTTTGATGAAAGAAAACTTTTGGTTTCTTCAACATATTTGAGATTAGACCCAAATATTAACATGTCATCCACATATAAGCATATAATAACACCAACACCATTTTCAAATTTACTATATATACATTTGTCGGCATCATTAACTTTATATCCATGGGATATAATAATATTATTAAACTTCTCATGCCATTGCATAGGAGCTTGTTTAAGGCCATAAAGAGATTTAACCAATTTACACACTTTCTTTTCTTGGCCAGGCAATACAAACCCTTCGGGTTGTTCCATATAAATCTCTTCTTCTAAATCACCATTTAAAAATGCAGTTTTAACATCCATTTGATGAATAACTAAATTGTGAATAGAAGCAAGAGATATTAATATCCTAATGGAAGTGATTCAAGCAACATGAGCATATGTATCAAAGTAATCAATTCCATATTTTTGCTTATAGCCTTTAGCAACTAGTCTTGCCTTAAATTTATTTATAGAACCATCCGGATTTAATTTTCTTTTAAATATCCATTTGCACCCAATAGGTTTAGACCCGGGGGGAAGATCTGAAATAACCCAAGTTTGATTTGACAAAATTGAGTTCATTTCATCATTTATTGCTTCTTTCCAAAAGACAGCATCCCTAGATGTTACCGCTTCATTAAATGTGGTCGGTTCATCTTCTACATTAAGAACAAATTTAGTTTTGTTCTTAGTCTCATTTAAATCCCCTTCAACTAAATAAATAACAAAGTCAGGCCCAAATGTTTTTTCAGTTCTTTGTCTTTTACTCCTTCGTGGTTCGACGTCATTCGTTGTTTCTGAAGAAGATATAGGTTGTGAATTTTCTTCTAAATTTGAGGAGTCAACAGTCGAATTATTATTTTCTAAACCTTGATTCAAAGTACTAAACTTTGTTAGATGTTCAAAAAATTGCACATCTACCGACTCAATGATTTCTTGAGTTTCAAGGTTTAAAAATCTATAAGTCGTACTGTTACTAGAGTATCCAATAAAAACACATTTGTAAATCCTATTTCCTAGTTTAGATCTTTTAGGTTCGGATTTTCTTACATAAGCAAGACATCCCCAAACTTTAAGACGTCTAAGATTAGGCTTACGATTAAACCATAATTCATATGGTGTAATATCCTTGTTTTTCAATGGAACTCTATTTAAAATATAACATGCGGATAAAACCGCTTCTCTCCACATCGACAAAGGTAAACCAGAACTGATTAACATTGAATTTATCATTTCAACTAAAGTCCTATTTTTCCTTTCCGCCGTTCCATTTTGTTGTGGCGTATATGGCGCCGTAACTTGATGGATTATCCCATGAGTATTACAAAATTGTATAAACTTACTCGGGTAATATTCACCACCCCTATCGGATCGTAGGACTTTAATTTTTCGATTTTGTTGAGTTTCAACTTCTGCTTTAAAAATTAGGAATTTCTCGAAAACTTCATCTTTACTTTTAAGTAAATATGTATATGCATACTTAGAGTAATCATCAATGAAAGTTAAGAAATATTTATTTCCACCACGAGTCATATTACTCTTCATATCACATACATCACTATGAATAAGATCAAGCATTTCGGATTTCCTCTCAACAGATTTGAACGACTTTCTAGTTATCTTCGATTGAGCACAAATTTCACATTTAGAAAGGTTATCAAATTTACAATCCGAGATTAAGCCGAGATTAGTCATATTTTTTATAATTCTATAATTCACATGACCTAATCTACTATGCCATAAAGAAATAGACTCAACCATATAAGCAGAACTAATATCATTGATTACATTAATTTTAATCATGCCGTTACAAGAGTACCCTTTGCCAATAAATTGGCCATTCTTAGACAATACAAACTTATCAGACTCATACACTAGTTTGAAACCTCTCTTATTGAGAAGGTCCCCAGACACAAGATTTTTACACATATCAGGTACATGAAGTACATCAATTAGAGTAAGTGTCTTTCCAGAAGTTAGCTTCAATTCCACTGTGCCTTTTCCAACTACATTGGCGCGAAGATTATTTTCCATCTTCACTTCTTTTCCATCAATTTCTTGATATGTTTTGAATGAAGAGCGGTCTTTGCATATGTGGACCGTTGCGCCGGTATCCAGCCACATCCACTTTCATTATCAATTGAATTTGCTTCGCAAACAGTAGCAATAAGATCTTCAACATTGTTGGTTTCCTTCGACCCTTTTTTTTCCTTAAATGCCTTCTTTTTAAGACGACATTCTCGAGAATAATGGCCCGGTTTGTCACAGAAGAAACATTTTCCCTTCTTTTTCTTATTTGCACCTTGGTTCTTGAATTTGGAATCATTCTTTGCTTTAAATTTTGAGTCTTTGGTAATCTTGGATTTTTGATCCTCAACCATATTAGCTTTTGAATGACCCTCACTTTGTTCATCCTTCTTTTCTCGAATACGAGTATCATCTTCAATACGAAGGTGACGAAGAAGGGATTCCACAGTATAAGTCTTTTCATCATGATTAATTTTCTTCTTAAAGCCATTCCAAGAGGATGGAAGTTTTGAAACAATCACCCCTACTTGAAATTCATCTTGAAGATTAATACCAGCGACTTTAAGGTCACCAAAATTTTTTTGGAGTTCATGGGCTTGTGCAACGACAGATTTATCATTATTCATTCTAAAATTCATATAGTTTGAAATTAGAAACTTACGATTGCTCGCTTCCTCATTTTGATACTTTATCTCCAAAGCCTTCCATAATTCCTTTGCCGTTGGAATCATTCTATGAGCACTATAAACAGTTTGAGACAAAGCATTGAGGATGTGTCCTCGACACATAAATTCGTCTTCTTTCCTCTTCACACGTTTTTGCTTTATTCCTTCGGTGTCTTCGGGTGTGGACTCGGGAATTTGTTCAAGGTTATCATCTAGAATGTATGCAAGTTTTAGTGATGTGAGGAAGAACATAACTTTCTCTTGCCAACGGGTGAAATTTCCGCCATCAAAACGGTCGAGTCGGATTAAGTCTTGAGTCATGACTTGGATAGATTGTGCCACAGTTCCTTCCATTTGAGTGGAGTAATAAGAATATAAAATTTTTGCCTAAAACTGTTAGAGTTTTGTATGGAAAGAACGAAATATAATAATTATTTTCTGCAAGGCACGTTCTTGGAACGCTTTCTTTTAGGCAAAATTTCTCCCAATCCGGTTGAGACAGAACCAGAACCGCGAGTACACAATGGGTTTTGTAGAACCTGCCTTCAGGATACAATGCAGTATGAATAGTTGTTTGATTCAAACTATGTACTGTTTGATCAAACCCGAGAACACTCTGAATTTGTAACTTGATAATGTCAAAGTATAAAGGACGGAGAGAGGAGAAACTAGCAATTTTCGGTGTCCAAAACAGAGGTCTAGAACTCTTTTTATAGCCATTTCTGTGACTGTTCTTCAACAGTCACAGCTCTTCATGGAGTGACTCAGCAACCGTTGGATCGTGCCTGTTTGGAATAGCTACGATCTAACGGTTCAGATTAGGCATCTCATCGTAAGCGAATGGACATCCCCTACACGAAACGCTACGAGTTCATCTAACGGTTTAGATCAAGCCGTTTCGGATTTTAAACCCTTTGATCAGATCGTTTAATCACAACCGTTGATCTGTTTTACCTCGTCAAAACTTTAGGCTCCCACGCTCCAAGCGAACGTGCGAAGTGCCAAGTGCCAAGTGCGCGTCAAAGCGCACAATGCGCCCTAAGTCACCCAATCGCCCTTTCGCGTGCCGCGTGTCGCGCTTACGCGTGTCGCGCTTACGCGTGTCGCGATTGGTGGTGCTTAAGCACCACCGCGATGCGTAGGATCATAGCCTCTTATTTGACTTGTCAACTAAGAATCTTAGTTGTCCTTTAGTTGATATACCACTACCTTTTGTAGTATTCTTCCAATGTGGGACAATATGAGATTTTGAGCATTCCCCATATCTTTCACACCCATTTGTTCATGTTTCTACTTTCTAAATTAAAACCCAAACTATGTTTAAAATAAAACACAAATAATATAATAAAATATTAACAACTAAAAATTAAAATCAATAAATATTGGAATTAATCCAACATTCTCCCACCAATTTCAATATACACAGGAGAGCAAAGCAAAAAGACAATAAATAACTTTTGGCATTATCGCTAAAATCTAGTACATAAATGAGAAGTGTCTTTCGGACTTGAACTTCCATATAGTGAAAATAATTCAAAGCTTCATCAAGGTGCTGTGGTGAACGTATCTTGAACCAAGGACCTTTTGAGACTAGCCGGAACTATCACACATACCGATTTCTGAGTTTATAAGTGTTCTTCTAGCATGCACTTTTATGGCCTTGTGCTAATCCTGATTTCACGAGCGCTTTAGGATCAGTCTTGATTTCATAGAAAGCGGCCACACTTTCGACACTCGAATAGGTAAATCAACTTTAGTGATTCTGCGAGTCACACTTATATGATTTATTAAGAAGTAACCTTTATCCTCTAACATGCAGAAAACCAACACTAGGCATATAGGAATGTAACTTTTTGTATAAATTCCTAGTGTTCCATAACTATAATTTAACTTGTTTGTACCACATTGAACTCTATCTATATTTTCAAGATATGAGTTGGGTTCCCATTAAATATAGTTGTGTTATTTAATAGACCTTAGTCCCATTCCTTTTGAGGTGATATATATCATCTCTCTTACAAGACCTTTAGTCAGAGGATCTGCTAAATTCTTGTTCGTTTTAATATAGTCGACTGTAATTACTCCTTCCTTGAGTAATTTTCTTATAATTTGATGTCTTAGACTAATGTGTCTAGATTTTTCGTTGTAAGTTTTGTTCGAAACTTTATAAATTGTGGCTTGGTTATCACAACTTATCATAATAGAAGGTGATGGCTTTTTCCATAAAGGAATATCATACAACACATTTCTAAGCCATTCTGCTTCTTTACATGCATCTGCTAGGGCTATAAATTCAGATTGCATTGTTGAATCTGATACACATGTTTGTTTCTTGGATCCCCAAGAGATAGCTGCTCCTCCTAGCGTAAAAATCCAACCAGTAGTTGACTTGGATTTTGATTCAAGATTATTCCAACTTGAATCACTATATCCTTCTAAAACAGATGGATATCCTACATAATGTAAGCCATAATCCAAAGTCCTCTTCAGATATCTAAGCACCCTAGAAATTGCATTCCAATGCTCTTGTCCTGGATTACTTGTAAATCTACACAATACACTCATTGCATAAGCAATGTATGGTCTAGTGCAATGCATGGCATACATTATACTCCCAATAATACTAGCATATTTAAGTTGGTCCATAGCACGCCCAGTATTTTTCATTAATTTGATGCTAGGATCCACTGGTGTAGCAGCTGGCTTAAGTTCAAAATGATTATATCTTTTAAGAACTTTTTCTATATAATGAGATTGAGATAACGCTAAAGAATTATCCTTTCTCAAAATTTTGATTCCTAAACTCACATCAGCTTCTCCAAGATCTTTCATATCAAATTTTGATGAAAGAAAACTTTTGGTTTCTTCAACATATTTGAGATTAGACCCAAATATTAACATGTCATCCACATATAAGCATATAATAACACCAACACCATTTTCAAATTTACTATATATATATTTGTCGGCATCATTAACTTTATATCCATGGGATATAATAATATTATTAAACTTCTCATGCCATTGCATAGGAGCTTGTTTAAGGCCATAAAGAGATTTAACCAATTTACACACTTTCTTTTCTTGGCCAGGCAATACAAACCCTTCGGGTTGTTCCATATAAATCTCTTCTTCTAAATCACCATTTAAAAATGCAGTTTTAACATCCATTTGATGAATAACTAAATTGTGAATAGAAGCAAGAGATATTAATATCCTAATGGAAGTGATTCAAGCAACATGAGCATATGTATCAAAGTAATCAATTCCATATTTTTGCTTATAGCCTTTAGCAACTAGTCTTGCCTTAAATTTATTTATAGAACCATCCGAATTTAATTTTCTTTTAAATATCCATTTGCACCCAATAGGTTTAGACCCGGGGGGAAGATCTGAAATAACCCAAGTTTGATTTGACAAAATTGAGTTCATTTCATCATTTATTGCTTCTTTCCAAAAGACAGCATCCCTAGATGTTACCGCTTCATTAAATGTGGTCGGTTCATCTTCTACATTAAGAACAAATTTAGTTTTGTTCTTAGTCTCATTTAAATCCCCTTCAACTAAATAAATAACAAAGTCAGGCCCAAATGTTTTTTCAGTTCTTTGTCTTTTACTCCTTCGTGGTTCGACGTCATTCGTTGTTTCTGAAGAAGATATAGGTTGTGAATTTTCTTCTAAATTTGAGGAGTCAACAGTCGAATTATTATTTTCTAAACCTTGATTCAAAGTACTAAACTTTGTTAGATGTTCAAAAAATTGCACATCTACCGACTCAATGATTTCTTGAGTTTCAAGGTTTAAAAATCTATAAGTCGTACTGTTACTAGAGTATCCAATAAAAACACATTTGTAAGTCCTATTTCCTAGTTTAGATCTTTTAGGTTCGGATTTTCTTACATAAGCAAGACATCCCCAAACTTTAAGACGTCAAAGATTAGGCTTACGATTAAACCATAATTCATATGGTGTAATATCCTTGTTTTTCAATGGAACTCTATTTGAAATATAACATGCGGATAAAACCGCTTCTCTCCACATCGACAAAGGTAAACCAGAACTGATTAACATTGAATTTATCATTTCAACTAAAGTCCTATTTTTCCTTTTCGCCGTTCCATTTTGTTATGGCGTATATGGCGCCATAACTTGATGGATTATCCCATGAGTATTACAAAATTGTATAAACTTACTCGGGTAATATTCACCACCCCTATCGGATCGTAGGACTTTAATTTTTCGATTTTGTTGAGTTTCAACTTCTGCTTTAAAAATTAGGAATTTCTCGAAAACTTCATCTTTACTTTTAAGTAAATATGTATATGCATACTTAGAGTAATCATCAATGAAAGTTAAGAAATATTTATTTCCACCACGAGTCATATTACTCTTCATATCACATA
The DNA here is from genome assembly GCA_949130495.1 of Sambucus nigra. Taxonomy (NCBI): domain Eukaryota; kingdom Viridiplantae; phylum Streptophyta; class Magnoliopsida; order Dipsacales; family Adoxaceae; genus Sambucus; species Sambucus nigra. The sequence goes on from OX422219.1 coordinate 391,748,974, forward strand.
CATCACTATGAATAAGATCAAGCATTTCGGATTTCCTCTCAACAGATTTGAACGACTTTCTAGTTATCTTCGATTGAGCACAAATTTCACATTTAGAAAGGTTATCAAATTTACAATCCGAGATTAAGCCGAGATTAGTCATATTTTTTATAATTCTATAATTCACATGACCTAATCTACTATGCCATAAAGAAATAGACTCAACCATATAAGCAGAACTAATATCATTGATTACATTAATTTTAATCATGCCGTTACAAGAGTACCCTTTGCCAATAAATTGGCCATTCTTAGACAATACAAACTTATCAGACTCATACACTAGTTTGAAACCTCTCTTATTGAGAAGGTCCCCAGACACAAGATTTTTACACATATCAGGTACATGAAGTACATCAATTAGAGTAAGTGTCTTTCCAGAAGTTAGCTTCAATTCCACTGTGCCTTTTCCAACTACATTGGCGCGAAGATTATTTTCCATCTTCACTTCTTTTCCATCAATTTCTTGATATGTTTTGAATGAAGAGCGGTCTTTGCATATGTGGACCGTTGCGCCGGTATCCAGCCACATCCACTTTCATTATCAATTGAATTTGCTTCGCAAACAGTAGCAATAAGATCTTCAACATTGTTGGTTTCCTTCGACCCTTTTTTTTCCTTAAATGCCTTCTTTTTAAGACGACATTCTCGAGAATAATGGCCCGGTTTGTCACAGAAGAAACATTTTCCCTTCTTTTTCTTATTTGCACCTTGGTTCTTGAATTTGGAATCATTCTTTGCTTTAAATTTTGAGTCTTTGGTAATCTTGGATTTTTGATCCTCAACCATATTAGCTTTTGAATGACCCTCACTTTGTTCATCCTTCTTTTCTCGAATACGAGTATCATCTTCAATACGAAGGTGACGAAGAAGGGATTCCACAGTATAAGTCTTTTCATCATGATTAATTTTCTTCTTAAAGCCATTCCAAGAGGATGGAAGTTTTGAAACAATCACCCCTACTTGAAATTCATCTTGAAGATTAATACCAGCGACTTTAAGGTCACCAAATTTTTTTTGGAGTTCATGGGCTTGTGCAACGACAGATTTATCATTATTCATTCTAAAATTCATATAGTTTGAAATTAGAAACTTACGATTGCTCGCTTCCTCGTTTTGATACTTTATCTCCAAAGCCTTCCATAATTCCTTTGCCGTTGGAATCATTCTATGAGCACTATAAACAGTTTGAGACAAAGCATTGAGGATGTGTCCTCGACACATAAATTCGTCTTCTTTCCTCTTCACACTTTTTTGCTTTATTCCTTCGGTGTCTTCGGGTGTGGGCTCGGGAATTTGTTCAAGGTTATCATCTAGAATGTATGCAAGTTTTAGTGATGTGAGGAAGAACATAACTTTCTCTTGCCAACGGGTGAAATTTTCGCCATCAAAACGGTCGAGTCGGATTAAGTCTTGAGTCATGACTTGGATAGATTGTGCCACAGTTCCTTCCATTTGAGTGGAGTAATAAGAATATAAATTTTTTGCCTAAAACTGTTAGAGTTTTGTATGGAAAGAACGAAATATAATAATTATTTTCTGCAAGGCACGTTCTTGGAACGCTTTCTTTTAGGCAAAATTTCTCCCAATCCGGTTGAGACAGAACCAGAACCGCGAGTACACAATGGGTTTTGTAGAACCTGCCTTCAGGATACAATGCAGTATGAACAGTTGTTTGATTCAAACTATGTACTGTTTGATCAAACCCGAGAACACTCTGAATTTGTAACTTGATAATGCCAAAGTATAAAGGACGGAGAGAGGAGAAACTAGCAATTTTCGGTGTCCAAAACAGAGGTCTAGAACTCTTTTTATAGCCATTTCTGTGACTGTTCTTCAATAGTCACAGCTCTTCATGGAGTGACTCAGCAACCGTTGGATCGTGCCTGTTTGGAACAGCTACGATCTAACGGTTCAGATTAGGCATCTCATCGTAAGCGAATGGACATCCCCTACACGAAACGCTACGAGTTCATCTAACGGTTTAGATCAAGCCGTTTCGGATTTTAAACCCTTTGATCAGATCGTTTAATCACAACCGTTGATCTGTTTTACCTCGTCAAAACTTTAGGCTCCCACGCTCCAAGCGAACGTGCGAAGTGCCAAGTGCGCGTTAAAGCGCACAATGCGCCCTAAGTCGCCCAATCGCCCTTTCGCGTGCCGCGTGTCGCGATTGGTGGTGCTTAAGCACCACCGCGATGCGTAGGATCATAACCTCTTATTTGACTTGTCAACTAAGAATCTTAGTTGTCCTTTAGTTGATATACCACTACCTTTTGTAGTATTCTTCCAATGTGGGACAATATGAGATTTTGAGCATTCCCCATATCTTTCACACCCATTTGCTCATGTTTCTACTTTCTAAATTAAAACCCAAACTATGTTTAAAATAAAACACAAATAATATAATAAAATATTAACAACTAAAAATTAAAATCAATAAATATTGGAATTAATCCAACATTCTCCCACCAATTTCAATATACACAGGAGAGCAAAGCAAAAAGACAATAAATAACTTTTGGCATTATCGCTAAAATCTAGTACATAAATGAGAAGTGTCTTTCGGACTTGAACTTCCATATAGTGAAAATAATTCAAAGCTTCATCAAGGTGCTGTGGTGAACGTATCTTGAACCAAGGACCTTTTGAGACTAGCCGGAACTATCACACATACCGATTTCTGAGTTTATAAGTGTTCTTCTAGCATGCACTTTTATGGCCTTGTGCTAATCCTGATTTCACGAGCGCTTTAGGATCAGTCTTGATTTCATAGAAAGCGGCCACACTTTCGACACTCGAATAGGTAAATCAACTTTAGTGATTCTGCGAGTCACACTTATATGATTTATTAAGAAGTAACCTTCATCCTCTAACATGCAGAAAACCAACACTAGGCATATAGGAATGGAACTTTTTGTATAAATTCCTAGTGTTCCATAACTATAATTTAACTTGTTTGTACCACATTGAACTCTATCTATATTTTCAAGATATGAGTTGGGTTCCCATTAAATATAGTTGTGTTATTTAATAGACCTTAGTCCCATTCCTTTTGAGGTGATATATATCATCTCTCTTACAAGACCTTTAGTCAGAGGATCTGCTAAATTCTTGTTCGTTTTAATATAGTCGACTGTAATTACTCCTTCCTTGAGTAATTTTCTTATAATTTGATGTCTTAGACTAATGTGTCTAGATTTTTCGTTGTAAGTTTTGTTCGAAACTTTATAAATTGTGGCTTGGTTATCACAACTTATCATAATAGAAGGTGATGGCTTTTTCCATAAAGGAATATCATACAACACATTTCTAAGCCATTCTGCTTCTTTACATGCATCTGCTAGGGCTATAAATTCAGATTGCATTGTTGAATCTGATACACATGTTTGTTTCTTGGATCCCCAAGAGATAGCTGCTCCTCCTAGCGTAAAAATCCAACCAGTAGTTGACTTGGATTTTGATTCAAGATTATTCCAACTTGAATCACTATATCCTTCTAAAACAGATGGATATCCTACATAATGTAAGCCATAATCCAAAGTCCTCTTCAGATATCTAAGCACCCTAGAAATTGCATTCCAATGCTCTTGTCCTGGATTACTTGTAAATCTACACAATACACTCATTGCATAAGCAATGTTTGGTCTAGTGCAATGCATGGCATACATTATACTCCCAATAATACTAGCATATTTAAGTTGGTCCATAGCACGCCCAATATTTTTCATTAATTTGATGCTAGGATCCACTGGTGTAGCAGCTGGCTTAAGTTCAAAATGATTATATCTTTTAAGAACTTTTTCTATATAATGAGATTGAGATAACGCTAAAGAATTATACTTTCTCAAAATTTTGATTCCTAAAATCACATCAGCTTCTCCAAGATCTTTCATATCAAATTTTGATGAAAGAAAACTTTTGGTTTCTTCAACATATTTGAGATTAGACCCAAATATTAACATGTCATCCACATATAAGCATATAATAACACCAACACTATTTTCAAATTTACTATATATACATTTGTCGGTGTTGATGTAAAAAACTAGATTGCTCTAATTATTCAATCACAGATAAATAAATAAGACAGAGATTTTTAAAGTGGTTCGGCTAGGAATAAAGCCTACGTCCACTGTTATGTTATTGCTGAGTGTTTGCAGAATTCTTGATTACAAGTTCTCTCCAGAAATTCCGGTCCCCTTGAATGAGGATGATACAAGGTATATATAGCCTTGAGGCTGTACATGAAAGGTTCGATACATTAAATGACATACATATGAAAGTGTAATACATTTAATGCAGAGTGCGTGCCAAGAATATAAGCATTCAATGAATATCTGAGCTGTTGATTATCTGGCAATTAATGATACGACCGAGATGCAGCTCGGACCGCCATAGCTGTTCGCTGATCAGGAGTTCCTCGGAACATTAGAGTACCTCGGTGCCATAGAGTTCCTCGGTGTGTTAGAGTTCCTCGGTGTGATAGAGTTCCTCGGAAAGAAGCATGGTTGGTCGGGAAATGAGCTTCCTCGATGCTATTGTGCCACGTAGATTGACACGTGTCTTCGTCTTATTCGTCCACATCAGCATATTAATTTTGGTATCAACAGAAGCCCCCAATGTTTCATATTTTGAACTTTGAAAAGTATGGAACATTCTTTCTCGGTATATGGAAATATTAAATGTCCTTCCCGGGTTTCAGGAACATTGTATTCAAATTTCCTTCTTATTTCGCAGTTTTCGCCTTTTTTATAAGCGCTTTGATATTCGTGCAAATTTTGTCCTCTTAGCCGCTGGAAGTTTAGTAGTTTCTTTTTGGTAATCATTTCTTTCGCCGTTTCCCAATGCAAAGTATTTAAACTTCTTTGGTAACCATACCGTCGTCTACGTTTTTTATTCTCTGCATTCAAGCTTTCTCTTCTTCTCTTCTCTTGTGCGTTCATCCTTGTTTCCGTTCGTTGTCAACACATCTCCTTTCTTTCTGTAAGATCTTCTTTCTTTCTTCTGTATCTCTTTTATTCAATATGGTTTATATTGTGGAGTCTATTGAGAAATTCCGTTCTGATTTTTCCATTCCTTCGTGGGTAACTCTAGAGGTTCTTTCTGAGCCTTTAGATTACTTTCGATTGGCTGAGGGACATTGGTTCCCCAGTCTTTTTGTTGCTGAATGCGGTTTTTCCTTTCCACCAAACCCATTATGTCTTGAGTTTTGTCAATATTTTGATCTTGTTCCTGCAAAAATAGCCCCCAATTCATGGAGAATAATTAACGGGGTGCATAAATTAAATATAACTCATGGGACTCGTATTGGGATCCCTGAAATTATGTTTTGTTATAAATGGGCTGTTCTAGATAATATTTATTATCTAAAAACTAGGTATTTGAATAGGGCTCTTGTAGTTAATCTCCCTGACTCAAATAGGGATTATTTTGAGCATGGGTTGGTCATAAAAAATTGGCAACATGCGCCTTTATCTGGGAATGAAGTATACAACGGTCCCAGATGCCCCCCATATGGCAATGGGATAGGTTTATTTTTCATTTTATTTTACTTATGAAATTATGCTTTCATCATGTTTGACAAAATGTATGACTGATATTCCATTACGTATTTATTTGCAGTTGATAGCAAAAGAAAAACTCCAAAGGAATCAGAAGTGAATATTAAGCATCTGAAACTTATCTGGGGTTTGCATAAGACCATTGCTGACGAGCATATTAGATCTGCTTCATATTTACTACAGTATAAGAGTTACACAACCTCTTATACTGCTCGTCCTGTTGAACCAGCTTCAACACCAGAAAGTTCATCTTCAGATTCTCAAAGAATGGGCAAGAAAAGAGCTCCTCCTGCTCTATTTGGTGACACTTCTTCTGCTGTTGGAGCCCAGAAAGGCAAAATTGATGTCCCAGAGGGGACTAAAAAAATAGATGCTGGTTCCTCCAAAGTTGCCGTGAAGCCCCCAGTGGCCCCGAGCAAGAAATATGCTCCTGCTGATGTAATTGCCATCTCTCCGACCAAGACTTCTTCCTTGGTTGATGCTGCTGACCGTCCTTTGAAGAGATTGAGGAAATCATCCTCAGTTAATCTTGCTGGAACTGCATCTTCTCTACCCGCTGGTGGTAGTAGTGTCTCAAAAATCATTCTTCCGAGTTCTTCATCGAGCTCAGTTATACCCGAGGTTCTCGGGGTTGATGAAAAAATTCCTAGGGATACACTGACATCCCTGGCTGCTCGCCATCTTTCTTCAGTAAATTTCTTATACCTTTGGTCTATCTTTCTTTTTCTTGAATTCTTGTATTTGTGTTGACTTTATTGTTTTTCTTATCTTTCAGCTGGTGAACTGCTTCAATACCATCGTGAAGAAAGATCAAGTTATTAAAGCTTCCAGTTCCTCGTCCGATGTTGACGATGCTTTGTTGGGTTTAGCCCAATCTGTGAAGGAATCTCGCCAACAGTACATCGATGAGAAAACTGTATGGGAGAAAAAGCTGGCTGTGGCTGAGGCTGAAAAGGCGAAAATGGCGGAGACCTCCAAGAACTTGGAGGAGAAGGTTAAAGTTTTGGAGGTTAAACATCAGGATTCTGATGATAAGTTGAAAAAGGCAGAGGAAGAATTATTTACTCTGCGAGATATCAAGGTTAAGAAAGAGGAATTGGAGGTGAAGCTTTCCTCGGAGAAGTCGAGGAGAAAAGTTGCAATCAAGAAGCAATTCAGCGTTGGTTGGGAGAAAGGATGGGAGAGAGGGATAGCTGCAATGACATCCCAAGTCCAATATGGGGAGTTGAAATACTTCCATGATGGCTGGGTGGCTGCTCTGCAAGAGCTAAAGGTCCAAACCGATTCTGAACTATTCCAACGGCATCTCCCTGGTCCTCCTCCACCAATTGTGGAAGAAGAAGAAGATGAACCTGCCTCAGATGAATCTTCTATGGCTATGGGCGATCAAGTTTCTGCTTCTCAACCCTCTGCCACCGAGGATGTCTCTTCCATGCCTCCTCCTCCCGAGAAGATTCCTAGCGATCAAGCTGTTGTTACCACCGAGCAACCGAGCTCCTCGTCCCAGCCTCCCGAGAAAGTCTTGGGAGACAAGGAAAAGGTGTGAAGTTGTTCGGTACCATTTCTATATTTCCTTGTAATCGAACAATGTAACTTTTTGATGATCTAATATAATATATCTTTGCTCATCTCTGTTGTTGATAACTTGTTTTTGTTGATTGTTGTCTTTTTCTCGTCTTTAGTTTGTTGCTAGAATGGAATTGATCTCTTCACATGATACTGAGCTGATGCAGCAATGTCATCAATACTACAAGGCTGGTCATACAGACCTTAGTACATCGGAAATTGCTGATATTCTTGGTCATGGTGCTTCAGAGCAGGCTATTGAGGCTTATCAATATTTGAAAGATTTACTCGACCGAGCTGTGGCCAATAATGTGGCGTATTATGATCTGATCGAGGAACTTCATAGTTCCATAGAGGAACTTCAAGGTCAGCACAATGAATCAATGGCTTTGTTACACAAAGATTATGAAAATAGATACCAACAACTTTCTTCTGAAACAGGCCATAAGAAGATCATTGCTGCATATGATATTAGGGAAAGGACCCTAAAAGGTGAAGTTGAAGCCTGCAGACAAATTGCCGAGATCCTGGAACAAGAAAATAATAATTTGCAGAAAAAATTGGCTCAACATGAATCTGCTGCTTCATCCTCTACTGCATTAATACCAGTTACTGATGAAGGCTTCTCGTTCTTAGAGGTCGAAAATGCCAAACTGAGGCAAGAGCTGGAGGACTTAAGAAGATCTGCCATTTCTGGAACTGCTCGGGGACGAGGAAGAGGTTCTCGGGGGCGAGGAAGAGTCAACCAAAATGTTGAAGAGGCTCGCACTCAGTCTACTCTGGAAACTCAAGCATTCCAGTTGAAAGTAAAAGACCGTGCTCTGACTGAAATGTCCAATAAAAATCTGTCTCTGGAAGATCAGCTTACATCGACAAAATCTGCCTTGCATAATAAGGATCTTTTTGCCAAAAGCCTTCATGAACAATTGGAGAGATTAACCTTCCAATTCCATAAACAGCCAAGGGAATTCTGGATAGCAGGATATAATGAAGCTCTCGTTCATCTGGATGCTCGCATTGAACATGCTAATAATGAAGGTTACAAGCAAGGATGGTTAAATGCATTGGGTGTATTAAAGTTGGAGCAAGGGCATTTTTTATGGGACTATCATGCTCCATCATTATTAGACCTGCCTGTACCACCTTTCAAATTGGATATGGCATGGATTCCAGTTCGTTCCATTCCTCGCAGCCTAATTTCAAAATATCTTGGTGATTATAGCCTTCACTCCCAAGCTGAATTATCTCGTCCTGAGCATCTTTTGGATACACCTTCTGTTATGAACGTCAGAATGCTCAGAGATGTTAATTTCATCAATTCTCCCCTTTGCCTAGAAGACCCTCCTGCCGGCGAGGAACCTGTTTCTAAAGCACAGGGCAAAAAACCAATAGAATAGTAATATCCATGTAACAATTTAGTACATTCTTGTAATTTGTAATTTATTCTAGATTAATGAAAAGATTTTCATTTTCTGTTCGCCAAGTTTGTTAGTCTTGTGTTTATCAAGCACATTTATATTTGTACATATGTATCTATGTATCTGTTAAAAAGATAACAATATTATTGTTCAATAAGCAACTTAATAAAAAGTTACAAGTATTAGTAATGTTTCTCGATCACTTAATAATAAAGTAATGAGTAAAAACGTTCAAACTGTTTCCAACCAACCAAGGTGGGTGAATAATGTTTGTCGACCAATTACAGTTGATGGGTTTAATTATAAAATGCGTCCAACCAACTAAGAATGATAATTTGTCCTCGCCGACCAACTACAGTTATTGGGTTTTTATCCCCGACCAACCATACTTGGTTTATTTTTTGAACATTTTGTTTTTCAAAAAACTCATTGTAATAATATTACCTCCCGACCAACATAAGTTGTAATATGAGAGTATATTTTTATCTTACCAACCGTAGTTGATCCTGCTGGTGTACACTTTCTGGCTCCTTAAAGATTTTGGCTCCTTAGAGCATTTTTGGCTCCTTAGAGCATGTCCTCCTAACCAAAGGAGGTTGGCTACTTATAGCACTTTTTGCTCAATAGAGCTGTCCTCCTAACCAAAGGAGGTTGGCTCCTTAGAGCACTTTTGCTCCGTAGAGCTGTCCTCCTAACCAAAGGAGGTTGGCTCCTTAGAGCACTTTCGCTTCGTAGAGCTGTATTTTTTGGCTCCTTAGAGCATGTCCTCCTAACCAAAGGAGGTTGGCTACTTATAGCGTAGAGCTGTATTTTTTGGCTCCTTAGAGCATGTCCTCCTAACCAAAGGAGGTTGGCTACTTATAGCACTTTTGCTCCGTAGAGCTGTCCTCCTAACCAAAGGAGGTTGGCTCCTTAGAGCACTTTTGTTGTGTAGTGTATTACACTAGTATTCCCCGAAAAACTTTCATCCAGAAAGAAAAATGGTGAAACATCTTCGTTTTATTCATAATGAAAGAAATGCTTTACATTTGACATCATTGATAATACTTGCGCAGGTGTTCAGCATTCCATGCATTTTTAAATTCCTCTCCTTCTAGAGTTGCTATTCTGTAAGTTCCTGGTCGAACAACTTCTGTAACTCGGTAAGGTCCATGCCAGTTTGCTTCCAGTTTATTCTGCTTCTGAATGACTTTCTTTAGCACATAATCCCCTTCTTTTAAATCACATTTCTTTACCCTTTTGTTGTAAAACAGAGCTGTTCGTTGTTGATAAGCAGCATTCCTAATGGCTGCCTCTTCTCTGACTTCCTCGAGCATATCCAAATCCATCCTTCTCATCAGATCACGGATCGGAGAATTGAAATTTAACACCCTATGTGTTGGTAGGCCCAACTCGGCAGGTATCACAGCCTCACTTCCAAATGCTAGCATATATGGTGATTCTCCTGTTGCTGCTCGGGGAGTTGTTCGGTAAGCCCACAAAACTGACTGTAGCTCATTAATCCAATTTGCTTTAGCCTCACTTAACCTCTTCTTCAACCCATTTAGTAATGTTCTGTTCGTCACTTCAGTCTGCCCATTGCTTTGGGGATGGCCTGGTGCTGAATGAAACTTCAAGACGTTTGACTGATGACAATAGGCAGCAAATTCTTCATTATCAAATTGCGTTCCATGGTCTGTGATGAAAGCGTGGGGGAGACCATACCGACAAATGATATTCTTCCATATGAACTGATACACCTTCTCGTACGTCATATCAATTAGTGGTTCAGCTTCCACCCACTTAGTAAAATAGTCTACTGCCACGACGAGATACTTGAACCTTCCTCGGGTCGTCGGCAATGGTCCAACCAGATCAATCCCCCACATGGCAAATGGCCAAGGTGATGTTATGGGTGTCAACAATGCCTGTGGAGTTCTTCGGATGGAAGAAAAACGTTGGCACTTGTCACACTTCTTAGCATAGGCTATACAATCAGCTCTCATCGTCGGCCAGTAGTATCCCTGTGTCATCACCCTTTGCAGTAGGGTCCGACCTGCTACATGAGCTCCACAAGATCCTTCATGGATTTCTTCAATCAATTCTTTGACTTCTGATGGATGCACACATCTCTGCAAACCTGCCATAATTCCTCGTCTATACAAAACACCATTAGTTAACACATACCGAGCAACTTTATACTTCAATTTCTTGGCAGCTAGTTTGTCCTCCGGTAGTACTCCTTCTTTAATGTATGCTATGATAGGATCCATCCAAGATGGTCCTAAATCAAGGGTAATAATCTTCACCGTCAGATCTTCTTCTATGCTCCGACTTTCTAGTACTTCAATTGGTATTGTTCTTCGCAGCTCGGTGCGCGTAGCTGACGCTAGTCGGGCCAATGCGTCTGCTCTAGCATTCTCCATTCTCGGTATCCTCACCAATTGAATAGCATCAAATTCTTTCAATAATTCCATCACTTTTGCATGGTACTTCACCATTAACTCTCCCTTTACTGCATATATTCCCATCATTTGATTCACAATTAACTGAGAATCACTGAAAACAATTACTTGACGTGCCTCCATAACTTTCGCCAAATGAAAACCTGCTATCATAGCCTCATATTCAGCCTCATTATTGGAAGCTTTGAATTGGAATCTCAAGGCGTACTCCATGTCAATATCATCTGGAGAATTTAAAACAATCCCAGCTCCACAACCAGCCGTGCAAGATGATCCATCTACATATAATCTCCATGTATGTAACTCGTCTTCAAATTTCTTATCTGTTAGAGTTCCTCGGTGAAATATCATCTGTTTTCTTTCATCATCCCCGGGTATCCTTCGTTCCTCGTTGGTCATTTGTTCGCGCCCCTCTACCAACCAGAGTTGGTCGGGGTTTGAATATGATGATTTTTCTACATCCACAAGTCCTTTTACCAACCTTGGTTGGTTTGGATCTGTGTCTGTCGATCCTGTATCGTCCACAGGTAGGTCAGCAAGCATCTTTTGCTCCTCGGGGGTATCAGGGTATGTGAATTCTGCTATAAAATCTGCCACGGCTTGCCCTTTCAACGATGATCTGGGTTCATACACAATATCATATTCACCGAGCTCTATTGCCCAGTACATCAATCTTCCTGATTTTTCTGGCTTGTGAAGGGCTTGTCTTAACGGCATGTCGGTATACACAATGATGGTATGGGCCTGGAAGTATGGTCTCATTCTTCTACTTGCTTCAATTAATGCCAGTGCCAATTTTTCCAACTTTGGGTATCTGATTTCCGCACCTCGGAAGGCCTTGCTTGTGTAATAAATTGGCTTCTGGACTCCATTCTCCAATCTGATCAACGCCGAGCTAACTGCATTTTCTGATACTGCCAAATACAAGTACAGCTTCTCCCCAGTTATTGGCCTAGACAACAATGGTGGGGCTCCCAAATACTTCTTCAGATCTTGAAAGGCTTTCTCACATTCATCAGTCCACTCAAAACTTTTTCGTAGTGTTTTGAAGAATGGGAGGCATTTATCAGTTGCTCGGGATACAAATCTGTTGAGTGCTGCAACTCGTCCGGTAAGACTTTGCACTTCTTTCTTCGTCGTCGGGGATCGCAGCCCTAAAAGAGCTTTGATCTTTTCTGGATTTGCCTCAATACCTCGTTGGTTGACGATGTATCCGAGGAACATTCCTTCTCGTACTCCAAAGGTACATTTCGTCGGGTTAAGCTTCATCTGGTATTTATCCAGTTGATCAAAAGTTTGACTCAAGTCAACCAAATGATCTGCAGCTCTCTTGCTTTTGGTGAGCATGTCGTCGACATAGACCTCCATATTGCGGCTGATTTGTTCGGTAAAAACCTTGTTCATCAACCGCTGATATGTTGCACCTGCATTTTTTAAACCAAAAGGCATAACATTATAACAATAAGTTCCCCTTGGGGTAATAAAAGAAGTACTGTCCCTGTCTTCAGGTTTCATTTTGATCTGGTTGTAGCCCGAATAAGCATCCATGAATCTGAGTAGCTCGTGTCCCGAGGTAGCATCCACTAGTTGATCAATTCTGGGCAATGGAAAATGATCTTTTGGACATGCTTTGTTGAGATCAGTAAAATCAACACACATTCTCCATTTGTTGTTCTTCTTCTTTACCATCACCACATTCGCCAACCAATCTGGATATCTCACGTCTTCAATGAATTGGGCTTTCTGGAGTTTCTCGACCTCCTCTTGTATGGCCTGGTTCTTCTCGGGACTAAACACTCTTCTTCTTTGCTTCACAGGTTTGATCTCCTTATTCACATTGAGTTCATGACATAAGAAGTTTGGATCTATTCCTGGCATGTCTTCATGACTCCAAGCAAAAGTATTCTTCCTGTTTCTCAAGAAAGTTATCAACTCCTGTTTTATTGAAAAATCCAACGACGACCCTATCTGAGTTATTCGTTCAGGATGCTCGTCGTCCAGGATAACAATTTCTGTAGATTCCACAACCTGTCCTTTTACGAGTTGAGATTCATCCCTAGGGTCAAGAGTTTCAATTTCTGTGCCTTCCTCCACTTGGTAAGTAGTAGTCTTTTTCTGTAATTCTTCGAGTTCCTCTTGCTCGGCAGACGAATAATAGCATTCCCGAGCTACTTTTTGATCACCTTTCATAATTCCTACTCCAAAATTCGTTGGGAATTTCAAACACTGATGAACTGTAGATGGAACTGCTTCGAACTTCTTCAATCCAACTCTTCCCATGATGATGTTGTAGGCGGACTGCACATTCTTATCCATTACAAAAAAGCGTATTCTTTCTGTTCGACAAGCAGGCCAAGTTCCAATGAGTATATCCAACTTGATCGTCCCAAGTGGAAAAACTTTCTCGCCAGCAAAACCCAGAAGGGGTCTGTGATAAGGTTCTAATTGAGATAATTTTAAATTCAAGCTATCAAAGCATGAATAATACATGATGTCTGCTGAACTACCATTGTCTACTAACACCCTTGAAATGACCACATCCTTCATCCTCATTTTGATCACCAGAGGATCATCATGAGGGTAGAGAACACCTGCCAGGTCGTTTTTTGAAAAACCAATCACTAGCTTCTCTTTGTTTACCTTCCTCGGACGATCATCCTCGGCCAGGTTTATTCGCTGAATGTATGAACAAGCTTGAGCCTCTCCGAGATAAGCTTTTCTTTCTGCAGTAAGGTCTCCTCCTCCTGCATCTCCTCCTGTAATAACATTACAATCAAATGACCCAAAACGTATGGAAAATACCTCTCGTTCAGGTTTTCTTGGCTTTTTGGGAAGATCGGGGTCATCATCTGGATCCTCTTCATGGTCCCTCCTCTTTTTCTCCTCTGCACGACGAGGAGATCTAGATCTCTCTCTAGTTCTATCATCATTCTTCCTCTCACTCCTGCGATCTACGTACTTTGACAATTTTCCTCTTCGGATGAGTGTTTCAATCTCGTTCTGAAGGGCTATACAATTTTTGGTCATATGGCCATGATCTTTGTGAAACTCGCAATATTTGGTCTTATTCCTCAGGTCGGGATCTGTCTTCAGTTTCTCTGGCCATTTGATTTCCTCGTTATTCCTGATTTCTTCCAAAACATGATTAATACCCACTTTCAATGGAGTATAATTATCATACTTCTTTAGGGCTTCCAACTTCATCCTGTTATTCTTGGAATATTTGTCACCACCATTACTTTTCTGATCTTTCTTCTTAGAATTGTCGACCTCCATTTTAACTTCTTTATCCATATTCTTCTTCGCAGCCATAGCCTCCTCGGCATTCATGATTTTGGCCGCCTTTGCCATCAACTCCGACATATTTTTAGGTGGATCTTTGGCCAAAGTGTAATACAGCTTGTTAGGCAGCAAACCACTCATCAGAGCAGTGATCGCTGTCTTTTCTTCATAATCTATGACTTCCAACTTTTCGTTATTGAAACGAGTTATGTAATCTCTAGTACTTTCACCTGATTTTTGTCTAACACTTAGCAAGTGTGCTACTCGCTTTACCGGCTTTTCTCCAAAACAAAAATTGCCAATAAACAGTTCGGCTAACTGAACAAAAGTTGAAATCTTTCCCCGAGGAAGATTATTGTACCATATCTGTGCAGATCCGGTAAGAGTTCCCGAGAATGCTCTACACCTCATCTCGTCGGGGACAGCGTAGATATCTGCAGCAACTTGGTACTGTTCTATATGAAGTACGGGATCTGTCTTTCCATCGTACTTGGGAGTCACTACGGGTGCTTTGAATTTCGACGGTGTAGGGAAATCCACAATGGCTTGCACAAAAGGTGTTCCTTGAACAAAAGTTCTCTGTAAGGGGTTTCTCGCCTTAGCCATTTCTCCCAGTCTATCCTCCAACCGTTGAATGGAACCTTTCCATGCTTCATTCCCTTCCTCGGGCCGCTTAGTCCGAGCAACTGATTGCTCTGACGTAGCTTCCTGAGATTTATCTCTACGAGTGGTTGGTCGCGATTGCGCAGATCCTTCTCTCAAACCTGGTGGTGGTCGAAAACTTCTTGATGGAGCCCTAGGTGGACTCATGTTCCTCCTTGGTCCTAACCGACTGAAAGGAGACACTCTACTTAACCTTTCCAAAGCGCTAGTTCTCTCCGGAGAGAGAGTGATACGTTGATCTGTATCCGAAGCCCGTATCGATGAAGTTCGCCCAGGTTGATAAGAAAAATCATTAGACTCCTCATTGCGATATGACCCAGTACGTCTAGATTGCGATTGCCTATGATCACTCCTTTGCCCTGAATAGGTAGGTGCACCGCCCTGAAGAGTTTGAATGAGTTGCCTCATAGATTCTTGCATGGCGGTTTGTCCTTGAGCCAGATTCGTCATAATTCCAGCCAGATCTGGGGATGCAGATGGATTTGGATGATTTCCAGTATTTCCAATATTTCGATTACTGGATTCTGGATTATTTGCCATTGGTGACAAATGATTTTTATGAAAAACGATAATAACAATCGTTTCCCACAGACGGCGCCAATCTGTTGATGTAAAAAACTAGATTGCTCTAATTATTCAATCACAGATAAATAAATAAGACAGAGATTTTTAAAGTGGTTCGGCTAGGAATAAAGCCTACGTCCACTGTTATGTTATTGCTGAGTGTTTGCAGAATTCTTGATTACAAGTTCTCTCCAGAAATTCCGGTCCCCTTGAATGAGGATGATACAAGGTATTTATAGCCTTGAGGCTGTACATGAAAGGTTCGATACATTAAATGACATACATATGAAAGGGTAATACATTTAATGCAGAGTGCGTGCCAAGAATATAAGCATTCAATGAATATCTGAGCTGTTTATTATCTGGCAATTAATGATACGACCGAGATGCAGCTCGGACCGCCATAGCTGTTCGCTGATCAGGAGTTCCTCGGAACATTAGAGTACCTCGGTGCCATAGAGTTCCTCGGTGTGTTAGAGTTCCTCGGTGTGATAGAGTTCCTCGGAAAGAAGCATGGTTGGTCGGGAAATGATCTTCCTCGATGCTATTGTGCCACGTAGATTGACACGTGTCTTCGTCTTATTCGTCCACAACAGCATATTAATTTTGGTATCAACAGTCGGCATCATTAACTTTATATCCATGGGATATAATATTATTATTAAACTTCTCATGCCATTGCATAGGAGCTTGTTTAAGGCCATAAAGAGATTTAACCAATTTACACACTTTCTTTTCTTGGCCAGGCAATACAAACCCTTCGGGTTGTTCCATATAAATCTCTTCTTCTAAATCACCATTTAAAAATGCAGTTTTAACATCCATTTGATGAATAACTAAATTGTGAATAGAAGCAAGAGATATTAATATCCTAATGGAAGTGATTCAAGCAACATGAGCATATGTATCAAAGTAATCAATTCCATATTTTTGCTTATAGCCTTTAGCAACTAGTCTTGCCTTAAATTTATTTATAGAACCATCCGGATTTAATTTTCTTTTAAATATCCATTTGCACCCAATAGGTTTAGACCCGGGGGGAAGATCTGAAATAACCCAAGTTTGATTTGACAAAATTGAGTTCATTTCATCATTTATTGCTTCTTTCCAAAAGACAGCATCCCTAGATGTTACCGCTTCATTAAATGTGGTCGGTTCATCTTCTACATTAAGAACAAATTTAGTTTTGTTCTTAGTCTCATTTAAATCCCCTTCAACTAAATAAATAACAAAGTCAGGCCCAAATGTTTTTTCAGTTCTTTGTCTTTTACTCCTTCGTGGTTCGACGTCATTCGTTGTTTCTGAAGAAAATATAGGTTGTGAATTTTCTTCTAAATTTGAGGAGTCAACAGTCGAATTATTATTTTCTAAACCTTGATTCAAAGTACTAAACTTTGTTAGATGTTCAAAAAATTGCACATCTACCGACTCAATGATTTCTTGAGTTTCAAGGTTTAAAAATCTATAAGTCGTACTGTTACTAGAGTATCCAATAAAAACACATTTGTAAGTCCTATTTCCTAGTTTAGATCTTTTAGGTTCGGATTTTCTTACATAAGCAAGACATCCCCAAACTTTAAGACGTCTAAGATTAGGCTTACGATTAAACCATAATTCATATGGTGTAATATCCTTGTTTTTCAAAGGAACTCTATTTAAAATATAACATGCGGATAAAACCGCTTCTCTCCACATCGACAAAGGTAAACCAGAACTGATTAACATTGAATTTATCATTTCAACTAAAGTCCTATTTTTCCTTTCCGCCGTTCCATTTTGTTGTGGCGTATATGGCGCCGTAACTTGATGGATTATCCCATGAGTATTACAAAATTGTATAAACTTACTCGGGTAATATTCACCACCCCTATCGGATCGTAGGACTTTAATTTTTCGATTTTGTTGAGTTTCAACTTCTGCTTTAAAAATTAGGAATTTCTCGAAAACTTCATCTTTACTTTTAAGTAAATATGTATATGCATACTTAGAGTAATCATCAATGAAAGTTAAGAAATATTTATTTCCACCACGAGTCATATTACTCTTCATATCACATACATCACTATGAATAAGATCAAGCATTTCGGATTTCCTCTCAACAGATTTGAACGACTTTCTAGTTATCTTCGATTGAGCACAAATTTCACATTTAGAAAGGTTATCAAATTTACAATCCGAGATTAAGCCGAGATTAGTCATATTTTTTATAATTCTATAATTCACATGACCTAATCTACTATGCCATAAAGAAATAGACTCAACCATATAAGCAGAACTAATATCATTGATTACATTAATTTTAATCATGCCGTTACAAGAGTACCCTTTGCCAATAAATTGGCCATTCTTAGACAATACAAACTTATCAGACTCATACACTAGTTTGAAACCTCTCTTATTGAGAAGGTCCCCAGACACAAGATTTTTACACATATCAGGTACATGAAGTACATCAATTAGAGTAAGTGTCTTTCCAGAAGTTAGCTTCAATTCCACTGTGCCTTTTCCAACTACATTGGCGCGAAGATTATTTTCCATCTTCACTTCTTTTCCATCAATTTCTTGATATGTTTTGAATGAAGAGCGGTCTTTGCATATGTGGACCGTTGCGCCGGTATCCAGCCACATCCACTTTCATTATCAATTGAATTTGCTTCGCAAACAGTAGCAATAAGATCTTCAACATTATTGGTTTCCTTCGACCCTTTTTTTTCCTTAAATGCCTTCTTTTTAAGACGACATTCTCGAGAATAATGGCCCGGTTTGTCACAGAAGAAACATTTTCCCTTCTTTTTCTTATTTGCACCTTGGTTCTTGAATTTGGAATCATTCTTTGCTTTAAATTTTGAGTCTTTGGTAATCTTGGATTTTTGATCCTCAACCATATTAGCTTTTGAATGACCCTCACTTTGTTCATCCTTCTTTTCTCGAATACGAGTATCATCTTCAATACGAAGGTGACGAAGAAGGGATTCCACAGTATAAGTCTTTTCATCATGATTAATTTTCTTCTTAAAGCCATTCCAAGAGGATGGAAGTTTTGAAACAATCACCCCTACTTGAAATTCATCTTGAAGATTAATACCAGCGACTTTAAGGTCACCAAATTTTTTTTGGAGTTCATGGGCTTGTGCAACGACAGATTTATCATTATTCATTCTAAAATTCATATAGTTTGAAATTAGAAACTTACGATTGCTCGCTTCCTCGTTTTGATACTTTATCTCCAAAGCCTTCCATAATTCCTTTGCCGTTGGAATCATTCTATGAGCACTATAAACAGTTTGAGACAAAGCATTGAGGATGTGTCCTCGACACATAAATTCGTCTTCTTTCCTCTTCACACGTTTTTGCTTTATTCCTTCGGTGTCTTCGGGTGTGGGATCGGGAATTTGTTCAAGGTTATCATCTAGAATGTATGCAAGTTTTAGTGATGTGAGGAAGAACATAACTTTCTCTTGCCAACGGGTGAAATTTCTGCCATCAAAACGGTCGAGTCGGATTAAGTCTTGAGTCATGACTTGGATAGATTGTGCCACAGTTCCTTCCATTTGAGTGGAGTAATAAGAATATAAAATTTTTGCCTAAAACTGTTAGAGTTTTGTATGGAAAGAACGGAATATAATAATTATTTTCTGCAAGGCACGTTCTTGGAACGCTTTCTTTTAGGCAAAATTTCTCCCAATCCGGTTGAGACAGAACCAGAACCGCGAGTACACAATGGGTTTTGTAGAACCTGCCTTCAGGATACAATGCAGTATGAACACTTGTTTGATTCAAACTATGTACTGTTTGATCAAACCCGAGAACACTCTGAATTTGTAACTTGATAATGCCAAAGTATAAAGGACGGAGAGAGGAGAAACTAGCAATTTTCGGTGTCCAAAACAGAGGTCTAGAACTCTTTTTATAGCCATTTCTGTGACTGTTCTTCAACAGTCACAGCTCTTCATGGAGTGACTCAGCAACCGTTGGATCGTGCCTGTTTGGAACAGCTACGATCTAACGGTTCAGATTAGGCATCTCATCGTAAGCGAATGGACATCCCCTACACGAAACGCTACGAGTTCATCTAACGGTTTAGATCAAGCCGTTTCGGATTTTAAACCCTTTGATCAGATCGTTTAATCACAACCGTTGATCTGTTTTACCTCGTCAAAACTTTAGGCTCCCACGCTCCAAGCGACGATGCACACGTGCGAAGTGCCAAGTGCGCGTCAAAGCGCGCAATGCGCCCTAAGTCGCCCAATCGCCCTTTCGCGCGCCGCGTGTCGCGCTTACGCGTGTCGCAATTGGTGGTGCTTAAGCACCACCGCGATGCGTAGGATCATAGCCTCTTATTTGACGTGTCAACTAAGAATCTTAGTTGTCCTTTAGTTGATATACCACTACCTTTTGTAGTATTCTTCCAATGTGGGACAATATGAGATTTTGAGCATTCCCCATATCTTTCACACCCATTTGCTCATGTTTCTACTTTCTAAATTAAAACCCAAACTATGTTTAAAATAAAACACAAATAATATAATAAAATATTAACAACTAAAAATTAAAATCAATAAATATTGGAATTAATCCAACTTCTCTATTTTCCCAAGGATAAAATCAACCTCCATGCTTGTAATACTATATATTTAATCATTTCTACATCTCCATATATAGTGCACAGTAATATAGAGGCTAAGCTTCTGCATGTAACTTTTGAAGCTTCTGTTTTTATTACTAATCTTTTTTATTTTTACTTTAGAGATTTTGAACAATCCCCATTATTAACTTTAGCTTTCCCCCTAATTTTTCTTCTTATTTCACACTAAAAAAATAGATGATTTCTGGATTCAATTTCTTTATCATGGTACATACACATGTCTTCGTTGATAACACCCCACTCTTTTAACTTATTTTTAGTCCACAATCTATCAAGGAAAGCAACCCATAGGTGGAAGGCAAATTTAGGAATTCTCTTAGGAAACCATATTGAATTGGCCCAAGGAACTTTCTGTTTTTTTACCCTTAAAATTTCATATGTACTTCTGCAATTGTATTCCCCATCTTTAGTTAACACCCAACTTACACTTTCTTCTTTATGTCTTTGAGGAATAACACTGGTATTGGCTAAATCCATCAAATCCCTAGAAATGGGTCTAGGAAACTTCCAACTGTTATTTTCAATAAATTCTAAACCTTTAGCTAACACATAACTACCAGCATCATAAACAATTCTCCCCCATGAAAATTTATTATAGGGCCTCTCTCATGCCAATTATCAATCCAAAAGTGTGTGTCCTTTCCGTTACCAATATTATATTTAATGAACTTTCTATCTTGATCCCTCAGCCTGCATAATTTTCTCAAAGTCCAAGAAGCATCCACTGACAAATTAACATTCCATATAGAATTTTGCTTAATCATAACACTCTGAATCCATTTAACCCATAGGGAGTCCTTCTTTCTAGATATATCCCATATATGCCTCAACATACATGCTTTATTCCACACATATAAATTCTATATACCCAACCCACCCTCTTCTTTAGGAAAACAAACATCTTCCTAAGAAACACTACACCAAAATGGTCAAACTAACACCCTTCAACTAGCCACCCTTGTTATGGTCATTGATCGTGACAAGTTCGTGACCATTTGTCACGGTCAATGATCGTGACACTCCTATAAATTTATCATGGTTAAGGACCGTGACATGTCCGTGACAACAAACGTTGTCAACCCCAGAATTATCACAGTCATTGACCTTAACTAGTCCAACTTGTCAAGGTCAATAACCGTGACAATTCGATAGATTTGGTATAGTGAAACCTTTGAGCCAGATTTCCTAAGATCCACTCCTGACCGTATAAATCTCCTAAGAATTTGATCAATCTCCTTTATAACCTTCTTTGGTAAAATAAAAATATTTATCCAATAGACTTGGGCACTTCTCAGAACTGAAATAGCCAATTGAACTCTTCCAGCATATGAAAGCCACCTATCAATCCATGTTCGGACTTTACTCATCAATCTTTTAACTAAAATCTTACAATCCATTGCTTTGAGTCTTGTAGAAATAAGAGGTACACCTAAGTATTGAACTGTAAGATTCCCCACCTCCATACCAACCAACCTTGCCAATATAAGTTTTTCCTCCTCAATAACACCTGAAAAAATATCTCACATTTTGAATAACTAAATCCTAAACCAAATATTGCTTTGAAATCTTTTAACACTTTATCCACTACCATAAGGGATTGTTGATCAGCTTTTGCCATTATAAACAAATCATCTGCAAACAACACATGAGTGAGATTTAGCATGCCATAATTAGGGCGAAAAGAGAACACCCCATAACTTGAGGTGAAAACTGGATCAATCAATACAGAAGAGATGAGGGATTTGAAAAAAGTATCCATAAAATATTACAAAAGGTAAAAAATATATTAGAGTGAGAAAAAATACCTTTTGCGCTGGAGAGAAGCAATGAGAGTCGATCGAAGGCAATAAATGGTGGTGCTTCACTACCGAAGTCGGTCGGAGGCAAGAAATGAGAGAACTATTTTAAAGGGACAGATCCAAGTTGGACGATACCGAAGTTGGTTCTTACATTTTCAACCAGATAGTAGAAAACGGGGGGGGGGGGGGGGGGGGGCATTCCAATTCATGTTAGAGGAATATTTTTGGGTTGTAAATAATTAATGAAGGAGAACGCTAGTGTAATGGAGGGATAGTTAATGAAGGGGATTAGTAGATAAATCGATAGAGAGAGAAAAGAAGAGAGAGGGGCATGTGTTTAATTGTGAGAGAGAGAGAGAGAGAGAGAGAGAGAGGCGTGGAGCAGTAATGTGACAACCCGAATGTAATTATGATAAATTATATTTAAATCATGCTTATCTTATGTGATATGAATAATGTGATAGTAGTATATCTAATGCTAAGTGATTATGTTTATTATAATCATACTTTCATAAATCATGAAAGGTCGAATTATTTATAAACACAAATTTTGTTGTTTTCGGTAGAAACGTTCCTGTTAGAGACTAGTTTTGACCTTTATAACATTATAAATGACTTGAGGTGAAAACTAGATAGTTGTAGAAATGTGAGTTAGGGTTGTAACACAACAAACAGATCATCAAATGGATGCCCGAACAAAGAATTATACCGAATTTACGAATAAAGGGCAAAGTTGTCCATTCCCTTTAAGTGGTATTTTGTCTTTTATTAAACCAAATGGTTTAATTTGATTGGTTGGCTTGGGAGGCAGCCTTGGCCGACCTTATACCCTTGAAATAGCTTTATCCTTCAGCCAAAATCAGCTATGAAAGGGTTTCACCTTGAGGAAGGAGAATTAGGGAGTTTAGGAAGGAAAAGTGAGGAGAAAAGGTGTAGAAAAATTCGTGAAAATTACGTAAAAGTCCTGAAGGTAATCCTAATTGCAAATATTGTCATTTATATTATATTAACGATTTATATGATATAAATCATCATAGGTTTACGAAAGTTTCAGCCCTTTATATGTATGTATGGTTAGATGCAAGTTTATGTTAAGTTGAATGTAGAAACCCTTAAAATTGCTTTGTATTGAAACCCCTTGTATTTCTTGGCATTCGGAATTGTATATGACTCGGCTTCGACCCATTTGGTGAACTAGTCAATAGCGACTAGGATGAGATCATGCTCATTAGATGCCTTCATTGTAACTTTACCTATGATGTTGATGACCCATGTGGAAAATGTCTAGGGAGAAGTCATGTTGTACAATTCTCACAAAGGCAGATGCTATAGGTTGGAGAACTGTTGCATTTGAAACCTATTCAAACGTAAGCTCTGTAGTCCGGAACCATGGTAGTCTAGTAGTATCCCTGTCGAATGATTTTTCCAGTGAGCATATGTCCGTTCATATGGGGTCTGCATTCCCCGTTGTGGATTTTCTTCATCACTTCTTCAATGTCAGCCCCTGTGATGCAGTGTAAATGGGTTCCATCAAAGTTTCCCTTAAATAGTGCTTTATCATAGATAATGTACTGGGCGTCCAGCCTATGGAGAGTTGATCGATCTTTCTTATCCGCTCCTTAGGGATACCTATCGTGTTTGAGGAGGCACCAAATATCATAGTACCAGTAATCATATATTTCGGGTTCTTCCTTCGTGCAAAGCTCAATGTGGTAGCATTGGGTTGGTTTGTCTTGTTTCTGGACAAGGAAAGGGGCCATGGTTATTCATTTGGGCTTGTAAATCATGGAGGCTAAGGTGGCAAGGGTGTCATCCAGGTTGTTCTTTGCTCGGGGCAGATAGCGAAAGGTGATTTCTTAGAATTGGGAAGCTAGTTCTTCAAGGTGGGCATGGAAGGGTAAGCGTTTCTCATCCTTGACTTTCCATTTCATGTGTACTTGACCGATGATGAGGGGTGAATCCCCATAGACATCGACGTATCGAATTCATTTCTTGAGGTCAACTTTGAGGCCTATCGTGCATGCCTCGTATTCAGTCATGTTCTTAGTGCAGGGAAAATCCAATTTGATGGAAATGGGAGTGTTGGCGTCATCAGGGGCAATTAGGAGAATCACAATGCCATATCTTGTTTTATTGGTGGCTCCGTCAAAGAACATTTTCCATCGAGGATCTTCGTGGGAGGCGCAAAGGATATTCTTATCTGGGAATTCAGAAATCCATACATTGGCCTCTTCCATAGGGTAGTCAGGAAGGTAGTCAAGGATGGATCTTACTTTCGTGGATTTCTGTATGACATAGGTGATATCAAAGTCAGATATAAGCATCAACCAACGGGCCATTTGACTGGATAGGGTGGGCTTCTCGAGTAAGTATTTGATGGGATCTATTTTGGATACGAGTATGATAGAGAAGGTGAGCATGTAGTGCTAGAACTTTTGGGTAACCTAGACAAGAGCGACACATGTTTTTTTCAAGTCGATGTAGTTGACCTCATAACCAACCAATTTCCAACTAGCATAGTAGATGTCTTTCTCTTTGCGTGTTTCTTCAAGGTATTGGGATAGCAAAGGCCATACGACAGTATCGATCACGGTTAGGTATAGGAATCATTCGAGACATTGGTTGGATCATTTCGAAGGAGTTTGAAGATGGGTTCACAGATAGAAGTCAATTGGCTGATGAATCAACTGAAGTACTGTAATTTCCCAAGGAATCCTCAGACATATTCTCTATTTGGGGAGGTGGCATCTCAAGTATGGCTTTCAGCTTAGCAGGATCTGCTTCTATCCCTGTCTCACTAACCATGAATCCCAAGAGTTTCCCTTTGGTAACCCCGAAGACACATTTATGTGGGTTAAGCCGCATTTAGTATTATTGCAGTCGTTCAAAGAATTTCGGAGAACATGAACACGACTTTCTCTAATTTTAGGCGATAATCATATCATCCACATAGACCTCGACTTCCTTATGTATCAGATCATGCAGAATGGTTATGGCATCCCTTTGGTAGGTAGCCCCTGCATTTTTTAGACCAAATGGCATGATAGTGTAGCAAAAGGTTCCCCAAGGGGTGATGAATGCAGTTTTCTCTTGATGATCAGGGTGCATCTTGATCTGGTTATATCCGATAAACCCATCGATGAATGACTTGAGAGAACGATTGATTGTGTTGTCCACAATCATATCGATGTTGCATAGTGGGTAATCATCTTTTGGAGAGGCCTTATTCAAGTCTCAGTATTCGACACACATACGGACCTTCCCTCCTGATTTTGGCATGGGTACGATATTATCTAGCCATGTAGGATAATCAATCACACGAATGAAGCCCACATTCAGTTGCTTGACTACTTCTTCTTTAACCTTGAGTGACCATTCGGTGCGAAGCTTTCATAGCTTCTGTTTGACTGGTTTACATTCCGAGAGAGTTGTAATCTCATTCTGTGCTATCTCAGGGTCAATATCGGGAATATTATCATAGGACCATGCGAAGACATCCACGAATTCCTTCAGTAGCTCTTCGAGATGCGTGCGCTCGTGCTCATCAAGGATAACCGTTATCCTAATCTCGCACATTTGGCTACTAGAATCGATATTAATAATAACAATTTCATCTTCATTAACTTGAACGAGGTTATGTTGTTTGTTATTAACCTTATTCAGACCTGTTAAGAATTGTTCATTTGTAAAGTCATCATCATGAAGAGTTTGATTAGAATTAAGACAATTAATGTAAGGCACAACAAGATACTCAAAATCTTTATTTATTTTATTGATAGGAAAAACAACATTGAGAACCTTATCAAAGGAGGTGTTGATTACATGAGAGTGAGAGGAAACAACTAAAGGGGAAAGGGTATAAACATCAGGGTTATGTTGAATATCAGCAGGTGGCACAGGTGAAGCATGCCAGTCATATCATCATATTTGATGAGGTAGGGTGGATAAGATGATGTAGTCCCTGAGTGGATTATGCAGAGTTCCACCCCGAGTATCTGCAAGTTGAAAGAGTCCTTAGAGTCGCTGTCCTCAGAATCCCTGGCATCAGTTATGGTCTCTTCAATGAGTGGTTGTACACAGTGCTGGGAACTCTCAGCCCCCGGTTGCTGTCTTGAAAAAAGATCCCCATTCTTGGTTTCATCCTTTTGTCTAAAGGGTCATACCAAGGCTCAAGGAATTCGTAGAAGGGGATATCTTCACCCTCTTTGATGAATCTTCTGTTTAGGGAATTTTTCAGGATAGTCTTAGCATATTTTAACTTTCTCTTAAGTCGAGGTTGATAGATCAATCTGAATTCTTCTTTTGATGGTTGATAGCCCAAGGCACAGGGAGGAAAGGCCTCCTTTAACACAATAGGTTCAATTATCCCTTGTTGTCTTTGCCCTAGCCCCATACAGGACATGATGTGCATATTTTTGAATATTTGGATTACATTGACGTTTCCATGAGGATCATATTCTGGACAAACCCTAATTTTGAAGTTATTCCCTACTAGGAGTAGGAGTGGTTCGACTTAGAAGCCTGATAGCAACATATCGTTCACTCCGTATTGTATCTTGATTACCGTATTACTGGTGTTTGCATTCTTGGTGTTTCACTGTTTCCCAAGATGGTGATAACTTGTCCATTGGCGAATAACTTCAATTTTTACTGAAGGGAAGGAGACACCCCTTTGATGCTATGGAGCCAAGGTCATCCGAGCAGTAGATTAAAACAGGCTTGGATATCGATGACTTAAAATTCAACAACATGATTTATAGGTCCAGGCCCTATTGTAAGCTTGATAGATCCCATTACTTCTCGGTGGGTGTTGTCGTAGGCATGCACGGCAATATAGGTTGGAGCAAGGTTGCTCACTTTCAATCCCAAATAATTGAGGGTTCTTGATGGGCACACATTTAGAGATGATCCGTTATCGATGAGTGAGAGGGGGACAGTTTTCTCCATAACTTTGACAAAGATATTAAGAGCATGATTGTGGTTGGGACCAATCTTTGGTATCTCCTCTTAGGAAAAGGAGAGCATTCAGGTAGATGCCAAGGATCCAACTAGGTTCACTTTTCTTCTGGTGTGGTTGAGGGAGGAACTGTGGGTCCTATGAGTAGCTTGATTAGGGAATTTTGGTGTAGTTGGGAAACATGAAAAGTCCCCATAGAGTAATGTTAGCTTGAGTTTACTTTAGTTGATCAAGAACCTTACTTTATTCAAGAGTCATTTCTAGCATAGAGAGATTCTCAACACCATTGCCTTTATCGCTTACTGATTATTATAAGCTCGAATTCTGTAAGTGTCTCCCTGACCTGGTTATATGGTCCACGAAAGAGGGGAAAAATAAAAACCTTATTTCTTCATCGATATTGGGTTGCTCAGATACCTAGTTGATCTCTCCTAGCATCTCCTTGAATGATATCATTCTACATAGGTTGGCTATCAGACTAGTCTTTCTTGAATCTGGCTTCTCCTTTGATTCTTCAGAATCACCTCCCCATCCGGTGGCAACGATATTGTCTTTCCATGAAAAGTCAATACACTCTACAACTTATATGGGCCCTTCGTATAATTCCTCCCATTAGGTGGGGAAATGGAAGACTGAGGGGACTAGGTGCCCTTTTAATTTCAAAGCGTCGAAAAGCTCGAATATACTATAAATATCACTAGTCTGTCGAAATAAATCTGCCATGATCTGGACCAGGTCATCTAAGAATAACCCAATGAATCTCTGACATTCGATGGTCAACTAGGAGGGAAATTTCATCCCGAACTCTAGGAGTTGGTTCAACACTTCTGATAATTACGTATCCTTACCTCCAAAATGGGTACGAGCAATGATGTATGCTCTGGTGAGGAGTGATAAGGTTTGAACAACAAGGCTGATAGGGTGTAAGAGGAAATATGGGCATATTTGGAGAGGTTTAGGAGAGTATATGGGTATGACTAGTGATTCAATTGGCATGATTTGGATAGATGGGTTGAGTTCTGAGTCTTCTTCTAGGAAGTTGGCGTTTGTATGATTTGGGAGTGTATTATAGGTAGTGTTTAGTTTAGGATTATCTGGTGGGGCGATGATACCCCGGTCAATCAGGCTTTGGATTGTGTTTCAAAGATGGAAACATTGGTCGGTGGTATGTCCATCAGTTTGGTGATAGTAACAATGGGCATTAGGTTTTACATTCTTTAGAAGTGGATTTCATAACAAATGAGGGCCCGAGGATTTGATTAGGTTTTGATTCATGAGAGCCTGGTAGACTTTGGAGAGAGGAGCGTGAAGCTCAGTATATTCCTTCCAGATTAGGCTTGGGCAACATTCTAGTGCCCACGAAGCGACATGCTGAGAGATGTTGTTGATAGTAGAAACTGCAGTACTAGGAGATTTTTTAAACTTTTTTAGGAGCAAACTGTCCAGTGATTTTCTTGGGTTCAACTTTCGTCTTGACAAGACCTTTTTTTATTTCTACTCCTGCTTTCTGGAGGGATCAAAAGTTAGGGTAATACTTTCCTCCCATAGTTTCTCGAACATGAGATATGAATTTATTCTTCACAATGGTGACTTATTCTTCTTCAAATGGCCGATTGGTCATGGTAGCTTCTTTTTCTCTCCATCTTTCTATGAAGTTGCTGACTGATTCCCCAGGATTCTGTTTAAGTAGCTCTAAGTCACGACGAGCAACCTCTAACTCCTCGTTGTACTTGTACTGTGACATGAACTCATGGGCAACATCTTCCCAACTGCGGATTCTAGATTCTTCAAGGGATAGGAACCAATGGAGGGCCTTATCTTTCAAAGTCTGTTGGAAAATTTGAGCCTTTATTTCTTCAGAATCCCCTAGGAGAGTCATGGCTCGGTGATAGCTATAAAAATGAATAATCGGGGGTCCACTACCTCCAAACTTCTCGATATTAGGCATCTTGAATTTTTCTGGTTACCTGGATTTAGGATAAGGAGATATGTGGGTGTAGTCCATGCAGTTCCCAGAGATTCTGACCTGTTTGAATTTTTTGGTTAGCATCTTGAGGTCTTCCTTGACCTTGTTCAGTTATTCTTCTTTCGGATCAACGGTTACGGGAAAATTATCCCCGATTCGAGCAAGGTGTGGCATAGGAAGCTGGCTAGATGCGTCCCATTAGCAGGAGGGGATCGTGGGGCATGATGGTATTCTTCGAGAACCCAGATAGGCTCGAGTGCAAGCGGACCCATGGCATGAGAGAAAATAACCTCTGTAACTTCAGCGACAGGGACTTGGTTCCTTTGCATCTTATAAACCTCGATTTAAAGGTTGTAAATTTTGGGAGTGAACTGAGCCAGAACCGTTAACAAATCCGATTGTAAATTCGGCACTTGATCCGTTCTCCATAGAAAGTGGGTGAGTCTCGGACTCAGAGGAAGTAAAGGGACTGACAGAACTTTGGGGCGATTCAACTGAAGATCGAAGCCAATAAGGAGACAGGCTAAGGGTATGTGATCGACCTGAGAAGTAGGAAAATTGGAATTTATTTTTCGAGAAGAAAAAGGGAAACTTGTTATTTTTAGAGAGGGGGGAAAATATTTTTTAATTTTTGGAGAAGATAAAGATGAAAATATTTTTGGTATTTTTGATAAAAGAGGGAAAAATATTTTTGGAAACTTTTGGGAAAAAAGGGAGAGAAAAAGACTAGAGATGGGTCTCAGCGTGATTATTATGTTTATTAAGTTCTCACTTGTATTAAGTTCTCCTAAATTCAAAATGAAATGCCGGACGGGATCTGATCCTGGAAAAGTTGGGTTTGTAACATATGTATAGATATGGTTGAACTTGTAACCACGCTCACGGGAAGGGTCCCATTTTAAAATTATGCGAATATTTGGGCGGTAGGTCGACCCGGAATTTCGGTAGAGTTTCGGGTCAAAACCAGTAATCTAACATGTGTGTCCTAGGCTTGACACCTATATGCGGGCATGCATTTGGTTGGGTGAATTGGAAAGGGTTCCCCTCTTTGTCGTGACTGCCATGATATACGTCTTGCTTTTGAGGGCAATCGGTATGTGTGGACAATCCATTTGATATACCTTAGTGTATGTGAATTGCCTCACTATATACCTCGTGGAGACGGTACGTGTGAGAGAGAATTCGATATACTCGACGTACGTGAATGAGTTCCCTGCGATATACCTCCCTTCATAACTTCGGTCAAGCAGTAGGATATGGGGGAACCACTCGATATACGTTGAAGGTACTTGGCCAATGGAAGGTGAGAGTCATATCGCTTAGGCTAATTGCACCTTGACGGACCAGCGCCCATCACTAAGTGACTCTCCAATTACGGGAGAAAACTTGGTCAATAACAATGATCTTTTGTGATGTCGCGTGAATCATTCATGATTCTCTTATTAGTATCTTATGGAGAGAGTATTTTTTTTCTTGATCATGCCGAACAGGGAGAAAAGTACAAGTACAAATAGTAAAGTTATACCGATCATGGATAAATGATGTGTAAGTGATGTGTAACTATCTACAAGTGAGTGTGTGATAAGTGAGCATGGATATATACAAGTGGAGGTGTGTGTTGGTGACACCTAAGCATGGATTTCTAAGTGATGTGTGCAGCTTGTGGATATACGTGATCCTAGGTGCACGTGGTGCGAAGTGTACATTGAGAGTCTTCTATAAGTGTGTGAAATAGTAGCGTAAGAATGAGGTATATATAAATAATAAAGGAGAACATGCAAATAGGGGAATATACAAGAAAATAAAACACCCATGTAAACAGAGTCTAGACCTCTTAAAAATAATCCACAGTGGAGTCTCCACTGTGGCCATCCCGGTCAGCACGACGTTCGTTCCGGAGGGGGAAGGAAATAGGACCCCCCTCGAGGAAGAACCGCGTTGCGATCTCGCACCCTTATCTTCGAAAAGGGGGCTTCGGCCGTCGTTGGTGTGGGGTGAATGTAAAGAGATAGAGTCACCATCCTATTTTGCTCAAAACAGGCAAAAGATTATATTGCCACTTGGAGAGAGCGGCATCAAGGACAAATTGATGCATGCGAAACCAATAGATCGGAGGTCCGGGGGCTAAGTTACGAAATGGAAAGGTGTTAGGCACCCATCCCTCCCTTTCGGTCTCTCATGGGAAAATGTTAATATTTTCCTTTATCCTCGTGAACTCAATGTATGTGTTTATATAATGGAGATTGTAATCATTCGATCCATACCATGGAAAAGATAGGGTGAGGTCATCCATAGGAATATTCCAAAAATAATAACAGATGTAGAAGATAGAATATGAGCGTTCATCGAGATATCGATCACCATTGAGAAACGATAATATATGTGGGATGAGACGCGAACAAGTATGTTATATATATATATATATATATTTATGATAATTATGAAAATAAGGGATTTTGAGGATTATAAAAAATAAGAGAAATTGGAAAATTAGAAAATCAGACTCGAGTCTCGAATTTTAATTCGAGATGCCTACCTAGCCTATCAAGGCATCAAAGTCCACGTAGTTCGAATGTATAATAGGGGTGGGGTTTATCCCATAGATTTGAACAGAATTTTATTAGGTGTGTTCATGTAGAAAATGTATTTTTGGTTTTGGAAAAAGTGTGGTGGATAATTCTATTCGGAATTTACGGGTATAACCCTCTTTGATTTGTTTTTGGGTTTTTGATGAAAAATAAAGTATGTGTAATATACTAATAAAGGCGTAGATGTTAATATGTATGAACTAAAATGAAACTAGATTATGAATATAAAGTAATTTATGCAAAAACAGGAGATTTAAAAGAGGAGGAGAAGGAATTGGACCTTAATTGGAGCTTGAGCTTTGATCTTGGATGAACTCCCTTGAATGTTGATGGATGTTGATGAGAGAAAAGGATATTTTCCTAATTGGGTGTGAAAATGATGGGTATTTAGTCTTGAACGGGATTTCTCATATGGAACTTCGCTGACTTCGAGAGAATGTTGCTGAGATCACTGATGCTGATGGGTTTTTTCTATATCTTGGGAATGAGGTCATGTACCTTATTTATAGGGAAAAAAAGGGTGTCGATCGACCTACCCCGGGGGGGTGCCTATCGGCAGGTCACACTTGACACTGTGCCGATAGGCAGGGCTCAGGACCTGCCAATTAATAGTCTCGTGCGGATTTTTTTAGAAAAATAATTGTAGAGCACAAACCGTTGACCCGAATTGTGCACAGGGCATACCGTTAGAAAGGTATTTCGGAGCCCTTTGGACCGCTCCAAGGTCCAGGAGTTGACTTTGGATCAAATGTGTCTCGGAAGCGCATGTTGGTCCTTTGGACGGGAGATCACCGGATGCAAACAAATCATTCGTCCGCATGGTAAGTCAGAATCGCGCACGGGGTGGACCATTGGAAAGGTTAGGAGATGTACTTCGACATTCTAAAGAGTTTTGCTTCGTTCAAAAAGTTGACCTTGGTCAACTGGGGCCTGGAAGCGCCCGGTGATCTCTCGGAGTAAAATGGAAAGTTCATCTTCATCGTAGGTCATAATCACACACGGGGTGGTCATTAGAAAGGGTATTCCATTTCCTTAGGATATTCATTCAGTCTCATTTGAGCTTAAGAGTTGACTTGGTAAAATGGAGTCTGGGAGCGCCCGGTGGCCTCTGGATTGATTTTTGGGGGAAAACAGATCATTCGTCCGAACGGTTATGTTGTTCTGCACATGGGGTGGATCGTTGGAAAGAGGTTTTAGTGCCCTTCGAAGATTCAAAGAACTTTCACTCTAACGGTGGAGTTGATTGGGGTCAATTCAGGGCCAGGAGCGCCCGATGGCCTCTGAATCACTTTTTGGTAGTGAAGTGGTCCGTTCATCCGAACTGTTAAGCCGATTTGTGCATGGGGCGGACCTTTGGAAAGGGTATTCAGAGACCTTCATAGATTTAAAGAGATTTCACTCTAACAAAAGAGTTTATCGAAGTCAAATGGGTCTTGGGAGCACCCGATGGTCCCTAGATCGGTCCTCGGGGTGCGACCTAAGTTTACGGTGGAAAGGGGAAGTGATAGGAGTCTAAGGAGATACTTAGGGGGTCCTAGAATGTGGTGTCTACACTAATTTAACTCCCCCTTTCTCAAACATCTCTCCACTTTTAAGGAATAGATATCTCTTCCTACGAAAAAATCTATATTCCCCTACAAGGAAAGTTCTCTCCCCCTTTTTGTCATGGAATTAACAAGGAAAAGATAAGAAAATCAATAAATTATCTTGACAAATGTAATCAGGGTTGAAACTTATATACCATAATGTGACATTGAGAAAAAATTAAATTCGGATATGAACACAAGGTAATAATATATAAGGCAACAATGATAACTATGATAAGCAACAACCAAATATATATCACCTAAAATGCTAAAGAATCTATTATCCCTAACTAAAATATCCCTAACAATGTATAACATAAAGTATAACCTAAGTAAACAAATTTCCTCTCCTTTTATCCGATAACTAACTTTCTTTTGTCATAAATTGATTCTCCCCCTTAATCAAGTCTTCTCTCCCCATGGAAAACTTCTCCCTATATTAGCAAAATTGAGGAGTTTAAGAAACTGAATCAATGGGAACATAAGGAACATAGCTATAAAACATAACTAGATAAAATAATCTTGAACTGTGAAAAACAACTACATGTAACACAATAAGCATAAGGAGATTATATAAATAAGGGATATGAATCACATGGTATAACATATAAAGGAACTCATGATCAACATTGATATAATGAGCCAAATATGTAAACCATCCTCAAGATTTTAGCATAAACACTCAAAATTTACCAAACGTCAAGTTAAGCATAATGAGAAAAGGGTATAGGTTATTCAAGATACTAATTTATATATCGATACTAAACTAAAAACATAAACACAATTATAGATACGAAATGATAATACATGAGAATTCAAGTTTCTATGAAATATGTCTAAGAAAAATTCCAAAAGTGAAGCATGGGTAAAACAAAGATCAGTAACTACCAAGGATATAGGATACACTAAAATAAGATATAACAATTTATCCTAATATTCTATCAAATACGATAAAAAACAAGAATGATCAAGACAACATTTAGATGTAGCATATTTATCCCAAACATAAGAACTATGATATTAACATATATGGAAGTATTGTGTCAATATAAAACTCAATTGTAATATAATATAATCTAAAAACATGAATAAATAACATCAATTCTAAGGCCAATTAAGACTATACAAAAGGAAGTATATACCAAAATTTATTACTTAACAAATAACAATATCCCCAAACATTAGAAACCTGCAAGATATACTACATTGGGAAAACGAGAATAAGATGCAAAGAAAATGATACCAAAATCGCTTGTAGTAACTTATCTCAAATAAAGGGTTTTACATGACATAATCAACATTTATGCAATAAGAGAATAACACCAAGACCCATTTTTATAAGAAAAAAAAATATAGGCCTGATTATCGCACTTAAAAAATTTGAGTAATATGTCCAATGTTCATAATCAAGAAAAGATTATCCATAAAAGGATAATAACATGATGAGAGAATTAACCAAGAACATAAGATCATATCTCGATCCTGAAAAACAAAAATAAAGAACACCATTGAAACAATAAGAGCAATATCGAGTTAAATTAAGAATAAAAATTCAAGAAAAAAAGACTCAAATCTTCAATAGTAGTGAAAATTTCTAACACCTTTTTAGATATTTTCAACTAATGATTTTTCTCTTCCTAAATGAGCGATTTAATTAAAACCATTATTTTCACATCCTTGATGTTACTCAATTTTGGAGGAACACAAATCTTTGAAACATCACTTTATTCATTTTTTTTGCATGGGGTGGCTTTCACTCATTATTATTAAGATGGGATACTATTTCCATTTTTCAAGGGTAGTATCATACAATCAAAGATTTACCCCTAACCACATCATCTCTCATGATTCTTGACATAGAATGTATATTTTCAAGTCCTTTAAATTATGAATAAATCTCACCGTGGCCATCCCATTTCCCTTTTCGGGGGGAGGGCGTAAAGGTCTCGCTCCTTCTTCTCTAGGAACGCTTCGGACGTCATCGATGTGGGGTGATGTAAAAATATAGTGTTTCCAGCCTATTTTTCACAAAATAGGCAAAAGAACATGTCACTGAGAACGACATCAAAGATCAACTGATGCATACGAAACCAATAGTTAGAAGGTTCGGGGGCTAAGTTATGGAATGGGAAGGTGTTAGGCACCCATACCACCCTTTCGATCTCTCATGGGCTTGTGTTACTATTTTCCTTAGGGTCTCCGTGAAGTGTGTGTGTATATAAATGGAGATCGAAATTATCCAATCACATCATGGAAAAGATGGAGTGAGGTCATCTAAAGGAATGTTCCCAAAATAATATCTAGAAAATACGATGTATGCGTTTATCGAGATATTAATCATTATGTTGAAACGATAATGTATCTGGAATAAAACACCCATAAGTATCACAAATATAACATGTATTAAAATAATGTATAGATGAAAAGGATGAAAATACAAAAGTGGGAAAATTGGAAAATTAAGAAATTTGACTCTAGTCTCAAGTTTTAGCCTGAGACGCCCACATAATCTATAATGGAATCAAAGTTCACGTAGCTCATATGCGGCATAAGGGTAAGGTTTATCCCATAGAGTTGAAATGGAATTTATTATATGTGTGTGTGGAAAATGCATATTAGTTTTGAGAAATTGTGGTGGATAATCCCGTTGGAATTTATAGGCGTAACTCTATTTTCTTTATTTTAATTTTGTATATAAAATAAAGTATGTGCAATATAACTAATAAAGGATGAAGTATTAACGTGTATGAACTAAAGTAAAAATAAGATTAAGAATTTATGTAACTAATGCAAAAATACAGAAATTAAAGAGAGAGAAGGATTTTTGAACCTTATTTGGAGAATTGAGACTTGATCTTGATCTTTGATGAACTCCCTTAAATGTATTCAAACTTTCATATCTCTTTGTGTGCTTACTGGAATTGAGAAATTCCAATTGAATATGAAATTAGACTCATATATTCATATCATATCCGAAAATGAGAATTTATCTCCTTGTGGTTAGGCCGTAATGATGATTTCAAGTTGGTACATGGTTGTTGTTTGTATACTTGATTTCGGTATACCCTAAGTTTAGTCAAGCTTTTGAAATAGAAAATGAAGTCATAAAATTATGAAACTTTAATTCTGTACTATTAAGTATGTTTACTGAAAATGGGTTGAAAATCATGGAAAGTTATACTGTAGAAAAATTATGAAAATTCTGGGAATTCGAAGGAACAATAGAGACGCTTGTAGAGAAGATTTCTTGTGTTGTAGAGAAATGGTCATAACTTACCCTAGGAAGCTTGAAAAATTACACCGTCACTTGTACTGGATAATATATTCATATATGTTTTCATATTGATAAGTTTTGACCCCTGTATTTAGACACTTTAGGAATATAGGATGGTTAAGTATGTATGACAATAATTCCAGGCCATACTGGGTACCCCTTGAATGAATGTTTGTATTTCGTCCTTACAAAGGGTAATTTGAGTACATGTTTAATGTGTATATACATTGAGGAGTATAATTTCATGTTTACTTGACTTTGGTTATAAATTCCTCATAAGGTATTTCCTACGGTTGAATGTCCGTAACTTTATCAATATGTATATCATTGTTTTGCCTTTACCTATGTTTTATGGAATGTGAATTAATTGGAATTATATTGTTGATGTATAGTCATGGAAAGTTACATAATTATGTTGGATAATATTTATGATTGAGGTTCAGTATTGATTTAGTTGGATTGATAGGTGTAAGGTCTAATCAACCCAGTTCAGCTCCACCAGAAGAAAATGTGAATACATAGTTGTCAACCAAGGTGAGTGTACTCACTGGAAATAGATATTTGTATCGTATTGTTGATATGATCAAAATATAATGAATATGAAATTGTTCATTTCGGTTTACCGAAATGGGAGGTTACTCCCCGACCCGGAATGCTGGAGATTTGTCTATTAATGACAAGGGTTACTCCTCGACCAGGAATGGGGGAGAATTGTCTATTTAGACAGGATATGTGAATCATGATTCGGAAAACTTGGTCATTCATTATGAATGAACCAGATAAGTTAATATATAATTATATGGACATGATTTATTGCATTTAAATTTATGCAGTAGTATAGTAGTGATGCATTCATTGGGCTATTTTGCTCATGGTTCCTATGTTCACATTTTTCAGGTAACGCGATGTCATTGCCAAATCTAGGAAGTCGGGTTAGGTTAGACAGGAATGGGAGAAACAAACATTTTATTTAAATGTAAATGATGTAATTAAGTTAAATTTTCCTTCAAGCAAGTTTGTATAAGTGTGACTACTCTGATGTTGTAAAAAGGTTTTCAGATATAAGGATTTACAATGATGACTCTGAAATTAAAACTCTTGTTTATGATTTGGTTAAATTAATCATGGTTTGACTCACTTTGACTTTCAAACTAAATTATAAGTAACTGGGTTGCGGTGTGTCAGCTTTTGGTATCAGAGCCTAGGTTTTTGAGGTTTTGGAGTGAGAAGAGTCTAGATTTGGCAGTGAATTTCAGAAATATATTTTATTTGATACTAACGATCATGTTAGGAAAGATATGTATATCTTCATGTTGTTATATCTTTGATTCATTTCAGATATAAGAGAATGAAACGAGGGAATGTGAATGTGGGAATAGAAGACGAGGCTTCAAATATGGCAGCAGAAGCGGAGATTGAGCAACCTGTTCATGGAAATGTAGAACCCGAGCAGGAACAATTGACAGACATGCAAAAAATAGCGCGTGCTATGACTCTAATGTCAGAGCAACAAGCTAGATTTATGGCTCATGTGGAAGAACAACATACCAGGCAACTGGAGGCACAAGCCTTGGCTAGGGCTGAGGAGGTGATACACCGAGAAGAAATGAGTACTTCACATGAAAAATTTATTAAGATGAACCCACCCTCATTTGAAGGAGCAGTTGATCCAGCAGAGGCAGAAGAATGGGTTAAAGAGATTGAACTTATTTTCGGGGTGATGAGAATGCATAAAAATCAACAAGTGATCTTGGCGACGTATATGCTGAAAGGAGAAGCTAAATATTGATGGGATGCCACCAAACATTTGTTGATTACTCCAGGAGGTGGTAATGTAATCTCATGGGATTCTTTTGTTAAAGCCTTGTATGATAAGTATTTTCCTCCGATGTCTCGAAAACAAAAGGAGAAAGAATATTTCTTGTTGAATCAGGGAAGCTTGACTGTTAGGGAATATGAAGCCAAACTTACAGCCTTATCTCGATTTTCTTTGAGGTTTATCCGGAATGAGGAAGACATCTGTAGCCGATTTCTTGACGGACTTGAGTTAGTTATTAAATCAAGGTTGTCGGCTTTAGAGATTGTTAATTATTCAGCCTTGGTCAATACATCCCTACTGGTAGAAAATGACGTGAATGAAGCAAGAGGAAATCGAGAACGAGGTGTAAAGAGAAGCAGATTCAATCCAAGTTATCAAAAAGGTAGTGATACAGAATATTCAAGACTTGGAGGTCAGAAATTTCAGCATGGTAGAGGTATGGGAGGTGGTTCGCAGAAGGGTGAGGCTAGTAGTGGAAGAGGCTCAGGAGCTTCAGCGCAAGGAGATTCGAATGTTTGTTTCTTTTGTGGTACATCGAGCCATATAAAAAGAAATTGCCCAAAGTTACAGAATATAGAATGTTTTAACTGTCATCAGAAGGGCCATCTGAGAAAGAATTGTCCTATGCTATCTAGAGCAGTTTTAGTTAGTAGTGTGGGGCCTCATAAAGGATCATCTCCATGGAATTCAACCATGGTAAGGGATACAGGACAAGCAAGTGGATCGAAGGCAGGAGGAAGAGTGTTTGCGATGACATTGTAAGATGCCCATGCTACACCTGAAGTGGTTACAGGTAAACTTTTTATTGCAAATAAAGATCTATATGCACTCATCGATCCTGGATCTACGCATTCATTTGTGGCATTACATATTATGTAATATTTGGGTAGACCATGTTCATTCCTCAATTGTGCCTTATATATTTCTACCCCAATGGAAAGTGTAATTCTAGTTGAGCATGTTTGTAAAGATTGTGTCTTACGAATGGGTGAGCGAGATTTCTATGTTGATTTGATACCGTTGGCCATTCGGGATTTTGATATTATATTGGGGATGGATTGGTTATCATCGTATCATGCTTCCATTGATTGTTTTCGAAAAGAAGTTACATTTCATCTTCCTGGTGAACCCGAGTTCCAGTTTACAGGGGAAAGGAATGTTGTCCCTAATTGTCTTATCTCAGTAATAAAGAGCAGAAAGTTATTGAGTAAGGGTTGTACGGGGTATTTAGCGTATGTGGTTGATGTTAGTAAGGAAGCACTTAAAGTTGAAGATATACCAATGGTTAGAGAATTTTCTGATGTCTTCCCATAGGAATTGCTAGGACTGCCACCCGATAGGGAAGTAGAGTTTTCCATTGAATTAATTCCAGGTACTGGTCTGATTTACCTTGCTCCTTATAGAATGTCACCAACAGAGTTGAAGGAATTGAAAGTGAAATTATAAGATCTGATAAGCAGAGGGTTCATTCAGCCTAGTGTTTCGCCATGGGGAGCCCCAGTGTTATTTGTGAAAAAGAAAGATGGGACAATGCGATTATGTATTGATTATCGACAGTTGAATAAGGTGACCATTAGAAATAAGTACCCTCTACCTCGTATAGATGACTTGTTTGACCAATTACAGGGGGGCACAGTATTTTCGAAGATTGATTTTAGATCGGGTTACCTCCAATTGAAGGTAAAGGATAGTGATATTTCCAAAACAGCTTTTCGAACTCGATATGGGCACTATGAGTTTTTGGTGATGCCATTTGGATTAACTAATGCTCCAACAGTTTTTATGGATTTGATGAACCGAGTGTTCCACCCTTTTATTGATTTATTTGTGATTTTATTCATAGACGATGTGTTGATTTACTCGCGTAGCATGGAGGAACATAAGAAACATTTGAGACTTGTATTGCGGATTTTGAGAGAGAAGAAATTATTTGCTAAATTCAGCTAGTGTGAGTTTTGGTTGAATGAAATTGTGTTTTTAGGGCACGTGGTCTCGAGAAATGGGATTTATGTTGATCTAAAGAAGGTGGAAGCAATTATTGAATGGGAAAGTCCTAAGAATGTGACAGAAATTAGGAGTTTCCTAGGATTGGCAGGTTACTATCGCAGATTCATTAAGGAATTTTCAGTAATAGCATTACCATTGACAAAGTTGACTCATAAAGAAGTGAAGTTTGTATGGGATGAAGAATGCTAGAGGAGTTTTAAAGAATTAAAGAATCGGTTGGTTTCAACCCCTATACTTAATATTCCATGTGGGAATGAGTCTTTTGTGATCTATACAAACGCTTCATTTCAGGGGTTACGATGTGTTCTTATGCAGAATGGGAAGGTAATAGCATATGCTTCCAGACAATTAAAGATGCATGAACGAAATTACCCTACACATGATTTGGAGCTAACAGCCATTGTTTTTGCTTTAAAGTTGTGGATACATTACTTGTATGGAGAAACTTGTGAGATATTTACAGATCATCAAAGTTTGAAATACTTGTTTACACAGAAAGAACTGAATTTGAGACAGAGGCGTTGGATAGAGCTGATTAAAGACTATGATTGTACCATCCATCATCATCTTGGGAAGGCCAATGTAGTAGCAGATGCTTTGAGTCAAAAATCATTAGGGATTCTTGGTTGCATACGGTGTTCCTGTGTTGGAAATATTCTTGACTTGGCATCGATGGGGATTGAATTGAAGTTTTCAAAAAGTTGAGGATTATTAG
Organism: Sambucus nigra; assembly: GCA_949130495.1. Classification (NCBI taxonomy): domain Eukaryota; kingdom Viridiplantae; phylum Streptophyta; class Magnoliopsida; order Dipsacales; family Adoxaceae; genus Sambucus; species Sambucus nigra. Next base: position 391,789,870 of record OX422219.1, read on the forward strand.
CACATGTCAGTGAGACCTATATTGGCCGAACGCATACGAAATTTGCAGACCAGTGATCCATTCCTTGAGAAGAAGAAACAAGAAGTTCGGGATGGCAAAGAGAGTGACTTTGAAATTAAGAATGATGAATCGTTGTGTTATAAAAATAGGATTTGTGTACCGAATGATCCACCCTTAAAGAAGGATATATTAGAAGAGGCACATAGTTCTATTTACTCTATGCATTAGGGAGGTACCAAAATGTATAGATATTTGAAAGGGTATTACTGGTGGAATAATATGAAACTTGAGATTGCAGAGTTCGTAGCTAAATGTTTAGTTTTCCAGCAAGTAAAGGCAGAGCATCAGAAGCTGGCGGGATTATTACAGTCATTGCCTATTCCGGAATGGAAGTGGGAGCATATAATGATGGACTTTGTTATAGGATTACCCCGGTCACCAAAGGGGCATGATTCTATTTGGGTGATTGTAGATCGATTGACGAAGTCGGCCCATTTTCTTCCAGTTAAGACCACCTACACTGTTGACAAGTATGCACGTATGTACGTGGACAAGATTATCCGTTTACATGGGGAACCAGTGTCAATTGTATTAGATAGAGATCCAACATTCACTTCTAAGTTTTGGCCTTGTTTACAGAATGCCATGGGCACAAGTTTGAAGTTCAGCACTGCATTTCATCCACAAACCGATGGGTAATCTGAAAGGACGATTCAAATATTAGAAGACATGTTACGAGCTTGTGTATTTGACTTCAAAGGTAGTTGGGATGATCATTTGCCATTGATGGAATTCTCGTATAATAATAGTTATCAGTCCACCATTGGTATGGCTCCTTATGAAGCTTTATATGGGAGGAGATGTAGGACGCCTTTGTGTTAGGATGAAGTAGGTGAAAGGAAAATTTTGGGTCCGGAATTGATAGATATAACAAATGAAAAGATCAAAATGATTCAGGAACGGATAAAGATAGCGCAAAGCAGACAGAAATTTATGCAGATAAGAGGAATCATCCATTGGAATTTCAAAAGGGGGATTTTGTATTCCTACGTATTTCACCATGGAAAGGCGTCATGAGGTTTGGGAAAAAGGGGAAACTAAGTCCAAGATACATTGGACCATATGAGGTGTTGGAAAGAATTGGGAACCTCGCATATAGATTAGCATTACCTCCAGATTTATCCCATTTGCATGATGTGTTTCACGTATCGATGCTTCGTAAGTATTTGGCGGATCCATCTCATCAGTTGAAAACTCAACCAATTGAACTGAAGGAAGACTTGTCGTACATCGAGGAACTATTGGAAATTATTGATCGTAAGGAGCAGGTATTGAGGAATAAAGTTATTCACTTTGTTAAAGTTATGTGGATGAGCCATCGAGTTAAATAAGCAACTTGGGAAACGGAGGATAGCATGAAGAAACCGTATCCCCATTTGTTTGGTAAGTGACCTTTATATAAAATTTCGGGGACGAAATTTTCTAAGGGGGGGAAGTTGTGACAACCCGAATATAATTATGATAAATTATATTTAAATCATGCTTATATTATGTTATATTAATAATGTGATATTATTATATCTAATGTTAAGTGATTATGTTTATTATAATCCTACTTTCATAAATCATGAAAGGTCGAATTATTTGCAAACACAAATTTTGTTATTTTCGGTAGAAATGTTCCTGTTAGAGACTAGTTTTGACCTTTATAACATTATAAATGGCTTGAGGTGAAAACTATATAGTTGTATACATGTGAGTTAGGGTTGTAATGAAACAAACGTATCATCAAATGGATGCCCGAGTAAAGAGTTATACCGAATTTACGAACAAAGGGCAAAGTTGTCCATTCCCTTTAAGTGGTATTTTGTCTTTTATTAAACTAAATGGATTAATTTGATTGGTTGGATTGGGAGGCAGACTTGGCCGACCTTATAACCTTTAAATAGCTTTATCCTTCATCCATGAAAGGGTTTCACCTTGAGGAAGGAGAATTAGGGAGTTAAGGAAGGAAAAGTGAGGAGAAAAGGTGTAGAAAAATCCGTGGAAATTATGTAAAAGTCCCGAAAGTAATCCTAATTGAAAATCTTGTCATTTATCTTATATTACTGATTTATATGATATAAATCATCATAGGTTTACGAAAGTTTCAGCCCTTTATATGTATGTATGGTTAGATGCAAGTTTATGTTAAGTTGAATATAGAAACCCTTAAAATTGCTTTGTATTAAAACCCCTTGCATTCAAACTTGCATATCTCTTTGTGTGCTTACTGGAATTGAGAAATTCTAATTGGATATGAAATTAGACTCATATATTCATATCATATCCGAAAATTAGAATTTATCTCCTTGTGGTTAGGCCGTAATGATGATTTCAAGTTGGTACATGGTTGCTGTTTGTATACTTGATTTCGGTATGCCCTAAGTTTAGTCGAGCTTTTGAGATAGAAAATGAAGTCAAAAAATTATGAAACTTTAATTCTGTAATATTAAGTATGTTTACTGAAAATGGGTTGAAAATCATGGAAAGTTATGCTGTAGAAAAATTATAAAAATTTTGGGAATTCGAAGGAACAATAGAGAAGCTTGTAGGGCAGATTTCTTATGTTGTAGAGAAATGGTCATAACTTGCCCTAGGAAGCTTGAAAAATTACACCTTCACTTGTACTGGATAATATATTGATATATGTTTTCATATTGATAAGGTTGGACCTCTGTATTTCTACAATTTAGGAATATAGGATGGTTAAGTATGTAAGACAATAATTTCAGGTCATACTGGGTACCCCTTGAATGAATGTTTGTATTTCGTCCTTACAAAGGGTACTTTGAGTACATGTTTCATGTGTATATAAATTAAGGAGTATAATTTCATGTTTACTTGACTTTGGTTATAAATTCCTCATAAGGTATTTCCTACGGTTGAATGTCCGTAACTTTATCAACATGTATATCATTGTTTTGCCTTTACCTATGTTTTATGGAATGTGACTTAATTGGAATTATATTGTTGATGTATAGTCATGGAAAGTTACATAATTATGTTGGATAATATTTATGATTGTGGTTTAGTACTGATTTAGTTGGATTGACAGGTGTAAGGTCTAATCAACCCAGTTCAGCTCCACCAGAAGAAAACGTGAATACATAGTTGTCAACCAAGGTGAGTGTACTCACTGGAAAGAGATATTTGTATCGTGTTGTTGATATGATCAAAATATAATGAATATGAAATTGTTCATTTCGGTTTACCGAAATGGGAGGTTACCCCCCGACCCGGAATGGGGGAGATTTGTCTATTAATGATAAGGGGTTACTCCTCGACCAGGAATGGGGGAGAATTGTCTATTTAGACAGGATATATCGATCATGATTCGGAAAAGTTGGTCATTCATTATGAATGAGCCGGATAAGTTAATACATAGTTATATGGACATGATTTATTTCATTTAAATTTATGCAGTAGTATAGTAGTGATGCATTCACTGGGCTATTTTGCTCATGGTTCCTATGTTCACATTTTTCATGTAACGCGATGTCACTGCCAAATCTAGGAAGTCGGGTTGGGTTAGCTAGGATTGGGAGAAACAAACATTTTGTTTAAATGTAAATGATGTAATTAAGTTAAATTTTCCTTCAAGCAAGTTTGTATAAGTGTGACTACTCTGATGTTGTAAAAAGGTTTTCAGATATAAGGATTTACAATGATGACTCCGAAATTAAAACTGTTGTTTATGGTTTGGTTAAATTAATCATGGTTTGACTCACTTTGACTTTCAAACTTAATTATAAGTAACTGGGTTGGGGTGTGTCAAGTAAAGCCTCATTAACATCTAATACTATCGTATTAGAGGTATAATAAGGATATATTTCCATTTATAAGTGTGGATAGAGTTACAATGATTAATGCAGTTATAGTTACAGCTGCATATACATTAAGAAGTGTAACTGTATCTATATTAATAAATGTAACGGTATCATCTTGACTTATCATTAATTAATTAAAAGAATTTATGGGTTTAAGATACCGACAAATTGTCGCTTGTACTGATCATATATAAATAGACTTTTAAGGATTTTATTAGCTAATAACTCTAGTTTTTAGCGCATAACATCTAATTTAAGAATGATTAAAGAAGGAGTGAAATTCCTAATATAGGAGTGCTTAAGTATAAACTTGTGAATTTAAGGCTCCACATAGGTGAGTCGTAGACCTTATTGCCCTTGCCATTCTGAGTCTTCATGCCATCAGAGCTTGACATTCCTCTAAGGTCTTGTTTTATTGATTGTGAAATATGTAACATAGGTTTAAGGAAAATAGTGATAAGTATTTTTTTTATTTTTTATAATTAATATATGTTTATTGTGTTGTTTAAAATTTACATTATTAAAACATATAAAAAGCTACTTTGAATCAATAAGAATGTTTTTCACCGCCAAAAAAAGGAAACTAAATAAAAATGCATTTAAACTTATGTTAAAAACATAATTTATGTTTATATTGTAGTATATTACTGGTTGTTTCTAGTGTAAGATTAGTAATATTAGTAGTCCAATTTTACTTTTTATTTTGAGTAATATTAACTATACTCTTTTCAGTAATTTTTTTTTGTTACCCAGTTGATGTGTCAAATACACATTGACTGGTGTATGTAATGGGATCACGTAAATTATAATACCAATCAGTATATATTAGACACATCGGCTGAATAACAAAATTCAACTCAACAAAACAAAACGAAATAACAAAAAAGTCACAAAAAAAGTATACGTAATGTTACCTTTAATATTTTGAAACTTGTGACAAGAAAATATTTAGGAAATTCTTAATGAAAGAAAGAGATGTGTCTAAATCACTAATCACATAATGGAAAAGATTACGGAGTCCAGGGTATATTCTATTTTTTTTCCTTACTTTTTGAAACGGCAGTATCTTAAACGTTTTTTTAGATATTTGTACATAATTAGTTTGTTAGTTAATTAGTAGTTAGCTAGTATTTATGTTTATTAGTTAGTTGTTAGCTGGTAATTATTCACTCTTACTGTATAACTAACTCTTGTAACTAGCTTGTTTCTATATTGCTATATATAGTAGTATATTGTAACCATTTGGGTAATATATGAATATAAACCTTTTTCTATATTAAGTCAATATGGTATCAGAGCTAAAAGCTTTTATTTTTCTCCAAATTCGTCATTTTTTTCTTTCCTTCAATCATGAGTTCCTCTAAAAATATAATACCTCCATCATCAATTGGCAGTTCCGCCATTGATGAACTATACATCCCTTACTTTCTTCATCATTCTGATAGCCCAGGCCTTGTTCTTGTCTCAGAACAATTGACTGGTGATATAATTGTGGCTCCTGGAGTCATGCAATGATAATTGAACTTTATGTCAAGAATAAGATAGGTTTCATTGATGGATCACTTACCAAACCTAAAGGTAATGATCTTAATCTTCTTAGCATTGTTATTTCATGGATCTTGAATTTTATTTCTAAAGGAGTTTCTACTAGTATCATTTACTCAATGTTTGCCTATGAGATATGGTTGGATCTCAAGGATCACTTACAACAGAGAAATGGACCTAGAATTTTTCAATTACATCGTGAATTGATGAATCTCATTCAAGATCAATAATCTATGAGTGTTTATTTCACTAAATTGAAAATAATTTGGGAAGAATTAAACAACTATAGACCAATTTGTACTTGTGGAAAGTGCAGATATGGTGAAGTTAATGATCTCAATTCTCTTCATAAAATGGAATACATCATGTCATTTCTCATTGGATTACATGATTCTTTTTCTGATATTCGTGGTCAAATTCCTCTCGTGGACCCTCTACCACCTATTAACAAGGTGTTTTCTCTTGTGTCTCAAGAACATGAAAGAAAGGTTGGTGTCCATGTTAACACTAGTGTTGATTTAACAAACACTATGGCATTTGTTGCTAAAAATGATAATTCCAAAAGTGTCAATGGAACTTATCATTCCAATAATCATGGTGGACACAAAGGGGCCTAAAATAATTCGGGACATTTCAGTTCTAGAAATTACAAAGGACAGAAGAAAGATAGACCCTATTTCATATATTTCAAGTTACATGGGCATACAATTGAAAAATGTTATAAGCTCCCTGGATATCCCCCTGGATTACAATCAAGACATAGGGATGAATATTCATTCTCTCACCATGTTGTTACCATCAATCAAGTTTCAAACCATCCACGCATAAACTCTGAGGTCCAATCTGATCATCAAAAGCAATGTTGTAAGTTTCTTTCAAAATATCAATAATGATCAATACCAGTAGTTGATGTCCATGCTGTCCAATCACCTTGCTATCTCTTTGACACTGAGAATCCATCTAATTCTTATACCATAGGTATATGTTTCTCAGTATCTTTAAATCCCATCTTTCTATCTATTAAATAATATCCTATCTTTCTATCTATTCAATATTGGATAGTTTATTTAAGAGCCACTCAACAGATTTGTTCAAATACTAATGCATTTCTATCCTTAAGACACATTCAGAATTTATGTGTAACCTTACCTGATCATACTCAAATACTAGTTAGTTTTCATGGTGATATTAAACTCAACTCCACGTTAACTCTCAAGAATGTTCTTTATGTTCCATAATTTAAATTTAACCTTCTATCTGTTAGTGTTCTTACCAAAGATTCGAAGCTCACTATTAGATTTCTTCCTGATTCCTTTATTATTTAGGATCTCAACAAGAGAATGATTGGAAATGGTGAAATCTTTGAAGGCCTCTTTGTGATCCAAATTGATGACTCCTCAACTCACACATCCATGACTTCTACCCTTAATTCACTTCTTGCAAATAATGTGTCGGCCAACACTTGGCACAACAGACTTAGTCATTATTATTTTGGAAGATTGAATGTCTTACAAGACAAGCTATGTTGTGATGTTACCAAGTATAATAAAGAGATACCTTGTTACGTTTGTCCATTAGCTAAGCAAAGAATATTATTCTTTAATTCTAATAACCACTTAGTTTATTCCCCTTTGGTTTGATTCATTGTGACATATGGTCCCCTCATCACATTTTATCACATTCTGGTTATCAGTATTTATTTATTATTGTAGATAATTACAGTAGATTTACATGGATTTTTCTACTCAAACAAAAGTCAGATGTTAATCTCATTATCCCAAAAATCTTCAACATGGTTGCCACTCAATTCAAAACTACCATTAAAGTGTCTAAATCTGATAATGCTCCAGAATTAATTTTTAAAGAATTTTTTCAAGAAAAAGGAGTCTTACATCAATTTTTATATGTCAAAAGACCTCAACAAAACTTTGTTGTAGAAAGAAAGCACCAACCTCTACTCAACGTGTCTCGAGCACTCTAGTTTCAATTAGGAACTCCTATTTCTTTTTGGTCTCAATGTTTCCTTACTACTATTTTTCTCATAAATAAAACACCTTCTCCTTTACTTCAACATAAAGCACCTTATGAACTTTTGTACAACCTTGTTCTGATTACTCTCACTTTCGAGTCTTTAGCTACCTTTTATTTGGATCCACTTTCACAACTCATAGAACAAAATTCCAGCCTAGATCTCAAAATTATGTATCTCTAGGTTATACTCCAGGCATCAAAGGCTACAGACTATATGATCTATCTTCTAAGAAAATTTTCATCTCTAGAGATGTTCTCTTTTATAAAAATGTCTTCCCATTTCATGCTATTATTCCTTTAGACATTCTCATTGATCATTTTCCTAATTTTGTACTACCAAATCCATCTCTTATGACTCATATTCCACCTCATTCTTCTGTTTATTTTAATAGCACTGCACCGAATACTTATGATATTCCAAATGACTACCATATGATCCCTACTATAAGTCCTTCTTCCTCTCCTCTTAATCCTCTTATTCGTAGATTATCTAAAATAATACATCCACCTTCTTATCTTCATGACTTTCATTGTAATGTATTAACTGACAATCCTTCAACTGTTTTATCTACCCTCTATCCTATTTCTGACCACATTTCATATAATTCTCTATTCCTTTTTATAAGAACTTTGTCATGACAATTTTTAGCCAGTTTGAACCTCAATTTTACCATCAAGCAGTTTTCCTCAATGGAGGATAACTATGAACACTGAATTATAATCTTTGGAAGCAAACAACATAGGGTCTATTGTTCCTTTTCCAAAGGTAAAACATTACATTAGATGGAAATTGAATTACAAAGTCAAATATGATTCATATGGCCTTATAGAAAGATATAAAACCAAGTCAGTGGCAGAAGGTTATATTCAACAAGAAGGCCTTAATTATATTGAAACATTTTCTCCTCTGGCCAAACTAAGGACATTCAAAGTCCTTTTGGATATAGCTGATACTCAACATTGGCATCTTGTTAAACTTGATGTGAATAATGCATTTCTTAGTGAGGATTTATTTAAGGAAGTATACACAGACTTACCTCTTGGATATGTAAGACATGGAGAGCTTTCATACCTCCAAGCACCTTTAGTTTGCAAACTCCATAAATCCATTTATGGTCTCAACCAAGCTTCAAGACAATGGTATTCAAAATTTTCTTAACCCCTAATTGCATTTGGATTCACTCAATCCAAATATAATTGTTCTTTCGACACCAAAGGTTCAGGATCTTCATTCATAGATCTACTTGTATAGGCAGATGACATAATCTTCATTGGTTCTAATTCTCATCTCATTTCATCTTTAAAGATATTCCTTTATACATAATTCAAACTCAATGATCTCGTTCCTTAAAATACTTTCTTGGACTTAAAATTTCCATATCTGATAAAGGTATTTTATTATCCTAAAGAAGCTACACTCTCCAACTACTTGAAGACACATGATACCTGGCTTGTAAACCAACCACTACTCCTATATACCCCAAACTCCAACTCAACAATCATGAGGTTGATCTACTTGATGATATTTCTGAATATAGAAGACTCATTGGTAGACTGATATATTTTACTCTTTTAAGAGCAGATATCACATTTACTGTTCGCAAATTAAGTCAATATTTGAAATCCACCCTTAGCCTAGATTGCCTCATCTTCAGTTTGTTCATAACCCTCTTCAATATTTGAAATCTACCCCTAGTTAAGGCTTACTTTTCTCTTCATCATCATGTCTTCAACTCAAGTCTTTCTCTGATGCTGATTGGGGAGCATGCAAGGACACTTAAACACCGGTCACTGGGTTTTGCATATCTATTGGTGATTCTTAAGTCTCTTAGAAAGCAAAGAAGCAATCTAATGTATCCCGTTCTTCTACTGAAGCTGAATATTGAGCTTTAGCTTTTACTGCAAGTGAGTTAGTTTGGTTCCAACAACTTCTCAAGGACTTTCATATAGATTCATCTTCTCCCGACCTTCTCTTTTGTAACAACTAAGCTGCATTCCACATTATTTTTAATCATGCATTTCATGAAAGAATCAAACAGATTGAAATTGATTTCTATTTTTTTTCGAGACAAAGTCAATCTAGGATCTATCAAACTCAGGCCTATCTGAACTTAACACCAACTCTCTGATGTCTTTAAAAAGCCTTACCAACTTCTTTTTTATTTCCACTCCTTTCCAAGATGGCTGTAAAAAACAATTACAGTCCATCTTGAGGGGGAGTTTTAGATGTTTGTATATAATTAGTTTGTTAATTAGTTAGTAGTTATTTGGTAGTTATGTTTGTTAATTAGTTAGTAGTTAGATGGTAGTTATTCACTCTTACCGTATAACTAATTCTTGTAAATAACTTATTTCTAGACTGCTATATATGACATCATCTTATAACCATTTGGGTAATATATGAATGTAAACCTTCTTCCCTATTAAGTCAATACTTTTACAACATACGTGATGATAATAGATATCTCGAAAATTATAATAAGAAGTATAGGATAGCCAATTGTATCTTTATTCCACTTCACTGTGTCAATCTCTCATCTCAAATGTTCCATATCAAATGTCCCACCTTATTAATTACACTTACCCCTTTTAAATTTATCTCCATGTTTAATTTACCACCCGAATTTTCATTTTTCTTTCACTTAACTCCCTAAAATTTAAAACAGCTTCAGATAACACCCGAATAGTAACACCATTATTTTTTTGGATGGAAGATATCTCATGTACTTGGCATGTGAGGGTATTTTTGTTTATTCTAATATAAAATATTTTTTATATATAAACACTCTATTAAGGATAAAAGAGTAAACATACTCAGATCCTATAATGTCTCTCCCTCTTCCTGCATCCATGGCTACCTCACCCACCCATCCATGATTAACCTACTCTCTCTACCTGGTTTCTCTATCTCTACACATGCCCACCCCTCTTCATTTCTCTCTCTCCACCAACAGGCACACCCCTCTCTCTCGTCTCTCTGTCTCCACCCATGGTCACCTCTCTCTCTCTCTCTCGATTCTCTTGTCTCTCCAAACATTTTGTTTAGATCCGGTGGCGGTGGAAGGATAGTGGTGGCGGAGGGGTGGTTAGGAATTCGATTTTCAGCTATTATCTTGGCTATCTCTGATCTGGTGGTGATGAAAGGTTATAAAATCATTTTTAAGAAGGATTTGTAGTTTATCTTATTGGTGGATTTTTAGACATTAAATCTTATTGATTGCAACAAGATTTTTTTTATAACTTTCCACCTCTAGATTTATTTTCCATTTCAAAGTGGTTTTTAGATCTCGTAAATGAGATATTTTTAATAATTTTTTTTTGTAATTTTCATATTTTTTTGGTAATAATCTGATTTTAAAAAATAACTTTTTTTGTAATTTTTTATGGTTAGTTTTTTTTATTCCTAAAAAAAATTCTGATTTTTCAAGGTAACATTTAGAGAAATTTTATATTCATATTTTTAAATATATTTTAATTTAAAAAAATATATATTTTCATTTTTTCAAAGTTCTTTATTTTTATCCTATTTTTAAAATTTTCCAGTTTTTTACATATTTTTTCTCTAATTTTAGAATTTTTAAGTATATTTATTATAATTTCCAAATGTTTTAAATTGTTTTTCCTTATTTTCATTTTCAATATTTTTAAAATTAAATTTATGTAATTTTTACCATTTCAAAATATATTTTTGTAATATCTGAATGTCTTATATTATTTTTATAATTTCCATATTTTTTAAAAGTTTTACAGAATTTTCAAGATTTTTTAAATTGATATTTCGTATATTCCAAAAAAAAAAATGATTTTGTTGTCTTAATAAATTTTTTGTTGTGACAAAAATGCCCTCATGCGCTAAGCACATATCCCATTTTCTGTCCAACAAATTAAAGTTGTTAGTGTTATGGTGTTATGGTGTTACTTGAACCTTAGTCAGATTTAGAGTGAGAGGTAATTTTAACTTTTAAGCATGAAAAGGCAAACATAGTCATTAGACTCTTCATCTGTTAAAATTATAAATAGTACTAGGTACCTCTAAACTCTAAATGCTTAAAATTCAGACTTAAGAATAAAATAACATACAACCCTCAAACTCTCCCATTGCAATTTTTATGTATTTTTATTTTAATGATTTACAAGCACACAATTGATTGTCAAGGATAATTATTTATGATAAAATAACTGATTGGGAAAAAAAGCAAAAGGTGCATTTAAAATGAAAAGTATAATTTAAATTAGTTGAGAGTAAAAGTACAAGCTAAAGGCAAAAAGGACAAGAATCCTTTTATCAATTAGTGTTATATCGACAAAATACATATCTCACATCCCCAACCCATAAATCGTTTAAAGTGATGGACGAATGTCTCTAGTAAATTCAAAAAGTAAGGTTAGGTTCACTTTTAATTATTTTATAGTGTTATTCACATTTCATTTTTCATTTTCATTCTTCCACAAAAAATTCCTACAATAAAAATCATATATTCGTCACTAATTTCCCCACACGTCTAGCCATGTATGAAAAAAATATGTGGAGATGAATCTAGTAAAATATGGTGTAAACAATCCTTGAACGTGACCAAGAGGAATTGTCACAGTCAAGGACCGTGACAACACCCATTTGTTACAATCATTTTTACACTGAGGATAGCAGTCACTAAGTGGTGTGACCAAACCTTCTCATAGTTAAGGGTCGTGACAACACACGACTTGTCACAAACCCGCCACAATACTAGATCGTGACAAGACTGCTTTATCACGGTCTTGTCACGGTTAAGGATCGTGACAATAAAAAAGTTTATCACTATCCTTGACCATGTCATGACCTAACTCTTGCCACGACTTTTTCACCGTCAAGGACCGTGACAAAATTATAGACTAGGAAAAAAATAATTCTTGACCAATAGCTAACCTGCTTAAAAATGACTTGTATTTGTCCAAACCAAACAACAACACAATCCGAAATACACAATTCACAATATAATATAGCATAACAAAGAAATCAAAACAAAATAGGCTAATTACATATATCAAACCAAATTACACATAATTCAAATTAATTACATTGAAACTAAAACACCATAAGTTTAATTATATTTACTCAATTTTTATCAAATTTAATTCCTATAAAATCTTTATAAGGCTCGAGGAGAAATGTCGGCCAAACGATGTACGCATCCAACGTGTCATTGATATGACGAACACCGAATTATTTGTCCAACCACAATAACTGGTTCCCTTTCCCCAAAAAAATCACAGTAGCCATGACCCGAGAATCAAAAGGCTGCAGTGGACAGTTGTGCACGATGGTACCCGAAGTGGTGCCCATGTCCTTCACTCCCTTGGAAGTTCGATCACCTCCATGCCTATCACGGATATGAACTCTCTCCCTAGCGTCTCAAAGGGAGTCGAGATAGTGGGGTTAAGGATAGACTATATGTTGTATGGGGATAGTGTGTGGGTCAACATCGGTGAGGGGGATTTAGTAGTGGTACCCTCACCAACCCTCTAGTTACCATTCCCTTTATCCTTCTCTTTTCCCATTCTCCATATCCATGACTGCACATTTGACACATTCGAACATGTGGTTCACATTTATTGACATCACTCTATATGTTATGTAGTGCGTTTAGCCTATCCTGAAATAGCGTAAAAAATACGTTAATAACTTTGAAAAAATTATTAATAAATAATATGAAATTGACAATATAATTTCAATAATAACTTACTAAAGTCTCGGTGACCTACAGATTAGCGGCCTCACCCTTTTTACATGAATCTTTATATAACAGTCGATCCTATGTGGCTTTTCCCCGCATCAATCCTAGACTCCTACAAATTGTGACCAAATTAAAGGCAAATGTGATCAAATTAATGAAATTTACTTACAACTAAAAAATATAATTTAAAGTAATTTACTTATAATCCGATGTTCCACCTCTGTATAAGATGTTCACTCAGAGTAGTGCACATCCACCTTTTTTTACCATTTAGTCATCGCCAATCCACGAGTGGATAACTCTCTCTAACTCCTCAAAATCAACATTCTCAGACAGTTGTCCAACTTGATCGGCTCCTTATCCGAGATGGTTCCCCTACAACACAAAACGGACTCTTGGTCCTTCCCAAAATAGCAAGCGTGCATGTTTTTCTTCCATATCTTCCATTGCTCATGTACAATGTCCAATATATTGTCCCGCGATTTCGATGAAAAGTTGAATGGTTGTTTTCCACTAAACATATAATATAAGAAAGTTATTGAATTAATGTTAAACCAACATATAATAAAATTTGATAAGGAAGTGAAATATTTAACATAAATATTGAGATTTTCATACCTCTTAGGTCCCCCAAATGGCCATATTTAGCTCTTCGGGCACATTCATCAAATTATTGCTGTTGATGTAAAAAACTAGATCGCTCTAATTATTCAATCACAGATAAATAAATAAGATAAAGATTTTTAAAGTGGTTCGGCTAGGAATAAAGCCTACGTCCACTGTTATGTTATTGCTGAGTGTTTGTGGAATTCTTGATTACAAATTCTCTCAAGAAATTCCGGTCCCCCTTGAATGAGGATGATACAAGGTATTTATAGCCCTTAGGCTGTACATGAAAGGGTCGATACATTAAATGATATACATATGAAAGGGTAATACATTTAATGCAGCGTGTGCGTAAAGAATATAAACATTCAATGAATAGTTAAATTGTTGTCCATCTGATAATTAATGATACGGCCGAGATGCAGCTCAGACCGCCTTAGTTGCTCGTTGATTAAGAGTTCCTCGGGTGCCAACTAATACTCCTCGGGTACCAACTAACACTCCTCGGGTGCCGACCAATACTCCTCGGGTGCCGACTAACACTCCTCGGGTGCTGAATATTGCCACGTAGGATGACACGTGTCCTTTTCTGATTGGTCCTCGTAGATGGAGAATTTTTGCGTTAACAGAAGCCCCCAATGCTCCGTGCTTGATGGTTTACTTGAAAGGATGGAGTATTTATTCTGCAGTGTTGCTCGGTGCTCGTGAAATTCTTGATCTACCTTCTTGATTTGTTCAACATAAAGTTCATTATCTCCTGGACGAAGTATGATGCAGGCTGATCGATGGTTGCTAATCTTTCTTTAGAGGAACTCCGTGTGCTATGTATCACCCCTGGGAATTTGGATGCAGCCATGCCATAGTATGAAACTTGTAGCTTATCACAATCTTCAAGTATGTTGATTGGTTTGCCATCCGACCAACTGTTTCCTGTGTCGAGCAACTGAGTGCTAACTTCACGTGCTTGATTTTTCTGATTTATGCTTATCTGAATACTTTGTCGAGTAACATATAGCTTTTGAACCCAACTCTTCAATCTGATTAGTACCAAGCTAGTGATAGACTTCGAAACATTTTCACATAAATTCTTCTTCATTATTGGTCGAGACAGTATTAGCAAAGATCTCAGTGCTATAGATGCTGATTTTAACTTCTACCTCTGCTCGGGGACGAACAAGAGGTTCTCGGGGACTAACAAGTGATTCTCAGGGACGAGCAAGTGCTTCTCGGGAATGAGCTAATGCTTCTCGGATAGATCATCTGTGATGAATATCAGAATGTTGAAAGGTCTTAACTTCATAAACTCCCCTTATATTTTAGATGATCCTCCTGCTGGCGAGGAACTTGTTTCAAAAGTAGAAGGAAAAGAAACCAATAGAATAGGAATCTCAATGTAATAGTTAGTATACATTTTCATTCTAAATGTATTTTGTTTTTTTATTTTAATGAAAGACTTTCATTTTTGTTCGCAATCTTAATTGCTATTGTCTTGTAAATATCAAACACTTTACATTTATGCATATGTATCTGTTAAAAAGATAACAATATTGTGTTGGTTATCAGCTTAAAAAGTTTACAAAGTATTAGTAACGTTGCTCGATCACTTAATAATAAAGTAATGAGTATAAAAATGTTCAAACTGTTTCCAACCAACCAGGGTGGATAAATAATGTTTGTCGACCAACTACAGTTGATGGGTTTTTATCCCCGACCAGCCATACTTGGTTCAATTTCAAATATTTTCATAAAATGTGTCCGACCAGCTAAGGTCAATAATTTGTCCTCGTCGACCAACTACAGTTAGTGGGTCTTTATCCCCGACCAACTATACTTGGTGTATTTTGGAATATTTTGTTCTTCAAAGAACTTTTTGTAATAATCTTACCTCCCGACCAACATAAGTTGTAATGTGAGAGTATATTCTTATCTTACCAACCGTAGTTGATCATGCTGGTGTACACCTCCTAACCAAAGGAGTAGTAGTGGTTCTTTCGAACTTTTTGGCTCATTCGAGCTGTCCACTAGATATCTTACCAACCGTAGTTGGTCACACTAGTGTCGCCTCTTTTTCAAATCATTTAGTAATGTTCTGCTTGTCACTTCAGTTTATCCATTATTCTGAGGATGACCTGGTGCTGAATGAACCTTCAAAATGTTTGACTGATGACAATAAGCGGCAAACTCCTCGTTATCAAATTGTGTTCCATGGTCTGTGATGAAGGCATGACGAGGTATTTGAATCTTCCTCGGGTCGTCGGCAGTGGTCCAACCAAATCAATTCCCATATGGCAAATGGCCAAGGAGAAATGATGGGTGTCAACAATGTTTGTGGAGTTCTTCGGATGGAGGAAAAGCGTTGGCACTTGTCACATTTTTTGGCATAAGCTATACAATCAGCTCTCATCGTCGGTCAGTAGTATCTCTGCGTCATCACCTTTTACAAAAGTGTCCGACCTGCTACATGGGATCCACAGGACCTTTCATGGATCTCTTTAATCAATTCTTTCATCTCGGAGGGATGTACACATCTTTGCAAACCTGCCATAATTCCTCGTCTATACAAAATACCATTAATTAGTACATACCGAGCAGCTTTAAACTTCCATTTCTTGGCAGCGAGCTTATCCTCCGGTAATTGTTCCTCCTCAATATATGCTCCGATGGGATCCATCCAAGATGGTCCTAAATCAAGGGTAATAATATTCATCGTCAGGTCTTCATCTATGCTCCGACTTTCTAATACTTCAATTGGTATCGTTCTTCGCAGCTCGGTACGAGTAGCTGATGCTAATCGGGCCAAGGCGTATGCTCTCACATTCTCCATTCTTGATATTCTTACCAGTTAAACAGCAACAAACTCTGATACTAACTCCATCACCTTTGCTTGATATTTGATCATCAATTCTCCTTTGGTTGCATATATTCCCAACATTTGGTTTACGATCAATTGAGAATCACTGAAGACAATAACCTGATGTGCCTCCATAATATTTGACAAATTAAGACCTACAATCATGGCCTCATACTCAACCTCATTATTAGAAGCTTTGAATTAGAAACATAGGGCGTATTCCATGTCGACCTCGTCTGGGCTGTTCAAAACGATCCCTGCCCCACAGCCTGTGGTGCAAGATGAGCCATCTACATATAGCCTCCATATAGGCAACTTGTCTTCTAATTTCTGGTCTGACAGAGTTCCTCGGTGAAATACTTGTCGCTTTCTTTCATCACGTCCTGATACTTCTGAATACACCTCTTGAATTTCAATATACCTCCTGAACTTCAATATTCCTCCTGAACTTCAATATACCTCCTGAACTTCAATATACCTCCTGAACTTCAATATTCCTCCTGAATGATGATTAGTCGGGGCCCTGACCATGTGAGTTTATGGAGTTAAATTTGATGCTCGATTGCATGATGTTATAAGAATGTGCCACCAAATGAACAAATATATCTGTAATAGAAGCCCCCAACTGTGGAATGTGAACTTTGAATGAGATTTATCGACCAATACCAACCGGAGTTGGATTTTATCTACCAACCGGAGTTGGATTTTGTCTACCAACCGGAGTTGGATTTTATCTATTAATCGGAGTTGGTGGTAATTGATAATAAATGATGAAGATTTCCTCGGAGCTGACCAACAGATTGTTGGGAATAAGATAATATAAATGCTGGAGACTTCCTCGGCGCTGACCAACATATTTGTTGGGAATAAGATAATATAAATTCCAGAGATATCCTTGGAGCTGAATAAGATATAATAAATGCAGGATACCTCCTCGGCGATGACCAACAGATTGTTGGGAATAAAATATAATATAAATGCAGGATACCTCCTCGGCGATGACCAACAAATTGTTGGGAATAAAATATTATATAAATGGAGGATACCTCCTCGGCGATGACCAACAGATTGCTGGGAATAAGATATAATAAATTCCGGAGATATCCTTAGAGCTGAATAAGATATAATAAATGCTGGAGACATCCTTGGAGCTGAATAAGATTATAAATATTTGTCGAGCTCCATGCTGAAATGAGAATAGAATATGCATCCAAATAGATATAAAGAATAATTAAAAATAATAAAGTGCCTCGCCGATCCGTCGAGGTAGAATCATATAATGCCGAACAAGAATAAGATCTTTCAGAACATAAGAATATGGCCGAGAACGTTCTCAGGCCTGAATATAAATAAGAATTATCCGAACGAATGTTGTAATTCTCCTTAAAGCTGAATAAGTATCTTATCGAGGCATAATTGCAGAATGTCGAATAAGAATAATATTTTTCAGAACATAAGAATATGGCCGAGAACTTTGTTGGGCCTGCATATAAATAAGAATTACCCCGACCAACTATCCGTTGGGGGTGAAATATAATAAATGTTATAGTTTTCTTCAAAGCTGAATATGATAATAAGTATCTCGCCGAGCTCCATGTTGAGATGAATATAGAATATGAATCCCAATGGATATATAGAATCATTTGTGCTGGAGCAGATATCTGGGCCTGAATATAAATAAGAATTACCCCGACCAACTATCCGTTGGGGGTGAAATATAATAACTATTGTAGCTTTTCCTCGGAGCCGAATATATATAGAGAGAAGAAATTTTTCGAGCTCCATGCTGAGATAAATATAAAATATGAATCCGAACGGATATAGAATACATTGAATCTTGTGCCTGTAAAAATTAATAATTTGCTCTACCATATGTGTAGGCTGAATTGATTAGTCATGAGAATAATTTACTCATCCAATCAATATATGATATGTATCAGCATAAAAATTTCAAAATATGAAATAATATGTTTTATGCCAAATGTGTGTGAGATGGACAAATTATTATCAAATATGCCTCATAAGTAAGACGTAAAGTTTTTTTTAAATTTATTTAATCTCCAACAACCAATCAGGTATTAGTTGCTGTTTAAAAATATTTTTGGGGTGATCATAAGTTAAAAAGACTTAAGCCCCCTGCTTGTCCCCAAGCCGAACTCGTGTTTAAAGAAATATCAGGGGTGCTTAGCATTTTTTTAATACCCCAAGATTCTACTGCTGCCGACAAACGACATGGATGTTGCCGACCAACATTTAAGGATATCTCAAGTTATAGAATATATGGTTGGATGACCAGAATATCTCGAATCTTGAGATCAAAAAATAACATTCAATGTAAAATTTAAGCCTTAAGAATGTTAATTAAATGAATAAATATATAACCACTAGATCGTGTGATTTCGTCAAAGAAACCTTGTGATGTGATGAAGGAGGGGCCAACATATCAAATTTGTGCCCAAAGTCTTGATATGGTCATGATTGTTTTACTGATCCTCTTTTACAAGAGGTGAGTAATGATTTTTCAGGTGAGAGAAAATTATTTTTTTATATTGATCCCTTCCTATTCCCAATTTGGAGAGATAAAAATATGGTGAATGATTAAAGTTATTACCAAATTTATATAAAAAATCAATCAATTTGACTTTATTGACATAGATGGAAGATGAACCAAATTAAATATATAATTCATAAAAGTGAATGCAAAGAGACTCAAACTTGAAGAGAGAGAAAATAGATCTGGGTCATGATTTCCATGAGAAGACTTTTTATTGTCTTTAACCTTTTCCCATTCTTTTATTAAAAATATGATGGGAATTTGAATAGACATCAAAGATCTTACAAAATTTATTTCAAAATCAACAATGAAAATGATTAAATCTTATCATCGTCGTATATATTGGTATATGTAATCATTTAAAATATTTATTCCATCATATAAAATTGAAACTTGAGAATCAAGCAAAAATTTATGATTTATGAAATCCACTATTTTTCAGATTTCTAAATAAGGATGAAACTAACAGTTATGATTTAAAAATCATGATATGCAACATTTTGCAGATAAAAATTGGACAATTAATTTATGTATATAAACATAAAAATCATGATTGAATCAAAAGATGTATGTATAATTGATTATACGTAGAGAAAATAAAAACTTAGCTTTTGGTGGAGAACAACGCTTGTAACACGTTCCCACAGACGGCGCCAATCTGTTGATGTAAAAAACTAGATCGCTCTAATTATTCAATCACAGATAAATAAATAAGACAAAGATTTTTAAAGTGGTTCGGCTAGGAATAAAGCCTACGTCCACTGTTATGTTATTGCTGAGTGTTTGTGGAATTCTTGATTACAAATTCTCTCAAGAAATTCCGGTCCCCCTTGAATGAGGATGATACAAGGTATTTATAGCCCTTAGGCTGTACATGAAAGGGTCGATACATTAAATGATATACATATGAAAGGGTAATACATTTAATGCAGCGTGTGCGTCAAAAATATAAACATTCAATGAATAGTTGAACTGTTGTCCATCTGATAATTAATGATACGGCCGAGATGCAGCTCGGACCGCCTTAGTTGCTCGTTGATTAAGAGTTCCTCGGGTGCCAACTAATACTCCTCGGGTACCAACTAACACTCCTCGGGTGCCGACCAATAATCCTCGGGTGCTGAATATTGCCACGTAGGATGACACGTGTCCTTTTCTGATTGGTCCTCGTAGATGGAGAATTTTTGCGTTAACAGTGCTCGAGACCAATTATTAATTTCATCAACTCTAGAGACCTCATTATTAAATCCGTCTTATTTTCAACTACGATCCCATACTTACCAAACTTGATGGGATTTCTGTTATCCCTCACCCCCTGCTTTGTCCCCGGGTCTAATGGCCCCATGAAGACATATTCTCCAGGAAAGTCTTTAGTAACATAATATATAACACTAATCAAACGAAATTTCTCAAACGAGATATAGGAAACTAAATAACATAAATTATTCGACCCACTTGTTTTCATTAGTGAATCAAATGAAAATATTCACACGACTGCACGAGTTGTTTTTAAAAGTTAGTTTACTGCCATGCGACATTATCGTGCCTCATTTTGGGCAGTTTTGTTGTTAAATTGCGTTTTCACCACTAATGACCTAGTTTCAATCTTAAGGAGTGGAATTTTGAATTACCTACCAAATCCCTACCCCATGAGTCACAAGACTGCACCTGTTATTTTAACAAGTTAGTTTAGCATCATATGATATTTTCCTTCCTCTTTTCTCGTAGTTTTGTTGTTAAATTGCATTTTCACTCCCTAACACCCTGGTTTCAAGCATAAGGCTTTGATTTTTTACCTTTCAACCAAATTCCCACCCCATGAGTCACACGACTGCACCGATTGTTTCCACAAGTTAGTTTAGTGTCATGTGGCATGATTGTGCCTCTTTTAGAGTAGTTTTAATATTAAGTTATATTTTCACCCCCTAACGCCATAGTTTCACGTTAAAGAATTGAAATTTTAAATTTCCAACTAAATTCCCACACCGTAAGTCAAATGACCACATCGGTTATTTATACAAGTTAGTTTAGTGCCGTGTGACATGATCGTGCCTCTTTTTGGACAGTTTTAATGTTACTTTATTACGTAACTTGTAGTCATACGACTATATCCACGAGACTAAACTAACTTGTAGAAACAACTGGTGCAGTCGTGTGACTCATGATATTTTTATAAGTTATTTTTATCCTCATGCGGTAGTCTAATAATTAGTTAACATAGATGGAAGCCTAACCTAATTAACAACCTATAATGTTTTAATAATAATATTAAAACCCTAAGGCGTGTATACATACAAAATTTAATTTAATTGTACTTTATAACCTAATCAAATCAATTTTCAAAAGCTATGTACATTGCAAGAACATTAGAAATTATTGAAACACGTTCATTGTGTTCTTTGCCATTTTCACCCAAAATTCCAAAATTCTTCACATTTTTAAATAAACCGACAAATTATATATTTTTTTAACTAAAGTGATTACATTTACAACGAATAAACACATTATATTCAATCCTGAAAAAATATCAATGTCAAATATTCACATTATAATAAAGAATTATTTGAATGATCAAATCTAGGTTTTGCACAAATTTTTTCTAATAATATCAAAGCCATACATGTAAATACAACTATTTTAAAACAAACAAACACATATATTCAGGCCTAAAAAATATCAAAGTCAAATATTCATACTGTAATAAAAAAAAATGGGTTGAATGTTCAAACCTACGTTTTGCAAAAAAACAAATTAACAATAAGAAAGCCATACATGTAAAAACGACTAATTTATAACAAATAAACACATATATTCATGCCCAAACAAATATCAAAGTCAAATATTTATATTGTAATAAAGAATGGTTTGAATGATCTTGCACAAATTGCTTCTAATAATATCAAAGCCATACATGTAAATAAAACTATTTTACAATAAACAAACACATATATTCATGCCTAACAAATATCAAAGTAAAATATTCATATTGTAATAAAGAATGGTTTGAATGTTCAAACCTAAATTTTACGCAAATTGCTTCTAGCAATATCAAAGTAACACATGTAACTATTTTATAACAAACAAACACATATATTCAAGTTCAAACAATAACAAGGTCAGATATTCACATTCTAATAGAGAATGATTTGAATGTTCAGGACTAGGTTTTGAACAAATTATTTCTATCAATATCAAAGTTATATATATATTACAACTATTTTACAACAAATAAATACATATTCAAGACCAAACAAATATCAAAATTAAATATTCACATTGTAATAAAGAATGGTTTGAATGTTCAAACTTAGGTTTTGCACAAATAGTCATATATGAAAATACAACTATTTTATAACAAAGAAACATATATATTCAATCTCAAACAATATCAAGGTCAAATATACACATTGTAATAGAGAATAGTTAAAATGTTCAAAACTAGGTTTTGCACTAATTGTTTCTAACAATATCAATGCCATACATGTAAATACAACTATTTTACAACAAAAAAATACATATATTCAATTCTAGGCAAATATCATGATCAAATATTCACATTGTAATAAGGATGGTTTGAATGTTCGAATCTAAGTTTTGTACAAATAGTTTCTAACAATAATAAAGACATACATGTAAATATAACTATTTTATAACAAAAATATATATACATATGTATATATATTCAAGCTCAAACAAATATAAAAGTCAAATATTCACATTGTAATAAAGAATGGTCGGACTTGGTGCGATGGTAAGTGCTTGCCCGCCCAAAGCGTTATGTCCCGGGTTTGAGTCTTGGAATTTTAGCTGGGAAAATGGATTTAGTGGGAAGTTTCCTAAAATATTTGTCACAGACCTTGTCACGGTCCTTGACCGTGACAAGGTCCATGATAAAAAAAAATGTCTCGCCATTTTTAGGCACGTGTGTTTTTATCATGGTTTTCGACCGTGATAATAGCTGGATGGAAAAGTGAGGTAAAAATGTTGTTTTGTGTAGTGTAAGCTCAGCTCGTCTCCCATCGAGAGAAGAAATGTTCCATATTTTTATGTCTTTAACATCTAAACCAACTTCCTCTTTAAGGTAAATGACTTTGTGCCAAGCAAGAGAGGAAGTCTTCTTTTTCAATATTTATCCAATCCATATGTAGCACGCATTTGACTAATAGAGTTAATGATACATGAAGGAAGTAACATGATTTTATTCCATTAAATCTTCTAATTAAAAAGAACCGATTTAATGAGAAAAGCCTTCGATCATAGGAGATGTATTTCACATTCCAATTTGATTTTCTAAAAGTGATCTCCTCAATAATTGGTAAGCAATATCTCTTAGTGAAACTAGACGTGATCACTGGAAATCTGAGATAGGTGAAGTTCGACTTAGAAATTTTAAACTCAATATTCTCAGTATCAGAGTAGCTATTTCCTCATGAATGCTAGTGATAACAATTGAACTTTATGAATTTTTCAATTTCAGACCAGTGAAAGAGTATAATGAATGCAGATGCACTCAAGTCACTATCATACTAGTTATTGCGAAAGTCAACACACTAGTATAGTCAAAACCGCCTCCACAATGGCATGTAGCTCCATACTTCAAAACTCACAATAAGAAAAACAAAAAATAAAAATCAGTATGGTTAGTCCACCTAAGGAATAATTCTCTCCAAAAAGTGTTATTGAAATTTCAAAAGTGCCGCTATCCGTATTTTCCCGAACATATTTGCCCCTTATCCTTATTGTAATACCCCGTACTTTTATAGATATTAAAATTACATAAGTGGGTGTAATTTGATAATTAGAGGAATTTTTTTGAATAGTAATTTTAGGATTAATGAGTGTTAGATTATTACTGATGCATGTTACATTTACTTTTAGGACTAAGTAAATGAGTCGGAATATTTTTATGTCATGTCGCAGTGGGGTAAAACGATGTGTAATATTTCACCTTGAAGAAAATGCGTGTTGAGAAGTGTTTGGTTCGAAGAATAAATTTTAGTTAAGTGACTCAGATGGAGATTTTCAGTGCACAGTTAGTTTCAGAATGGCCGAGATAGTCAAAATAGAGTATCCGTGGGGTAGTGTTTAGGTTCCGGAGATTTTTGGACTAGTAGGGATTCACAATTGAGTATACAAGTCAAAATTGGGTTTTATAAGGGATAAACCCTTATCTCCCTCTTATAATCCCTAAGAGAGAGAAAGAGAATAAAGAAAAGAGAGAAAAGAAGAAAGGAAGGAAAGGAAGAGTGAAAAAGGAATTTCTGACCAAACTTCGCGGGATTCGACTCGAGGTCGTCGGATTTTATCCACGAGGCAAGTGTTTATTTGCTATATTCATTTGAGTGTGTGTATATCATATAATAGTTGGTTACTAGATAATTTTGGGTTAGAACCCTTTAAATAAATTTGGGAAAATTGGATTGAGAGTTAACAAATTGATGTGTTGTTAACTCCTTATGAATTCTAGTGTTAAAACCATGTTAATGGTGTAAATCTTGTGGAGAAATTGGAAGAAATGAAAATGGTGGGTTAATTAAGAAAGGGGTTTAATTTCTTGATTTATAGGTTGAATCCCATAAAGATATTGGTGTGTTGGTTATATCATTATGTATAGATGATTATTTTGTTGGTTGTTGAGGTAGAAATCATGTGATTGTGTTGGATTAAAGAGAAAATTAGAGAAAAAGGTGAATAGTAACTCACCACACTATTTGAATCGAGTCGGGATAGATTCGAATCGATTCGGCTGTTTGTCAAAAAAATGAAATTTTTATATCT
The DNA here is from genome assembly GCA_949130495.1 of Sambucus nigra. Lineage (NCBI taxonomy): Eukaryota > Viridiplantae > Streptophyta > Magnoliopsida > Dipsacales > Adoxaceae > Sambucus > Sambucus nigra. The sequence goes on from OX422219.1 coordinate 391,814,818, forward strand.
TTTCTATTCGAACAGGTGGGCACCGATCGCGTATTTTTCTATTTTTTTAATTAGTAATGATTTTTCTACGGAAGGGTGTTCGAGATCGAAATTGTTAGTCAGAAATAAAACCTGATATTGGGAGGATTAAGGGTAGAATTTTTTGGAGATAAATATTAGAGGTTCCTAAATAAGGTTTTAGGACTTTATAATGAATTGAGGAGATATAAAAACCTTGGGTTCGTAGAATTAAATTCGGGTTATACTTTAAATGAATGTTTAGGACGAGTAACATTCAAGAGAAGTCTTTGGCAAGGGTGTTTAAATATTTATACGGTTAGAATAAATATGGACCGATTGCATTTGAGTAAATCCTAGGATGTGATTAGGATGGAATTTAGGATATGGGCTAAAGAGTATTGAGCGGCTATCTGGTACGTCTATTGATTATTAGTAATATAGGTGATGCGATACCTATGGAATTAAGATAAGTTGATAGTCTACTTATTTAATTATTATGAATTGGTATATTCGGGATTTGTATAGATTATATACAAATTCTTGAAAGTGATAAAGGTGTAAGTTAAATAGTGAGTAAGAGAATACTTATAAGTTTAGTATTTTAAGTGTGAATACTTATATACTATTACGAATGTGAACATTGGGTATTTTGGCTATCTCTATTAGAGTTTGGAAAATATAGCCAAGGTATATCGAGGAGTTGATATATTATATATATACGGAAATTATTACGATATATATATATATATATATATATATATATATATGTTGTGCGATATGAGTGAATCCCCTATCTTGAAGAGCAGGGAGAGTATAGTCCCCAGGTCATATCGTCCTCCATATGGGTAAATGAGGACGATGATTCCATTTTCAAGAGGGAATATGATCGCCTCCACCATTTAGTTTTTACCATGATCCTGAATATGTCCGGCTTGATACCATGGTCACGTGAGCAAACCCGGATGTGTCTAGGCCCTTGAGACTGCATTCTCGAGTTATAGCTCGGTGGGATGGTTATTATACTTATGGCTGTAAAATAGGTATAAAGTATTCTTGTGCGCAGTATATTATTTATATGGGAAGATGTGAAATCATATAACTTAGACTTGTGTGAAGTGCAAATAAATAAGGTTTTTTTCTCATTCTGGGAGATTCTCATCCGGATTTAAACCTTGATTCGTATATTAAAGTGAGAACTACATACTAGGGATATTATATACTAAAGTGAAAATGGTATTTTAAACTAGTGAAAGTTTTTGGAATATGAACGATATATATATATAATTTAGGATCATTCCAGCTAAAGCTTGGGTGATATCTTATGGTATAACTCATCTTATTTCACGTCGGGTAAAGCGTTTGTTTTGAGAATTCAAAGGATGGGTGAAAGAGTTTAGTTAGGTAGGGTAGCTTAACTAGGTTGGTTAAATGTATGCAATAGGTGTGCACTATTAGATTAGGGGTGAGGCGTATCTTGTGAGAGTGTGAAACCAGGTTAAATATGAGAGATTTTATATTTTAAAATATGGCATTTGATGCACCTGCTAAATATTTTCAAAACTCGAGCTCTGTCCCATTTGTCTATTTTCCCCTCCCTTGCTATATATATGTATATATATTTGATGTCCAGACACAGGGACACCTTGATGCTGATTCTTTAGAGTTAGACATTTTCTAGAGCAGCTATGGATGCAAGTAAGTTTATTGTAGACACTTCTATCCTTAAGGTCTAGATAGGAGGTATTGTAGAAACATTTGGGCTGATGGCCCAAATGTATTCATTTATTCTTTTATCGCATTTTAGTTTGCAACATTTCGATTTGGTTGTATTATATTGTACCGAGAGTTCAGTTATTTTATTTTATCTCGGTTGTTGTATATAAATTGTTGTGATTGCTTTACTTGGTTGGTTTGATTAAATATTAGTTTAATAAAATTTTGACGCCAGCCTAATGAGTTATGAGTAATTAAATTGTTTTTCGACAGTGATGCTGAGAATGAACCATACGAGATTCCTGTTTTAATCTGCTAAAAGATTGAACACCCGATATTTTATTGGGCTGGGTGTCACAGATGGTATCAGAGCATTAGGTTCTAGTGTACTTAGGAATCTGTGCAAACATACTATGATTTCAATGTTGCTTTCTATTTAAGATAGAGCCTTATTATTAGGATTGTTGATTCATGTTGTGAGATTTCGTTCTCCTACTATTATGTAAGATTATAGTAAATTTTTTGCACGCTCCTGTGAGATTCGTGTGCTGATCGATGAAGGTCGACCAGGGAAGGCCGTTATGAGGGAGCGAAGCTTAGTTAGAGTTATAAGTTGAAGTCGGGGATGAGGATCGCAGTTGAGGTCACTTCCTTTATGGCATTGTTACGTATTGTTGCAACGACTACTAGAGTGTAGTAGTTATAATTATCCAAGTACCGCTATAGTAGAGAGTGGTGCTAAACTTCACTTACCCAGTGAAGTCAAATGGGGAAGAAGTCTGAAGGGTTTTTGATAAGGACCATTCGCTGAAGTTTAAGTTACGCGGAGGCAGTGCAATGTTACCCAATGGAAGTAGAAGGCTTAGAAGCTTTGGCTTAGGTAAGGGTATAGAAATACCCAGATGTGAAAATTTGGGGAAAAATTTTCACTCGTTGGAGCAATGTTGAAATGGTGGTAACAATGGTCATCATATTTGGGTGAGCATGATGTTTTGCTCATAGAGGAAACTTACGGGTAGTTTTAAATGCGAGTTCCTTTGGTTTATCAGAAATGAGGAGAACGCAGTTTCTGAATTATTCACATGAGAACCAGTAAGAGGTCGATAGTGAACAAACAATTATATGGTTAAGTAAATTTCGTACCCGATGAGGTAGGTACAATGAAGAGAGAGTCCTTCAGTGGAATGATCGTCTCACTCGTAAGTTTTGCTAACGCTTATGGAGATTTTTCTCGGATTTCTTGTATATGTGAGGGCAATGTCGTACCTCTTATATAAGAAATGTTAATGCTTCCATGAGAGTGGAGCTGGAGGAGTTGAAGAATTAATTCCAAGGGTAAAGACTGAAATTATTTGTATTCGTGAGACCCCGCATGTGGAAATTCGCCTAGGGATTCATTAAAATAGGGTTATTGAGGCTGGTAGTGCAGTTTCCTTTTGACGAAGAAGTTAAGAGAATTATGAAGGCGATTGTCAAGATCGAGGCTATAAAGTTTGAGATACTGATAACCTTAACATGGTCAGGGTGCCCAGAAATGGGGAATGCTGTAATGTGGAGGGTACAACCACACGCTTTGATCTTGTTCAGTATGATTTAATGAATAAGAGTAGGGTGCCTAGATGGGGCATTGATTAAGAAATTTTTGGTTCGATTAAGACAAGTGTGCTACATTTGGGAACCATTTGGAGCAGCCGAGGTGACTGGAAAAGTTATTGTTATGAGTTTCACCTCGGATGAAGGAGGTATATATTTTGTGTGGCAAGATTGAGTTAAAATATTTTGTTAGCCCTAGATTCGTGTACGTGATTCGAGTTTTGTGGTAATATCGTTAATATTATAGAGGGTATATCTATATGTTTTTAAGCAATAGCGGGGTTTTATTTTCCTTCATTCGTTGTGAAAGCGGGTGTTGTTTTATTGAGATTATATTTGGCTTGCACTACTCGTCTTGTGTGTATTATAAGAATATAGAACTATTCTGACTATAATATGTTCTTGGTTGATCAGAGCGATAACAGGCTAATGATTGCAAGGCTATCGTATCCTCGGTTCCATGGTGGAACTAGTTGTTTTTGCGATATCTCACTGGATGCGGGTTAAGCTCACCTTTATTATATGTTTAGATGGGACTTCGATGAGTAGATGTTTCACTATCAGGATTTTAGGGTGTAGGGACCTTATATAGATGATTTAAGGTAAGCAGGATTTATTGTTAAGCTATGAATTTAAGGTCGTAGTTGTTCGCGCAAAGGACTTAGTGTTAGTACAAGCACTTTGTGGTTTGGCTCCTTAAGATAAGTATGAGTCCTGACCATATTTTGTTGATAGATGGGATAAGAATATCTCAGTGGTATAAATTGAGCTAACAAACATCCACGACCGATAAAGTTAAGTAGTAGTGTATCAGAAGGGTTCCTTGTCTGGATTTTGCTTGCGAGACACTCCACGCATGAACCTTAATGATGTTGGGAGTGGAGAGATGTTACTGTATGCTTGGACGTTGGTTTTGATGATAAATTAGCTGAGAGTCATGTGATGATTAGGGCCTAATGAAAGTGGAATTGTTGTGGAAACACACTGAAATGGTTCTCTCACCGTAAGTAATGGGTGAGGTAAAATTAGGAGAATTGATTTAAGGCTTATAGCCAGGCCTTGATTAGATGATAAATTCTGAGGTAAGATATTTTGGGTGTGATGTTCGTAACACTTAAGCAGAGTATAGGTGCCCCGATTATTTAAACTTTCCATTTCGTCGACATCGAAGGACATAGAGGTAGAAGCGCGTTAGTAGGTTTGCAAGGTAGGATTTAGAACGTCCAGGTTATGTGCCTTATCCCTTTATATCTTGATGACCGACGATACGAGGTAGTAGTGTAACGTGAGGGTTCCTTGTTTGGATTTCACTTTGTGAGACGTCCCACGCATGAAATCGAGTGAATGTCGGAAGTTAGGAGAGGTCTTGGGCACTAGGGATATAGTTAGTATAATACTCATTTTTTGTGTGTAGGAAAACACACTGATCTTAGGATTACTAGGAAGTAAGGCCAGTGGGGCAGGTGGCGCTGATATAGGAAGATTGTAGTGAGTTAACCATGAGAAGATAAGCGGATGAACCTTGAGAAGGATTAAATATCTAGGTATAGGAAGAATTAAATTTCGAGTTATTTGGGTTGGGAGTACCCCAGGTGTTAGCACCAGGCTGAGGAAGTGTGTTGATTTTATATACCGTCCGAGATATAAAGGGCGTAGTATAAAAATTCGAAGAAGGTGCTTTGGGGAAGTTATAAACGGAATTGGAGTGTATTGGATTGAACGTCGTATAAGGTAGGCAATAATCCAATTATATAGGTGCAACAAAAGTTATCACGCCTGAGATAAGCGATAAGACTGACAGGAGTAGTCAAGTGCTAGTGTAGTTTCCTTTTTAGGGGAAATTCTATGTCATGGTTTAGACGAATAGAACGCTTAGGGTGATGTGACTTTACGATAAGATCGATAAGTTAGAGGTGTGATTATAGTCTCGTTAGCTTTAAATACGGTTATAGAAGCACTAGGTGTGACGTGTCGTCATTTTCATCATGTAGAGACTTAGTCAAGTTTGTTGTTAAGCTAGTGCATTAGAGCATAAGCCTTGAGATAGGTGGGTACCGCGAATAGGTATATGGTAAGGTACCATTGTGTTAGTACCATTCAACTACGGTATACTAGGATATAGTGCGATTAGCGATTTGAAGTTGGTGGTACAGGTTATATCTAAATTTCGGGGAAGAAATTCGGTTGTAAGAGGGGGAGTATCTAATTCCCCGTACTTTTATAGATAATTCAATTACATAAGTGGGCGTAATTTGATAATTAGAGGAATTTATGTGAATAGTAATTTTGGTATTAATGAGTGTTAGATTATTACCGATGTGTGTTATGTTTACTTTTAGGACTAAGTAAATGAGTCAGAATATTTTTATGTCATGTCGCAGTGGGGTAAAACGACGGGTAATATTTCACTTTGAAGAAAACGAGAGTTGAGAAGTGTTTGGTCCGAATAGTGAATTTTAGTTAAGTGACTCAGATGGAGATTTCGAGTGCACGGTTGGTTTCAGAATGGCCGAGATAGTTTGAATAGAGTATCCGAGGGTAGTGTTTAGGTTCCGGAGATTTTTGGACTAGTAGGGATTCGCAATTGAGTATACGAGTCAAAATTGGGTTTTATAAGGGATAAAACCTTATCTCCCTCTTATAATCCCTAAGAGAGAGAAAGAGAAGAAATAAAAGAGAGAAAAGAAAAAAGGAAGGGAAGGAAGAGAGAAAAGGGAATTTTTGGCCAAACTCCGCGGGACTCGACTCGAGGTCGTCGGATTTTATCCACAAGGCAAGTGTTTACTTGCTTTATTCATTTGAGTGTGTGTATCTCATATTATAGTTGGTAACTAGATAATTTTAGGTTAGAACTCTTTAAACAAATTTGGAAAAATTGGATTGAGAGCTAACAAATTGACGTGTTGTTAACTCCTTATGAATTCTAGTGTTAAAACCATGTTAATGGTGTAAATCTTGTTGAGAAATTTGAAGAAATGAAAATGGCGGGTTAATTACGAAAGGGGTTTAATTTCTTAATTTATGGGTTGAATCCCATAAAGATATTGATGTGTTGGTTATATCATTATGTATAGATGATTATTTTTTTGGTTGTTGAGGTAGATATCATGGGATTGGAGTTGGGATTGTGTTGGATTAAAGAGAAAATTGGAGAAGAAGGTGAATAGTAACTCAACGCACTTTCTAAATCGATTCGGGCTAGATACGAATCGATTAGGCTGTTTGTCAAAAAATAAAATTTCTATATATTTTCGATATGAATGCGTGGGCGCCGACCGCGTATTTTTCTGATTTGTTTTAATTAGTAATGATTTTTCTACGGAAGGTTGTCCGTGATCAAAATCGTTAGTCAGAAATCAAACCTGATATTTGGAGAATTAAGGCTTGAATTATTTGAAGATAAATATTACGGGTTCCTAAATAAAGTTGTAGGACTTTTAAATGACTTGAGGAGATATAAAAACCTCGGGTTCGTAGAATTAAATCCAAGTTATACTTTAAATGAATGTTTAGGACGAGTAACATTTAAGAAAAGTGTTTGGAAATGGTGTTTATATATTTATGCGGTTAGAATAAATATGGGCCGATTGCATTTGAATAAATCCTAGGATGTGATTAGGATGAAATTTAGGATATGGGCTAAAGAGTATTGAGCGGTTATTTGGTACATCTATTGACGATTATTAATATAGGTGATGTGATACCTATGGAATTAAGATAAGTTGATAGTCTACTTATTTAATTATTATGAATTGGTATATTCGGGATTATATAGAAATCCTTGAAAGTGATTAAGGTGTAAGTTAAATCGTGAGTAAGAGAATACTTATAAGTTTAGTATTTTAAGTGTGAATATTTATATACTATTACGAATGTGAACATTGGGGATTTTGGTTATCGCTATGAGAGTTTGGCAAATATAGCCAAGGTATATTGAGGAGTTGACGTATTATATATACGGGAGCTGTTACGATATATATGATATGATACGAATATAAATATATCTGTGTGTGATTGATATATTTGTATATTAGAGGCTGGTTCCACGGGCATAGGGATGGACAGCCAGACTATATATATATATATATAGTGCTATCTAAGGAGGTTGCACGATATGGGTGAATCCCCTAGCTTGAGGAGCAGGGAGAGTATAGTCCCCAAGTCATATTGTCCCGCATATGGGTGGATAAGGATGATGATTCCAATTTCAGGAGGGGATATGACCGCCTCTACCGTTTAGTTTTTACCATGACCACGAATGAGTCTGGCTTGGTACCGTGGTCACGTGAGCAAACCCGGATGCGGATATGCACTTGAGATTGCATCCTCGAGTTATAGCTCGGTGGGATGGTTATTATACTTATGGTTGTGAAATAGGTATAAATTATACTTGTTGTGCATAGTATATTATTTATATGGGAAGATGTGAAATCATATAACTTAGACTTGTGTGAAGTGAAAATGAATAAGATTTTATTCTCATTCTGGGAGATTCTCATCCAGATTTAAACTGTGATTCGTATATTAAAGTGAGAATTATATATGAGGGATATTATATACTAAAGTGAAAATGGTATTTTAAACTAGTGAAAGTTTTTGAAATATATATATATATATATATATATATATATATATATATATATATATATATATATATATAATCGAGGATCACGCCAGCTAAAGCTTGGGTGATAGCTTACAATATCACTCATCTTATATCACGTCGGGTAAAGCGTTAGTTATGAGAATTCAAAGGATGGGTGAAAGAGTTTAGTTAGGCAGGGTAGCTTAATTAGGTGGGTTAAATGTTTGCGATAGGTGTGCACTATTAGAAGAGGGGTGAGGCATATCTCATGAGAGTGCGATACCAGTTTAAATACGAGAGATTTCATATTTTAAAATATGGCATTTGATGCACTTGCTAAATATTTTTAGAACTCGGGCTGTGAACCGTTTCTCTATTTCCCCTCTCTTGCTATATATATGTATATATATTAGGTGTTCAGACACATGGACGCCTGGTTGATGATTCATTTGAGTCAGACATTTGCTGCAGCAGTTGTGGATGCAAGCAGGTTTATTGTAGGCGATTCTATCCTTGAGATCTAGATAGGAGGTATTGTAGAAACATTCGGGATGATGGCCCAACTGTATTCATTTATTCTTTTACCGCATTTTAGTTTGTGGCATTTCGATTTGGTTGTATTATATTGTACCGAGAGTTTGGTTATTTTATTTCATCTCAGTTGTTGTATATAAATTGTTATGATTTTTTTACTTGTTTGTTTTCATTAAAGATTAGTTTCATAAATTTTTGATGTCAGCCTAATTGGTTACTAGTAATTAAATTGGTTTTCGACAGTGATGCCGAGAATGAACCATATGAGATTCCTTTTTTAATCTCGTAAAGGATTGATCACCCGATATTTTATTATGCGCGTTGTCACACTTATTTTGTCATTTCTTATGCAAACTATCTCCTAAAATATAAGTCCGTTTAAGACAAAATTTATATATTTGGAAATGTCTCGATGAGGTCTATCAAAATAGATCAATGAAGGATATTTAATTTTGAAGTTTTAAATTTGAAATTTCTTAGTGCAATTTTCGATGTGTTTTTCGGTGGTGAAATTTTACAGTTAAAAGATGTAAACTTCGTGGAACGGTTATATATAGATAAGGTCGAAAAAAATACACACCCCTCTATTTAAAAAAATTCAAATTAAATTTACCCAATTAAAATATTGCACCAATTAAACGGAAGTTTTGCTAAATAATTAACCAATTTTATCTTAACCTAAAGCATGCATCTAGGTGAGATTAACAGATAAAATAAATCAACCATACAATGCCCGATATACGAGGATAACCAAATGGGAAAAATCTCAGACGGTCCATCCATGCAAATTCATTATGTACGAAATAACAAAAGGACACGAGAGATGACTAACATAACAGACTCAACGCCCACACAAGCCTTTATATGTATTCATTCATTCAACCTTCACCACAGTGACATGCATGAATCCACCCGTGAGATTTCCACAACTGTGAGTCAACATATACCTTGGTATCCACCGATCCAATCTCAGCAATCATCAACGGTTCGAACGTGAAGTCCACTATTTCAAGCATCCACACACACGAAGTCCACCGTATGTAAATAGAAAACAACAAGTGCAAAATTAACCGCATGAAACAATCCTCAACAAGATGTAGATAATAAACCTTGGTGCTCAAAGCGTAAATCTAAAATCGTATAAATATTGAATCTTGGATCTCAAAATAGTTGGGTGAAAACTAGGGTTTAGAGGATTTTAGTTATTGATAGGAAATTTATTTTCATTAAAATTCTCACTTAAAACGTTCCTAGTAAGCGTATTTATACAAAACACGATCATTGAAGTGACGAAATCTCGTTCAAATAAAGCTAAAGGTTCGGTTAAATGAAGTCACTAATCTCGTTCGAATACAAAACCATCTCGTTCGAATGAACTAACATATCTACTTTAAATGAGTTTCGAATGAGATTTTACTGACAAATAGATAAAACTCGTTTGAACTTTGTTTGAAGTTTGTTCTAATAACACTCACTAATTCATTCGAATGAACTTAACAATCTCGTTTAAACGACTTTAAAACAAATTTTGTTTTAAAAAACTCATTTTATGACAAATAGCCTCAAACATTTAAAACGACATCCAAATGAAATTCCAGGGAAAAAACTAAAATTAATTATACCTTATTTAGATATTTAAATGTTAAAGACCAAACGTGGCACGAAAGACGACATGATGCTATAAATGCTTTAACATAGTCTGTAAGGTCTTCAATCAAGATAATCATAAGATTGAAAGGTAAACACACTCAAGTCCTAACCTATTACTCAAAGGTTTTGTGTAAAGACGTAATAAGCCAAAACATACAAATTGACTTGATTCGAAAATATTTCCTAATAAATCTCCCACTTTGACTATTCCGGAATAAGGCACAAAATAAAGCCCATGGGTCATCAAATTATCTAAACATTTTACCAAATTTCATCTTATCTAAGCATACATCTAAGTCATAGTGAGAATAAAATAAATTCAAACCATAAAACATTGATGTACTAGGAAACCCAAATGGGAAAAACATCGGACAACCTAGCCACATAAATTCACTATGTGATAAATTACAAGTACAAGAAAGATGTCTTACACAACCGACTTGATGCCCTATTAAGATTTGACACTTCTTTGTTCTTTCAACATTCACCAAAATAACATGTCATATTCAACTTGCGAAGCTGCCACAATGTGGGACTGCACATACGCCTTGGTATCCACTGATCCAGGCTCAACAATCATTCTCAAACACGAAGTCCACCATTTTTAACCACAAAAAATATAGAGTCCACTATATCTAAATAGAAAATAACAAGTATGAAATCCACCATAGGAAACAATCCTCAAATGTATGTAGAGAATAAACCTTAATGATCAAAATAGAGATCTCAAAGCATATAAAGATTGAATCTCTGATCTCAATCTAGTTGGGTAAAACTAGGTTTGGAGGCTTTCAGTTAGATAGGAAATAGATTTTTTCTAAAATTCTTGATCGAAAAAGATCCCAACAGGTTAATTTATACCAAACACAATTTTTGAGGTGGTGGAATCTTGTTCGAATGAAAATTATAGATTCGTTCGAACGAAGTTACTAATCTCATTTGAATACAAAACCATCTCATTCGAACGAACTAGCATATCTCGTTCGAACAATTTGAATGAGCTTTGAACGAGATTCTACTGATAAACATATGAAACTCGTTTGAACTCTGTTTAAAGGTTGTTCTAATGATATTCAGTAACTCATTTGAACAAACTTAGCAATCTCCTTTGAACAACTTTGAAACAAAAAAGTTTTTTCTTTTAAAAACCCGTCGAATGAAAAATAGAATAATAAAAGATTGAAAACAACACCCAAATGAAATTCCAAGGATTAAATTAAAAGTCACTCATACCTCATTGAGATCCTTGAATGTTGAAAATGGAATGTGGCACGAAACACGTCACAGTGATGTAGATGCTCTAACATGGCAGTTATGGTCTTTAATAAAACAAGTCATAGGCTTAAAAGTTAAACAAGTTCAAGTCCTAACTTATGACTCAAAGTTTTTGTCCTAACATGGAATAATCCTAAGCATACGAATTGACTCGATTCATAAATTTATCCTTACAATAGTGTTAAATTTCATACTGTGAAATTTAGTGAAAATGTCTATTTTTACTAATTTCACAGTGTGAATTATCAATAAGAAATATTAATTGTGAAATTTCGTAGTGTAATTTCATAATTAGAAAATTCAATGATTGTCAAAGCATCATGGAAGTCACTTATATGTCATCGAGGTAATCGTCAGAGCCACTAAGGTGCCGCCTGAGTGTCGTCAGAGCCACCAGATTATCGTCTGAGTTTATCGGAATGTCGTCAGAGTCACTGGAGTATCGTCAGAGAAACATCGAAGGGTCGTGGGGAGATGTAACGTCAGAAGTTTCAATGGAATCACGAGCGGCATAAAGTGGGTTAAGGTAGAGAGCGAACAAGTGTTAATAGTGGGATAGTTATGTTAAAGTTATTTTATCTAGTCTAAAAGAGTAATTGGTGTCATTAAACATAGTTTACTCTTGAATTTTATGTTCCAAATGTTTAAAACTAGAGAATGAATAAAAGACTAAAATAAAATAATTAAAGGTGTTTTATTCAATAATTTGGTCCAAGGTACATATGATTGAGATTATTTCCCTTCGATTTTAATTTTAAATGTTGGAAACTTCTTTACACTTGCACGTGTCATTTTACCTTTGTATATATCTAAATCTCTAGATTTGAGGGAAAATATAATGCATTTTGAACACCAAGTGTCCATGATTAACACCAGTAAAAACACGATATGGATGTGATATGTGTCCCACATATCCCCTACTATAATGATAATAGTTTTACATGTGCAAACATTTTGTGTCTTTATCGTTGTTAAGCATGGACATGTGTTTACCTAACTGCATAATACTTTTATCCATACTTCCCATACACAATCATTTATGTTTCTTTAATTCTATGTGAAGAATTAATTATACGAACACATTGCACATAATATAAGGATTCAGATCTTATTAAATATGCATAAGTTACGAATCGAGCACCAATTTATTATTACGATCTTATGCGAGATTAAATCCGACACCATTTCCGTTTACGCCTTGAACTCGTGAGTTATGTTGGATTGGCTACAAGAGTTATTCCTAATCCACGAATACATATCCAAGGTTCTGTTGATAATTAACCTTAGTAGGCAAAATCCAAAAACCTTTTGTTCTTCTGTTGTTGCTAGTCTTATGGAGAGCTTCTAAAACCATCCCATTATTTTGTCTTTTAAAGAAAAGAAATGATGAGACTTATGTCTTCCATTTGACAAATGATTAGGCATTATCGCCATTTAGAGATTGATATAGTTTTGTGTCCTAACAATCAATTGTGGACAACATTTTAATATCCTAACTAGGAAATAATCATTTGGGTGAACAAATATATAATATATTTGTATGTACACAAAATACATATAAATATATACTAATATTATTAATCGAATGAAATGGATTAGGATCAATTAGTCGTGCGGGCAGATCACGGGTCTGATTTGACTCGAATATTAACATCTCCCACTCGCCCTCATAGGGTAGGCTCGAATATGTATCTCCTTTATTATTTATCATTGTCTCATTCACTTACATCTTTATATAGGAAATATATCATGCGAGCTCATGAGAAAGAACGTACAGTCCCAAGAACATAGTCATTAAGTCATCACCAAACTAATAAAAACGCATTACTCAGAAAGGGTCTCATATATGTATAGACAATTTAACTACACTGGATTTTAGCATTCTTAATCCCTTAAGAAAAAAATTATATACCCAAAGTATGTAATGCACTCATGACTTTATTTGTGTACGAAACCTAAGAAAGTCATTCGGTCTATGAGTCACACTAACATTGTGTATTATTAAATAATTTTCACCGAACCCTTATGTCAATTTCATCAGACCATATAACTTTTCTAAACATTCCCCTTAGATGGTATATTCCATCGCCCTAGGTAAACATGCTAAATTAGCATCATGAGATATCCTCTTCATGAGATAGTTCCAGGTAAACAAAGGCACATATAGGATCATAATGATTTAAGTGTCTCATACAAAATAAAGTAGGGATTCATTCATCGTTCTCACCATCTATTAGTAAAGCACATGCAGTATGATATTCATGCTATTAATTGATCCCCATTAAATGGGTTTGTCACTTTTTCTTCAAAAAGAATCAAAACTCCATATGAATCTAAGTTTAGTCGCTATCTAATGCTTGATCTGAGCTTTCAAGTGAGTCCCTTTCTCAAAGCCTGCCTGGATACTCATATTCGACTATATAGAGGCTTCATAGAATTGTAAAAAACTTTATGATCAAACTTTACATAAAAAGGTGTCATCTTAGTACTTAACTAAGGCGTCATATAAAAAAATTAATATCGTTCTCGCCCTTCATGCACCAAAGATACAAATGTCTAAGTTCAATGATCTAAGCACCAAAGACATGAATGTCTCATCTTTTTCTCTTTCTAGGTGAATCACTCGAGTGAGTGGGTCAATTATAGTTTAGTGACATCACTATAAGATGTGTATATAGTAATAATTCCAAAAATAAATTTTAAAGAACAAAAAAACATAATAATAATAATAATAATAATAATAATAATAATAATAATAATAATAATAATAATAATCTCAATATAACAAAAGTATTATAAGCATCTCAAATCCAATTAAGTCACATACTCTCAATACGAGTAGGGGTGGGCATGGTCCGGTCCGGTCCGGGTTTTGCCTATTTTTTGGACCGGACCGAATATTCGGTCCTCAATTTTTTTGGACCGAGACTGGACCGATTAATTCGGTTAACCTACTAATTCGGTCCATGCTTTTTTCGGTCCGGTCCGGGGTAAAATTCGGTCCTGACCCTATTTTATATATATGTATATTTTATGAATGTTTTTATCTATTTTTCTCACAAATATATATACAAAAAAATAATACTCGAAACTCCAAGTGATATTTAGATGGGTTTTTTTAACCCAAATAAAAAAATGTCTATACATATATAAAAAGTTCCAAATTAAATTCACAAGTTATATACATTAATTCAAAAACTATACATAAGAAACACAATAACATTATTTTTATTATATATATATGGGAATCGGTTCGGTCCGGTCCAAATCGGTTTTTTAATATAGTGGACCGCGGACCGGACCGGTTTAATCGATTTTTAATTTTTGTGAACCGATTTTCGGACCGGTTTCAAAATAGCCTTGATTTTCGGTTCGATCCAGCTCGATCCAATCGATCCATTCGGATCGATCTTTTTTTTGTTCACCCTTAAATACGAGAAATAAAAATATCTTGTGAAATAAGCTTGGTCAAAGGATCAACCACCATGCGAATAGTAGAGATGTACTTTTTGGATTATTTGGCCTTGCATGACCATATCTCGAACATCGTGATTGGGAATACCAATGTGTTTGGACTTGCCGTGACACTTGGGGTCCTTTGTATAAGCAAGAACTGATGTACTGCCATAGTAAACAAGTATTAGATCCCCTCCACCCACTGGAGAAAATAACCTCTTAATGAATCTCCTCAAACAAACTGCCTCCTAAACTGCTGCTAAGAAAACAACATATTCTGATTATATTCTATAGTGGATAAGGCTACACATGTCTATTTCTTGTTTCACTAAGAAACAACTCCACCTGCCAGTATAAAGGTATAACCCAAAGTGGACTTCCGTTCGTCTCTCTCACCAGCCCAATATGCATCAGTATAGCCTTATAATATCAATCTTCCTTCGCGGCAACATAAGACGAGATTTGAAGTACCTCATTGGTACCTAAATATCCGTTCACTATTATCCATTGTGTGGTGCAGGTTACTCTGGTAATGACTAACTATCTCCAACTGCGTAGTAAATGTATGGCCGTGTACTTGGCATCACATGCATCTGACTCCCTATCGCGGATGCATATGGTACTATGGACTTTTATTTCTTCTCTTTATTATTCATAGGGCATTAGTCTAGGCTCAAAGTGCACCCTTTTTTCATTGGAGTGTTCACGGGTTTGGAGTTATGCATGCGAAACCATTCTAGTAACCCCTAGAACATAATATGCTTCACCTATGTCGGTCATCTTAATAGTAGAGGGCAACTAATCTTTAATGGTGACAATTGGATCCATATTATTCCCAGCTAGTAAAATGTTGTCAACATACAACGATAGGATGATAAGATTTTTCTTCGATCGTTTTAAATGCACAAAATTATCTTCCCCAATTATCTCAAAACTTATAGAGGTGATAACATGACGAAATTGAAAATATCACCGCCTAGACAATTGCTTAAAGATATAAATGAAATGTTTTAGGCGGCATACTCTGCGCTCTTGTCCCTTGACTTCGAAACCCACAGGTTAATCCATATAGATCTCCTGGTCTACTTATCCATTAAGAAATGCAGTCTTAACATCCATCTGAAAATTTTCTAAATTCAAATGTGTGACAATAGCAAGGATGAAGCGAATTAAGGAAAATTTCACCAATGGTAAGAATGTATCCTCATAGTCGATACCCTCCTTCTGAGTGTAACCCTTTGCCAATAGGCGTGTCTTATACTTGTGAATTAATACATTCGAGCTAAGTTTGATCTTCAAGACCCATTTGTTTTAATAGTCTTGTGATTAAGCGAAAGATCAACCATCTCCCACACATTTTTCTTAGACATGGAGCTAATATCTTCCTTCATAACAACCATCCACTATTGCTTAGCACTAGAGAAAATTAATTCTAATAAGAAGCAGGCCCATCCTCATCCTTTGTAGCACATAAGAGATCTTTACCTTCAATCTCAAAATGAGGACGTATAATGTTTCCTCATTTTCTATGACATGCCTTAGAATTTTGATCCAATGGTTCACTCTCACTAGACTGAAGACCATTCCCACTATTTTTAGCTATTGTATATGATCTTTTAATTCCCTCCCATTACTTCTAGATATAAATATATCTTAACTTTCATGTGACTCATAGAGTTTTAAATCCTTATTGGTTTCACCTGTTCAAGGGAAATCATTCTTAATAATTTTTTTATCGCGGGATTTTATTTCGATTATTCCTCCATCGTGGCCATTTGAGTGTTTGTAATATATTTTAAAGATATTCTTTTTAGCTCTAGGGACTAGTTTTTCATACTTATGGGAGGTATTGTGAACAGAAATAGTCGATCTCCATGGGTGTAAATGCTCCAAATTAGGTTTTTCGCTTTTCCATAACTCATATGGTGTTAAAGAAACTGACTGAGAAGGCACCCTATTTTGGATATAGACAGCAGTCAAAATAGTATCTCCCCATAATAATATTGGGAGATTAAGTTTCTCCATCATCGATCTAGGCATATCTAGTAGGGTCATGCCCCTCCTCTCTACAATGCCATTTTTTATAGAATGTAAGGAATAGTGAGTTGTCTATGAATCCCTTCATTCCCACGAAGTTACTTGAACTATTCAGATAAGTAGTCACGTCCTTGGTCAGTTTGAAGCATATTAAAACTTATATCTTTTTTATTCTCAACCTTTGCCAAGAAGCATTTGAAATAGTCCAAAGCTCCATAGTGGCTATATATTAAATAGACATAACCATATTACGTGTAATCATCTATAAAATTAAGGAAGTAAAAAGTGCAATGACGTGCCGTAATATTCATGGGTTCGTAAATATCATAATGGTCTAACTCTAGTGGTTGAGTAGCTCAGGTAGCTTTACCAAAAGGCTTCCTACGCGCCTTTCCTGCTAAACATGGTTCATAGACAGGTAGGTTAACTTTAGTGTGTGGGAATAAAAGGCCTTCGATTGATAATCTAGTCATCACATCCTTTCCTATATGCCCAAGTCTAACATGCCAAATTACAGAATCAATATTTCTATCATTTGCAACATAAGATAATGAATGAGAAGAATGATCCAAATCAACTTTAAATAAAAGATTTCAAATTGATCTATGTCCATAAATCACATCATTAAACAAAATATCCAAACCAGACTTATAAAAGGAAATTTGAAAACCATTTTATGAAATAGCTAAAATTGAAAGTAGATTACGTTGTATTCCAGGGACATAAAGCACATTATGAAGAAGGAGTGTGCACCTTGTGCGCAAGTGAAGCTAGTATGTACTGACTCCCAAATCATCCTCACTTTTTCCATTGCATATATACACCTTCTTAGATCTATCTAAGAGTCACGAACACCTCGCACGAGACCAATGCGACTCGTAGGAACCAACCGCATAGTCACGGGGCTCTCGGTTTGAGTGTACAACATAAATTTGCAAAAAAATAGACTTAAGCATAAAAACATGCCATCGAAGAGTGAAAACGTAAAACAACCACAAAATGGTCCCGTAATTTTTATGATAATATAATTATTTATGATAAAACATATAATAGTATAACTATTTATGATAATTTTTTATTTATCAATTAGGACGGTTATAAACCATCCCTAATAATAATTTGTATTAATTGAGAATACCTTTTGGGATGATTTTTACCCTCCCTAATACCCATTTTTGCATCAATTAAAATTACCTTTAGGGACGATTTTTACCGTCCTAATTGGGTTGCCAGAATCTCAGTAGTATTAGGGACAGTTTATCCGTCCCTAATACTATTCGCGGGAGTGGGAATTTTTTCGCGGGAACACCATTTGGGACGGAAAAATCCGTCCCTAATGCCAAATGAGAGTGTTCATGAGTTAACATTTAGGATAGTAAAATCCGTCTCTAAAATATTTAGGACGCATAGTATAAGGGACATATTTTTGTCGTTACAAAAATCGTCCCTAATACTCTTTAGGGATGATTTTTGTACTTTTAGGGATGATTTTTTACCATCCATAATACTCATTTTTCTTGTAGTTACTCCATCTTTAACCCAATTCTTCTTCATTTGCTACTATAAATATACCCCATTGCAGAAAATAAAATCACCAATTCACTTGCTTGTATATTTTTCTTCGTGGGACCTTTGTACCTATCTTGGACATGCTCCTTTCGTTTCCAGCTTGCCTAGACCTATTTATTTGATGCTTTCCACCTTAAGTGATAAGGGTAGCAATGTGGGTTGCATATACACGACTTTCCATTAGCTTAATATGGTGAGAAATATCAGAAAAGTTCTTGATAATCTCGTTACGTGTCACTATCTATTTCATGTGCACCCAAGAATCTAACAGATATTTTATCACTGCTTGAATATGCTGATCATCAGAAAGAACGTGCCAATCTTCCTATAGTTCACGAATCATGTTAGACATCACCACAATATGGTTAGTCATCATGTTCTATGATTCCTTAGAGTATGTTTCAAACTTCAATCATAGGCTTCTCAGTCTTATGGTGAACGTACCACTGAAATTGAAACAAAGCTGGTCCCATAGTTCCTTAACCACGATGAACTACACCAAAATAGGCGGATGGTTACGGATTCAGGGCGTGATTAGGCTTCCGGGTCACAAATCCCATCCGTAACAAAAAGAGGCATGACCAAAATAGCTGGTCACAGACCTTGTCCCTATCCAAAAGGAGAAGTTATAGACCAAATCGTGTGGCAGTATAAGGCATGCTGGTCACGGACAACGGCCGGGACTAGGAAGCCACAGACCAAATCTGTGACCAGCTTCGAAAACCTAGTCACGGACTAAAGTTGTGACCCATAGGCTTTACATGCTTCAACTTCTTCACGTGTAAAATTCGTGACCAATGGTTCAACATGGTCACAGACCATGGACGTGACCCACTTTTACACATGCTTCAATTTAGTCACGAACTAAATCCGCGACCATAGATTTATCATGAAAAAAATATAAAACATGGTCACGGTTCAAGTATGTGACCATATTTAAATGAAGAAAATATGTGTTGTTTAGGGTCCTATTCTCAAACCTGTAGTCCCGCACTATAAGGTCAATTGTTACAAGTTACGTTGCACACGTGCGAGGTGTTCGTGCCCTTTATGGGGACGTTTGAACTTTATTCTAGCTTTTGGCCCATCCGCAGTACGTTTTCAATCCTAGGTGTGCCTATTTTTAAATTTGGGTCCTATTCTCAAATCGGGAGCCCCGCAACTATGTGGTTGATTGCTACGAGTTATGTTAGTTATGTGCGAGGTGTTCGTGTCCCTTGCGGGGCCGTTTAGGAGTTTTTCGAGATTTTGGCACGTAGCGGCACATTTTCAAGCCTAAGTGTGACTATTTTTAAATTTGGGTCCTATTCTCAAATCGGGAGTCCCATGATTACGCGATCAGTTTTTAGAAGTTACGTTGGTCACGTGCTAAGTGTTCGTTCCCTTTATGGGGCCGTTTGGGTATGTTCAGGGCTTTGGCCCAATAGTGGCACGTTTTTAAGTCTAAGTGTGCCTATTTTCAAACTCGGGGCCTATTCTCAAATCGGGAGTCCTGCGACTGCGCGGTCGGTTGCTACGAGTTATGTTGGTCACGTGCGAGGTGTTCATGCCCGTTATTGTGTCGTTTAGGGTCTGTTCGAGATTTTGGCGCACTAGCATCACGTTTTGAGGGCTAAGTGTGCCTATTTCAAATTTGGATCTTATTCTCAAATCGGGAGTCCAACGACTACATGGTCGGTTTCTTCGAATGATGTATAGATATCTATTACATGAACTCGGAATCCCAACTTCTTTAACTTATTGGCAAGATTTAATTTAACGTTCATATGTCATGAGACATCACAGTCCATGTCAATGCACTCTGTACGTAGTTGTATCCATAATGGGTGAATTTTTTTCTACCTTTTCTTATAGCGTAAGCAAGGTCAAGGGCTACATCGATATTATGTACCCGAAATATATTCTCTATAGCGTCATCCCAACTTTCTGGTAGGAAAAAAAATACGATCAAATAGGAAGTCTTACTAGAGATCAACTCCACGATTTGCGAGGTAGTTAAATTGTTCGATGTTCTTATTCCCATACCTATAAATAGGAGTACCCTCTAAATGGTACGCATTAATAAAAGAGGTGTAAGTGTGGTTCAATTGCAACCCTTCTTACTCTTGTTGCCAATGATTATCACTGTGCCTCATTTTTTTTAAGAAAAATATACGAGGGTGTGAATATGAGTCTTACAAATAAGGGATCTAAGTAATCAATAACACTACACCAAAATAGTCAAATTTACACCCTTTAACCAGCTAGCCTTGTCACAGTTATTGATCGTGACAAAAAAATACGTGTTTTTTTTCACGGTCAATGACCATGACAAGTGCAGTTATCACGGACTTGTCACGGTCAATGACCGTGACATATTTGTGACAATTCTGTCAGTAAAAAAACCATCCCTCTTCTTTTTTTCCCACCGATTTCTATTCCCTCCATTTCTCTCTCTCTCTACGATTTTGGTACATTTTCTCTCTCTATTTCTCTTCCATTTGTGTATATGTGTGTGTATATGTGTGTGTAAATGTGCGTGTGTGTGTGGGGAGGGGGCAGGGCTGGGGATAGGGGGTGTATATGTGCGTGCATGTGTGTATATGTGTGTGTGTGTGTGTGTATGTGCATGTGTGTGTGTCTGGTGGGCAGGGCTGGTGGTGGGGGCAGGGGGAGATGGGGTGGGGGGGCTTGTTAATTTTTTAATTAAATTTTTATTGGTTTATTAGATATAGCCCCTCATATGCAAGTAGTGCCCCTTGTAAAAGAATTGATTGGTTGTTAATTTTTTTAGTAAATTAATAATTAGTCCCCTTTCATATGAAAGTAGGATTGCCCCTCACTGTAAATTAGTAAATTAATAATTGTATACTTTAATTGTTAGTTTAATTGATGAAAAGAAATAGTTGAGTAGATGAATTAGAAGGAGTACGGGATACACATTTGTTGTTGCTATTGCGGTAGGATTATAGTGGATTGATGTTAGGTTGGTTAATTTTACAAGTGGCACGACAACTGGATTATTGTCCATATAGGGGTGGGATTTTTGAACATTTTTTAAAAATTACTTTGTATCACGAACACTATATATATAGTATGATAATTAAATGAAACATACTTGAAATTATATATAGTGCGCATAGATACTAGCCTTCTAGTTCTTATGCGCACGCATTCAATATCCCTTAGACCCGTTCGAGAGTTATTATCCCTGTAATGAGATCTCTCGAATTGTCCCGTTTGGACAGTTTGGGACTGCATAATTTCTGTATAATAATATTCTTAGTGGCTTAAAGTTATTACTTTTGGAGGAATTTCTGCGGTCATATTCTAATGTTCTCTAAGTACATACTAGATTGGCAAGTATAAATGTTATTTCAATTGATCAATTGAAATAACACTCACACTAGCCAATCTACGTCGTGTACTTGAGAACTACGGGGATATGCTGTCGAATTTTTCTCAAATCGTAACAATGTGCATGAGTTGTTAAGTATATGACAGAAATATGACCACTCACCCTTTAGAGGAGATGGAGGAAATAAGAATTTCTATTATAAATTGAATTTGAACTTGAAATTTAAAAATCGAATATAAATAAGACATAATTAAATGAAACATACCATAAATCTAAGTTTTGTTTATACTAATCCATGAATATACGCTTCTTACCTTTAATAGGTGATTAGTTGTGGTAGTTGTGATGGGATATCCTAATTATAAAGAGTGGATGGGTGAGACAAATAGAATAGGGGATGTGTTTCGTAGAGGTTCTAATGAATTTGTAAAATACGCAAAGAGATGTCATAATGATGAAGAGTTTCCGTGTCCGTGTGCTAGGTGTAAGATTGGTAAGGTATTTGAGTGGAAAATAGTTGAACTACATTTGTTAAATTGGGGTATGCAAGATATTTATCGATTTTGGAGTTTTCAAGGTGAATTGAAAGTTCCCTTTTTCCCCAAACAACCTTCATAACAACATTCAACAAGTAGGATAGATGTAGAAGGGGACGACGTAGATCATAATATGTTAGAGGATTTAGTTGATGATGCATACGGAGTTTATGAAGTAGAGGAGAATGAGGTTACTGATGATCTATCAGGTGTTCGTGAAGATATCACAATAAACCTTGACGATGATTACCAAAGTTTAAAATTTAAGGCGACCCAACCGTTATACTTTGGCTGTGAGAAATATCAAACTATGTTCATGCCATGGTTGGTTTGTGTAGTTTGAAGGCGCAATACGGTTTGTGTGGAAATAGCGTGATAGGAATTCTGAATTGGGTGAAGGGCTTACTACCTAAGGATAATACACTTCCAAATAGTTGTCATGTTATGATGAACAGTTTGAAAGGTTTGGGAATGAAGTATAAATCGATTCATGCTTTTTAGAGGTTGTATTTTACTGTGACTGGGTAAAAGAGGTTGTATTTTACTGTGACTAGGTAAGAGTTATGGATAAAAATGCTTGTAAAGTTGATCATGTCGCTAATTTGAGCATGGTTGACTTGTCCAAGTTGAAGAGCAATGACCACGTGAGCGATGAGCCATTTATTTGTCCATTTCAAAAGGTCAACCAAGTTTTTTACTCGGAGTATATCAACAACGAGCCGTGGTCAATTGTCCTACATGCGCCAAAGCGTCTAAATAGTAGTGTGGATGACTTGGCTACTCCTATCGAACATTAATCCATTTTTTTACGATAGCCCGAATTTGAAACAATTTTTCAATTTGTAATATATATTCCAATTTGTACTTTATCAATCCATTTTTAATGATTTTAATTGATTTGCACTTTATCATTTTCACTCTTTTTATCTTTCTCTCTTTCCTTTGTATATGTATGTGTGTGTGTGTGTGTTGGGGGGGGGGGGGGGGGAATGTGTGTGTATGTGCGTGTGTGTGGGCAGTAGGCGTGGGGGTGGGGATGTTTCGAATTTTTAGTAATTGTACATATTATAAGTTAGATGTTGTTGTTTTGAAATTCAGAATTGAGATGTTAAACAGTAATAATTCATTTGGATTTGTAGTAATTGTACATATTTGCATGTCTTCTTCTAGTTCATTTGGATTTGTACTAATAACAACATTTTTTTACTGATTATGATGATGTCGTCTGGGCTTGGTGGTAGCGAAGGCGACGAGGGCTCCTCGGCCCCTAGTCTCCCTAAATGGAGAAAATTAGGGATGGTTGTCGAAAACAAGACGAGGCTATTAGCGAGATCCTTCGAGCTGGTAACGACTATCATCGACCCGGGGTACACTAGTTGGAGGGAGGTGCCAAATGAGCTCAAGTTAGCTATTTGGGTGGCACTATAGGTAACTTATTTATATTTATATGAATATTTCAATTTTAATTTCGATTTCAATTTCAATTTGAATTTTATTTAATACTTATATTTATATTTATATTTATTCGCAACTAACATTGTATCTGTAGGACAGGAATAATTCATCCTGGACCCAAAACTACGCGATTCCGTCTTGGAGCAGTTGAGGGAGCAACACAAGACGTGGAAGAAAAATATGCGGACCCGGTACTTGGGAAGACCCGAGACTCCATTATCCGAATGTGTGACTCCGTCTCGCTGAAGGAGCTGATCCCATTGGCACAATGGAAAAAGTTCATTGACAATGAGATCGCGGAGCGAAAATTGGCATTTATCCAATCGGGGAGGGAAATTTGGGCAAAAAAGACGGATGTGCACTACTCCGACCGGACGTCTTACGCCGAAGTGGAGCATAGGATGATGGTAAGATTTAATTTTTTTTATAATTACAGAAATACGTTATTCTGTATTATTTTACTTTGCGGGGCCAATACTGATTTTGCATTATTTTATTTCAGGGGACGAGGAGTGGCCCTAGGGGTATGCCACATAGGCTTGATACTTATGCAGCTATTCAAACGAAGAAGTGGAAGCTTAAGGAGGTGTCCTCGATTTTCGCCTCCATGATTGTAAGTAGTCCGACAACTTACTTTTTGTTAATTACGTTATAATTTTTTTATTTACTTATTTAACTAATCATGTGCTTTTTATCGTTTCAGGCAAATCTTAAGGAAGTGCATGAGTTGCAGTCTGATGCCGACAAGGCATCTTTGTCCACAGATGCACTCAGCTAAGTGCTTGGCACTGATCGCAAGGGAGGACAAGGGGGTGAGCTCGCGGGTGGCAAAATATAGGATCATCGGATTGAAGACGAGCAACACCGGGTTGGCTCGAACGGTGGACTCACATGACGCGAAGTTGTCCCCTTTAGAGGCGACGGTCTAAGATATGTTCTCATTCATGAAGCGTTCGTTCGTCGAAAACTGTAAGGGGAAAGGGAAGACGAAGGTGGTGGAGGAGGAGGTGCAGGAGGACGAGGATGTGGACCTCGCTGCTTAATCGCCGACACGTGCGAACTTTGATGATCCAGTCCCCTATTTGGCTCCCTTCGATCGACCGATGTCGGCACTTGGTTGGTCGAGAGTGTTTATACATGACATATTTGATGGCCAACAGATAGGACGGGGGTTGAGGGACCCAAATATCGTCCAGGGTATGCCAGTTCATAGACGTTTGCTTCAAGACATCGAGGCCAAGGTGCTCGTCACGCATGTGATACCCGGGAAGAAGAACTCCGCATTGTGGTTGCACGAATAATGAGACACGATGTATATTACTGGGTGTATCAATTCGTATATCGTCTGGCATACTCACCTCCTCAGACCTACCCTAGACATGTAATGACATTATTTGAATTGAATTATTTTAAGTTGTTACATTTGAATTATATTTACATTATATCGTGATGCATATTGTTTTGAATGTATATTTACATTATCACTATTTTATTTGGATATATGATGTTTGAACAGGTGCAATGTTGCTATAAAAGGTACAAATATACTACTAGGCAGTGGCAGTGGCCATACCGCCCAACATATTTTTTTCAATTCTGCCCTGAATTGTCACGGTCAATGATCGTGATAAATAATACTTATCACGAACTTGTCACGATCATTGACCGTGATAATTTATTGTTAAATGTCACGAGTTTGTCACAGTTATTAATCGTGACTAAGCTTGTAACGATCATTGATCATGACATGATCGTGACAAGTGAACTTGTCATGGTCAATGATCGTGACAAGTCCGTCACAATAAACGTTGTCACCCCCAGACTTGTCACGGTCATTGACCTTGACAAGGTGGACTTGACACGGTCAATGACTGTGACAAGTCGGCAGATTCGGTGTAGTGTAACTAGTTATTGTTTTTCAACCGATCCAATTTAAGTTTATCTTATTTTAACATAAGAGGTATAAGGGTATATTAGTTTGATTAAGGTTTTGATTGATCTCTATCCTTATCTTTACCCCTGCGTATTGGATCTCATAGAGGTGAAATCCAAATAAGAACCCACCGTAAGTGTTAAGACACATTTTGTTAGGGTTCATTATGTGAGATTTTGAAAGTATATGTGTATTATCAATCCAAGAAATCCCCCATCACTAGCCAACAACCAAACTAACAACCAATAATTATCCAATACTTCTTCTATCATCTACATGATAAAACACATATCAATAATCATACTATCTCACTAAAGTAATGTAGTTTCTCATTAAATTAAGGTTTAGGGTAGTTTCTCACTAAATTAGGGTTTAGTAAATAGGGTTTAAGGTATATTCGCACTAAATTAGTTTTAAATTAGGATTTAGTAAATATGATATTTTCCCACTTATTTACTTTTTTAAAAAATGGGAAAATTTTACACTAATTAGGGATTAAGATTTAAAAATTTTAATTAGAGTTTAAGAATTGAAAATTAGGGTTTAAGAATTGAAAATTAGGGTTTCTCACTAAATTAGGGTTTATGGAAAATTTTAATTAAGGCTAAAATAAACACATATAAACACACACACACACACACACACACACACACACACTGCATATATGCACACGCACGGTATACACACATAGATATATACATATATATAAGTATATATATACACACACAAATATACACACAAAAAAATACACGGTATATACATACACACATATAAACACACATAAATACACATACACACACACACACAGACACAGACACAAACATATATATATATATATATATATATATATATATATATATATATATATTACTGCTCTTGTGCGAATCAGTCCGCATTTTAAGAATGTGGACCGGACATGTGTCACCTGGCGGTGAGTCTAGAAAAGAGAGAGAGTGTGCCTATAATTTAACTGATAATTTCTAGGCTCATCGCCATGTGACACATGTCTGGTCCGCACTCTTAAAATGCGGACTGTTCAGCACAAGAGAAGTACTGTGTATATATATATATATATATATATATATATATATATATAGAGAGAGAGAGAGAGAGAGAGAGAGAGAGAGGAAGCTAGAGAGAGAGAGGGAGACAACAGAGGTGAAAGGGTTTGGGGGTTTGAGAGAGAGGGAGAGAGAGTCTGCATAAAAATGGCTGAAAGGTTTGGGGGTTTATAAATAAAGAGGCTAGTAACGGCTTTGGACCGTGACCAACTGGCGTGACCCCCAATTTTTCCACATCATCATCTGTGACCATCCTGTTATAATAGGACTGATCACAGCCCTGAACTATAACCAAGTTTTATGACCAATTCAAATTGGTCACGACCTAAAGCCGTTACCCCATTGGTGGGAATTTTGGCCATGGTCATGGACGTGGTCATGACCATAATCTGTGGTCAGAGTTGGAAGGAAATTTGGAGCAATGTTGCCGCCATGATGGTCACCCCTTCTCACAAATTATGTTCGTGGCCCACCATGGTCCCGGATCATGGCTGTGACCAGCTCCAATTAAGGTCACAAAAGTCTATGGTCATGGATCTTATCACGTGTTTTTTCACTATGGTCACGGCTTTGGGTCGTGACCAACTTAGTTATAGACTAAGACCGTGACTAGGCTTCCATGTCTATCCACCTATTTTAGTGTAGAATTGCATATCTCATATTCTCCTATGAGATCATCATGCATGTGTCTTATCACAGTAAAGCGACACAAATGGTATTTCTTTATCCAAGCATGGTAAGCCTCGTGCTCACGTTCGCTGGTAGCAGTGCTACCTTCAAAATGTTCAACCATAATGGTAGTGAGATAATCTAGCAACTAATTATGATTTAGGATAAATTTTATCTTGGTTTTCCATATTTTGTACTCAAGTCTAGTTAGCTTTTCCTCTTTAGTAATTAGAACGACAACATTATTGTTGTTAGAAGCCATTTTCTATATTTAAAAAAATACGCCAAAATTGACATATTATTTTACACATCTTTTATTTGTTACAAAATCTCATTAAATATTATTATCCTTTTCTTCCAGATTGAGATCAAAAGTCCGCTAGGCTTGTAATCATTCCCAATAATGTAAAAATTTGAAGAATATTTTCTAATGTATTTTTAAACAAAGAACGGTACCAAAACTAAATACAATACCATAATTTACCATAAGTGTAAACTAATTACATTTTCATTATGATAATGAAATAACATTTGTGTAATATAATATTAAGTGAGCAAAGGCTCCACGTAGATCCCTATTGTCAATTTATGATCTCGTGTTAAGATAATTCCTATGTATTCTTCTGCAATCTAGAAAATTTATCCCCTATCATAACAACTTTCAAATGAATAAATAGAACTCTCTCCTCATAATTATTATATCAAGAATAATAATAAATCTTATACAATTAATCTACAAATAAGCCAAATAGGGATGTCTTGATTGCATGTTGATGCAGGGACAACCTTATATAATAATACACAAGGAAACGCAAACTCGCCTGATCATTAATTTTAAATCATCCATTTGAGCATACAAACACATAACCCAATCCTTTAAATTGATTAATTTTCCACACTAAACTTCTGAGGGAGTGATCCAAAAAGGCCAATAGTATAGGGTGGTCTAAACAAACCATGGATAAACAGGGAAATAATTTAACAAATTAATTCATGCACAAATAAATCATAATTGGCCTGTTGAAATAATGCATAAATAAATTTTATGTTTATGGATTGATCCATATTTTATTTTGCAATTATGAAGTGTCAAAAATAAAATTGCATATGTTTTACCATGTTTTCTTCGCATTCAAAAACAATGTTGAATATGTCAAAAAATAAATTCTCATTAAATAGAGATTGATAATAACAAAAATTATTCCATGCTAAGAACAATACCAATAAACGTATAAGGCTGCTGGATTCTAACGATTTTTTTTTTAATTTTTTTAATTTTTATTATACAAAAAATGAACAAATAATCAATAATTAAACATTCGTAACTAATTTTTAAGAACGGATAACATCGTTCAATTTATAAATTCAAAAACATCACCGAGCCTCCAAAGTTAATCCTAAGTATTCATAGCCCAATGTTTTAACTCTTCATCGTCTTCTCCCAATTTTTTTTCTTTAGATTTGCGATTTTTAGTGGCCTTATTCTGGAGATCATATCTCCGTTAATACTTATAAAAAAAATCACGTATTATACATTGATTTAAGCTCTTTAATCCATTTAATCACTTAAACAAATATTAATATATGATTAGTCCAAAACTTTTTATTTTGTTCCAAAAAATTTCTCGCCACAAGAAAATACTCAAAATAAGGACACACACAAACCCATTTACTCACCTCCCTCTTCCCCTCCCCCACTCCACTGCCAGCCCTCATCGAAGCTCCGACGATCCATACCAAAGCTCCGACGACCACCACCGAAGATTTGACGAGACTGCCAGAGTTCCGATGGAGGTCGCCTGAGCTCTAGTGGAGGTCGTCGGAGCTCTGATGAGGGATGCCGGAGCTCCAGTAGAGGGAGGTGGTGAGGGGGTGCCTCTAGCGCGTACCTTTAACAATAAGAGAATATTAGGTAAATGGGAGTTTGAGGGAGTAAATGGGTTAAACTAAAAATATGTGTCTTTTTTACAAAGTATGTATTTATATTGCGGACTATACAGTAATTGACCATTGTTTTAAAGACCTTGAAATATAGAACAAATATATACAAAGAAATTAATTTCTTATTAACCATCAAGGCTTCAAAACATCGTGTAAAGTTTTAAAAAAATAATGTCTATTGTCTTTAACAGTAAACCCAAAATTTTCAGATTTTGCGATTTCGACGAGCTAAGTTTTAGAGTTTATATCTCACTTATTATTTATCAAAAAATGCATACCATATATCGTTGGAACCATCTAAGGAGATATAACAATATTATGAAAAAAATATTTCGATTAATTTTGTTTTAAACTCATTAAAACATAGCTCAAATCTGGATCTAAGTTATTATATGGAATGAATTTAATGGGTGTCCATGATGAACTAAAACTTGAAAAATTTATCTCGTTCGTAATAACTTTGATTTTAACGTTCTATATATCATTGGAATCGTGGCATCAATAGAAATAACATATATTTAGCTCATTATTTTCTGGGGACTTAGGAATGAACATAATTTTCGGGATCATAAATAATTTATCGAAAAATGAGGAATATGCAATCAAATGGCGAATCAACAACAATGAATTATTAATTATACGAGCACATAACACATAATATAAGGATTGATATCTTACCGAATATGCGGAAGTTACGAATCTAGTATTGGTTTGCTGTTACGGTCTTGTGTTAAACTTGAACCCAAGGTCGGTTCCGTGTATGCCTTAAACTCATAAATTGTGTCCAATTGGTTATAAGAGTTACTCCTAATTAAAAAATACAAATCTAAGGTTCTCTTGGCGATTGATCTTAGGATGCACGAGTGAAAAAAACCTTCTATTGGTTTGTTCTTGTTACTCTTATGGAGAGCTTCTAAAACTATCACATTATGTTGGCTTTTAAAGTAATGAAAGATGAGACTTATGCCTTTCATTTGATGTTTGTTTAGGCATTATTTCCACTTAGAGATTAATATAGTTTTGTGTACTAACCATTGATTGTGGACACTATTGACATCTCCTCAATAGAAGATAATCATTTGAAGGACCAAATATATAATGTCTTTATATGTACACCAAACACATATATATGATATTAATATTATTAATCCGATGAAATCAATTATTACCCATTACCTGTATGGTCGGATCACGAGTTCAATTCAACCCAAATATTAACACTATGCAAAATGACCTGAGACCTTAATTTATCTAACACACAATTTATATTACACATAAAATTAATTTTTTACCAATTTTAAATTAAAATCATCTATTAAGTGTGCAAACAACTCTTCATCCCTCTCCTTTGTCGATGAAAACTATTAACCACACATGTTTTGTCATCTACGAACTTGAGAGACACAATTAAAGGAAAGAAAAAGACACGTGCTAGTTAAAGAAAAGGCACGTGATCTATTATCTACATGTAATGATTTAGGAGTAATTCTTGATGAACCGCATTTTGGAACAACATTTGGACCGAAATGCCTACATGGCTATACCATCAACTAAAGAGAAAGAGATGTGTGGGGCCTTAATAATTTTATGCCCACTAAACGAAATACTGTTTAGATTATTTACAACATTTTAGTCAATTAAATAACTACTCATTCATTAATCAACATAACTCGTTATAATTAATCATTTTCACACCTTAAATTTCAATAACTACTCTTTTCCCGAAAATAATTCTTTTTTTACTAATTTTGTACAAAAATGCTAAAAAAGGGCCTAAATGATTTTTTTTCGAAATAGTGTAACACGACACAACACGATACTGGTCAATTACTGTATATTCTCCAACATAAATACATATTTTGTAAAAATATGTCTATTTTTAGTTTAAACCATTCACTCACTCAAACACTCATTTATCCAATATTCTCTTATTTTTAAAGAGCCCCCCCCCCCACGTGCACTGCACCCTTTTTTTTAAAACATATTTTGGGACTATATAGTAATCGACCATTTTTTAAAAACAGTTGAAATTTTTGTATATTATTCAAAAGGTTTAAGAAATTAAAAGGAATAAAAAAAGCTTGCATAAATACTCAATATTCTCTTATTTTTAAAGGTCCGGCATCCCTCCCCATCTCTCTACCCACCCCTCCACTGCCCCTTATTTTACATCATTTGGGACTATACAGTAATTGACCATTTTTAAATTTTTTTTTTTTTGTCTTTTAAAAGAGCTATAAACACTTTAAAAAAATAGTTTCTTATTAAAAATATGTATTTTTTTAAAATATCTTTTTATTGAAAAAGTAACTATTGAATAAAAATAAAAAAAAACTTTTTTTTTATATATAAAAACAATTTTTACTATTTAAAAGATTATTGTTCATTAGAAAAATTATTTTTTATTCTGTTTCATATACATATAAATCTGGTTTTAACTATTTTTAATAATAAACACATGTATTTTATAAGAAACTATTTAAAAAATGTATTTTTTGTCTACTGTTTTGAAAGTCAAAGCAGTTATAATGTATATCTTTCTCATTTCTTATATATATATATATATATATATATATATATATATATATATATATATATATGTATGAATGTATACAGTCAGATTCTCCAACATACCTCCTAGCAACATACCTATGAACATACCCATTTTTTAAAATAGTAAAAAAATAATTTTGAGATGATATTTTTTATATGAGCTTACGATATTTCAATGTGTCCCTATAAAAAAATCAACTGAAAATAATATTTTTTGTTATTTTTACAAATATGTCAAAAAACTATCAGTTTTTACCTATTTTTTAAAAATAACGAAACACATTATTTTGAGCAGAACATTTTTACAGGGGGACACTGAAATATTATGAACCCATAAAAAAATATCAACTCAAAATTATTTTTTTTACTATTTTAAAAAATAGGTATGTTCACAGGTATTTTTAATGAAGTATGTTGGAGAGCCTGACTCTCTCTCTCTATATATACTAGCGGAATACCCGTGCCTGAAGGCACGGAGAAAAAATTCAAATATTAAATCGTTTAAAATTTAAGTGAGTTTTGTTTAAAACACAATAACTGTAAACAATTTAGAAAATTTGGGCAAAATTTCATTTGTTTATAGGACTATTCACACTGCTTAAAAATAAAAAATAACTCCAACAACAATACTTGAAAAGTCGTATGACTGTGTGATAATTGATTAACTTCGCAAATTTCTAATTTGACACACTTATTTAATTTCAGCCCCTAATCATGCATCTAAAGTGCAAGTGTCAACCCATAAACAAATAAAGCATGCGACACAAACTTAAGAAAAAATCCCCGCAGGGCAAAACCTTTTATTTCTAGAACTTTAATTTTTTTACAAAACCATTGACTTACATACAACCTGATAATCGTCCATAAGTATAACGCACGTTGTCTTCATCAAACCTTCAAAGCAACGACTATAAACAGTGTCAGCTGGAATCTCCCGCAGGAACTCCAGGTGGTCAGCAATGAAGAAGAGAGACAGTTTCTCCACAAGGGTTGAACAAATACAAGGATGTGTTCTTGGGTTGCAAAAAGGATTCACAAAGGTTTGACAAAGTTGTGTGAATAAAAACATGAGTCTTGGGACTAAAAAAGATGAATACTTGAGGTGATAGGACTCTCAAATTCGTCTATGCAAGTCTTACTAAACAACTCCCCGATGTTGGTTTATAAAAGATAACCTGGGCCGAAAATATTTGAACACGATCTGCAAGATTTTATCTCAGGCGGATCAGTCCGCTTCTGATCCGGATCGGTCCGAGGTCAGATCGATTCTTTTTTGAATAGGCTTATTCGGTTTGCAATCGGTCCAGGGATTACTGGAATAAAGCAGATCGGTCTGACTTGAGGCGGACCGATCTGGGTGCGGATCGGTTCTTTTTTAAAACAGGCGGACTGGTCCGGTTTACCAGAAATCTGATTCCAGGATTCCAAGATGAAAAATGATTTGATATTTGGATCCGTTGATGTAGCTTCGATCTTGAATTTCTTCAACGATGTATCGGCGTACGACATACAAAATGATAATGGACTAAAATGTCCTTACAAATCTCCTCCTATGTCTATGCCGGTCGATACATAAAAAATCCGAATTATCAACTATCAAATTGCCTATACAAATCTACACTTCCATGAACCCAAAACTGAAAAGGTACAAATGAATAGTCTCCATCGTTTGTTCTTCAAATCATCAGGAATCTCAAATCTTTTCTCATCAGGGTGTACAATTCAGTGATCACTAATGTAGTACCTACACACATGAGATAAATAAAAAATACCAAGTGACGTATCGAGTTTGAAATGAGATAAACATAGATACCAATAAATAATAAGCATAAGTCAACTCTCAAAACTCCCCCAAAATTCAAACTCCCCCCAAATAAGATAATTCTTTCTCCCCCTTTTTATGATGTCCCCAAATTGACAAATAAGATGAATCACACAAGAAAAATAGGGGTGTCACGGTATTCAAAACAAAGCATCAATCAATATGGCAAATATGCTCTTGCAAAGATACTCAAATAAGTCTTCACAAACTATTTTTGATTTTTCAAATTTGTCGTACAAAAAAAAAAAGAAAAGGATACCAATTTGAAAAAAAAAATATGATACAAAAATCACACCATGGATTTAAACTCAAACAACCAAGTCATGGAAACGGAATGTATGGGTGTGAACACATTCGATAGGTAAATAAACTCAATCAATCATATGTGCACGAAGGATATGTGTACCCCTAACGAATGAACATCAAAAGTAACCTTAGGTGTAAAAATTTGTTGAATTTAGATGACATCGTATTATGCAAATCAACAAATCAAAGTCAAATGATTTCCACACCAATAACGCCTAAAACTATTTATCTCTTTTTCAAGATTTTCAAGGACGTGCAAACCCGTTATAAAATCTCCAACGAAACTCCCTCATATATATTTTCTTTTTATAGGTGTTAAACTAAATTCTCAAACTTTGGAGAATTGGTGCAAAAATCTAAATGGACCATAATTTGGCATGAATTTCTTTTTATTGCCTTTAAATTTTTCAGGCTCTTTTAAACCTCTTTGGACCCCGAATAATAAAATTCCTCCATTTTTTAGGTCCAATTTAACGGTGGCTTAGTATTCGCAAAGCAAAATGAACCTTTCGCAGTCCTTCCCCGTTTTCAAACAAAGCACACAAACTCACAAAACGGTTCTTATATGCACAATTTCCTTATCAAAATTTTATTACGCTTGGTTCGTTTTAAGGATAGGATTGAAGTGAAAACACCCAACCAACATGTGATAAGACAAGTACAATAATCAAACAAATTCGTGCATGTGTGCATTAGAGGATATTATGAGTCAAACATGTAGGAAGTAATACTTAATTACATATTAATGACTCCAAACATTATAAAGCATAAGGATGAATTGACCTATTGTCTCAAAACACTATCAAATAGTCACATGAAAATAATGGAATGATGTTGTGACTCGGTCATCCTAAGTCTCCATCCATAAATGGTGCAAACAAAATATAAAAATCTTTTTGGATTTTTTTCAAAATTTTTATCAAAATAAAATCTTTTTGTATTTTTCAAAAACAAAAATCTAATACAAAAATGATACACACTAGAAATAGGCAAACAATGTCATTATGAAAATCATACAAGTCGAATCTCAATCATTAGGTGTAGAGGGGTTTTCCAAAGGTGGTGACAGCTTATGAAAAACCTCCATCAATTCTTGTGAAGTTTTGACTAAAAACTTAACTTGCTAACCTAAATGTGCAAACTCTCTCATTTGGTCTCAGGGAGCATGAAAAGAATCATGTGTGGGTGCATGTGTATCAGAAACACGTGTAGAAGCAAAACGTGACACATACCTCAAATTAAAGGAAAATTCCCTAAGGTGTCCTCTCCTTTTGCAATGTGAGCAAACATAAATAGGCATCGGAACGCCTCTCTCAAAAAATCTAGGACGCACTTTCCTAATAGGAATGGGATGCCTAGGTGGGTGAGGGTGAGACTCATGTAAATCAAACACTAAAGTGGGAACCGACTCGGGTGCTAATTGGAAAGTAGAAGAACCGTCATGACTTATTCCTAACTTCTCACCTTTACCCTTAAGAACCACCTTTCAACCTTCTTCGGTGCGTTCTCAAAATTGACTTTGACCGCCCTAGCACATTCGAGATCACTCTCGAGTTGGGATACACGTGTCGTCAGACTAGACAACGTGTTGGTCAATTCACACTTCTCCTTTCTCAAAACCTCCTTCTCTCTCTCCAAATCTAAAACCCGATGACCTAAATCTCGATTATACTTCTTTATTTTCAAGGTCTCGGTGTACAAATCTCTAAAAGCTTTTGGAGCTCACTTTCATCTCCACTCTCCTCCTCGCTTTCTCCCTCACTCGAAGAACACAAATCACTATCATCGCTCTCGTGTGCACTCTCGTGAGACAAAATGGGTGTGCTCACACGACTAGAAAAAGATACAACCATCCCATGTGCTAAATCTTTATCGGATTCATCTCCATCATCACCCTCGTCACCCTCACTATCACTAAGAGTGGCAGGCATAGCAGTCTCTTTGCCCTTTCTCCTTATCCTAGTAGGATACTCTTTATCTATGTGCCCTTTGCCCTCACACTCAAAGCACTTGATCTCATCCTCCTTGTCACTATCTTTGGCCTCCACTTTCTTTTTATTTGACTCAAAAGATCTCTTTTTATTGGAAGAGTTTTTTTTATTCATTTTGAGAAACTTTTTAAAAAATTTCGCAAATAAGGCCATATCTTTAAAGTCAAAATCTTCCTCAGAATCGGACTCACAAACTTTTTCTTTGTTTTTCTTAAAATGAGTCTTTAAAGCAATGCAATTATCCTTAGCCTTAATGGTTTTGGGAAACATGTCAATCTCATAGGTTTGAAGATCTCCTACAAGTTCTTCCAACTTAAGTGATTTCAAATTTCCTAAAGAGTTCAAAACAGTGACTTTAGGAATAAACGTTTTGAAAGAGATCTCAAAATATTTTTAACGACATGCGTGTTATCAATCACCTCATCCAAATTAAAACATGTGTTAACAATGTCCGACAAACGTGCA
This sequence comes from Sambucus nigra, assembly GCA_949130495.1. NCBI lineage: Eukaryota > Viridiplantae > Streptophyta > Magnoliopsida > Dipsacales > Adoxaceae > Sambucus > Sambucus nigra. The sequence continues at coordinate 391,851,299 of OX422219.1, forward strand.
TAAAAATCATCAAAGCATTCAGACCCAGACATGATAATAGTCTTAAATTGAGTGGCCAGATTTTGTAATTTTGAGTCTTTGACCGCGTTTGTACCCTCATGTGTCAATTTTAAAACATCCCAGACCTCTTTAGATGTGGTACACGTCATAATTTGACGAAACTCATCAGGAGTGACACCTCCAGAAATAGCACTTAGACCACGAGAATTAAAATTAGACATTTTATAATCGTCTTCAGTCCAGGCTGACACGGGCTTTAAAGAAGTGATATTATCAATGGTGACAGTGGGAGGATTCCAACCATTTTCGCAAAATAACCAAACACGATCGTCAATAGATTTTAAAATAGATTTCATACGAGCTTTCCAGTAGGCATAATTAGACCCGTAAAAAATAGGCATCTGATTATATACATGCTCCATAAGAAAAATTACGAATTTTCACAAACTTGATTTAAAAAAATCAACCACATAAATTTTTGCCGAAAAAGGAATACGCAGTAAAATAGTGCAACCTACTCTGATACCAATTTGAAAAGTTGAATGATTGTGTGATAATTGATTAACTTTGCAAAATTCTAATTTGACACACTTTTTTAATTTCAGCCCCTAATCATGCATCTAAAGTGCAAGTGTCAACCCATAAACAAATAAAGCATGCGACACAAACTTAAGGAAAAATCCCCGCAGGGCAAAACCTTTTATTTCTATAACTTTAAAAAATTTACAACACCATTGACTTATATACAACCTGATAATCATCCATAAGTGTAACGCACGGTGTCTTCGTCAAACCTTCAAAGCAACGACTAGAAACAGTGTCGGCTGAAATCTCCCGCAGGAACTCCAGGTGGTCAGCAATGAAGAAGAGAGACAGTTTCTCCACAAGGGTTGAACAAATACAAGGATGTGTTCTTAGGTTGCAAAAATGATTCACAAAGGTTTGGCAAAGTTGTGTGAATCAAAACACGAGTCTTGGGACTCAAAAAGATGAAGATTTGAGGTTATAGGACTCTCAAATTCGTCTATGCAAGTCTTACTAAACAACTCCCCGATGTTGGTTTATAAAAGAAAACCTGGGCCAACAATATCTGAACACGATCTGCACGATTTTATCTCAGGTGGATCGGTCCGCTTCTGATCCGGACCGGTCCGAGGTCGGATCAATTCTTTTTTAAATAGGCTTCTTCGGTTTGTAATCGGTCCGAGAATTACTGGAATAAAGCGGATCGGTATGACTTGAGGCGGACCGGTCCGGGTGCGGATCGGTTCTTTTTTAAAACAGGTGGACCGATCCGGTTTACCAGAAATCTGATTCTAGGATTCTAAGATGAAAAATGATTTGATATTCGGATCCGTTGATGTAGCTTCGATCTTGAATTTCTTCAACTATGTATCGACGTACGACATACAAAATGGCAATGGACTAAAATGTCCTTACAATACTCCATTGGACCATTATAAAACCCCAAAATTCACAATTTTATAGTTATCCAAAAAGATTATATGCTTCCACCTACTTGATATACAAACGTTAGCAGTAGACATGTCTTAACATAAAATCATACAATAACAGTAAAAAAAATAGAATTGTCCCCATGGCACTCATCTAATTTATATTTGCTACACCATCTATGAGGCACGTGTTTATTCTCATATCTCCACGCCACATTCCCATGACATTTAATGTATTGACTCCAATCCCAAAACGTAATAGTGAATACAACCCGGGGTAACACAATTACTATTTGAAGACCCAAAGAAAACCAGTACACAAAAAATACAAAAGTTTGTGAGATATAAGCAGACATCATACACCTAAATAAGTTACTACTCAAAAGTCTATAATCTATGAATAAAGGAGGTCAACAAACAACGTTTAAGAATAGGAAATAAAATAAAGAAAACTTGTTTAAATATTGATACATAACTCAAAACCAACCCACAAAATTCTAGTAATGAACTTGAAAATCAAGATACTAAATCAAAACTGTACAAATAAACGATATATGGTGGATGTAAGGAGAAAATGATGATGAGATGATGTAAAAATAAACTACACATGGTGGATGAAAAAGTAAACTATTTTATTCTAGGTGTTCTTGAACTTATGGTATGCTTCTCACCTAACGACACACCATGTAGTAATTTGAAAAGGATACCATCACGAATTGTTAAAACATCTGTATTAACATTTTTTAAACATTTGTAGTAATTTTTGTAAGGACACGAATTTCCAATTGAGTCCTTTGTTGTTTTGTCTCAATTTCGGAAAAAAACATTTGAGTCATAGGATAGTGTTCAAGTGTATCCATCCAAGCCTATGACACGTTAGTTGAAGATATAGCGGCCATGTTCATAAAGCGCCATCAAATGCCGAGTTTGTTGTGCCTCGTTTCTACGTCAACAACATTGATTCCATTGCTCCTAAGGTATGAATGCATTACATATTTATATAGGAGCTTGGAACAATTAGTATTGGGTGTAATTTTATTTTAAACTGATGTTTATTTTCAAAAGTTTCTTTAAAACTTTAAAATAAAGTTTCTGGGCTAAAATTGAATTTTTGAACATTCTGGAAAGTCGTTCAATATTGTCGTTCGAACGAGTTTTTCGTTCGACCGAGAATATCGTTTGAACGAGGTTTGCCAAGGAACTGCCTCTGGAACTTTATTAGACATCTTGTTCGAATGAGACTTCGTTCGAACGAAAATCTCGTTCGAACGAGATTTCAGGTGGGAAATTTTTTGGCAGTTTTGAGCAGTTTTTTCCATGTTTCCACTTACCTTTACCCACTAAATTTTGGCAGAAGTTATACATGCGGGAACCAAGTTTGAAAAACCAACTTTTGACATTTTCTAAACACCTTTTAGGGAGAATATTTTTGAGAGAAAACTTCAAAGTTCAAACATTCATGTTTAAGTGTTTGTAGTTCAAGAACATTATTTGAAAAACACTTTCTTACACCCATAGTTTATTTATTCCAAGTTTCCATATAAATATCTTGCTTGGAGTGTTTGGCACCGGGTTTACTCTACCAAGTTGAAGAGTTAGTTTGTGTTTACTTCTACATCTCATAAAGAAGAAGTTCGTTGGTTTTGCTACCGCATTCTCACATGGTGAATCCATGTGTGGTTGACGGTGGTTCCTAAAGTCCGATCGGTGAATTTCGAGACCGCGGTGGAGCTCTGTGGTTATTATCTAGGCAGAGGTGTATACAAGAAGGAGCGTCGGGACTTGGACGGATTCAAGTCGAGTGTTATAAGTCTTATTGTCTTGTATTTGTAAAATCGTACTTAGTGGATTTGAGACTAGGGTCGTCCATTTTTTTTCCCGTTGTGAGTTTTTCCTCGTACATCGCGGCATAGTGATTTATTTGTTTATTTTATATTTTACAAAATTCACCTTAGATTCATGCTTAGGTAAAAAGATAAAATTTTATTTAAATCACTACTTACTTAATTTGGTGCAAAATTAATTTGGGTAATGTTTATGCTAATTTAATTCAAGTCATCACTTAATTTGTTAAAATTGTTTTGGCCCAATTTGATTATATTGAAAATATGTTTTAGGAAAATTTCTAGGACTTGGGTTAAGTTAATATATTAAAGTGAAAAATTCATTGGTTAATTAATTTAATTTCACTTTGAGATAAGTTTCATTTTAATTTGAAAGAAATTAAAATTTGGTGTTTATGTACTTGTTTAATTGAACCATCTAGCTTCCGCATCTTTAAAAGGAAATTGAAACTGTACTTTTGGTAAAATCCAAAATTGGGGGTCCTATCCTTTTTAGTTTTAAAAAATCTGTTTTTTGTAAAACTGTTACCAACATAAATTTTTAATTTTATCAAGCTTAAGATCCCATAAGAACAAATGTTTTTTAATACAGTATAAAATAAATGACACTTAACAGTATAAAAAACTGCACCTTAAACAATCACATATGCAGTTTTGTATTTTTCCAAGTTTATCAGTAGTAGAGCGTTAAACGTCAGACAAAAATCTAGTAACCGTTCGAGCATACGTGTACCCTCTAACTTTATCCACATCACCCATTAGTTTCAATGTAACAAACCCTGATCATGTTAAATCAAATACTCGAATGAGGATTACATATGAGTTTAAGTAAAATAAAATCACAGATGCATTAGAGATAGAACTCAATGCTGAGAGAGTGCATACTTCACACTTGCTTTATTGCATGAACAACATGATTTTTTGGCCCACATCTTCTCAAGCAGCCACAATTATAATATGAGATGTAAAACCTTGCCCCACATTTCCTAAATAAGAAACAAAATGAGGTTTTTTGTAAGAGGATGTATAAGAAGAAGAAGCACCAACACCAATTGAATGGTCCTTTTTTTGGAAGTGGGCATAGAGGATGGGCCTGCCAGTTTCTTGACAGCTGCTTCTTGCTCAGGAGTGGCACACTTTCTGGGTATGCCTCTTTTCCTCCTTACACTCTCCAAGGGTGAGGTGACAACTGGTATTTTGAATAAACTTCTTACCACAATACTAATGTGTTATTTAACGCAACAAATTCTATATATATCACAAACCAAACTTTCGAGCCTCCTGGAATTTAACACCATTATGTTTTTTTGGAATTGTAGGACTAAGATGGTCTTCAGGTAGATTTGATAATTACTTTCAAGGAAAATAGAGAAACAAAGAAAAAATGTGAATATAAACTTCGAAAAATAAAGTATTAAGGAATGTGAATATAAATTTAGAATATCAAATCTAAAAATTAGAGACCATAACCTGAATAGCCAAAGCTAATCCCTTGTCCTCTCAAATTTGTTGTTGATTACCCTCTGTTCCTGCTCAATTGATCTGAAACTAAACCACGTTAGGAATTTTAAACGAAACTCCTGCTTAATGTAACCCTCACATTTCAGCTAATGAATCAAGGTTGAGGTTCGGGGGTAAGGAGATCGAACAGAGCCATAAATTGGTAACTGGACGGTTGCAAATGGGTGGATGGAAACAATGGTAGCTTATTCTTGAACAAAGGAAACAAATAACATAGGATAAATAGTTAAATCTCTAAAGAAGGAGAAAACAACTAGATTAATTGAAGCCCATGAGGTCTCCCTATACAAATACATTCACCTGGAAAACTTTGAGGTGTGAGTGAAATATATATCTCCAATAGACTTTATATATTGAATAATATAATGAAAATTAAAATCAAAATTGAAATAAAACATAGGGAAAAACCACGACTTGCATAGCGATGCACAACCCTAATGCAACATCCTAACATAGTCATATTCTTGATAAATGGTCAGTCACTTCATATTTCAAGGTAAATAATTAGAGTGATATCACGCCTGAAAATTTTCATCTCGTACCGATTAAACATAAATCTTCACAAAATTAGACTTGGACACCAATGGTAGTGTTGAACGAAGACTGCTATCACACTGGGAATCTGCTAAACAACCTATAAATTTTCCATGGACTAAACTGCTGATTTTATACCGATGCTCAACTAAACGTTTAAAGCAGGTGGTGTTGTCCAGTGACGAAGAAAACCAAGCATACGAAGCTTCACGGGTCATCATATTTTAGACAAAAATCTTCGAGGGATTAGCCTCACCTTTAAATTATGGAGGTCGACCTTTAAGTAAAGCTGCAAGATCTTATTCGTTGTGCCTATTAAATGGTCGTGAATTCAGCCACGTATCTTGTTTAAAACAACTTCACTGTAACTATTAAATGAGACCATAAATTAATAAGATTACGAAAGTTGGATTAAAGGTCATTATTGACATAAAGAGATAATCAAACTATAAATACCATATGGTTAATATGGAGTCATTTTGAACATGTACGTAGTCAATCCCCAAATTGATTAGTTTTAGCAACCTAAACAACTCGTTACATAGTCCATAAATGTGTCACCAACTATATACACAGTCCATTCAAATACATAACAAACATGATTTTAAAAATAGACATGTGGAAATAAAATAACTCATAGTTACATCCATTGTAAATTACATTCACATAAAAGCAATCGAGACAAATATAAAAAACCTGATTTAAAACCCCAGAGTATCGGACTTATAACAGGAAGCTTTCTAACTATGTGTCGGATAAAACATAAGATAATCATAAAATCATATATCCATAAGAATGTAAACAATTCAATTATTGACACAATTAATACCTTAAAATTGAGCCTGCAAAACTGGTTTCCTGCTAAACTTATTTCCTGGTTTTCGAACTTATAGCAGTTCACTTTGTCATTTTCTGTTCTGAATATCGACGCAAATTATTCCGCCAAGTGTCCTTTTTCATTTTGAATATTAACTACTCAACAGAATAAACATAAACAGATGATAAAATATTGTACTCGTTTTGGTACATATAAGAAATCATATTCTAAATCTAGGAAAAATTTGAAATTAAACCCCAAATAAGTACTCAAAAATACCTTAAACCTAGAAAAATACACCACTTTGTTTTCAATTAAACCCCCAATACAAACTTGCGTTTGAACCAAAGCCAAACGTATCCAAATACATGAAATTGAAAAGTTGAATAATGTATCACCATTGGGGACAAACCTTTACAGATCAGCTGGACATCGAGGATGATCTAAACAAACCTCCGCTAACCTCTAATATCATCGGGGGTCCGCAAAGAAACTCAACATAGTAGTTAATTTTTGCAATGAATATTTGCTTGAAAGTGCTTCTTAAATTACCAGTAATGCTGCTAATTTAGCATACCAACAACATTGTCATTTTTAGCAAACCTACAATCCTGAGATGCTGAAACACCTAACATCCAACGGATGACCAGGCCTAACATACCAGCAACGCTGAAACTATATGCATGCCAAAATAAGAAACTATAAACATAGGGTTTGAATACATGGTTTAAGTTTTAAATCTAAGAAGCTTGATTTTTAATTTGAATACATGGTTCAAGGTCGTTAAGGCCATAAAGGTCGTTTAAAATCAAATACCATTTAAAGCATAGTAAGTTTGATTCAACTATAATGACACGAAATATGCAATCTTGTTAAAATAACAATTGGGAATTAATAACTTACAAATCAGTTATGAACAAAACATATTAGATAAATGTCACCCCTTGAACATTTGTACCAGGCACTATAACTACGTGGGATATCATATTTCTCCACTCTTAAGTTACATGTTAATTATACCCTTAACTTTGTTTAAACTTCATTTATATCAAAGTAATACAAAAATACCAACTAACTAAGATTGAGTATGCCACGTTAGTCTAAGGTATCATAGCCAAAATAGTAAGCATCAAACATCAAACATCAAACATATGTGCCTACAACCAACATAAAAGAAAATAAAATTTGAAGTTGAACATAGAGTATACCTTTACACGGATTTGAAGACTCATGTCTTAAAAAAACTCATGATTCCTATAAAACAAATATAATATGCTGAACATTTCTACTGGCACCTTATTGTACTCCTTGAATTTGAAAACCTTGAAACAAAATCTTAAATTTGACGCAAAATGTAATGTGAAGATTTTAAGATAAAGAAAAACAAAGTGTAGTGGGATCAATGGTTCAATTGGAGAATTATTACCACAAAAGACGCTTGAATGGAATTGTAATTGAAACTTAACTATTTGAGATGGAATCATAAAATGATACTCAAAATTAACATAGAAATGTATTTAAAGAATTGGATCCATGGAATTTATGAAACAAACATGAAACATGACTATTTGAATGTATTTAAAGATTCAGACCTATGGCATCACATCATTCATGAAACAGACTTAGATTCGTGGCATTGATGAAACATAACTATACAAATTTGAAAACTACCACACAAATATGAAAATCGGAACTCAAAACTACCATATAAATCTCAAAACTACCATACAAATATGATAAATAACCATACAAATATGAAAAATTAACATACAAATCAGAACTCAAAGCTACCATACAAATCTGAACTAAAAAATTTCGAACTCTAAACTACCAAATCTGAAAAATAACCTAGTAGAGATAATCATTATTGTTATTACCTATGCACATGAGATTTTTGTTGTGTAGGGCTCCTCTGTAAACATTGTACTAATAAACATTAAGCAAGTTAGTAGAGAAAATTGTCCCCAAAAGCGTTCCAACTAAAAAACCCTACTAACTCAAGATAAAAATCACCTCGAGATAAAAAAATAAAATGACGAGAGAGTTATAAAATACCTCGAGAAGAAACCCTATAACAGATTTATGGCCCAATTTTGTGGTTTGTGATCTAAACACAACAAGTGAAAAAATTCCTAAATAACAAATCCTTAGTTAAAAGAGACATTCGTAACATACTATAGCTTTTGTAGGGTAAGATGGTCCATACCTATGTACGAAAGATGGAGGAACAACGCACCATGGAGGAGGAGAAGAAGAAGTTGAAGAAAAATGAAGACGAAGAAATTAAAGTCGGGATAGATCGAAATTAGGAGAGGGAGGGAGTGACATCGTGTAAGGGTGAGAAATAGTTCTTGTGTCAGTATCAAAACAACCCTTTTGTTGTGTTACAAAAGTAACCCTTGTATTTGAATTAAAATAAAATTTTAAGGGTAGTATGAGGGGGAAAGTAAATTTTAATGAGATAAAATTGGGATTGCAATTATAGTAGAAAATGAGATGTGGTGAGGTACATAATATTATTGTGTATATATTGATCTCACCCTCAATTTAATGCTTTGGTGGCTCAATCCTCACCTCTAATTAAGTTATCAACTTATTGAATAGTGAAAACCTTTTGCTCCTTATTATATATATGGAGAAGTTCACGCGAACATAAAAGATGAATATTTTAATGAGCCTTAACAAAAAATACTTAACATCCCATTAATTTTAATTCCTATATTGTAATTGGTCCATGCCAGTGGCAACGGACACGCATGTGACACATGTTTTTTTTAATACAATGTTCGTTGCCACTGACACGGACCAATTACAACATTGTAATTAAAATTGATTTTGTGTTAAGTATTTTTTTTGTTAAGGTTCATTAAAATGTTCATCTTTTATGTTTATTTCGAATCTCTCCCATATATATATATATATATATATATATATATATAGAGAGAGAGAGAGAGAGAGAGAGAGAGAGAGAGAGAGACTCACCTACATCATGATGTATACATCACACATAGTTCTAAGCCTTGAGAATTTTTTTTTCCAAATTTTTATTTTTCTCTTGAAATTAACCTACCAATCAATCCATATTCAAAAAATTAGGTTAAAATAAATTTTGTAGCTATTTTTTAAAAATTCATAAAAATATGCTGGCGTAGACCCTTATAATTAAGGTATTTTGAACATGAAGTTATTGGAAGGTTAATTTCAAAAGAAAAATTAAAAAATTAAAAAAAATACTTTTTAGGACCTACAACTTAGTGTGATGTATGACTCATGTATTAAGCATCATGTAGATGAGAATTCTCATATATATATATATATATATATATATATATATATATATGTGTGTGTGTGTGTGTGTGTGTGTGTGTGTGTGTGTGTGGACCCAACAAACAAGAGAAAGAGATGTGAATGAATCATATGATTTGAATGCGGTACAAATGGGTGGTGCATCTAGAACTGCTCATGATTTAATTACCCAACCCATAAGGCTTAAACAAAACACTACAAGCTCTGGCGGGCTCTGGTTGTGCATCTCGGACCGTCTAGTCAACGATCCAGAGCCGTTAAGAATATTAAAGTAAAAAATAAAATAAAAAAAATAAAAAAAATTAAAGTACCAATGTTGGCTGCTGTTAACAAGCACATTTCGTGTTCATATATTGACGTAGAATATATTTCTCCCATTTAAATGGAAGATTGGTGCATCACAAGAAGCAAAGTCTTAAATGGTCGACTTTGACGTTTAAGCCTCATTACACCATTAATCAAGATGAACAATAGTATTGACCTTGGGACATTTTCAACCAATCTAATCTGAAATTAAGTTGGCTCTTAATTTGGGATGTCTTGTGTGACAATGTAATGACTCGGCAATCGTTCTACCTCACTGGCACCTGTGCCGTGTAATATTCATAAACAACAAATTATTACTGTAAATATAAAATATTAATGAGATATATATTTTGCTTTTAAAGATGTCAGGTGAAAGTATAGTTTTTTAGTATCAATTTTGTATACTAATTTTTTAAAATAATTTGTATAATATGTAATAGTGGTTCGTTATTAAAATTTAATTTAATTAATAAATGAAGGTCCTGCAGTAATTAAGTTGAGACTAAACTACTTGCTCTAATTTAACACATAACTTGTGTTTTAAAAACTCTTGTTAAGACCCCGAAAATAATAAAGATAGTGTTGCAATATATAATAGATCAAATATCAAAAAGTTCCTCAAATATTTTTTAATACACATTTAGTTCAAACCTTTTATTTTATTCTATAAAGTCCTTCAAACACCCATTTAACTAATATTTTCTTATGTATAAAGATCTACAGTAGCAGCGTTCACCCGCCACCTCCCTCCCCCCCTCTCCCGGAGCTCCTTTTTTTGGATGTTTTTATGTGGTTAGAGATTTTTTGGGATAAAATAAAAAATTTAAAATAAATATGTACTAAAAAATATTTAAAGAACTTTTTAGTATAAACCCTAATTGTAGCTCACACTCATGCAAAAATCATGTGCTCATATACAATGCTCAAAATATATGGCTTAAGGGCACCTTTTATCGCTTTTCATGTATCCTAAGACTTTGTCAACTTAATATAAAAAAATTCATATAGCTGCATTCATTGAACGACTTTTTTTTACTTTTTATTTTTTCATGTAAACTAAAAAATATTCGTTTGCGAAAAATAGCTTAATATATAAAATACTATCGTCACCTTTTCTTACATTAATGATGAGACTTTGATAACTACTCAAATATTTTTTTGTTCCTGTATGCTTATCGCTAGGGCTGTGTTTTTTTTCCGAACATTTCGATTTTTCCGATGTTCGATCCGATATTTTCCGATTTTGGAACATATATAAGGTTTCCGATTTCCGATTTTCCGATTTCCGATTTTTCCGAATTAAATTGGATAGGAAATTGGAACTATGTTTTAAATTCCGATTTTCCGATTTTTCAGATATAATTTCCGAATCTTTTTTCCGATTAATATTCCGAATATATCTTCCGATTAATATTTCGAATATTTTTTCCGAATATTTTCTATATATATTTTTTTACCTTATAAGTTATATCCTTATGTAATAAGAATGTGTACAATTTAGATTTCCTTTATTTTTTACCTTACCCCATATATTTATATATGCCGTTAGTAGAGAGCAACTAGGGTTGTATGATATTCTTATTAAAATATCTCTCACATCTCTCTCTCTCTCTCTCTCTCTCTCTCTCTCTCTCTCTCGTCTCGCCCCTTTCTCCTCGGCGGTGCATATCTCTCACCTCTCTCTCTCGACCCAATCTCTATACGGTCGTCCAACCCCTTTCTTCTACTTTCGGCGGCACATATTTGTTTACATCGTCCGACCCTTATAGTCTCGAACATAGGTAAGCCTTTTATAGTTTATTTTTATCTGTTTATTTTTTTTTTATTTCTACTTATTTACAGATCTGTTTACATCGGTTTATAGGCTCTGTTTACATCTTGTTTAGTTCTGTTTATAAGATCGGTTTACATCTTATTTACATTTGTTTACATCTTTTTTATTTCATCTAATACATCTGTTGGGATCGATTTATAGGTTTAATAGGTTTGTTATATTGATCGGTTTATAGGTTTACAGATTTGTTTACATCGGTTTGTTATATTGATGGCTGCGGCAGAACAGAAAAAAACTAATTTCTAATTTCTCATACTGTCTTCATGCGGCAGAACATAAAAAAATACCATATTTCTAATTTCCGAATTTTTCCGATTTTTTTCCGATTTTCCGATATTTTCGAATTCGGAAACTTTTTTGATTTTCCGAAAAAATTGGATAGGAAATTGGAACAAATATTTTATTTCCGAAAAAATTGGAATTTTTTCCGAAAGGTCATTTTCCGATCCGATCCGGCCGAAACACAGCGCTACTTATCGCCATGGGTTGTAGGTTAATTGTTCCTTTCCGCTACGATATTTTTTGCACACATTAATAAAGGCAAATTATACTTACGCCGCGTAAACTTTGCCCTCTCTATTTTTTAATCCCAAATTTTATTAATTTAGATAATTTTTTGAATTTTTAACACGACTACAAAAATCCACTGCCCTCTAACTCCGTTAGTTTTTTGCTGGAAAAATTACGCATGTGCATGGCACATGTCTGAAAGCGAGGTCATTTTCATCATAACATAATTGTTTTTAAATAAAATTTTGAAATAAAAAAATTATTAGAAAATGTTTTAAAAATATAAAAATCCTACAAAAAATGATACAAATTTTTAAAACAATTGAAAATTAAGAATATATATTTAAAAATTCTGAAAATTACGATAAAATAACTTGAAATCTGGAAAATTCTAAAAAAATAATTCAGAAAATATATTTAAAAATATTAATATTTACTGAAAAATACATTGAAATAAAAAAAAAAGTAAAAATATGGAAAATCATAAAAAAAATCAGAAATTAGGAAAAAAATAAATGGAAAAAAGTGTCAAAGCATAGGGAAAATATATTTAGAAATACAGAATATTGTTGAAAATCATTTGAAATTAGGAAAATTATAAAAAAATTAATTAAAATTCTGAAAAATACAAAAAATGTTAAAAAATATGGGAACAATACAAAAAATATTTAAAAAAAAAAATTTCGAATAAGTAAAATAAATATATTTCCAATATAGAAAACAAATTTTCGATAAAAAAACGTTTCCAATAAGTAAAAAAGAAATTTTCAATAGAAAGAAAAACAAATTTCTAATTAAATACAACAGACCTGTTAAAAAGAAAATTAATTAATAAGCTTGAAAACATAATAAAATATCAACAATAATTTGCGAAACATAGGAAAAATCTAAAAAAAAAAACAGAAAAACAAAGAATTTATAGGAACTAAAAATCCAATAAAAAAAATCTCCAAAATAAAAAATAAATCTGTTTTCATCCTCCAAAAAATATTTTACAACAGAATAAAAATGATTTCCGAAAAAACAAGAATTTGGGAAGAAACAAACTGTTTTCTAATATATAAAAAAATACAAAAAGTTAAGGGGCTTAAATACAGTTGGACCGTAAGGGACAATTTACCGTCGTGTTAAAAGTTAAGGGGGTTAAATACAAAACCGGAAAGTTAAAAGAATAAAAAGTGTAGGGAGACAAAGTTCGACCGTCCAAATATAATTAACTTAATTAATAATTTGCAGATAACAACAGCATTCATGAATCTGTCACGCTGCTCCAATACACAACTTGTTGGCTGTTAAAATTGGTCAAAGACAAAGTAGTACCTTTTAGTTTGAACTTTGAACTTGATATCCTCTTTTGATCTTGTTTTTGTTATACTTCTTAGCTTAACCTTTTTGATTTTGTTTTGGCCAACTGAACTTCGTTTTTCTCTCTCTTGTCTTACTGACTTGCAGGATATATCCTCTCTTTTATTAGAATTATAACACACACACATATATATATATATATAGACAGAGGTTCGGAAATATAATCATACTCAAAGGTTCAAAGTAAGGAAGTGATCACCAGAGAGAGAGAGAGAATTTTATTTGAAAAAGAAGAGATGGGTTTTTGGACGTTGTTGCAGGTGGCATCCACGCCAATATTGCAAGTGCTTTTTATTAGTTTATTGGGAGCTTTCATGGCAACTGAGTATCTCAACCTTCTTTCTTCTGATACCCGAAAGTCTCTAAATAAGGTAAACCCCACATCATAGGCACATACACTTAATGCATGATAAGAATCTCTAGTTAAAATTATGTTTTTTTCCTGTTATACGTGACGGGACAGAATAAAATGTCACATAATATGAGAAAGATTACAATGAGGTGAGTACAATTGGGATGACAAGTTGTTTCTTCACCTTATGCCACTTTTTTTTTTTTGTTATTGTTGCTGCTGCTGCTTTGATAAACACAAAAAGCTTAAAAATATTATTGCAGATTGTGTTCATTGTGTTTACACCCTCTCTCATATTTGCAAGTCTGGCCAAGACCGTTACACTTGAGGACATCATCTCGTGGTATGCTACCTGTATCTTTGTGCATCATTTTACTTGTCTACTTATTATTTTCATCATTAATTTTAGGTGATATAAGTCATCTCAAACAGGAAACAATTATAAATCCTGTCAACATTTTGTCAATTGGATCAGTCATTTTCTTTTGCTTTTCATAGTTAATATAGTTATTATCGATTATCAGCTCTACATGCAAATATATGTCAAACATTTTTTTTTGGTAAGAACATAATGTTATCCCTAAACGGTATTTTAATAAAACTTAACCTCTACATATTGCATGGCATAGTATACTGAATTACCCATTGAAATTTTCCCTAAGCAGGGTCTAGTGAAAGAAATACACCATTTTCTTTTAATTAACATATATATGTGTCAATTTGTGCCCCTAACGTTTACCTTAAAGCCTTTTTATTCAATTAAACATTTATGTGTCAATTTGTGCCCCAAACTTTTACCTTTCTTTAAATACACCATTTTCTTTTAATTAACATATATACGTTTTTTTTTGTTAAGAACATTATGTAATCCCTAAAGCGTATTTTAATAAAACTTAACCTATATATATTGCATGGCATCATATACTGTATTGCCCACTGAAATTTGTGCTAAGCAGGGTCTAGTGAAAGATATACACCATTTTTTTCCATTAAACATTTGTACGTGTCAATTTCTGCCCCTAACTTTTACCTTAAATCATCTCATCACAGGTGGTTTATGCCTATTAACATTGGTATGACCTTTCTATGCGGAGGAATCCTAGGATGGATAGTTGTGAAAATACTAAAACCAAAGCCCCATCTGGAGGGTCTCATAATTGCTACATGTTCATCAGGTAGCTTTCAATAAATAAAATAAATATATCCAATTTATGACACCCCTCAAATCTAGTTTCTCTCTCATCCCACAACGAGGGAGAGATAACGAAGCCATTGTAGATATAGTCGGTTTTAATTATTACTGCTACTATTACTACAACTATTATCATTATTATTATTATTATTATTATTATTATTATCACTTGGACACTCATTAATTGTGCTTACATAGTCACGCGTTCAAGTTTTTTCTTCTCACAGTTTTAGCCCGTACCATATTTTACAACTTTACCCAACATTTTTTGAGATAAAAAAAAGTATCACGCAGAGTCATTTTAATGGCCAACAATTTAAGAAGTGAATTCCTCTACCGTTCTATTTGTTGTACTCAATTTTTTTATAGGAATACACATAAAAAGAGTTCATTTTATAACTTTTGCAAAAGACCTTGCCAACTTTAAGACTTTCCTGATTATTATTTTTCATGTGATTTTCATAGTAGGGAGAGGCTGGCTCTTTCCTCTCCTTCATAGAGCTAAATTTTCATGTTTTTCATGAGATGCTCATTTTTTTATGTTTGGAAGCAGGAAATCTGGGAAACCTTCTCTTGATAATTGTTCCTGCAATCTGTACGGAGGGTGGTAGCCCATTTGGTGATCACAGTGTTTGCGCTTCCAATGGACTCTCATATTCGTCCTTCTCAATGGCTGTATGTCGATCCACAAATAAAAATTTAATGGAGAATTGTTTTTGACGAGATGCTTCATATTCACCGTATTTGTTGACGTTGCAGATTGGTGGTTTCTACATATGGACATATACTTACCAATTAGTACGAAGTTCAGCCGTTGCATACAAAGCAATGAACTTAGCCGAGGAGGTCACAAAGAAACCGAACAAGGACTTCAATGCGAATGAGAAGACTTACCTTCTACATGGAGAAGTCGAAGAGCAACATGCCATACTCGTGTCATCAACAAAATCAACTGAAGAGGATATAGAAAACCAAACTGTGAGTCCCCTTTGTTTTATATCTTATAAAATCAGCAGCCAAAATCCTGTGTAGACTAGCTAGCTCATTTTAATTTAAAAACGGGCCTTGGCTTTTGTTTTTATTTTTTTAGCTTAACGTACTAATTTCTCACTGTTGTTTTAGAAAAATGTGAGAAATCAATATGTAATGGAAAAAGAAAACATTACATAATGAAAGCAGTTTTCTAAAATAACGGGCTACTCCACATAAGATCCGTACTCTCCTATAAGGTACAAGGAAGAGTGATTTCCTTGACTGGGTTTCAAAATTTGTGATTGCACACGCTTTGTAAATTTCTTTTTTCTCCCACATTTTATTATGTATTGATCCAAGCATAGTGTAAATGTCAATGAAATAAGTGAGCAAGAGAGAGAGAAATAAAGGTAAAGGGTCCATGATTTATTGTTGTAATTAAAAAAAAATCGAACTGCAGGAAGATTAAGTATCACTTTTCTTTGCAGATTATGTCCCAAGGATCAGATAGCAATCTGAAGAGAGAAAATAAATCATTTTGGAGTAAATTTATGAGCCTTCTCCACCAGATACTAGAGGAGCTATTGGCACCCCCAACTCTTGGAGCAGTAAGTGCAATTAAAATTTCACCGGCATTTATGTGAATCGAGTGTTATGAAGCTCTCACTATCTCCATTAATACAAAATATGAGTAACAGATTAACATCTCCATCAATTTTCAGATTGTAGGGTTCATATTTGGGGCAATCCCATGGCTGAAAAACCTTATAATTGGCGATGATGCTCCATTAAGAGTCATTCAAGACTCCGTCAAATTACTTGGGTAATGCATTGAATATTCACATTTAGTAATGAATAACATAGATTGTAATAGCTCTGTTTTATGGAAGTTGACTCCTCAAAAAATAAGGGTTATATTGCAAATTAGATCCTAAGTTTGGCATCACCTCGATCTTTCACTTTTAAGAATTCGAACTATGAAGTACAAAGTGAAGAAATCGCCTTTGTATACGTTGCTGCCATGTGCTACATTAGTGCCACTGCCACACAAGGGCCTAATTCAAATGCTTTACTTATTGTACTTTAGGGTTTGAATTTGAAAAAACTAAAACATCGAAGGAGCAAGTACTTGGGGGAAGATTTTACTTACCAACGAAAAATCTAACTGTTAAGTTATTTTTCAACTGACAACAAAATATTTATTACTGTGCAGGGATGGAACCATACCTTGCATCACTCTTATACTTGGAGGCAACCTCACACAAGGTAGACAGATCTCCGACGGCCCAGTCAAATATTATGTACAAGTTATCATATATTTGTGGTAACATGGTGCTTGAAATTTTCATTTATTAAACTTTGACCCCGGAAAGCCATTTTCACAACACGTGGTCCACCTTTTATGACAAAATGTTACTTTTTATGCGATATTAGGGGTCAAAGACAAAGAAGTAAAAAACTGCGATACATGATGTTGCAAAAGAAGAGGGGAGGGTGGCGATATATGATAACTTGTATATCTATAGTGTACATATAACTGCTATTTTGCGATGTATATTTTTCTATGTTATTGTAAAAGATGAGAGTACAACACTGCTCATAATTTAAACTGAGCTGTTTGGAGAAGTACAAATGCTAACAAATTATATTATCCATTCGACAGGCATACGTAAGGCAAAATTAAGGCCGTTGATCATTGTCGCAGTGATCTGTGTGCGATACATTATACTTCCGGTCATCGGAATTGGTGTAGTTAGGGCAGCTAGCAATTTTGGCATCCTACCATCGGACCCTTTGTTCCACTTTGTTCTAATGATTCAGTTCACTCTCCCACCTGCCATGAATATTGGTAAGCGAGTGTTAAAGCCATTTTGAAATCAGGACTTGACACGTTTTTGGTTTATTACATAGACCTCTATTATATTCTGAGAGATTATAATGACCTCCGCGTTCAGAATGTTTCCATGTTAACATCAATTCTCATCGGTTTTGATAATTCTTTTAAATGGAGATCAGTTATAATGTATACTAAGTCTTCCTCATGTAATGTATTCAAAGGAAAATTCACTGTTACCAAACCAAATATCAGATGAGCTAATTGTTATTGATCCCAAACGCGAGAGAGGTTACTATGATTCTTCAAAATATTTTTTTTGGGCAAATGATTCATATAAATAATCAGCTTAGGGGGCGAAATCCAGTACACAAAAAGTGTATCCAAATAAATGATTTTTCAAAATATAAAATGTGTGCAATAAACTCAAAACACAAGAAGGTCGCCTTAAATACTCGACTCATTTATTTATCATGGCTACTAGGTTAAGCTATATTATTATTATTATTATTAGTAATCTATTTGTTTACCATATTGAAACTAATTGAATGGTGATGATGCAGGTACCATGACCCAACTGTTTGATGTGGGTCAAGCAGAGTGTTCAATCCTCTTCTTGTGGACTTACTTGGTGGCAGCCATTGCACTCACTGTTTGGTCAACAGTCTACATGTGGATCTTGTCCTGAAGACCTTTTTGTTCACAATACAACGCTCAATCATCTTCAAATAGTGTCCATAAATATTCATTGCTGCAAGATGTTTTTTTCCCTTTAATTTTTTCAAATTTGTAATTGATTTTTTTATAATGTAATATATTTTCTCATTTAATATTGCTGAGTACCTAAAAATAGAACTACAAAGCATATATTTTGTTTCAATGCAAATCATATCTAGTACGCAGTCAAAAGAGCATAATAATGATAATATTATAACACCTTACAAAATCTATAAATAAATTGATCAAGTTTGATATAAAAAATACGGAAATCAAAAACATTTGATAACATTCTCAGAATAACGAATTAACTAAAGCTGAACGAGTAATAACAACACAATCAAATATTGAATAACACTTATTCAACTCCCACACCAATCAATGTCAATAATGCCTATACAAGTAAATCAAACTCTGGAATGTAAAATGTAACTCATACAATTTCTCAATACAAGAACTACATGTACAAGCTAACTGATCTAAATGTACAAGGACAGCATGAGTTACACTTGTTCAACTCTTACAACCTAGGAGTATGAACGGAGCATTGCTAGAGGTGCTCCTCTGACGATCCACTCTGACAATGGCAAGAACAATTTTTTAAGACCTGTGAAAATACAAGTATAACAACAACATAAACGCCAAGTTTATGAAGAATAAAAGTATGGCTGAAATTGGGATAAATTATAACTATGCATATGTCTGTCGCATTTTAATACCTTTTTAGTTTTATCCCAACCCGAACAATTTGAAATAACATAAATTTTTAAATTCCGAACCCATATGTAGCCTAGGTGATTAAAGTTTTATCTCTCAGTTTTTTAATATTTACTATTACAATAATATATTAATCTCTTTTATTATACATCATGTGATGTATTTAGGTCTCCAGTACATCGCAATAAAATAATAGCTCATAACTCGAGTGTGTCAATATTGGGCTATCCCATGCCAATAATGTAATATACACGTCTCTAATATATGTAATACACAAATCTGAGTCAAAAGTATGTAGGTAGGCATCCGTACTATAAGTCACATACATCTCTATTATAGTATGTAATTCGTTACAACTATCTCTAGTACCACCACACAACAATCATATATAGTAAGAGAAAGACTCACTTACGGTTAACATCATGAGCTAAGCACAACCGCGGAACATAACGAAGGCATATCCATATTGTCTTCGGGGAACACTCGCGCGTACTAGGTATAGTATTAGGTCATCCCAATCGTAAGACTTCAACACGGTCAAGGGATAAATCTTATGCCTACATATCGCTCGTATATTCTACCATACCCAAGACTACACTATGAAATGTCTCTGTGAACCTTCTCGGTATATAGATACCTAGATGTAGAACCCCGAGGTAAATATGACCAAGGTAGTGATCGTCAGCTCACCGAGGTACCAAAGTGGTCTGTGTCGCATGTGACCCATCGTGGAATTCATCCTAGTACGATAGCCACGAGTACTCACTCATGGTATGCATTGCACAAAAAAATACACCAGCATTTACAACCCTCACTAACGGGCTAAAAAAAACATATACACAACCCTTACCAAAGGTTAAAGTAAACACATATACAACCCTCACTATCAAGTTAAGATACATCACATACACCATCCTACCCAACAGTACCGGGTCGCACTAGCATCGCTGTAAAAAAGGTATACACATCATTAACCTTATATGCACCCCATACTACCTTTAACCCTAACGCCATTTCCCAATTATTGTGATTTAGTGAATTTATGTGATCCAATTGGGCTTTGGACGT
Source organism: Sambucus nigra (assembly GCA_949130495.1). NCBI lineage: Eukaryota > Viridiplantae > Streptophyta > Magnoliopsida > Dipsacales > Adoxaceae > Sambucus > Sambucus nigra. The sequence continues at coordinate 391,871,642 of OX422219.1, forward strand.
TTAGAGATGAATTATGGGTCGAATTTGGGTATTGTAGTGACCTTGGTACAATTAATTGGAAGAATAATAGACTTAAAAGTCAATTTTGGAAAGTTCTAGGTTATTCGAAAGACATCTAAAGTCGTTCGAACGAGATTGAAATCTCATTTGAATGGTCTTCTAACGACCATTCAACGACGCACCTTTATATAGAATTGAGCACCTTTATTAAAGCCCCATTCGAAGTACGTTCAACCAAGATGTCTTTATCGTTTGAAAGAGTGGAAGCCTAGTTTGAATGAAATGGGATTTATCATTCGAACGAGACGTTCAGAAATCTATTTTTGCAGTTTAAAAAGTGTTGTCAAAATGTGGACTTTTGGATGAAGACACGTATCACTATCCCGTAGTAGAAGATCAGTTCATGAATAGGGTTTGGGGGCTTTTAGAGATTTTGACCCCAAAGGGTTTGGGGGTATTTAAGCAGTATTAGGGCCATTTGGGGCTCATTTTAATCAATTTTCTCTCTTTAGCTCTTGAGAGCTCCATCTCCTCTCACCACCTCCTACCACTCTAATACCACCACCTATCCACCCTAAACCACCATTTTTACATCATATTCCACCATATTTAAGCCTATAAAATCCACCTACACCGTGTATTAGTGAAGATATAAATTCATAGAGTTGTTGGGGGTATTTGAAGAAGAAGAAGAAGAAGAAGTAGAAAGTAATGGAGTTTGATAGGGGTCTTACTTGGATCTTTCTTAGTGACAACATTGGTGGATATGGGAAACCTCTTTAAGGCCATCTTAGGAGGTGGGAGATTGCCATTTTCTTCTACATTTTATCCAACCATTATTGGAGCTTCTTGAGGTGGGAAAGCTCTACATTTAGTTTAAGAACTCCATTTCTCCACATCATTGGTCTTGTAGTTATAGTTTGTAGGAGTAGGATGCATGAATGATTTGAAAAACTATTTCTTATGGTTTTGTGTAAAATGGCATATAAAACAATTTTAATAATGTTGAGTAAAATGATATATTTCACGAAAAGTTAGTGTTAAATATTTTATGGAATAAAATATTTTAAAAATAATATTTATCTTGTTAAGGATATTTTATGAACAAATGTTTCAATGTTTTCTTATAAGAGTTGGGATTTTCATAAAGATAGGCATTCATTCAAGTTTTGAAGGATAAAAAATGTCTTTAGTCATGAAAAACATATTTTTGTAAATGTTGTAAAATTTCTTGAATAAATTGTGTGTTAAATGCATTTTCATGGATTTTTGAACTTAGAATTCCTCTTCCCATGTGTATAGACTTGAATTATTTTAATGATAGGCATATAAAAAAATTTAATGGAGGTTTTAATGAGTTATAACTAATAATAAAAACAATAGAAATTTCAGACCTTAAAGTGTGAATAAGTGTTGAAAATGTGACAATTGTATGGTCTTAAGGCTACATGTGTTAATAAAGGAAAATCATGTTTTTCTTATTAAGTAGTCATCAAAATGTTCAATGATCTTTTAGAGTAAGAAATTAATTAAATAAAGAGATTTTCAACTTGAGAGGTATGTTACTCCAATGTGTTAACATAAGTGTTAATAAATTAAAATATTCGAAAATTTGGTATGTATAACTTAATAATGTTTTTGGGAAAATAACACTTGTATAAATGGAGGAAAATGCAAGTTTGGAAATAAATGTGTAAAATGATAATTTACATAGAGTGAAATATTTTGATGAAATAGAAATATTAGAAGTGGAGTTACACGTATAGTCTTAAATGAAAATGATTTTGGAATAAAATCAACATAAGTGGGTAAAGGACAAGAAATGATTTTCAAAGTGTAACAGAAAGTGGGATGAAACCCCGGGTTCTGGCATCAGTCGGTAGAAAGGATAATAATGTGGACATTTGAAATATACTGAAACACATTAATATGGACTCGAGTGACACCTATAATAAATAAGATGGGTCCGGAGCCCTAGGGTGAAAGACTTAAAATCACTGGCTAGAGCATATGGTTGCAAAGCCAGCACTGTGGAGCCTGTTAAAGTATGCGAATATTTGGAAAATTTCGAGAAAAGATAATAAGAAATATGGAACATGTCTGGTGAATATAATAAAAGACAACCTAACTTGAATAAAATTTATAAATGTTTCGATTGAAAGATAATGTGGATAAGTGATGTAAGGAAATTGGTTGATGTCAATGAAATAAAAGGAATGGTAATGTAAAGTGATTAAGTGGGTAGTTAAGCAACCTAATGAGATTTAACCCATAATCAATGTTTAAGGAAGTTTTTCAAGGAAAAATAAGTATTCTAATAAAGTGTGAAAGGTGAATTTCAAGGAAATTACTATAGAAAATTTGGTTTAAGAAAATGAGAAATTTTGAGAAAAGAAGTGTGTTTACCAGACAAAGTGTAATTGTTTAAAGTATTTAACTAGGTGAATTAAATATGGAAATAAAGTCCAAGTTAAGTAAAGAGGGGTCTCTTTTATAATATTATGGTCAATCAATCGAAATGAATAATGTTTTGGAATAAATTGTCTCACGCATTAATGTATGAGTATGTATATAGATACGAAGTAATTTCATGTGCACATAGCTAACACGTTAGAGTCATTTTTCTTTTGTTCTATTCTATATTGCATTATTGTATTTTTCCAATGGGCATTTGGATCATTCCCTCCTCTTTGTCACAACAAGTAATATGCAGTTCCATATTTTGAGCATGTTACTCTGGTAAGTTTTCTTTTATATTTATGTTAGTAGCTCTGTATGCGTGGACTCCGTGAATGCTTCCCATGGTTCCTTCACATAGATTGATCTAAATTGCAATCACATGTTAAACAAGTGAAACGTTAATTAAATAAATGTGGACTAGTAAGATTATTTAAATATACAACACATTTTTTTAAATCTACAACACATGTGTCATTCTTCTTAACATTGTCAAGAGTTATTGTCACAACTTACTCTAGACCCCACACTATTAAACAACTCTCCATAGATTTAACAGTGGATTCTACCTTATGAGGATGTGGAAGAACTATAAAATTTATTGTTTTCTTATAAAGTTTCCAATCATTATCCAAAAAGTGAGCAACTAAAAATATCAAGCAAGATTTTGAATTGATGTCCATTTATTAGTTGTTATGCATATTCGTGTCGACCTAACCTGAAAAAAATCGTTTAGCTTCTTGTTTTCTTTATAAAACATTAGCATATAATCTTTTGTTACTGTGGATTTACAAAGAATATGAAACTTTTGTTGTAAATCTTCACAAAACCACTTGAAACCTTCCTTTTCAGCATTATTAAAAAGAACTTCTCAAAGAATGATCATTCTTGCTAAAGATTTACGATATTTTTCTTGGTCGAATTTTAAAGGGGTGGCTTGATCTTTCGCAAGAGAAATAATAGTTTGTGTTGTATCTACTTAAAATTGAGGAAACTCCTTACATTTTTAATGTTGTGTCACAACTTGCTTGTTTATACCCGAAGAAGGTGTATTAATAGTAGCCTGGCAAAAGATACAATTAGATTTACCAAAATATTTTTAGTTCCATCTACAAGTTATTTGGTAAAAGAAGTCCATACCTCTGAAGTTCCATGATTCCTAGGAAGATCGTATTTGACACTTATCTTCTACTTTTTTTGGCTACTTTTCGTAGTAGGGGTGCTATTGACTATGGTGGAACTCTCCTCCATAATGTACATATATACTAAACTCAATTCAACAATGCCATTTCCCAATTATTTAGGATCGGTTACATGAATCCTATTTTCCCATTTCATTTCGTTCAGTGTAATATCTTCGGTTAAACCACATGATATCATGTCCTTTCTTACAATATCACACCAAGTAAATTGAGGCATACATCTACCCCTTGAGTTACCTTCAATACCATATAAATCACTCTTCTTTAAGGGGGGCATCCACTAGTCTACGTTTGACGTGTCCAAACTATTTAAGTTGATTTCTCTTAATTTATCTTCTATATGAGTTACTTTTATCATTTCTCAAATTTGTTCATTTCTAATCTTATTCATTCGAGTTTTACCACAAATCCATCTAGCATTCGCATCTCCTCCACACTCTTTTTTTGCACATTTTGTTTTTAAATTGCCCAGCATTTTGTCCCATATAACATGGCAGGTCTAACAAACGTCTATAAATTTCTCTTTTAATTTTAAAGGTATATGCCTATCACACAATACGTCGGTAGCACTTCTCCACTTAACCCAACTTTCTTTAATCATATGAGTAACATCATCAATAATATATCCATATTTTTGGACAATCGAGCCTAACTAATGAAAATTATCATGTTTAGGTATCTCTAAACCCTCCAATTTCATCATATCCCTATTTTTCGTTCTATTACTGCTAAAATTGAACTCCACATATTCTCTTTTAGTTATGCTTATTTTAAATCGTCTTGTTTATATAGATTCTCTCCACAATTCCAATGTTGCATTAATCCTCGTCTTAGTCTCATTCACAAAACCATATCATCTACAAATAGCATACAAAAAATACCTCGTCTTCTATTTGTCTAGTCAACTTATCCATAATAAGAGCAAAGAGATAAGGACTTAGTTCTGATCCTTGGCAAAGAATAGAATAATTATGAATTCACTAATTTTTCTAGTTGATGTTCTTACTATAGTCATGGCCCATCATACATATTCTTGATCATATTAATATATCTATAAGTCACTCCTTTTTATATAGAACCCACCATATTATATATCTCAGTATCCTATCGGACGCCTTCTTCAAATTTATAAAAACCATTTGAAGGTCCATCTTTTTCTCCCTATACCTATCCATCAATTTCTTTAATAAATAAATGGCTTCCTTTTTGACCTCCTAAGCATAAATACCAATTGATTTTCATATACTATTGTTTTCAATCTCAATCTATATTCAATCAGTCCCAAAGTTTCATTATATGACTCATTTACTTAATACCACGATAATTTAAACGACTTTGTATGCCCCCTTTATTTTTATAAATATGTACTAAAACACTCTTTTCATGTGGTTTAACCGAAGATATTGCACTGGACAGAATGGAATGGAAAAATATGATTCATGTTGCCGACCCCAAATAATTGGAAAAAAGGCTTTGTTGAGTTGAGTTGAGTATGTACTAAAACACTCTTTATCCATTTTCACGCATCCTATTAGTCAGTATAATTCTATTAAATATTTTTTAAGCCAAGCCAATCTTTCCTCCTCTAGGCACTTTTAAACCTAGATTGGGATACCCTCTGGTCCTAAATCTCTCCCTATTTTAATCTTTTTAGAGAAATCATAACCTATGTTGTCCTAATTCTGTGAAAAATATATTTTCTCAATCATCTCTAAGTTCCTCTATGTATAATATACTCCTATTTTATCCATTCAATAACCTCTCGAAGTAGTTTTTCTATCTTTGATAACCTCATCACCATTGAATAGGACTCTTGAATCATCGCTTTTAATCAACTTAACGTTATTAAAATGTGTTTGCATATATACCTATCATTAAAACAAATAACAACATGTTATTAAAAACAATTGTAATATCATATGAATAGGCCATAGCCAATTTACACCCAAATTTTTTATAAGAAATTTAAAACAATATGCAAGACCGAAAAGTCTTCGATTGTCTGAATTTCATCAAATAAACAACAATACACATACATTTAGTTTTTAAAGCAGACATATGAAACATTAAGGAAAAATAATGCAACAAATTAACTCGAGTAAAACTAAAAATACCAACATTCCACTGAGCCACAAACCTGACAACCCAAAACTAAATTTTTTTGAGTTGGTTCAAGTGTCCCATTAGACCTAGGTCCTCTTAAACCCCTCGCTCTAAATTCAATATAAACTGACACCAAAACCAGTGAAGCATATGCACTTCGACAACATCAAAATTACACTCAACTTTAGTGAGTATGTAATTCATCTTATATTGTGTATATTTATACCATTAAAATAAATTAATATTAACAATTTATTTAATCTTCACACTCAGAAAATCACCCAATATGTGATAATTAATGAGGCACACACTGGAGTTGATTATGATACGTACAAAGTAAAGTAAAAATTTGAAATGCCTACAAAAATTTCACATCATTAAAGTTGATTCTTGGTGACGAACCGGATACATATATTAATCAAGCCGAGGAAGGAGATCGAAAGGCGATCAAGCCGAAAGAGGGAGATAGGCCATCAATCAAGCCAAGGAATGGATATTGGAAGGACATCGAGTCAAGGGAGGAAGACTAAGTCCTTTGGTTGGATGGAGATTAGAAGAGAAAAGGAGGAGGATTAGAGTGAGAGAGAGAAGCATCATTTGTTTTTGTGTATGATTTAGGTTAGGCTCTTACTTATAGTTAGTATATAGCCCATGGGTATAAATTAATGGTTGATACTGTGTTAAATGGAGGGCCCTTATAAATTATACAAACAATAAATTTTATAAACAAATTATGGTAGTAAAAATATTGAAATAAATAATTATATTATTATTTTAAAAAATATTTTGGATAAATTTGATCGACATGACATCGGAAAATTCGGATCAGAAACCTGGAAATTCAAAAATTGATAAAGGACTTCCAATTCCATTCCATTTATTTCAAAAAATTAAAAAATTGACAAATTAAAAATTACGCCAAAGTCTAAAAAATTCGAATCAGAAATCAAAAACTTTGAAAGTTTGAAAATTATTAACACCCTTACAAATTGAAACCGCATGTCCCTTCTTCACGCATTAACTCATACTAATAAGATACCCACTTTTCTTGCCTTTCCCTCATTACCTTATTTCACATACCTATAACAATGGTTAGAAAAATTAAAAAGTTAAAGAAAAACGATGCCAGAATGCAACACGTTTTTGTTCCTCAGTTCCTCTTATTATCTCACCACATTATTTCTGTACATAATTTTCCTTTGTCTGAAGTACACTAAAAATAATTAAAAAATTAAATTTAACACAATAATATTAAGATTTCGCCACATTCAATTTTAATGATAATACTGTTGTTACTAATAATAATAAATTAAAACATATATCAAAGTTTCATCATATATCTCAAAACATAATTTTTATGATTTATTTCATTTGGATTGTGTTCGTGTTATGTAAAAAATAGGATTTTGTGTCGTGTCATGTCGCGTTTTAATTTTAAGGTAAAAAAATACGATTTTGTGTCATTTTGAATTTTAACTAAGTCATGTTCATGTTTGGTTAAAAAAATTGGCTTGGGTAGTATTTTAATTCTATCGTGATCGTGTTTGCGTAATATATGATTTCATGTCATATATGTTGTTATATTATATTTGTAGAAAATCTCATGATCAAAAGAGAATTTTATAAAACCACTCAATAGTGTGAAAGACCTCGGCCCCGACCAAACATATTCCAAGGAGGGACTCAGCTCAATAAAGAGATTTGGCCTCCTTTCCACCTGGGTGGAATCCCGCAAGGAAAATCGATAGCTTGTAACGTTAGTGACTGGAAAATAACATATCCGTGGCATGTCAGATATCCATCATGTGATAAATCTTCCTTTAAATAGGTTAAATATTAAAAAATTTATGAGTGCTCCATTAGCAAAATGCCCAAAACTGGCCTACACTAGCCAACAGACATTCCCTCATAAGGATTCATTATAAAAGGCTGGATCCCCCATAGGGATCAGGTCACGCAACCAATCATCAATCTGACCTATTGATTAGTAGAGATATTATGACGTTTCCATTGTCTAGACTAATATACGACACCATTGTACTAATCTAATACTAGTGCAATAAGACAACCTGTGAACGTAGGCTAATTCTAGAGGGTTGAACCTCATATCTCTTGGTGTTAGTGTTCTTATCCTCATCTCCATCTCTATTCATTGGCATATAATTTCAATTTACTGTTTGTTATCTCTAATTGGATTTTATCTAGATAAGACCACATCTTGAATCCATTTTTAGACGATAATAAAATGAAGTCGTCTGTGGGAAAGAATAAAGCCTATTTTCTTCTCATCCAATTCCTAATTTTTAATTGTGGAAAAATCTAGATTTTCCCTGTAAAATCCCCCAAAATCTCTTTGACAGTCATCTTACTGATTTGACTAATAAATTCACCTAATTTCTTACAAAAAATCCTTGATTTACTATTACATTAATAAAATCTATATAAAATGTACCTAAACACATTCATTTCTAGCCAAAAAAAGTTTCCTCACTATCAAATTCTCAATAATTTGGTCATACTCATTTTCCTCCATCTATAAGTACAACCAAGTTGGTAGAACACATAAAAGGTAGTAGGGAAAAAAAATGCTACACCACCTCCACCCTAATTATAATAGGGTATCTGGAAGGATTCATGCACAACTTGGTTAAAATCTAAGAATATATGCAAGAAAATTTGATACATCTCACCCAAAGTGTGTGTAACACCTCATCAGCCCGGGGAGAGCGAATAGAGCACCACTATCGATAAAACTAAACAAATCCACAAGTGACAAGGTACAGAGCATCTAACAAAACCCACAACAACACGAAAAGAGAAACCACTAATCTCAATCTCTTCAAATTAATACAACAATATTCTCTCGAATAAATACAACTAAAGTAAATATCTAATGCTCTATACATAAAAATAATTAAATACAATCTTCCAACTTGTATTAAAAATTCTTCCCAAATAATTCATGCAAAAAATCATCCCAATTGGTCCACAACGCTCAAATTCACGCTAACCTCCCAACTAAAGAAAATATGGGGAAGTACACAATACGACAGGAAAGATGCTCAAAAGATATAAATTAGCAGTGAATATAACGTAATAATACGAATACGAATATTCAAATCAAATGCAAATATCAATAGCATTTATCAATAAACTTTTCAACAACACATTAACCGGGTCACCAGGCCTCACCTCATCCGCATATGCTTTATCAAGACATAGCCCAGGAAGCAAAAATTTTGGCGGGTGCCCAATCTCCGTGCCATATTAAAATCTCATGACAACGTTCTCAAAAACAATATAATGACGCCACATGAATCAAAATAATTCGACAATTATTTTTCCAGATTTCAATGAATTTATCAATTCAAATATGAGTTCAATTAATAAGAAATCAACGAAATAAACTCTCGAGAGATTTAAAGAGCATATTGTGTAAAACCCCATACTTCAAAATCATCGCATGAATCGTTACATAAAACTCAGCCTCAAAATATGATCGCACCATCACGTTCCTTTCGCGAAAATAATCAAATCATGTTCTATCCCCAACACGAGATAATCCCAAATAGTCCTATTTTAAAAACTCAGAAAAATTAAACTGAAAATTATTCAAATCGTCAATCCGACTTCAGATTTGGATTCTACATGAAAAATTGAGTCATATATGTGCTTGGGATTTTTGTCAAATCTCATTCAAATGCACTCAAAAAGAGGATCTAAACATTTCAAATTTGCTCTTCTCATTCCACTCATTTTTGCCTCTTTTGATTTCGTTTTTGGCCTATCTTTTTCATCTCCCTTTCCTTATAATTGCCCATAATATTCCTTATATAGTTCCTCTCTCAAACCCTAGCTTGGAGACTAAGCTAATGCATATTACCCACTGTTCTAAAAAACCCGTCAAGGCTCCGCCAAGGCACGTCTAGGCTTGAGGCTTGGGAGAAACGCCCCGCCTTAAGCTTTTTATGCCTTATTCTTGGTAAAACCCTTAAGGTTCACTTTTTTCTAAAAACAACAATGCTTTAGTGAAATGATATCGCCCTTTAAAGATTTTTTTTACAAACCAGACCATTATCTCATTCAAAATAATGAAATAGTATTTTAATTTGCATATATTTAGCCATATTTTTATGATATGCACAATTTTAGTATTTTAATACCTTGTTATGGTTAAAAAATATTAAAATATATTAAGCAGACCTAAATGCCTTTTCACGCCTTTTTACACCTGAGGCCCGCCTAGGCTTCTAAGGCTTAAGGCTTGGCCTCCACGCCTCGATCACGCCCCACATTTTTTAGAACCTTGATATTACCATATTGCCCTTTAATTCAAAATTGTCAACTTTACATATTTAAACCATTACAAAATGTCCAAAAGTCAATTAAATTTAAATTTAAATATTTGACTCATTGTAAATAAAAATAAATATAATATCAACATTTCGATTAATAAAATAATAATATTATTAAAATTATATACCATGTTCATAAATAAAGCCCTCAAAATTATGGGGTATTATATACTCCCCCTTGAAAAGGAATTTCGTCCTCGAAATTCGACAAAACTTAACACTCGAAAAAAAATGCTACTCGATTCTATTTCCCAAAAATCACACACTAAAGTCCTCAAATCAATTTTCTATCTCCAAAGGAAACGTGTCTAACCTACATGCTAGACCCAATACCCAAGGGTTGTCGTATACCTAAGCTCTGATACCATCTGTAACACCCTGTCCACCCGGGGAGAGCGAACGGAGTGCCACTATCGATAAAACTAAACAAATCCACAAGTGACAAGGTATAGAGCATCTAAAAAAACCCACAAAAACACAAAAAGAGAAACCACTAACCTCAATCTCTTCAAATTAATACAACAATATTCTCTCAAATAAATACAACTAAAGTAAATATCTAATGATTTATACATAAAAATAATTAAATACAATCTTCCAACTTGTATTAAAAATTCTTCCCAAATTATCCATGCTAAAAATCATCCCAATTAGTCCATAGCGCTCAAATTCACGCTAACCTGCCAACTAAAGAAAATACGGGGAAGTACACAAAATGATAGGAAATATGCTCAAAAGATATATATTAGCGGTGAATATAACATAACAATACGAGTACGAATATTCAAATCAAATGCAAATATCAATAGCATTTATCAATAAATTTCTCAACAACACATTAACCGGGTCACAAGGCCTCACCCCATCCACATATTCTTTATCAAGACATAGCCCGGGAAGCAGGATTTTTGGCGGGTGCCCAATCTCCGTGTCATATTAAAATCTCATGACAATGTGCTCAACAACAATATAATGACGCCACATGAATCAAAATAATTCGACAATTATTTTTCCAGTTTTCAATGAATATATCAATTCAAATATGAGTCCAATTAATAGGAAATCAACGAAATAAACTCTCAAAAGATTTAAAGAGAATATTGTGTAAAACTCCATATCTCAAAATCATTGCATGAATCGTCACATAAAAGTCAGCCTCAAAATATGATCGCACCATCACGGTCCTCTCGCGAAAATAATCAAATAACATTCTAGCCCCAACACGAGATAAACCCAAATAGTCCTCTTTTAAAAACTCAGAAAAATTAGATCCAAAATTATTCGACTCATCAATCCGACTTCAGATTTGGATTCTACACGAAAAATTGAGTTAGATATGTGTTTTGGATTTTCTCAAATCTCATTCAAATTCACTCAAAAAGAAGATCTAAACATTTCAAATTGGCTCTTCTCATTCCACTCATTTTTGCCTCTTTTGATTTCGTTTTTGGCGTCGATGCTTCATCTCCCTTTCCTTATAATCACCCATAATATTCCTTATATAGTTCCTCTCTCTAACCCTAGCTTGGAGACTAAGCTAATGCATATTACCATATTGCCCTTTAATTCAAAATTGTCAACTTTACATATTTAAACCCTTACAAAATGTCCAAAAGTCAATTAAATTTGAATTTAAATATTTGATTCATTTTAAATAAAAATAAATACAATATCAGTATTCTAATTAATAAAATAATAATATTATTAAGATTATATACCATGTTCATAAATAAAGCCCTCAAAATTACGGGGTATTACAGTGTCTTGGCTTCACATAGCTGACCAATCCACCGAGAACAAGCTCCAATAACCCCAACTTTGGGGAAAAGTATTGATAAATGCATGGGATCATCTCCTCTATCCCTTATAGAGATCTGAGGCAAGAGAACCAGGGAAAAGTGGTAGAAAATCTAAGGAGACTAAATCTGGGACCTAAGATGAGCGAATATGTTTAGACACATGGGTTAGAGCCCCAAGGAATAAATCAACTCACCATGTAGAAACTCTTCTATAAGGCCAACTGGGTATGATAATGACCAAATGTATTCAAACGAACAATTAAGTGCTTTTTAGAGGATGAAAAGAGTATTAGTCTTTGATAGTATGGTAATAAGAGGGGTGCGAGCACATTCGCACCATGACAAAGGCAAAATACAAGTGGAAGATAGGAGGCTGAATCTAAGAAGAGAGAACAGTTTAAGATGCAATACTCGGGCATTAAATAAGTACAACCAAGATGGCCAAAGAGAATAAATCTTGATCGAGAGTCACAAAAGAGATAATAAAGTAGCTGAGGAAGACCAACCGTGGAGATGATCAATCTAGAGAATATAAGACTGTTTGGGCGATCTCATCAAAACAAAAATTCACTAAAAATGTTTTTTTTTTTTTTTTTTTGGGGGGGGGGGGGGGGGGGATATCCATTCATAGTTTCTGTGATTATCTTTCCATACCTTCAAAATTCAATCTTCTAGTGATCACTCTCAGGTATGAAAGGAAATCAAATCTAATTTTCGTATCGAGCAATATTAGGCAATGTGCGACATATTCTCGATAGCCGATGAGATGCGTTGCACAGGTGCTACTCAAATTTAGTATAATGGCTTACTAAGAGGGGAAATCTTGGAGTTCAAACAACTGGATGACCTATTTTTTAATAATTTCTTCTTTAGAGAAAAACATGGAGGGTAGCTTACTTGTTAAGCGTACGTCTTGCGAGGATGAAACGATAAAAGAGTACATTACCAGGTTCAATCTTGAAAAACTATAACTGGTGGACTACAACGAGAAAGTAGTCATTACAATAATCATGATCGGGCTATTGGTCGAGAATTTGTAGTGGGAATTAGCCAAGGAGCCTCCAAATCGCATGGTCGAACTCCTATCCAATGTGGGAAAAATTATGAACAGTAAGGAAGACATGGATGCAAAAGAATTCAACCACATAAAGTTTGAAGGAACTAGCAGTTTGGGAAGAAAGGAGAAACCCAAATATGATTGCAAGATGAAAAGAAAGATGAGTCCATACCAGATGTTTGATGGATGCACTCCCTTAATAGTGAGGTTTCACCACATCCTCGATGAGATCTACGAAAATGGCGAATTAAAATGGACAGAGAAGTTATGGACTCCTACTAGAATAAGAGACAAGTGCAAACTTTACAAATTCCACAAGGATCATAGGCACGATACCAATGACTGCCTAACTTTAAAAGATGAAATTAAGTCCCCCATAAAAATAGGTAACCTTAATAAGTATGTGGTGAAGAATGGTAGATCAACATAAGTCTACAATGATCGAAAGTCTGGGAGGAGATTAACATCACCTTAGATAGGGAATAAAGAACGAAAAAGAGATAGGAAGAACAAGAATGAGGAGGATCCCATCCTACTAGACAGGATCAAGGAGACCATAGATGAGGCGAATATGATCTCTTTTAGGTTTAATTTCATAGAAAGAGGAGACGATGGTGGAGGTGATGAACAGACTAAAAGAAAGGCATATCTTAATAAAGGAAAATCTTGTGCTGAGAATAAAGATATCAACATGGTAATAGTGGTAGACACCTGACGTCATAAAATTATAGAGGACGGACTCATAATGGGCTTTTCTAAAGACGAACTCTCAGTATTGTAATATCCTCATAACGATCCACTAGTGACAACTATGATGATTTACAACAGAAACGTGGGGAGAAATTTGGTGGACAATAAAAGATTGACGAATGTACTATTTTTTGATTATTTTCGGAGGTTGTAGCTATCTGACAGGAAATTAGAGGCATACCATTGTCTTCTGATTGGATTCGCGGCTGAAAATGTATATCCACTAGGTATAATTGAGTTGGAAGTTGTTATTGGATCTTAGCCGACCTGTAGGATAGAGATAATGAGAATCTTCGTCCTTAACGGGATTCTTCATCCTTAATAAGAATATCTCATCGGCCTATAATATCATCTTAGAAGAGTGGGTATGAATAAGTTTAAGGCTATATCTTTAATGGTTCATCAGTATCTTAAGTTCCCCACCAAATTTGGAGTAGGAGTGGGGAAATAAAACTAGGTATAGGCACGCGAATGCTACTACACATCAATCGAAGAGGAAGAAAGGGAGAAGATAATTCAAACCTATTAGATAGAGACATTATATCCTCGAATTGAAGATAAATTGATAACGGGAGAAGAGATTAAAGAAACAGATCCAGTAATCTTAGATGACAAACATCCGTAAAGGATATCCCAAGTCAGCTCGTCCCCATATCCCATCCTTAAGAAGAAATTATATGAGTTCCTACAAGTTAAAAAAATATATTTTCTTGGAGCCATGAGGACATGCCTATAATTAATCCAAAAATTATCACCCACGAGCTCAACATGAATCATCTTATACTCTTAACTTACTTGAGTCTACATTGTATAAGTGCCCACCTAGTTTGGAAATTGTGACAAAATATTGAGTCCCATCCCCTAGATACCAAAGAACCTCAGATACTACACTTGATGCCAGAATTTATTCATTTAAAGGTAAAATTCTCAACTCCACACATACTAGGATTGCATACATCCATATATAGTGCATTAATTGCTTGTGTGAGTTAATTCCCTTTTAAAATAAGGTTTTAATATTTTTGGAAATTTTTAAACAATTTTTAAAATGATTTATATCATAATAAAAGTTCGTTTTATAAACTTTTGGGGTCACTTTGTAATTTTTGGTTTTATCTTTTCATACCTGAAATTTTGGTTGGGTAGAATTCGAAAGCCCTTGAGACTTAAGGGTGCGTGTGTATTTATTTTAAAAAACACATTTGAGATTAATCTGAGCCCTACACATGTCATTATTATACCGGCCTGATTTGTGTTTGTTAGTAGACTTAATTCCTGTTTGCAATCTCAGCCCTTGGATTGTTTTCATCAATGATCTGCATGCATTTTATCCCAATCCTTGTGAACCCCTTTCAGACCAATCAAGGTATGATTAATCCTCTGCTGATGTTAAACCGTGGGATGAGAGTCAATAGTCCATAACCAAATCTCAGCCATTGGATTTGATCTCTTATTCTCGAACCTTCCTCGTTGAGTATAAAAGGAGGTTAAGTCTCATCATTTGAAGACTTTTGCCAGTTCATCCAAACTGAGAGAAAAAGAGAAAAGAGAGAGAGAAATTAGAGAGAAAACCCTAAATCATTCAAACCCTAATCTCATTTTCAAACCCTAAATTCCTTTTCCAAAATTAGTTTACACCAAACACCAAACCTGAGTTTTTGAGAGTTATTTTGGTAGAGGTTTTAAGACAGTTCGTGGTTTGAATCCTCTGAGTTTGAGATCTTGAAACCAACTTAAGAATTTTAGTTTGATCTCTATTTCTTTCTTATAGAAACTATAGATCTTGCTATTTTATGTTATATTACACATAGATCTGCATTTTTTACGTTTCTTATCTTGAGAAATTAGATTTGTTGATTATTTTTCTGTAAATTTTTTTCACAACTCTAGAATCAACAAATTTCCCTTATGTTTCTAGTTCTTATGAAACAAGACTTCTGATCTAGTTGGAATTGTAATCGGTGGTTTTCAATTTCAAAAATATTTTCAAAATCCTCTGAAATTGATTAAGACCTTGTACCGTCTTTCGAGCAAGGTAACCTTGGATTCTGGGTTAGTTTAAAGATCAAGAAAGTTCTTTGTTTCTAAAGAAGAGAGAAACTGAAAAACTTAATTCATTTAGATCTTTCTGTAATTTCATAGGACTTGTTTGTATAAATAAGTGTGCGTGTGTGCATGCATGTGTTAGATCACTTTCACAAACACCTATCACACTACAACACAAAGTGTTGGCTGTAAGATCTTAAAACGTCAAGAGTCGACGTAAAGCTGGAACAAAGTGATGAGAAGTCAGCAAGGTGAGAAAGCCACATCAACATCAGAACTGCAGAAAAGTTAGAATCAAACCAGAGGGTACATATTCTAAACTTGTATAGGTCGTTTTGTTTGCATGTGTGTTAAATAGCCATTAACTTATATATTTTGTTTTACTGGACTTTTGGTTTGTGACTTAGAAGTCACCGTGGATGTTTCCTTGGTTGGTTGAGGTTTAACAACGTTAAAAACTCCTTGTACTTAATCTTTCTACATCTCCTCATCTCATTCTAGTTGGTGTGCTGATTTAGCTGATTTTAACTATTTTAGTTTTGTTTCTCAAAACTTGTTACATAATCTTGAATTTATCTCGTACACATTTTTTATTAAACACATCTTGTGGTTAATCTGTTTTGATTTAAAGAAAAGAGTTTCTCCAAAAAATAGTTCGGAGTTACTTAGACAATTTAATCTTGAATTAAACGGCTTAAGTAACAGATTTTCAATTGGTATTAGAGCTTGGAAGATTTTCTTTAAAAGGATCTTGTGTCTCTGAAATTATTTTCTTAAAATCAAACAATGGACGAGAAAAATGAAAGATTTGGTAACCTAACCAGACCCCCTCTCTTTGATGGAAACCACTTTTCTTAGTGGAAAGTAAGGATGGTTTCTTTTATACAAGGAACCTTGGGAGACGATGTCTGGGATATTGTTGAAAATGGATATACTTATCCTACAAAACCAGTCACCGAAGGTAGTAATGAGAGGATTAAGAAAGTATTAAGTGAATTCACTCAAGAAGAGAAGAAAGACTCTCGAAACAATAACAGAGGCAAGAATTCCATCTTTATATCTATAAATGAACATGAGTTCTAAGGAAGCTTGGGATACTCTGGTTACTGCTCATGAAGGTGACACTAGAGTTAAGGCTGCCAAAACAAAAATTCTTATCCAACAGTATAACTCTTTAATCATGTCAGACTCTTAATCATTTGACGACTTTTATATGAAATTAACTGACATTGTGACCAAATTACATTCTAATGGGATAACCTATAACAAAAATGAAATTGTCTAAAAAATTTAAGGTCATTACCGTAGAAATTTGATAACAAAATATATGCTATTGAGAAAATGAGTGATCAAAATCTCACTCATGAATTACTCAGTAGTAAACTGAGAACTGTGGAAATGGAACTAGAATTCAAGAAATAATTAGCCCAGTCCCATAGGAAACAGACTAGTTCCAATTTGAGTTTCTCCTCTAAACTGATAAGACCTGAGCTTAGGATTCCCAATAATGATTCTGATGAGGAATGTGATATAGACAGTTTGGATAATTAGATTGCCTTGATGTCAAAGAAATTTAAGAAGATTGTGAAATTTAGAAATAAAATGGCAACCCGACAAGGCAAGACAAATTATCTAACTCAGTCTAATCACAACCTCATGAAAAAGGTCAAGACAAACATCACAAGGACATTCATACGAGACCTAACAAAGACTTTAAGAACATTGAATGTTTTAGATGTGAAAAATTGGGTCACATAGCACAAAACTGTAGAGTTAACATTAACACGACTAATAAACATACTAGGTCCAACATTTGCAAGACTTAGGATGATTCAAGTGACTCTGATAATAAGGAACCCGACTCATCTGATGGTTTTTATCCTTGCATGTCTTTCTTTGCTAAGATAATCTATAATGATGATATGCATGTTCCTAAGTATGAGAATGATGGTAGTAGCTCTAGTTCTGTTGTTATGAATCATGATGCTATTGGTTTAGATGCTTTAGTTTCTGAGAACAATGCTAGTTTTACAGCAGGGTGTGTGAGTCAAAGGGAAAGAGATAATGACGATGTCAATGTGTGTGTGAGTTCAAGAATTGAATCCTTAGGGGTCACTTCACACACTACACTTAGTGATTCAGATACTGAAGACCTTCCTGATGTTCACACACTTTATGCCAAAACTCTTAAGAAAATATATTGACAGAGAAAATAATGAAAGATCTCACTAAAAAACTAGAATACCTAAGTCTAATGGTTAAACTTAACGCTGAAGAGTACACTACCCAATGTCTAACTCATCAAAATGAAGTTAAAATTTTTTATCAAAAATTGAAAGATTTGATTGAAACAAATGAAACTCTAGAGAAAAAATATAAATGGACATAATTAGAATTGGAACAAGCCAAAGAAAAGATAACAATTATTTTCAAAAAAATTGCTAAGTTTGAAAATATTTCCAATTGTTTTGATGATTTTTTTGCTGATTCAAAAACCAATTCTGATGATCGAACTGGAATAGGATTTTGCCCAAATTTAAAGACACAAAGTAAAAACTTTGAATCAATCAAGTTTGTGTCAGGGGGCAAAAGACTTATGGAAACTTGTCCAGATTTTCAATCACTAAAAGATGAGTTTGATAAAAAAAACATCAAAAGTTAGATACTGGGGAATCAAGTAACCCTAAGTGTGAAAGTCCACCTAAGGCTAAATACATCTGCCCTCATATTAGGAAGAGTGATTCTTCATTTCAAACTGTACTCCATAGGAATAAGGTTCAAAATCCAAATTCCATGAAACCTATGTTTAGAGACTTTCCTAAGGAGATACCTTATTCAAGCAATATGTATTGCTCTTACTGTGATATATTCGGACATTCTTTTAAAGGTTGCTACTCTAGACGTTTAGTTAATCCTGGTTGTAATACTCCTTTGTACCAAAACTTTAACTACACTAGGAGAAGCCGTAACAATTAGGTTCTGCCTAGACAACCAAACAAAAACTCTAACTATAGAAAGAGAAAGACCAAACCTAAAAGATCATTTACAAGAGGGATTCCTAGGCACTTTTCTAAACCAAATGATCATATCCTCCATAAAACTCAAATGCATGCGCAAAATATTTTTCAACAAAAATCTAATGCTGGCAAGTTTTATCAAATGATAGAAAATATGTGCAAAACAAAAATAAGAGCTATTTGGGATAAAAAAGTTGAGCTATTGCCCCAGATGAAGTGTGATATTGTGATTACTACTTTAAAAGCTGAACACACCTCTTTTGGTTGGTATTTAGACTCTGGGTGCTCAAAACATATGACTAGGGATGATACAAAACTTTTAGACAAAACCAGTTTTGCTGGAGGAAAAGTTATTTTCGGTGATGGTGTATCATCTCAAATAACTAGCAAAGGAACTCTCCAAGAAGAAGGATTACCTTTTCTTAAAAATGTTCTTCTAGTAAAAGGTCTTAAGGCTAATCTACTTAGTATCTCGCAATTTTGTGACTCAAATCATATTGTCACCTTTTCAAAGAATAATTAAAAGATTTTAAATGGAAAAGGTGAGTGCATAATTACGGGATTCAAGACTCCTGACAATTGTTATACTGTTATGAATAGTACTAAAATATGTAACGTTGCCAGAATGGATGATAATGAAATGTGGCATAATAGGATGGGTCACATAAATTACGATAGCCTTAGTAGATTGTCTTCACAAGAAATTATTAGAGGAATTCCAAAGATCAAACCTATCTCTAACATTGTATGTGGATCATGTCAGGAAGGAAAAATTGTTAAGGCACCTCATAATAAAGTTAAAGATATCCTTACCTATAAACCCCTAGAGCTCATCCATATGGACCTTTTGGGTCCTTCTCATATTGTTAGTCTCTGTGGACACAGTTACATTCTAGTTATGGTAAATGGCTTCACCAGGTTTAATTGGGTAGCCTTCTTAAAACAATAGTCAGACACTTTAAGAACTGTTTTAAAAATCTTACTCCATATTGAAAATGAGAAGGACACTAGAGTAAATAGAATTCATAGTGATAGAGGAGGAGAATTCTTAAATACAAGTATTATAGAGTATTGTGACTATAATGGTTACAAACATGAATTTAGTTCTCCTAAGACTCCTCAATAAAATGGAATTATTGAGCGAAAGAATCGTACCCTTCAAGAGATGGCACGTGTTATGATTCACGCCAAGTGTTTACCTAAATATTTTTGGGTAGAATTAATTTGTACTGCTTGTCACATCATTAATAGGGTCTATCTTAGGAAGAATTCTAAGCAAACTCCTTACGAACTATGGTATGGGAAGAATCCCAATCTTAAATACCTTAGAACTTTTGGTAGTACTTTTTATGTCTACAAAGACAGAGAACACTTATCCAAATTTGAGACTCAT
The DNA here is from genome assembly GCA_949130495.1 of Sambucus nigra. Taxonomy (NCBI): domain Eukaryota; kingdom Viridiplantae; phylum Streptophyta; class Magnoliopsida; order Dipsacales; family Adoxaceae; genus Sambucus; species Sambucus nigra. Next base: position 391,891,821 of record OX422219.1, read on the forward strand.
GGAGATAAAGATATCTTCCAAGGATATTAACCTGACAGTAGAGCATACCGTGTCTATAATCTTCGCACAAAGACTTTAATGGAATCCATAAACGTTATTATAAGTGACACTACTGTTGAGAGTAAGACTGGAGAACCAACTATTGTGGAATAGTCTAAAATTATTTTAGAAAATGACTCTTCAGAAATAGATGATTCTTTACCAATTGAGACACCTGAAGTACTAATTGGGTTTCTAAAGATCATCCCATAGATAACGTTATTGGTAATCCTTATGATCCATCATGTACAAGATCTCAATTAAGAAACTATGCTGATTATGGATGTTTTGTTTCCCTTAGGGAACCAAAGAATGTAAATAAGGCATTGAATGACCCAAAATGGATTTTTTCCATGCAGGAATAACTTCTTTAATTTTTCATTCATGATGGTTGGTATCTTGTACCTAGGCCTGATCATAAAAAGGTTATTGGCACATGTTGGATATTTAAAAATAAATCTGATGAAAATGGGATAATCATTAGAAACAATGCCAGATTAGTGGCTCAAGGATATTCTCAAATTGAATAAATAGATTTTAACGAGACGTTTTCTCCTGTTACTCGCTTAGAGTATGTTCGTCTTCTCTTTGCCATAGCTTGTTACTTGCATTTTATGCTTTACCAAATGGATGTAAAGTCAGCCTTTCTTAATGAAATCTTGACTGAAGACACCTATGTTGAACAATCCAAAGGTTTTATTGACCCTCAGTATCAAAAACATATTTATCATCTTAAAAAGGCGTTATATGGTCTGAAACAAGTGCCAAGAGCTTGGTATGAGCGTCTTTCCAACTTTCTCTTAGATAAAGGTTTTAAGAGAGGCAAAAATGATCAAACTCTTTTTGTCAAACATTTTGACAAAGATATCATTATAGCTCAAGTCTGTGTCAACGATATCATTTTTGGATCCACTTCCCCTTCAGAAGTTAAATCATTTTCTGAAATTATGCATAAAGAATTTCAAATATCTCTTATGAGGGAGTTAAAATTTTATTGGGTCTTCAAGTCAAACAGAATTCAGAAGGTTTATTTGTTTCTCAATCTAAATATGCTTTAGAGATTGTCAAAAAATTCGTTCTTGAAAGTGCCAAAGAAGCTAAAACTCCCATGAGTACTATGGTCAAATTATCTAAAGATGAGAATGGAAAATCCATAGATCCTACTTTATATTATAGTATGATAGGAAGTTTACTATACCTTACCACCTCGAGTCCTGATATCATGTACGCAGTTTGCGTGTGTGCCCGTTATCAAAATAATCCTAAAGAGATCCACTTGGTATGTGTAAAAAGAATCATTAAATACATAAAAGGCACTCTAAATTTTGGACTTTGGTACACCAATGATACTCCTAGTAATATAATAGGATAAACTGATGCCGATTGGGAAGGGTCTACTGATGATAGTAAGAGCACATCAGGAGCGTGTTACTATATAGGTAAATATTTGGTAGGATGGAGTTATAAGAAACAAAACTGCACTTATTTATCTACAGCTGAATCTGAATACATAGCTGCTGGCAGTTGATGTGCCCAATTACTTTGGCTTAAACAAATGATAAATGATTATGGCATTCAAGAAGATCAACTGCCTCTCCATTATGATAATCAAAGCATGATCAATATCTTTAAAAAATCATATTCAACACTCACGAACAAAACATATAAAAATTAGACATCATTTTATAAGCAAATTAGTGGAGACCAAGGAATTAGAAATGAATTATCTTCCTACTAATTTGCAGTTTGCAGATATGTTTACAAAACCTTTGGATTACAATACATTTATTTCTTTGCGAAAATCGATAGGAACGGTTTGTGCTGAATAAACTCGTGTGACTTAAGTATTTTTTCCCTTTGTCCATTTGAGACAAAATGGGGGAGAAATTTGAGTCTTATGAATTCATTCTTGTACATATTTCTAAAAAGCTTGATCTTAGTCTTATTTATAGGAGTCTGTATTGTTTTCTTCAACAGATGTTATTAGGGTATTAGTTTATAATTAGTTGAGTTATGTAATTTTCTTTTTCTAGGATATGGGTAGATAGGTTTTTGTATAGGAATAGGTTTTTCTTATTCTTTTTTGTATCCCTATGAGTCCTAGATGACTCAAAGGAGATTTTGTCTCATATTTCCAAAGGGGGAGATTGAAGCACCTTATACTCTTGAATTACTTGAGTTTACATTGTATAAGTGCTCATCTAGTTTGGAAATTGAGACAAAATTTTTAGTCCCATCCCTTAGATAACAAAAGAACCTCAGATACTACACTTGATGCCTCAATTGATTCATTTAAAGGTAAAATTCTCAATTCCACACACACTAGGATTGCATACATTTATATATAGTTCATTAATTGTTTGTGTGGGTTAATTCACTTTTAAAATAAGGTTTTAATATTTTTGGGAATTTTTAAACAATTTTTAAAATGATTTTTATGATAATAAAAGTTGGTTTTATTAACTTTTGGGGTCACTTTGTAATTTCTAGTTTTATCTTTTCATACTTGAAAGTTTGGTTGGGTAGAATCTGAAAGCGCTTGAGACTTAAGGGTGCGTGTGTATTTATTTTAAAACGCGCGTTTGAGATTAATCTGAGCCCTACACCTGTCATTGTTATATCGGTCTGATTTGTGTTTGTTGGTAAGTTGATTTTATAAACTTTTGGGTTCACTTTGTAATTTCTAGTTTTATCTTTTCATACCTGAAAGTTTGGTTGGGTAGAACCTGAAAGAGCTTGAAACTTAAGGGTGCGTGTGTATTTATTTTAAAACACGCATTTGAGATTAATCTGAGCCCTACACCTGTCATTATTATATCGACCTGATTTGTGTTTGTTGGTAGACTCAGTTCCTATTTCCAATCTCAGCCCTTGGATTGTTTTCATCAACGATCTGCATGCATTTTATCCCAATCCCTGTGAACCCCTTTTAGACTAACAAGCGTATGTTTAATCAACCACTGATGTTAAACCGTTAGATGAGAGTCAATAGTCAATAACCAAATCTCAGTCATTGGATTTGATCTCTTATTCTCTAACCTTCCTCGCTGAGTATAAAAGGAGGTTAAGTCTCAACATTTGAAGACTTTTACCAGTTCGTCCAAACTGAGAGAAAAAGAGAAGAGAGAGAGAAGTGAGAGAAATCAGAGAGAAACCCTAAATTGTTCAAACCCTAATCTTATTTTCAAACCCTAAATTCATTTTCCAAAATTAGTTTACACCAAACACCAAACCTGAGTGTTTGAGAGTTATTTTGGTAGAGGTTTGAAGGCAGTTTGTGGTTTGAATCCTCTGAGTTTGAGATCTTGAAACCAACTTAAGCATTTGAGTTTGATCTCTATTTCTTTCTTATAGAAACTGTAGATCTTGATATTTTATGTTATATTACACTTAGATCTGCATTTTTTACATTTCTCATCTTGAGAAATCAGATTTGTTGATTATTTTTCTGTAAATGTTTTTCACAACTCTAGAATCAACAAATTTCCCTTATGTTTCTAGTTCTTATGAAATAAGACTTCTGATCTAGTTGGAATCGCAATCGGTGGTTTTTAATTTCAAAAATATTTTCAAAACCCTCTGAAATTGATAAGACCTTGAACCGTCTTTCGAGCAAGGTAACCTTGGATTCTGGGTTAGTTCAAAGATCAAGAAAGTTCTTTGTTTCTAAAGAAGAGAGAAAATAAAAAACTTAATTCATTTTGATCTTTCTATAAGGACTTGTTTGTATAAATAAGTGTACGTGTATGTGTGCATGTGTTAGATCACTTTCACAAACACCTGTCACACTACAACACAAGAAGTGTTGGTTGTAAGATCTTGAAACGTCAAGAGTCGACGTAAAGCTGGAACAAAGTGATGAGAAGTTATCAACCTGAGAAAGCCACATCAACATCATAACTGCTGAAAAGTTAGAATCAAACCAGTGGGTACATATTCTAAACTTGTATAGGTCTATTTTGTTTACTTGTGTGTAAATAGCCTGTAACTTGTATATTTTATTTTATTGGATTTTTGATTTGTGACTTAGAAGTCACCGTGGATGTTTCCTCAGTTGGGTGAGGTTTTACCATGTTAAAAACTCCTTGTACCTAATCTTTCTACATCTCCTCATCTCATTCTAGTTGATGTTATGATTTAGCTGATTTAAACTATTTTAGTTTTGTTTTTCAAAACTTGTTGCGTAATCTTGAACTTATCTCGTACATGTTTTTTATTAAACACATCTTGTGGTTAATCTGTTTTGATTTAAAGAAAAGAGTTTCTCCAAAAAACAGTTCGGAGTTACTTAGACAGTTTAATCTTGAATTAAACGGATTAAGTAACAGCTTTTCACAACATAGTCAAGGAAGCTAATCCAGTAAAGTAGAAACGTCGAGTATCGTTGAAAGGGAAGAATATGGAAATTCAAAAAGAAGTTCCCGAGTTGAAGAAAGTCAAATTCAGTGAAGACGTGATGTATCTTAATTAGTTAGCAAACGTGGTGATGGTACCAAAGAAAACAAATGAGAAATGGCTTATGTCTGTAGAGTTCACAGATCCAATTAAGGCATGTCCCAGGGATTATTATCCTTTGCCTCTGATAGATCAATTAGTAGATGCAATAGATGGTCATGAGTTACTAATCTTTATGGATGCATATTCTGGTTATAACTAGATTAAAATGAACACATAAGATAAAGAAAATACTTTTTTCATCACAAGTTGAGATACTTTTTTTTTATAATGTTATGCCCTTTTGACTAAAAAATAAAGGTGCCACTTATCAAAGGTTAGTGAACACAATATTTGATAAGAAGATAGGGAAGAACATGGAAGTCTATGTGGATGACATGTTGACCAAGGGTATAAAAGAAAATGACCACATCAGTGACCTCGACTAGACCTTCAATAAGATAAAGAAATATCAAATGAAGCTGAATCCAACCAAGTGTGTATTCAGACCCAGGGCTAGAAATTTTTGGGCTTTATTATTAACAAAAGGGGCATAGAGGCTAACCCTGACAAGATTTAGGCATTAATAAATATGCATCCTTCCAGAAGTAAGAATCAAATCCAAAGCCTAACATGACGAGTAGAAGACCTGAACAGATTTGTATCTTGAGCCATAGATAGATGCCTCCCCTTATTCAAAGTGATTAAAAAAAAATTAAATGGACGGAAGAATGCAAAAATGCTTTCCTGGAGTTAGAAAGATACCTAGGAAACCGCCATTACTGTTAAGGTCAACCACAGGGGAAAAACTATACTTGTATTTAGTAGTGTCAGAGTCAGCAGTTAGCTCGGCTTTGATAAAAAATGATGACTGAATTCAAAAGTCAGTATACTACACGAGCAAAGCTTTTGCTGGTATAAAAATAAGATATTATAGGATGGAGAAGTTGGATATATCTATAATAGGGACATCCGAAAAGATGAATTAGTACTTCTAAGACCCCTCTATAGTGGTCAAAACTGACCTTCCACTTCGGTAAAATATCCACAAACCTGGGAAATGTGGCTAGTTGATGGCATGGGCAATACATATGGGTGAATATGAAATTACATATGAGCTAAGAATGCAATCAAAGGCCAATCCGTAATGGATTTTATTACAGAATTTACCTACAAGGAGAATAAATTGATTAAAATAACAATTGTTGTTCCAAATGAGTAGAGCTAATGACCACTTGAGAATTCTATTGCGGTTCTAGCCGACCAGATCTAGTTCCCGAAAAAATTCTCATCCTAAAATAACCAACTTATTTGCAGTAAAAAGTTTACTAAAAAATTGTGTATAGACAATTCTCTAGTATAAGGAGGTTTTAATGGCGAGATACCAATATGAAAGGTATTCGTGGATGGATCAACATGAGCAAGTGGTAACGGAGATGATGTGATTGTCACACACTTGATGAAGCTGATATTGAATATGCTCTATTTTTAAAATTCAAAGCATCCAAAAATGATGAAAAATACGATGGTTTGATTATTGAATTGGAGTTAACTTTATCACTTAGAGCCGAGCAGATAATAGTTGATAGTGATTCACAACTAATAGCGAATCAATTACTGGGAGCATAAAAATCAAGAGAGGGAATCATGTTAAAATATCTTTTAAGGGTGAAATTGCTACTTCCAAAGCTAAAAGCACTCCAAATTATAAAAATCCCTAGAACTGAAGATACCACAAAAGATGTGTTGGATTGTCTCTCATTAGCCACCAGGGTAGATCTGAGGATAATTATGACTGTAGAAATCTTATAACAGAGGAGAATTAACGTGTAAGAAGTAAAGTTATTGGATCTAACCATGAGCCCATCCTTAATGGACCTAATTATCACGTACTTAGAATAAGGCATTCGTCCAGTCGATTAGAAGAAGGAGCGAAAACTTTGTTACAAAACTTCCAAGTACATCATGGATAAGGGAGTGTTTTAGAATAGAGGTTTTATAGTCTCAATGATGAGATGTGTTCACCCCATGGAAGCACCAAACCTGATCAACAATATACATGAAAGGTCATGTGGTGCCCATCCAGCAGGTGAGATAATTTTGAAGAGAATAGACATCAAATGATGTTATTAGCTAACAATGAGGAAATATAGTGAGGAATACTTGAAGAACGACAACAAATGCCATAAATTCAGAGTGATACATAAAAGATCAGGAACTGAATTGGTGTTGTGCACATTACCTTGGACTTTTTTCCATCAAGGGTATGGATTTGGTCAGACCACTACCAAAGACCAAATGAAGGTTTAAATACATGGTGGTAGTAGTGGATTACTTTATAAAATGGGTGGAGGATGAACAACACAGATTTGACTTATAAAAAAGTCACCCAATTTATATGGAAGAATATGATAAGTAGGTATAGGATCCCTCCGGGTTTTATTATCGACCACGATACCCTATTTAATAATTATGACTTTTAAAAATATTATGATAAGGCCAAAGTCAAAAAATTACATTCATCATCAGCTCATCCACAATGCAACGAGAAGACAGAGGTCACGAACCTATTTTTTCTTGATGGGATAAGGAAGAGGCTGGAATCAACCAAGGGAAATTGGATAAATAAACTACAAAATGTATTGTCAGACTATGGGAAAAAACATTTACAACAATAAGAGAAATGTCATATATGTTGGGCTTTGGCACTGAAGCCATGGTCCTAGTTGAGGTTGGCCTCTCAAGCCACAGGGTCCTAAATTTTGACTCTCGCAAAAGTGATTTAGCAAGAAGATTGGATTTAGACTTGATAGATGAAGTCAAGGAGGTAGCAACAGTCATGGTAGTAGCCTACCAACAACGCATAACAAAATTCTACATAAAAGATCCAAGCAAAGAAATTTCAAGGAAGGGGGCTACATATTAAAAAAGGTTACACAAAAGTCTAATAGGTTGGAAGCAAACTGGCACGGTCCCTACTGCGTGGTTAAAGTTGTACAACCCATCACTTATCGAATTAAAACATTAGAAGGGGAGCCATTAAAAAATCCTTAGAATTTGAAACACCTCAAGAGGTACTATCATTGAGAAATCTTTTAGTTATTAAGAAAAAATAATGAAGTTGGAGGTTACAAAATTTATATGAGCAAAAGCCAATATATGAAGATAGTTGTTACCTCTTATTTTATTTTTATGATTATGAGATTCCTACTAGCATTGATAAAAAAATTATAGATCAGGTCATCCTTATCCAACCGAGTTGATCAATGCACATATTTGACTACATAAGACACTTGGAAGAGGGTGTATCGATAAGATACGATCATATACCTTTCCTAAATTACATAATGGACATCTTTGAATGCATAGAAAATTATTAATAAAGTCGGCCTAAGATGAATCAATTGATCAAAGCATGTCTTTGACTGCACAAAACGCTTAGAAGAGGATGTGGGGATAACATCCGACCACATACCTTTCCTAATTAGACAACTAAAACCGTTCATCTCGAGGAAAGTAGTTGTAAGGACATTGCCCGTTATCAACTGAGTATGCTGTATACCTCTACAACCGTCAAAGAATATTCAAGAACATTCACACATCAAGATGGTTCCGAATATCAAGTTTTTCAACAAGAAAATCCTCCGCGAGGCAAATTTTGGTAAGGTTGTGTTTAAATCCCTTAACAGTTCATATAAATTTGTTGGGATATTTTTATGGAATATTTTTTAAGTGTAGGAGCCGAGTGTTTCATTAATTTTTTTTTTCTAGACCTATAGACGAATTTTTGGGAAAAAAAAATTATTTTTTTTTGTTAGGTCGTTCGAGCAACCAGCACTGTCGTTCAAACAACATTGTGTTGTCGTGCAAAGTCGCGTGATGTCATTCTAACGACATCAGCATCTCGTTCGAGCGACACCCTTTTTCATTCGAACGATGCGTCGCCTTGAATTTTTTATAAATATAGTTCTCCAACTCCATTTTTCATAAGAAGACCTACAAAATTTTCAATACACGAAACTCGTTTGGCAGAATACTTTGTCTTCTAACTTTTAGGGCTTTAATCCCTTTTGTTTTCTATTCAAAAAATCTCAATTACTTTTTGTGAATTGTTCTGGAACCCAAGAACACATCTTTGTTAAAGTTTCTCTTGTAGAGAAGATCTCTACTACTGATTTAGGTGCTCTTTAAGGGAGTACTGGACTGACGATGACTGCGTGTCAATAGGGAGTACTCATGGGTTTTCCCGGGCTGAATTGGATCTGCGATTCTTGCTAACTGTAGAATGCGTGTCTATGTGATTGTTCCAAGGAGTGATCATTGTAATTATTGTGATTTGCAGTTTACATCTTTATAGTGAAATAAAGGTTTTGCCCGAAAGGGGTTTTTTCTGAAATCTGTGAGTTAGCAATTTTTTTTATGATGGTATGACACGCACACAAACGTAGTTGCATATTTTAGGGATGAATAAAATTGGTTTAAAAATTGACACCGATTAAATAAGGTTAACTTGGAAATTTGCAAATTCGATTTAATCAGTATCGCACATACATTTTAAACTAGTAAACGAAGATTAAGAAATATTAGCAAGTCCCAAAATAAAACTTAGACTAAAAATGAAAATTTTACAAGATCCAATCATGCAAATCCATGAACAAAGAAACATAGTACGCAGAGAATGACATAAATAACATTCATTAGTATTAATTCATAAATTAGTTGATAACTTATTCTTCATTCAATAGGCTTCATAAATAAATGTTTACAAAAAAAATTCACAAAGAGAAAAGGAATCTGGCTATGTAACAACATCCTTTGAAGATAACTCTAGGATCCCAACAATATATGGTTATTGTTCAACAATCCTTTTCTCCACCAAGGACCTAGATCTCCTCATCAGAAGATGACTTTGCATTGTCTCGACGAGAAGCCTCATGCCCTTCATCGAAAACTTTTCCTTCATCATCTCCCTCCCAGGCCATGATGACTTCAGCAATGTGAGGGTAGTGTTTATCTAACCCTTTTTATCTTGTCATAGCCCTTATGGAAGTCCATGGTTGTGTCGATTAAATATTCCTTAGAGTACTTGAAATCCTTCACATCTTGTTCCCCGAACATGGAAGTAACAATGGGCAGAGCCTCAAAAAGTTTGACCTTTAAAGCATCAAGATTATCCTTAATATGTTTGAGATCTTATTACAGAAGTATAATCTCATGTTCTTCCTTGCTATGATCTTCCACCTTGCTCATCTTCTGATCATCATATTTCAGAAGCTTAGTATGCGCTTTAAACAAATCAGTCTCAAGAAATTTAATATTTTCTTTAAGATCCTCTTTAACACTCTGAAGCTCATCACATGTATTAAGGGAAGACTTAGCCTCTTCCCTCAGAATGGTGGTGGCCATATTACCCTACGAACGGAGAAATGAAATAAATTAGTTAAAGCAAAGAAGATCAACTAAAGGAGGAATAATGAAAGATGAACTGATGCAACTTACTACAAAAGACTCATGAAAAACAAAGTTCAACAGGTTGTCAACATCAAGAGTCCGCACAAACCTAAAGTTAAGGACATAATCCATATAGCCCAAAACCTCAAAAGTGTTAGCAACATTCAGAAGGATGGAATTAGGATGTACCAAGATTTTTTCCTTGGTTATCAAAGGTCCTAACTCAAAAGTCTCAACATGATTAAAGGGAGAAAAAACGTTCCCTCCTTTAAATAACCATCGAGTAGGTCATCCATTAGTAGAAATTATTTCTTTTGTATTGAGTTATGGAAATTTTGGATCCTTGGTTGATCGTTCATCTAAAAACCTTTTGTTACCACCCTAACTCTTTCCAAAGACCTTAATCTTTCCTTTGTCAACCATTTTCTTCTTCGTGGCCTCTTTATATAAAAACTTTTCTACCTCGGTAATTATAATATGAGATGTGTTATTATTTGATTATTTGGCGTAAGACACTTCCTTAACCTTCTTGGTAGTTTCTCGCTGAGGCAATTCTTTGAGCTTCTTAGCTCAGATTTCCTTCAACTTATACTTGGGAACATTTTCTCGAGCCATGATAAATGAGCTATAGTTTGGAGTTGAAGATGCACCAAAACATGGATAAACTCAGTTAGTAATCTTTTAGATATGAAGTAGATATGCATGTAAAAAAGAAGGATGACCTAACACATATGAAAATATCTCACCTTGTCTCTTCATAATAACCTTTAACCTGGACGACCTCCACCTCATTCTTCTCCTCTTCCTCAGAACTATCCTCCTTATCATTAATAGGCTTCGTTGGTCTATATGTATCAAGGTCAATAGTACTAATGATTAGATAGTTCATTATTTCCTTAAACTTCTTGTGCGTGTATACATCCTTATAGAATATGGGATCCGAAATGTAGACTCATCTCATCAACCTCACCAACTTCTTATCCAAGGAGTGGGCCTTTTTAGAAATCAGCTCTAAGGAGCACAAGTCCCTAGGATCCCCATTTTTGGGTCATTGGAAAGAACTCCCATGCACCAGAAATGTAAAATAACTTGGTCTTCCAATTGTGATTGATGGTTTGGGAACCTAGACTACTTTGGTATGAAATTCCTAAGATAAAAGTGGTAGTATCCTAGGGTTTTATAGTTATCCCTTAAACCATACACAACCCGAAATCTGTTCCGATTTTTATCGAACTCCCCATACTTCTTCCATTATATATCATTACTCCAATAATAAACCTATAGGAATTTTGAGGAAGCTGAGTAAGGGTCACTCTATATCCTTTTAAAATGGATCTTATTGAGTAATGGAGAGGAAGATGAACTCCCACTTGAAGAGCCCAAAGAGAAAAACAATCCTCAGTGGCATTTCTCATATTGTAAGATCTCTCATTTGGGTCAGGAATCCTAATGGTAACATCATCTGCTATGGAGTATAAGACTTTCAGGTCATCTATATCATCAACTCTAAAATCACTCTTGTACCATATAGCATCAAAGGTGGTATGGTCATAAAAGGTGATGGACACCTTTCCTATGTCCACTTCTTTGATTTTTAAAGGAAGCTATACTGGTTTGGTGGAATGTGATTATTTATCTGGTAAGTCTTTCTCCTTACAATTCAGGTGGTCAAAAGAAGTGGTGCTAATTGTATCAATGTAATTTTCTCCCAACTCTTATGTTTACACTATCAAAGCTCTCTGAGGTATGAAATTTTTATATACTATACTCAACACTTGGGGCATGATGCATAGGAAGATATTAATTTGGGGAATAATATTAGGATTATTTGGATCATCCTCGGGATTAATAACTCGAACATGAGTAGGAAATCTCTCAACAAAAGCATTAGGGTAAAGGTTGTGCAAGTAAAGAATGTGCTTCCAAGTTCTTAATAACTTACTCATGCATGGAACTCAATATAACCCTAAGTGATCCCTATAATTGAATGTAAACCATAGAATAAAAAAAATAGAAGCAAAAAAATGCTAGATAGAAATCCCTTAACTCAACATGAAAACAATAAATGAAAGATCACTATAAGAGTAGAAGGATTACGTGAAGAACACCTAAAGAATCTAAAAGAATACTAGTTTCGAAAAGACAAAATTCTAAAAAACTCACTAGCAAACTATCGATTCTCTCTCTCTCTCTCTCTCTCTCTCTCAGAATCCTGAATGATGGTTTTGAAATGGTAAAAATTATTTTTTCCCCAATTTTATAAGGACAAAAATGTGTACACAAAACGAGCCTTAAAAGAAGACCCATGAAATTATTGCCACGTGCAAAATTTAAATTTCATCAAGGAAAAGTACAAGTTAATCAGCTCGGCCGATGGACTAGAATACATGTCCTCCTCTAAACAACGATCCACCTTAGCAGCCGAGAGCAATGTCTTGGGCGCTTTTGCTATAACATATTTGTAGAACATCTCTTGATATGAAGAGAATTGTATAAAACTACTCAATAGTGTGAAAGACCTCGTCCCTGGTCGAACAGATGCCAATGAGGGATCTCGGCTCAACAAAGATCTGGACCTTCCGTCTACCTAGGTGGATCGGGTGGATGCCAATAAGGTAAATTAATAGCTTGCAATGTTAGTGACTGGACAACAACATGCACGTGGCATGTCAGATGGCCAGAATGTGTTGAACATTCCTTTAAATGGGTGAAACATTAAAGTATTCATGAGTGATCCATTAGCAATATGCTCCAACCTAGCCCATACTATCTAGCAGACATTCCCTCACAGGGATTCACGATAAAAGGTCGAAACCCCCATAGGGATCAGGGCAAGTAAGCAGTCATCCATCTTACCATTTAATTATCAAAGATATTTTGACGTTCACAACACCAAAATAGGCTAGTTGTCATGGTCATAGACCTTAACAAGTTGAATTATTCATGGTATAAAACCACGACATGAATGGGGGTGACAACTATTTTTGTCAAGGACTTGTCATGGTCGAAGTCCGCAACAAGTTTCATTTGTCACGGAATTGTCACTGTCAAAGTGAGCGATAAGTTTTCTATATCTCGGACTTAATCGTGACAAGTTCGTGACAAATAAAAACTTGTCATGGACTTTTATCATGATAATTCCTTGACAAGTAGTCCTTGTCAAGGACTTATCACGACCAAAGTTCATGACAAAATTGGGCAACAATATAAAACAACTGCTCGACAGTATGGCCACTACCACTGCCCAGTAGTATATTATTTAACCTGTAGCAGCAATTAAAATATATTTTAATAATAACTAACCACAATCAACACCAATATTAATAATAATGTATCACTAACCAAATAAAAATCAGAAACATAACATATTGACCCGAATTGGAATGCTAAATACAAATTATTACGTAAAAAGTAAGCGTTCATTGACTCTGAAGTTCAAAGGGAAAGGTATGCCATACAATATAAGAACTAATACAACCCTCAATATTTCACACACCACATTATCATTCAACCACAGGGCTTCATTTTCTTTCCCGACCATAATGCCAGTGATGCATACCTGAGCCTCGTGAGGCTACATCAGACGGTGATGCCCCATCGAACCTGAGTGTATACTCAAGTACCTAACCCCTTGGCAATTCAATCATCTCCCCATAAGTCTAGTAAATAGACTTTCCCCAAACAAATGGTAAATGGAGTCCGGTCAGGGGGAGGTGAATAAGTCGTACGGAAATGAGGGATCTATTAGTGAGGGTGAGAAAGATGAAGTAGTAGTCCCTTTATCCACTACTCTCTCCTTACCCTTCCCTGAACTTCTCTCGGCTCGACCCTTAAGAGCTTGCTTAAGCATCAAAAACATTTTATTCAATATTTTTTTGTTGTTATCAAATTTTTTGTCCGAATTGGCGTTCAACTCGTCCACCTTGCATGACAATCCACTATTGCTCGACGTAATTTCAACGAGCTTCAACTTCTGCACCTGAGAGCTAATACCCTGAGTAATGCCTTTATAATCCCTCCTGAGCACTGATAAACACCCAAAACTGTACATTTTATACTCCGAATAGACGTACTTTAGTTGCTAATTCTCGACAATATGGGTCTTATGCGCTTAATTGTTCAATATGCAGGCTCAATTGCAGTTGCGGTGTCAAAAGCTATATTTTCAAGCAATTTGCAACAAAATGGAGCTAATTGCCAACCCCGTAACATTACCCTAGCCCATCCCAGCCTTGGCCTTCTCCGACCGTGTGTGTGTTGACTTTGTAATTTTTTTTATTATTTTTTAGATTTTTTTAGTTTGAGTCATTTTTATTTAGAATTTGTAGGATTTATTTTCTATTTCTTTTTATTTATTTAGTTTAATTTTGATCTTTATTAGTTTTTAGTTTTAGTTTTATTTTATTTTATCTTATTTTATTAGGATTAGAATTTCAGTATCTCATGTATATTTAGTTTTATTAGATTTTACTTTTTTTAGGACTTTAATTTTTAAGTTTAAAAAATTTACATTTTTATTTTTATTTTCAGTTATTTTTATTTTTATTTTTATTGAGTCTTTATTTTATTTTTAGAATAGGAATTTAATTTTTAGATTTTTTAGTTTTAATAGTTTTAGTTTATTAGTTTGTTTTAATTTTATTTTTAAGGGTTCAAATAACACACACACACACCCTACTTCTATACACAACACACTCACACAAATTAAACCCTCACACCCACCATATTCTCATATACCCTCACCACACACAATAACCCCCACACCCATCTTCAACCTCTCACCTTCTCTCTCCTCATTCCCCCATTAACAAACCTTACACCCTTAAACCCATTTCACACCTCCAATTAAAGCCAACATCAAACCCTCTAACCGACCGACTCTCCTGCCACCTACCTCCGGCGAAATCCTAAGCTTCAGAACCCCCAACTGAGACCGGCCAGACCTCTAACCCTCTACAGGAGTTATGCCTACCATCGCGAAACCTCCCTCCTGTCGACGGAGATCATCTGTCTTGACCAGAGGCGGAACTAGTGGTCGGCTGGGGGGGGGGGGGGGGGGGGGGGCTCCAGCCCGCCCCTAAAAAAAAAGTAGTGTTAATTATTAAAAAAAAAAATAGTGTTAAAATTTAAATTCAGCCCACCCGAAATTTAAATTCAGCCCACCCTTAATAGGAATTTTGATGATTTTCTTCAAAATGTTTTAAATAACCTCAAAAAAATTCGGCTCGGAGGCTCCCGCCCCCTAACCCCCGACGTTAGCCCGTCCCAACGTCAAATCCTGGTTCCGCCACTGGTCTTGACCCGTCAAAACCGACCCCCTACTGCCATCCTAACCCATCTTGATCCCCTCCGGCTTCATATCAGGTCGGCGACGACCCACCTGCTCCCTCCTCTATCCTACCGGAGATCACCTCGAACCCAACTCCGGTCGGAGCTGCAACCCCCAAGACCCAACCTCCCTCCGGCTGAGGTTCAACCCGTCGACAACACAATCGATCCGTGTTAAACCCGGATTCAAACCCATTTCCCTTTTTAGCCCTTCCACGACTTCTACCATCTGCCAAGACCAAACTCCAAATAAAACAAAACCAACTTAATTCCCACACATGCCATTTAACCCTTTAACCCCTTTTCCCATTTTTACCCCCAACTAACCTCTTCTATCCTTTACCCAAAATGCCCTTATAAACCACATCTGTTTTTTTATCACCATTACCTCATTTCCCCCACCATTCCACATGACCTCACCATAACCACATGCTCTCTTCTAATTCCTAAATTACCCTCACTTTTATTCCAAAACCTCTCCCCATTTTATCCTACACCATGAACCTTCCAAAAATACCCCTTAACTCCATGTGTGCCATGCAATTACTATAAAAGAAGACTCAAGACCCCATTTGAGGTGGACTTATTATCAAATAGAGAGAGAAAATTCTAGAGAAAAGTAGAGAGTTAGGTTAGAATAAATTAGGTAGAAATATTTGTAAATAGTTTTATTTTCTTTTTTTTAGATATTCATGAGTGATAAATGTGTGAAATTCAATTGAGTTGATTATTGTTGGATGCTGATATTGGACGGATTGTTCTTAATTTGCAAGAATAGAAGTTCAATTTCACATCAAGAGATTGGGGTTTGATTGTTCTTTTTCTCTTCTCATTTATTTTATGCCTTTGATTATTAACTTGTCATATTTTATATCATGTTAGGCTAAAACCCCTTTCAAGGGGTGGGGTAAAACCCTTATTTGATTTTGTTTTATTTTAATTAGTTTAATTACTTGAAAAATCCCTTTGAATGTTAATTTTGATACCTCACCCTTAAATTTACGCCTCGAGAGAGGGTAAATGATTTTCGAGAGAAAATCGAAATTCTAATTATAATACTCATTTTAGATTCGAACTAGAGATAGGGGTTTCTTAAGTGGGGTATTATAACTTGAATTTCAACTCTAAAATTATTTTCTAAATTTACATGAATTTTAATCGATCGATCCTAGCGGGTGATTAATTAAAAGGAGTGTAGATCTATTTTTCTAGAGTTGTGGGGTGTTAAACTTAATTTTCTAAAAGATTACTATTATAATTACACTTGCAACGAGAGTTGGTTTGTAATTTTAATATGAATTTGGGAGAATTCAAATAATTAAATTAATTAATTTTAATAGCTAAAATTTGTGGTGTAATCCCACTCCTTGATTGTTCTCACAATTATTTACCTCACTTTATCTCTTATTTTAGTGTTAGACTATATTTTTCATTTTAGTCATTTTCTAGTTAGTTATTATCATATTACATTTAGTTTAGTTTAGTTTAAATAATCACCTCACCCAATTGTTTTAATATTTGAAAAAGCTAAAAAAAAATAGATAAGTGAAAAAGAACAAAAAGAAAATAAAAAGTGAATTACAATTGAATTTGTCTCTAGCTTACCCCCTTGGAAGTGGATTGATACCCTTACTTACCTCTACACTTTAGATTGTTTTATTTTGTAGGTACATAAGGTTTTTTTATTAGAAGGAGCTTGTACAACAACGACAAATACACCGAAAAGTTCTTTCTATCAAGCACTTTGCTAAGTGCATCCGTACTCAGATATTCCTTGTTGGCATCACTCTGAGTTATGGACTTCTTTAAGCTTTTCCTAAAACAAAATAAAATTACATGATTGGATGAAATAATATAAAAGTATGTGATTATAAATAATGAATTAACAACATAAATACAATTTTAACTTATAATAGTGACGACCACGGTCGGATTGACCTCCTTGTCCTTCCCTTTCTTCGTTTGAATCGACATATAGACATCGAGCTTATGTTGCTTACGCCCAGGACAACTCCCCTTCTCTTGAAATAAAATAATGTGAAATTAGTGAATTACTATATAATTATCACCAAATAGAATACAATAAAAGTAAAATGAAATAACATTCAAAACTTACCATTTTATGCTCCACCTTCGGGTAAGACATATGCCCGGAGTAGTGCACGTCAACCTTCTTGGCCCGGTTTCCCCTCCCCTATTCACGAGAGGACAACTGCCTATCTGATATCTCATTATCAAAAAATTGTTGCTAGTTTGCAAATGAGATTATTTTCTTCTTGGGTACCGTGTCCCTATGTCGTAAGATGGGCTTCCGGTCGCTACCAAAAAATCGCGCACACATGTTTTTGTTCGTTGTTTTCCATTTCTCCCTTAGTTGTTCCAACATGGCGTCGCGTGATTCTAGGGGCAAGTCAAATTATTCTTATCCAACAAATACAAAAAAAATTGACATAGAAAATTTTAAATTATAAAGTAAAATTTAAATATTATTGAATCGAGAATATACCTGTAATGCCCCAAAACGGCCATCTTAAGCTCAACGGGCACCCCCTCCAATCAGTATACTCGGGGCTAATAATCATTTTGGCCAATTCTAAGGCCCTAGATTGGAAGGCCATCTTGTTCTCCATTATGCTCTCCAACTTGCCCCACTTTATGAGTCTAGTGCTAGACGAGCCTTCATCGCCGCCACTTCCCGGATCAGGCTCTGTTGAAGACATATTCTGCAAAAATTGTTATTAGTAGAAATATATATATATATATATATATATATATATAAGAAAATGATACATAAATATAAATAATGAATTAGTTTGACATTGTTAGATAATATGCAAATAAATTAACAAATAATATAGAAGAATACAAATACATATCATAAACCATACTACTAAGAATTGTTTCAAATAATGCTTAAATTGATTAAAATACAAATTAACATATTCACTAACTAACCAACAAATATTAATTCAAATCCCCAAATACTGATCAAATTCAAATGAACGAAGCATGAAACTGTCATCCAGTAATAATATATCCAACAAATAATTTAATGGTGATAAATTAACAACAACATTAGTAAAGTAAAAATTAACAGCGAAACTAGAAGAATACAAATCCATATCATAAACCAAACTAATAATTGTTTCAAATAATTGGAATTCTTATTATAAATCTATGAATTATTTTAAATTCGGGTTTGTCATCCAAAATGGATTGGTGAGTGTAAGATGATTTACCATGGCTTGTTGTTGATATACTTCGAGTAAAACACTTTCTTGACCTTTTTAAAAGTGCAAACAAATGTCTAATTGCTCACATGCTCATTGATCTTCATATTGGACAACCTAACCATGATCAAATTGGTACCTGAATCAACTTTACATTCATCTTTGCCTTGAACTCTTATCCAATCACAGTCAAACACAACCCCTTTTAAGATTATATAATCTAAATGACACCATACTAAATTATTTCAGCTTCAACGAGGTTTTTATCTTTCACACTCGCTCGAAAATAAGTAAGGGTCTTAAATGAAATGCCCAAGTTCTGTACACCCTTGCACTGAATGCATAATCATTCAATCGATACTTTTTTTACTCATGAGCAATGAAATTGGATCCAGTGGCTAGACGAGTAAGCCTTGATGTCGCATCACCCCCTTTAACAACTGAAATTATAGATAAATTAATCAGGTTAATTTTAAAGTTGTCTTGTAATTTGTCATTTAGTGAGAGACAATCTCATAATAATTACCTAATGTGATACACATAGCCTAAATTACTTGTCTGATTATGCCATCATTCTTCATCTTTTATTGTTACTACACGCATCATATTTCCTACATTGATCGTGACAAATGTATCATGAAGTTGGTCAAGTATAAGAGTTGAAATAATGAAAAAGGAGAAAATAAACTTACCTTTTCCATTCTTTGACTTCTTTATGAGTTTTAATTAGATAACTAGATACTTTTCCATACCCTAAACTTGTTAATTTCACTCTTGTGCCCATTACATTACCACCCTCATCGAAAAACTCATCCATGTTATCTACAATGCTTGGGTAGGGCATATATTCTTGATGCGAAGATTGATGACTCCACAGTGATGTATTCCTATTCAATTGATACTTCAACGTATCGTGTATTCTTGACATAATCTTTGAAAACTTTCATCAAACTTTCAAACGGGTATATCTATCAATATTTAACTAGGCCGCAAAGAAGTGCCTCGTCGTGTAAGTGTACCAGCAAGTGAATACTTATGTAAAAAAATGATGGTGGAAAGTATTTCTCCAACACCAAATTGCTTCAGCTATAGATAATTTTGCAGCTACGATGCGCTTTCAGCTGACTACTTTTTCAAATGAAATTGTGAAGCATATGCTAATTTGCATAATGGCCCTATGCAAATCCTTATTCTTGGAGAAACAGTTCTTAAACAATAAAGGAACTAATTACATGATCACATGTCAACCGTGAGACTTGTACTTATGTAAACCGTGGGGGGCATAATTAATAATCCTTGACAAGTTGATGAAAAATTAGAGAAAACTTTAAAATTATATACTGTATCTAAAAGAACCTTTCTTTCCTCACTCATCAAAGTAAACGCACTAGGGGGAATTATTTTCCTTCCGCTGCTATCTTCTTTCAACCATAACCGTGGCTTAAGTTTTAACAATTTAAGTTCATGCCGTGTATTTTATCCATCCTTCAAATGACTCCCCCCCAAGGAATGCGCCAACAATATGTTTAGTAATATTCTTCTCTACATGCATTACATCTAATACATGATGCATTGGGTTACCCTTTCAATAAGGAAAGTAAAAAAAAATATATTCCTAGACCATGCCTTTCTTTTCTCAATTGGGTGTTATTATGCTTGTTATTATTCAAATTAGGCTTCTTGCCTGGCATATTAGGTCCAAAATTAGAATATTTACTCTCAATTTTTGAACTTGATAGTTTTCTCAGAGGTAGCCTATGTTTAACCCCAGGCGGTAAAAAATTGGAACCTATTTCAAATCTAAAACTATGATCGGGGGTAAAAACCTCCTATAGGAATGGTACCAAAATTTTCCACTAGTCCTGAGATGTTGAGATTCAGTCTCCTCACCATAAGTAGGATACCCTAAATAACCATGAACTACACAAAAAGATAATGTCCCATAAGATGGAAAATCGTGAATTGCCCAAATGAACATAACTTTTAGTGTAAACTCTTATTTTTTTAGAAGAGTCAAATGTTTTCTCGCCCTCTACGCATAACTCATTTAATTATTCTACCAAATGAGCCAAATAAACATAAATGTATTCACTTGGTTCCTTTGGCCTAGGTATCAACAAAGACAACATCAAAAATTCAGGTCTCATATACTTTGAAGGAGGGAGGTTGAGTGGTGCTAGGATAATGGGCCATAAACTCTGATTGATTCTTTCATTGTCAAATCGATTAAAACCATTTGTTGATATTGCCAAACAAATGTCACGCCGTTCCCAAGCAAATCAGGATAACAATAATTTATCATTTCCCAAACTATATAATCAATAGAACGACGCATGAGATTTTCCCCTATTTTTAACCTAGCATGCCAAGTTGTTTAATCTTTGCCACAACAAGGGTAAAATGATTGGTCCACCTTAAATTTATCAAATCACCCATTTAGTAACTACACACATAAAAAATATTACAGATCAGACGTATTTTTTCCCATCATTCTTACACACATAAAAAAATATTTAGAGCAGAAACCCCATTCAGTATCAATTTAAAACAACATAAAAAAATTAATTATTTTCTAGAATCCTCAATAAAAATATAATCGTTATGGAACGTATAATGTCGCAGTTTGTAACTAGTGTCAAAGACCACGTATGTACTTATTTATTTATTTCTAATCTTCAATATTCATTTAAAAAACCGTGGCACTACGTTTTATTAAATAACATCCCCTTGTTACATGTCTATGGCACTATGTTTAGTTGGTAAATCGTTTAAAACACCAAAACTAAGCATTATGATTCAATTTATTTTAATCACACCTTCCAAAAAAATTCCTCCAAATAAATGAATTGTGTATTTCCCCCCTTATTTCTTTGAGTAATTTTAGCAAGGTTCTAAAAAACGCGGGGCGTGATCGAGGCGTGGAGGTCAAGCCTTAAGCCTTAGAAGCCTAGGCGGGCCTTGGCGTAAAAAGGCGTGAAAAGGCGTTTAGGTATTTTTAATATATTTTAATATTTTTTAACCATAACAAGGCTCTTAAAATACTAAAATTGTACATATCATAAAAATATGTCTGAATATTTGCAAATAAAAATACTATTTGATTATTTTGGATGAGATAATGGTCCGGTTTGTAAAAAAATTTA
Source organism: Sambucus nigra (assembly GCA_949130495.1). Lineage (NCBI taxonomy): Eukaryota > Viridiplantae > Streptophyta > Magnoliopsida > Dipsacales > Adoxaceae > Sambucus > Sambucus nigra. Next base: position 391,913,446 of record OX422219.1, read on the forward strand.
TAAAAGGCGATATCGTTTCACTAAAGCATTATTGTTTTTAGAGAAAAAGTACGCCGTAAGGGTTTTACCAAGCATAAGGCGTCAAAATCTTAAGGCGAGGCGTTTCTCCCAAGCCTCAAGCCTAGGCGTGCCTAGGCGAAGCCTAGGCGGGTTTTTTAGAACAGTGAATTTTAGTTTTATGTATTTTTTTCCCTTGTTTCTCTGAGTAATTACAGTGTATAACATGATACGGTTTTATCCAAAATACAGCAGGAGCTATCAACTAAACACACAAACCCTAAAAATTACCTTATAAACTATTTGAAATAAACACACATCCCCTAAAAATAAACAAAACTAAAACTACCCTAAAAAATACACCAAACATTCACCTATTAAATACCCTAAAAATACACAAAACTAAACACACAAACTAAAATTATTTGACTTGAAACCATATCGATAATGGGAGATAAAGAGAGAGATGGCAATGATGAGAGAAAGACAGATCTACCAATTATGAGAGATAGATAGAGAGCTGCCAATGATGAGAGAGAGAGAGATCTACCAATGATGAGAGAGGGCTTCGAATGATGAGAGAGAGAGAGAGCTACCAATAATTTGGAATGATGGTGGGATATAGGGAGAGCACCAGTGGACTGAGGAGAGGAGAGAGAGAGAGAGAGGAGTGGTAGTTTGTTTTGGAGGAGGTTTGTATGTTTGAGGAGGGAGGAGAAGGAAACGAGGTTTAATGAATCTCAAAAATATTATCACGAACTATGACCCTGACATGACCGTGATAACAAAACATGGAGGTGTTGTCACGGTCTTGGACCTTGACATGATATTAAGTTGTCATGATCATGTCAGGGTCAAAGACAGTGAAAACACCTCCGTGTTTTATTGTCAAGGTTTTTGACCGTGATAAATCTTTGTGGGTGAAAGATGACATAAATCATTTTTTGGTGTAGTGATTCCCATTATCTGGACTAAGATATGACACCATTATACTAATCTAATACTAGTGCAATAAGACAACATTTGGACGTAGGCTCATTCTTAAGGATTGAACCAGGTATATGTTGGTGTTAATCTTCTTATCCTCATCTCCATCTGTATTCATTTGCATACACATTTTATTTATTATTATTTCTTATCTCTAATTGGATTTCATCTAGCTAAGACCACAACTTGAATCCATTTTAGACATTAACACGTATCTATTTGTATCGTCTTTGTGTTAGGTAAGAAATAGTGTACCATGTCGTCTTTTAATGCATATATTTTTCAATATATATATATATATATATATATAATGCACATATTTACAAAAAATCATGTTTTAATGTATATATTGTTAATAGGGATGAACTAAAACATATCTTTAAGAAGGACCATTTTTTTAATAGTAAAAAGTATTATTATGAGTCGAATTTTTTTTTGGTATATAAACATTTCAGGAAACATAAAAATAAATCAACTCAACATTATTTTGTTGCTATTTATAAAAACATTGATCAAATATATGTCAGTTTTTAAGCTCCTGATAAGAGACATATATTTGACAGATTTTTTTAAATTAGAAAAAAAATTATTTTGAGCTGATTTTAATATGAAAATTTCTTGAAATGTTCAAATACCCCCCCTAAAAAATCAACTAAAAATATTTTTTTACAATTTAAAAAAATGGTTCATTTTTGGTGGTCTCTCTCTCTCTCTCTCTCCACACACACACACACACACACACACACACAAACATATATATATATATATATATATATATATATATATATATATATATATATATATATATATATGTATAATTATACTAATATATATTAATATATTCAAAGGCAAAACATCATAACTCGAAATGAAACAATATTTATTACCTTAACATGATACTGCCCAATTGAAACATGACATGACACAAGACAAAACATTATTTTTTCTAAACACAAACACGACCGAATTCAATCGTGACACGACTCCTCTTTATTTACCTAATACGAACATGACCCAATTAAATCAGTAAAGGAAACAATAAAATATTAATACAAACGTAACTCAAATAAAATACGACAGACGTGGTCTGATAAGAAAGTATATATTTTGATATATATCGTGAAACTTTAATATTAGTGCTATTTATTATTATTATTATTATTATTATTATTATTATTATTATTATTATTATTATTATTATTATTATTATTATTATTATTATTATTATTATTATTATTATTTTATGTGGTGATTATTTTTATTAGAAGTATTTTAGGGAAAAAAATTAATTTTTATTATTATTTTGTTTAAATTTGCTACATGCACAAAATTCATGGCAACTATTTTTTACCCTTTGTAATCAATTTTGTAAAGGAGGGTAGTGAGAAAAAAAAGGCAAGACAAGTTTTTATCGCTCCAGCATGAGGAAATTTGTGATGTCATGCACCATATTAAAAAAAAGAATTGTTTTGTATAAAGTTTTGAGGGTTTAGTCTAGCCACCACATAGGCAATGCAGTTTGAATATTCAAAAATACGGGGTGTTACAATAATTGTGTTATTGCAGCGTGTCTAAAATTATCACCCCTATATATATTGTGTGTTTAATTAGTTTGGCTAAATTATCACCCCGTATTTCTAAATATTTAGAATTTAATTAATTCAGGTACTATTAAATTACACGTGTGTAGTAATTTAATTAGAATTAAATATTATGTGTTTATTTAATATTGGTCACGAGAGATTATGATTAATATTTATGGGATAAATTTACTAAGTGTGTAGTGAGCAATATCGACGGGACTATGTTATATCTCAATCGAGAGTCATGTGTAGGTTATGTTAAGATCGAGATTGAAATTTATGCAGGGTGACTTGGATTGCAATTTCAAGGTCACGGCTGTTTTCGAATGGGCCAAAGTATGCGGAATAGAGTACCCGGGTGTATCAATTGGATCCCGGGGCATTTTTGGATCAACCCAGTACCACATAAGGGCGTTTTGATCATTTGGGAGTTTAGGTTTAGAAAAGCTCCAAAATTCTATGGGTTATATTAGCTACTTAGGAGATAAGGGAGGCCATAGGAGAGGAAGAAGAGAGGATTGTTAAACCATTCCACACACCCCCAGCGTTGCTAGAATCAAGATCGGAGCAAGGGAAGGACCAATCCATCATCTAGCAACGCAAATCAGACCTACAAACATAAGATAAGTGTTTATCTTGCAATATTTTAAGCATATTATAATACCAATAAGACTGTAGGGTTTATATTTGTAAGGACACAAATCTCCAATTGAGTCTCAATCTAGTGTTGGTTCAATTTCACACTAAAACATTTGATTCATAGGATAGTATTCAAGTGTATCCATCCAAGCCTATGACTTATTAGTTGTAGACGTAGCGACCAAGATTATAAAGCTCAATCATATGCCGGGTTTAGTGTGCCTCATTCCTACATCAACAACATTGTTCCAATGCTCCTAAGGTATGAATGCATTTTTATATATATAGGAAGACTTGGAATAATTTGATAAAGGGTGTAATTTTATTTTAAACTAATTTTTATTCAGAGGTCTCTGGACTTAAAATTGAAATATAAAGAATCTGTCACTTCGTTCGATATTGTCGTTCGAACGAGTTTGTCATTTGAACGAGAATGTTGTTCGAATGAGTTTTCCAACAAATTCTTCCCATTGGCCTCTGGAACTTCTTTAGAAGGGTCGTTCGAACGAAACTTAGTTGGAACGAAAATCTCGTTCGAACGAAATTTCTGACGAAAAAAAAAATTGGTAGTTTTTTAGCGGTTTTCTCCACTACTCCACCCCTTTGTAACCACTAATTTTTCCTGAATTACTAATGTGTGGGAACAAACTCTTAGTAACCAACCTTTTCATATTCTTCCATCTCCTAGAGAGAGTTTTGAGAGTTTAATTTTTACATGAAAAAGGTTCAAGTTTTGAGTGTTTTGTTTTTCAAAAAAATCATCCTTAAACACTTTTGGTTTACACCCATAATAGTTTATTCCAAGTTCCTTAATATATATCCTTTCTTGGAGTGTTTGGCACTGGGATTTACTCTACACCTCAAATAAGAGAAGTTTGGATTTTGTTCTACATCCCACAAAGAAGAAGATTGTTTGCTGTGACATACCCACTTAGAGAAAGGCTCCTTGTTCGGGTGGCGGTGATCGAAAAGGTTCGATCGGTAGATTTCGAGACCGCGGTGGACCTCCGTGGTTATTCTCTAGGCAGAGGTATGTACAAGAAGAAATGTCGGGGATCGGACGGAGTCAAGTCGAGTGTTGTAAGTCTTTTTTTCTTGTACTTGTAAAATCGTACTTAGTGGATTTGAGGCTAGGGCCGTCCGAGGTTTTTTCCCGTTGTGGGCATTCCCTCGTACATCACGGTGTAGTGGTTGTTTACATATTTTATCTTTTTAATATTACATTAGATGCATGCTTAGGTTAACAAGATAAAGTTGGTATATTTAATTTGGTGCTATTTAATTTAGGCAAAAATTAATTTAATACAAGTCATTAATTTTATTGGATAAAATTTGGTTTGGCCTAATTTACAAATTGGATTAATTATTTGTTAGGAAAATTTTAGGACTTGGATTTAATTAATTTGTTTAAGTGAAAATTAATTTTTTGTTTAATTTAATGTCACTTTGAGTTTAGTTTAATTTTAATTTGAAAGAATTTAAAATTTGGTTTATGTAATTGTTTAGTTGAACCATCACTATTCCGCATCTAAAAGGAAATTACTTTTTGTAAAATCTAAAAATTAGGAGTCCTCTTGTTTTCAAACTGGTATGAGAGCGGGATCACTAAATTATTGCATTTAAGATCCTTTTAAATATTTTTGACTGAAATGGAATTTTCTCCATTTTTAAAATTTCTTGTTTTCGATGGTTCCAACTACGCGTATTGGAAAGCGTGTATGAAATTGGCACTTAGGTCTATCGACAAGAGGGTTTAGTTGTCAATCGTTAACGGGCGGTCCCCACCCACACATTTAGTAGAAAATGAGTGTGTTCCCAAACCCGCCGATAGATGGAGTGAGAATGAATTTAAACTTGCTAATTTTAATTCCTGAGGTTTAAATGCCTTGTTTAGTGCGGTCACACCGGATGAATGTAACAACCCTCACGTTTGATAGCCTATTTTATATTTATTTACTATATGTAGTAATTAATTATAAAAAGATGGATGTTGAGTAAATATTAATTTAATATGAAAAAGTTTAATATTTACTAAAATGTTGTATGATTACCTGATGAGTAGGTAAAAATATCCATGTGGTAAATTATTGTGTCATAAGAATTAAAATGACATTTTGGTTTAATGAGAAACCGGAAGTAAAATGAGTTATAAAATTTCCAAATGATAATTTGGAGGGTGTAGTCAGTCCCGGTAGGTGCGAGACAGTCAAAATAAGTTCCATATTGCATTTTGGTATTTCGGGCACTTTTGACTGGTTATAGCCTAAATGTGTAGTTGCGAATTATTCTATCGCGTATTAGCCATTAGAGTTGGGAATTTTAGACTTAAGGCCCGATTAAGTCTTGCTAGCCTTATTATTTTTCCCTCATTTCTCTTAAAACACAATAGAGCGCTAGGGAGAAAGAGAGAGGAAGAGAAGATTGGAGAAAAAGAGAGATTGGAGCTTGCATCTTCCTCAAATCTGATTTTCCTACATCAAGGAAAGTTACCTACTTACTATTATATGATTTAAGTGGATTAATTAGCATGGATAGTTATGAATTTATTGTGTTTAATCATTTTAGGATTTTGTTAGATTAATTGGGTATTAACCCTTGGAGATGGATTTGGATGATAATTATTGTAAATACTGTTAGTTAGAGGTCTTTATTATGTATTGGTGGTGATAGATGATCTTGGTTTGGGTTGGTTTTGAGTTGTGAAGAAATTTGGAGTTTAGAACTCCATAGCCAAAACTTGGCAATTTGCAGAACCGAATCGATTCGGCCTGGCCGAATCGATTCGCCCTGGGAAAATTTCCAGGTCTGGTTGATCCGAATCGATTCGGCAATTATGCAGAATCCCCATTTTTCTTGGCCGAATCTATTCGGAAACCCTGCATTTTTCTTTTTTTTTTTCTCTTCAAATTTTGATCTTTTTCCTCAGGCTTAGGATCTAGGAACCTTCTTGAAAGAAGTAAACTTAGAATCCTAGAGTATTAGCTGAGTTTGGTCGCTACCCTAGACTAGAAATGGGTTCATCTGGGGTTTATTCCGGGGAGGTTTAAAAGTAATGTTAAGGCATTACTTCTTTTATTAAATTTTTTGAAGTTAGGAAGTTAAATGCCCTAACTTGGAGACTTATGGGCTTATCAAAGTTATATGAACTTTGGGGATTTGTAGGATCATAATGATCATTTGGAGATTTAGTCGGGACTTGTAATTTGAGGAATATCAATGATAGTACTCAACGGGAATAGGTTAGAATAAAATGAACCCAAATTGTTTAAAGATGATAGGTTCAACTAAAATGAAACCAAGCTATGTTAATGAAGATTGGTTTGAATAAAATGAACCCAAGTTGTTTAATGATGATAGGTTCAAATAAGAAGAATCAAACACATTGATATTGGAAATGGAATTTGGTAATGGTAATTGAAAATGAAAATGAGATATAATACGGTAAATGTTAATTTACTTAAACGCACCTCTTTAAATGACATCATAATGGAAGTTCTCGCGCGCTTGGTGATGCCCCCTGGCTAATGAATGCAGGGAGGATATAGTCCTAGGCCATATGCAGGGTTTTTATATGTTTTTCTACGCTGGTTAGGGGATTCCGGGTGTGGTCCTGACTTTTCCGCAGGCATATGGCCGCTTCCCGACGTTGCGTTATGATCCCAGGCTGCCTTGTTTGATAGGCCCCTGGAAGATGATGGTCATTTAGGGGGGTACCCAGTGGCGAAACTCGGAGGGGAGGTCTTAGAATCGTTATATGTATATGAATATAACTTTTCTGCATCAAGTGGGACTTGATGGTTATATGCCATAAAGAGCATGGTACGTGCCATAAAGAGCACGGGAATGAGATTAATGAGATATGTGCCATAAAGAGCACTTGATACCAATGGAATTCCTATTAATCAATGGAAAGATGAAATGGAAAGATAATTTACTATGGAAGTTAATAAATGGTTTTATTCATATTAAGGAATATAAAAGATTATGGAAATTTGATATATGAGGAAAGGTTTTAAATTTAAGTTATTTACTTTTCTTTCTTTTATGTAAATGACGTTTCATTTCATAATTAGTTAAATTGTCTTAAATTGTAATGTAAGATAACATATCATTGTCATATTATCATCCTGATCATTTATGCATAACTGTTCATATCTATCATGATTTTTATTTCCTGTGGTGATCATATAGAACTCGGCCCTGACCAGTTTACTTTCTTTGTTGTGTTCATGGTTGTATCCGCTCAGGTGCTCCACCGTAAGGACGCCTATTTTGACATTTCCATTCCTTTCCTTTCGACGAGCTGTAAGATTTTACGGGTTATTACAAGACGTTGTATTGGACGATTTCATCCTTGTGTTCTAGATATGATCCGGTCTGAACTCGGGCGAGTGGCCCAAACTTTTATATTTGATTAATGAATGTATTACATAAGATATTTAAATTGTGGTATTTCATTATATGTTGCTGTGGATCGATAGCTCATTCGGTCCTTTTGTGTACATTCGTCTTAGTTGTATATATATATTCTTGTGGAATTCCACTTGCTTATCAGATTTGAGTTGTTTAAATTTAATTTTCTTAACTGGTTTTAAATTTTCTAACTTTTTGGCAACCTGTTTTATGATATATTGGGTGGTTTACCCGCATACTCAGTTTATTTTTGTTGATGCTGAGAATGATATCCATCCATGATTCCTGTTACGTTTGAGTATCGGGCTGGCCACCCCTTATCTCGGATCTCGGGTTGTCACAATGAATTCCAACGCATTATGAAGTGTGAAACCGCTAAAGAATCTTGAGATATTTTACAACTCACTCACGAAGGAACTAGTGTCGTAAAAGATTCGAAACTACATAACCTCACCACTCAATTTGAAACCATCAAAATGAATGAAAAAGAATCTTTTGATGAATTTTAGGCTAGACTTTCCGATATAGTCATTCCATCTTTTAATTTGGGAGAGAAAATACCCGAAAATCGAGTAGTAAAGAAAATTTTAATGTCCCTACTCGATAGATTTATTCCTAAGGTGACCGTGTTAAATTCTTTACCCACTTTAGCCTCTATGAAATTAGAAGATCTCGTAGGTTATTTACAAACCTATGAACTCGACATGTTTCCCTCTAAAAATGAAAAGAAAATAAATAAGGGCATTGCTTTGAAAGTCCGAAAGGAGGAAAAACAAGTAGTAAATAGTGAAAGTGAGAGTGACTCGGAAGATATGGCTATGTTTGCTAGGAAGTTTCATAAATTTCTTAAATTTAACAAAGATAAATTCAAAAATGAATTTAAGAAATTTGAAAATTCTAAGCATGACAAAGCCGAAAAGATGCTTAAAACTCTTAAAGAAAATTTAAATAGGGACGAGTCAAATAGGTGTTATGGTTGTGAAGGGTATGTCTATAGGGCTTTTGAGTGCCCCACTAAACTGAGGAGAGAGGGTAAGAAACCAAATTCCTATAATCCAACCCTTAGTGATAGGGATAAGGAAGAGGGCCCAATTCCCCCACTAAGTCTAACTTTGTGACTTTTATGGAAACTCATGTGAGTGAAAGTGAGCTCTCCTCTATTGATGAGATTTTATTATATGACACTTCCAATGTCAAAGTTTATGATTCCCTTATTTTTTATGGTTGTGAGAGTGAAAAAGAGAAAGAAAGTGATGATGATGTTGAATTGAGTGAACTTCAATTTGCATTTAAAGAATTATATGAAGAATCTATCAATTCAAAAAGAGCAAATTTGAAGTTAGAAGCAAGTTTAAGAGAGCGCGTCAAGGTCGGTGATGAGAATTTGTTGGTTGAATACCTTAGGACACGAGAGAGAGATTTTCTAGAGAAGCTTGAATATGTAGAAGGCGAGAGAGATAACCTTAAAGGTTTAATGGAATCCTTGAAAAAGGAGCTTCTTGCGTTTGAAGAGTGAAATTTTTTATTAGAGTCTCACATTTTAGAATTAGAAAATAAATTAAAAGACTCCAATAATGTTAAATTTTATTTGGAGTGTCGTTCGGAAAAATTAGATAAAATCTTAGGAATAATCCAAATTAAAAATGACACGTGTGGTTTAGGCTTCGATACTTGAAATGAGTCAACTCTTAAAGCCAAAACCATTTTTTTAGGATAATCCTCTAGGAACAATGTTATAGATCATTCCTTAGGAAAGTCTTTTCGTCGAATTTTTAGGCGCTCACATTGTCGTCGAAAAGGTCATCTTAGGAAATTTTATTTTGATCTTAAACGAGGTCCTAGAAAATCCCAACGTAAGGCAACCGAGGTAGCCAAGATTCCTACACCACATGATTGTCAGTCTTCATTAGTTTGGGTTGGGAGATTCGACTTTCTAGCTTTACAAAATAGGATTTTTTATTCTCATTTACTTTCACATGCTTCCTCCCTTGCTAAATACAAAGGTTGAATGTGATAGTTGTTTGCATACTTTGGCTTTTATGCTTCATGCTATATTTAACATGCTAATTGTATGCTTCTTTATCATTATTCTAGTCTAAACTTCATGCTTTATCACATGATAGAATTATGATTATTGTTTATCTTTTGCTTTATAGCTCTTTCATTTTTGTGTGCATTAAATGAAAATGCAAAAAGATTTTTGTTTATCCTTTGTGTTTTACGTTTTTAGTAATTTAGGTTTAATGAAAAATTCAAATGATTTTTGTTTGTCTTTTGAGTAAATATTTTTATTTGTTTTGGTTAAAAGTTTCAAAAACTCAAAAAGATTTTTTTGTGTATTTTAGTTTGACACACTCTATGTGGCATATAATTGTGTTTGAATCCCTTATTTTTCTCTTCCATGTGGCTAGAACTTTTGGTTTAGATTGTCAATCCTTAAAATGTTCTTTACCATGCTTACATGGAGTCATTGGATTTTGTGTTGATATAATGGATTCTATTTTTTATATGCCTCAATTCACACATGCAAGAGCTCACTTGAAATTATAACTTCATATGTATATTTGAGCTTTGTGAGGTGTTCTCCTACTAATCTTGTCATCTTCATGTTATGTAACCTAGGAGGATTAGTGCATTTTAAAATCATCCTTTGCGAGTAAGGCACCGTTTACGAGTAAGCCACCATTTTCTTGGACCTAAAAGAAATACGTGGCCCAATCAAATGGTGAAAATATTTTCCAAGGCCTAGTTTGTGTAGTTAATCTATTCATTCAAACGATTAAAATATATATGCTTATTTTAAGGGAGATTGGATGGTATATAAACGGTTTGCACAATGTCCGTTTATCCTAGTTGTTCTTTCAATGTCATGACTCTATTGGTTAGTAGAATCATTAAAACTCTTGGCTTGTATGCATTGTGTATGTTTGTTCATTAAGTTCAATCTATATTGTCACATGAGGTTATATTCAAATGTGGTGAAGTTTGCAATCAAATGAGAACTCTGTGAACGTGTTTTAAGTGATTAGATCTAAATTTAATTGATACCAGTTCACACACATACACTTCCATTTCCATATGACACATTTTTGCCATATGAGTGTGAAAAGCTTATTGTATTTTGTGTCATGTTAGGTGTCTATACCTATATATATGTGTGCGTGTGCGTTAGTGATGTTCATTTTTTCTACATATATATGGTGTTTTCTTTCTTTTTCTTGCTTTCTAGTCCATCTATGCTTCAAATTCATAATTGGTATTTATGGTGTTGCATATTATTGTTGATACCACATGCTTAATATCTCATCTATCACATTGATATCAATTTTTTATCACACAATTGGTATCCATTATTCTTTGTATGGATTAGCTTCGATTTTGTTTCCCATATGCTTTCCTTCTTTTATCTCTAAGCTTCAACATGTTTAAATTAGTTTTTATCCTTTGTCTATTCCTAAACAAAAAGGGGGAGAATAATAGGGGGAGAAATGGTATATAATCCTATTATTATCGTATCTTAGTTTAGGAGATTTAACTTAGGGGGAGTCGCGAACTTCTAGGTATATCATAGTTGATAATAGGGAGAATTAATTTAAGGGGCGTATTTATTTTATATGCATTTAATATGTTGATATTCCCTATGCGTTTGATAGTTTTCTTGAGTGTGCAGGAATTCTTCTAAATGGCAACTTCAATAGGCAAAGAAATTGATCCTTGGGTTTTTGAGTCAAGCTATTTATTTTTTATTTTGGGTGGGATATTTTTTTAAGTCTAGTAGAGGTTGACGGGCCTTTAGGATTTTTGGTTGGTTTTGGTCCCGGAATAGCCAAAGGGGCAGATTTGTAAGGACACAAGTCTCCGATTGAGTCTTAATGTAGTGTTGACTTAATTATAGACAAAAATATTTGAGTCATAAGATAGTGTTCAAGTGTATCCATCCAAGCCTATGGCTTATTAGTTGTAGACATAGCGACCAAGATTATAAAGCTCAATCATATGCCGGGTTTAGTGTGCCTCATTTCCACATCAACAACATTGTTCCAATGCTCCTAAGGTATGAAAGCATTTATATATATATAGGAAGACTTGTAATAATTTGATAAAGGGTGTAATTTTATTTTAACTAATTTTTATTCAAAGGTCTCTGGGCTTAAAATCGAAATATAAATAATCTGTCACTTCGTTCGATATTGTCGTTTGAAAGAGTTTGTTGTTCGAACGATAATGTTGTTTGAACGAGTTTGCCAACGAATTCTTCCCATTGGCCTCTGGAACTTCGTTAGAAGGGTCGTTCGAATGAGACTTCGTTCGAACTAAAATCTAGTTCAAACGAGATTTTCGACGGGAAATTTTTTTTGGGCAGTTTTTTAGCAGTTTTCTCCACTACTCCACACCTTTCTTCCCACTAATTTTTCCTGAATTACTAATGTGCGGGAACAAAATCTTGGTAACCAAATTTTTCATATTTTCCCATCTCCTAGAGAGACTTTTGAGAGTTTAATTTTTCCATAAAAAAGGTTCAAATTTTGAGTGTTTTGTTTTTCAAGAAAATCATCCTTAAACAATTTTGGTTTACACCAATAATAGTTTATTCCAAGTTCCTTAATATATATCCTTTCTTTGAGTGTTTGGCACACGGTTTTTCTCTACACCTCAAAGAAGAGAAGTTTGGGTTTTCTTCTACATCCCACAAAGAAGAAGGTTGTTTGCTGTGACATACCCACTTGGAGAAAGGCTCCTTATTCAGATGCTGGTGACCAAAAAAGTCCGATCAGTGGATTTCTAGACCGCGGTGGACCTCCGTGGTCATTCGCTAGGCAGAGGTGTGTACAAGAAGAAGCGTCATGGCTTGGATGGAGTCAAGTCGAGTGTTGTAAGTCTTTTTTTCTTGTAATTGTAAAATCGTACTTAATGGATTTGAGGATAGGGTCGTCCGATGTTTTTTTTCCCATTGTAGGTTTTTCCTCATACATCGCGGTGTAGTGGTTGTTTAATTATTTTATCTCTTGCATATCACATTAGATTCATGCTTAGGTTAAAAATATAAAATTGGTATATTTAATCTGGTGCTATTTAATTTGGGTAAAAATAAATTTAATCCAAGTCATTAATTTTATTGGATAAAATTTGGTTTGGCCTAATTTACAAATTGGATTAATTATTTGTTAGGAAAATTTTAGGACTTGGATTGAATTAATTTGTTTAAGTGAAAATTAATTTGTGGTTTAATTTAATGTCACTTTAAGTTTATTTTAATTTTAATTTGAAAGAAATTAAAATTTGGTTTATGTAATTGTTTAGTTGAACCATCACTATTCCACATGTAAATCTAAAAATTGGGGGTCCTCTCGTTTTCAATATTGCATAAAATGTGAATTTGGGGAATATATGTAGTGGTTTAATTCATGATGCGTGGAGATATCATGGTAGAAATAAACCTCATGTTATTATAACATGAAATATGATATATGGGTTTGAAAATAATGAGAAAAATTCAGGTTCTTGAAGATGATTATGCATGAGAAGTAAATCTAGGGTTTAGACGAATAAAGTAAAGATTTGATCTTGTTCTTATTTAATTCTTGAGGTTTTTATGTTAAATTTTTGTTATATTCTTCCCAAATACATATATTTGACGATTGGTGATGTTATATGGTAGTTTGAGTACAATCCATGGAGTTTGGGTTTGATATAAATGGTGAAAACTCGTAACAACAATGAAGAAGTCAAACTTTCAAGTGCGAATCAATTTGGTTCTAGGACCAAATCGATTTAGCTTCCCAGTTTTAGTAGATTTAGTACCTTCGCATGGAAATATTTGGGAGATCTTGTTAATTGTTTTAAACTATATGGAATGACTTAATAAATTCCTGTAGACCTATGGTAGGGACTAGCAATTAGTCTAAATGGGGGAAATTAAGGCTAGGGTTCTGATACCGTTTGTGACACCCTGTCTAATTAAATATAGGGTGATCGGACCTTTATCGAATTAAAATAGGTTTCTCATATTGTTCATTCTTAGCATCACTATCTAAAACCAAGTTAATTACTAAGCACCGAAGTTAATTAAACCAGTGTCAAATTTTATCTTTCAAATAAACAGGAGAAAAGAATAGTTTGAGACCTAAATCAACATTCATAAGATACTAAAATCCAAACCATCACTAGTATGTAACTTGCATCAAAATCATGTCAAATACATTGTCGGCTAAAGCTATAATCAAGCAATAGTCTACAATCCCAATACTAAGTTAAATTAATACAAAACTGGAACTGGAATGTAGTCAATTTACAACATGTCTACACATGAGATAAAAGAATGATATCCTATGCAAGATCTGAATGAAAGAGTCGACTACTCAATGATTTTGTCAGCATCCACAATGCTACAGCTCCGAATCCTTAGAATGAAATGAAGTTTGGCGCTCTTGTGGATGGACACCTAAAAGGTTTTTGAAAACATTTATATAGCAAGAGTTAGTACTCAAAACATTTTGAAAACATTTAACAAGTAATTTATCGCAATTAAAATCGTTTATTGATTACACATGTTAGGTTCATGCACACTCCCTTGAGTTTCCTCACCTATCATCTAATGTGCACGCCTAACATTCCATATTTATCCCACTTAGCTACCACTCCCTAGCTATCTCGACTAAAGTATATAACCAATCTTATTAATAATATACTCTCCTGTACCACCCATTAAACACGACTCATCATTCACATATTTCGCAATGTCCTTCATTACTTAGGTAACATTCATATATGTTACATTTAAGCATCATAATTAAGTTTCACTACTTAATTTATAAAGTAATTCAGATTATATCATTCAACTTCCAATATTAAGTTTCACTACTTACTTTACTGTAGATCATCCCCAATCTATTTAATCTTGTAATTAAGTTCCTCTCTACTTAATTTACTATTTAGATATATATCTATATATATCTCATCTTCAAGTCTACTTTCTTACATAAGTAGAATATCATAAAGTATATATTTCACACACAATATATAAACTATAGGATCATTGGTCTGGACAATCATCGACCCCAGTCATCCTATCATTTACATTGGTCCTCGTATACTGTGACACCCCGCCTACACTGCACCAAAAACCAGAAATGGTCACGAAAATGGGGTCACGGCCCAAAGTCGTGACTACATGCAAAATGAGCGTGACCATTTCTAAGACCCAATGTGGTCATGGATCGACTTGTAGGTGTTCATGGCGTTTAACCGTGACTCACATGGGTCATGACTGACAACCGTCACCTAGTCGTGACCATTATGGCGCCAAGTTTCCCACCAAGTGTGGTCATGGATGGGGTCACAGCTTATGAACGTGACCAGGGGACCATATACACAGTAGTATAGTCACAGCTTAGGACCGTGACAATTCTGAGGATTGTGTCATGGATTTTGACCATGACCACGGTCTTGTTTCTACGCTGATGTGAGGCCTTAGGGGTTTCCCCTCTAACAACACATTTTCAAGACTAAGTTTGGATTTTCTCAAATTATCTTCATATTCTCAAAAAGTGGGTCTCGTGACCACGCGATCGGTTCTTACGAGTTACATTGGCCCCGTGCGTGGTGATCACTCCCCTAAAGGGGCTGCTAAGGGGTATCACCCTCTAACGGCACATTTTCAAGCATAAGTGTGGATTTCCTCAAATTATCATCATTTTTTGGAACTAGGGGTCCCGTGACCACACAATTAGTTCTTGGGAGTTAAATTGATCCTGTAAGAGGTGTTTGCACCTCTCACGGGGCCATTTGGGAGGTCCTTTTTGTTTTAGCCCTTTAAAGGCATGTTTGGTAAAAAAAATTTAAAAACAGTCATGGCACGGGAACACTAGAAGCGTGCTCTAAATGATCTTTGGAGTTTTTTTTGGGCAGTCTTTGGACCAGCAAAGCCACGTAGTCTCCCATGATTGAATCCCTAGCTTTTTACAACTATAACAAGTGTTCCCATTATTGATTTTAGATGGTGGAGTTTGATTTTGTTGAGTAGAGCGAGAGGTAATGTTTGAAAGGGATTAGTTTCAAGGTGCAGGGAACTCAACGTTACAAGGTGGCCTCACAGGAAGATTAAGAGCTTGGCAACCCTCAAATGAGCTTACAACCTTGTCATTTGAGCTTATCATTTGAGCTTGTAATCTCAATGAGGGTTGTCAAGCTCTTAATCTTCCTGTGAGGCCACCTTGTAATTTTGAGTTCCCTACACCTTGAAATTAATCCCTTACAAACATTATCGTCCACTCTACTCAATAAAATCGAACTCCACCATCTAAATTCAATAATGGGAACACTTGCTATAGTTGTAAAAAACTAGGGATTCACTCGTGGGAGACTACGTGGCTTTGCTGGTCCAAAGATTGTCCAGACAAAACTCCAAAGACCGTTTAGATCACGGTTATAGTGTTCCTGTAGACACCTCAGTGTGTTACCCCCTAACTCTCCTTAGGTCCCTAGTACCTCTACTCATCATCGCAAACCCAGGTCACGTCCCGAGTATTGACCTGGAAGCCATCGAGAACCCCCCGGCTCAGTTTGACCCAAAAGTCAAACTCCTCATCTCGACCGAGACTTAATGAATCTTCGAAGGACACTTAATACCCTTTCCAGCGGTCTACCCCGTGCACGATTTCGACTTACCATGCGGACGAACGATCTGTTTGCGTCCGAAACCAGACCTAGAGGCCACCGGGAACTCCCGAGCTCTGTTGACCCAAGTCAACCCTTAGGCTCGACCGAGGCTGTATGAATCTTCGAAGGTCACTAAATACGATTTCCAACGGTCCGTCCCGTGCACAATTCTGACTTTCCATGCGGACGAACGATTCATTTGACTCCGGGAAGACACCGAGTGCTTCCCGGGCTCGGTTGACCAAAGTCAACTCTCCAAACCGGGTCAAACTCTTTGGAATGTCAAATTACATCTCCTAACCTTTCCAACAGTATACCCCGTATGCGATTCAGACTTACCATATGGACGAACAATCCGTTTGCATCCGCACGATTCCCCGTCCAATGGACGGACAAATGCTTCCGAGCCATATTTGACCCAAAGTCAACTCCCGAACTCGGGAGCGGTCCAAAGGTTGAAGGTATCTGAATTACCTTTCCAATGGTATGCCCCATGCACAATTCTGACGAACAGTTTTCCTCGACGGCCAATTTTTTGAAAAAGCCTGAGGCGTACTGCCAAATGGCAAGTCCCAGACCCTGCCTATCGGCACCTGCCGATAGGTAGTGCCATGGTAATGCCGATCGGTAGACCCCTGGGCCTATAAAAGGAGTCCTTTTCCTCATTTACAAGGGGAGCCCAGATCTGATATAAATC
Organism: Sambucus nigra; assembly: GCA_949130495.1. Taxonomy (NCBI): domain Eukaryota; kingdom Viridiplantae; phylum Streptophyta; class Magnoliopsida; order Dipsacales; family Adoxaceae; genus Sambucus; species Sambucus nigra. The sequence continues at coordinate 391,930,420 of OX422219.1, forward strand.
TCTCTGAAGGAATCCCAGAAACCTCTTTCGAAGGTAGCGTGATTTCAACTTCCAAATCCCTTTTTCACTTCCACTTTTCATCATCCCTTTCATCAAACTTGATGAATTAACCACTCTCCATCACCATCCAAGCTCAAGATCTTCAAGAAGGTCCAACTTTCTCAAACTCTCTCTCTTAAATTCTCTTGAATTCCCAATAACTTGTTTTCTTACTTAACACTTTTATAATCTCATCTCACATACCATAAATACACTTTTATCTAGTATTATTGCACATCTCCTATTTTCATATAAATAAAAAACCCAAAAAATAAGAAAAAGAGGGTTTGCTCATAAATTCCAAGTAGGGATTCTCACACTTTTTCCACACTTTTCTCACAACTAAAACACTTTTTCTACACACACTCACACACACACTTACAAATAAGAGATTTTTCCTTTTTGGATTTATGGGTTAAACCCCACCCCTCAATTTACATGTGAACTACGTGGACTTTGATGCCTTTATAGGCTACGTAGGAGTCTCGGGGTAAAACCCGAGACTCGAGTCCTTTCTCTCACTTTTTCTCTCATTTTTTATTTTCTCTAAATCCATTTTTCTTACATTATTAGTCTTAGTGACATATTACTCCATGTGCGTTATCGTTCCCTTATAACGATCAACGTAGGGGTAGCCGCGTAAATCTTATTTTTATAATATTACTTTTATATCTTCCTACGGATGACTCGCTTTATCTTTTCCATGATACAAGTCGAAGATTCCTACCTCCATTCTATATATATACTCATGCACACATCTCACAGGGGGAAACATAAAGGAAAATAGCAAAATCCATGAGAGACCGAAAGGGCGGAATGGGTGCCTAACACCTTCCCATTTCGTAACTAAGCCTCTGAACCCTTTTCGAATCATTTTGGTTTCGCACGCACCAGTATGTGTTTGGAAGCCATCCTTCGGGGTGGCTTCTTCTTCTTCTTTTGTCTGTTTTGAGTAAAATAGACTAGCGACTCTGAATCTCTCTACATTTTTCACACCTCAGAAAATTGACGTCGGACGAAGCGCTCTCCCGAGAGGGGACGCGGGGGACCCGAAGGATCCTTCCTCCCTCCGCGGCGGGGATCAGGGATGGCCACAGTGGCGACTCCACTGGGGATTTTCTTTATTTTGAAGGCTTGACTCTATTTACATGGATGATATATTTGTTTATGTTTCCCCCATATTTGCATGTTCCCCTTTTTCGTATGTATCCCATGATTATGCTTATGTTCACACACTTGTAGAAAATTCTCCATGTACACTTCACACCACGTGCACCTAGGATCACATGTATATCCCCATGTTGCACGCATCACCCATCCATACTTGGTGTAACTTTTGAGGTACTTGTACTTTGTTCCCAGTTTATCATAATCAAATAAAGGCATTCTCATCATAAGATACTAATAAGATAATCATGCATGATTCACACGACATCACCAAAGAGCATTGATATTGACCAAAATTTACCCAGTAACTGGAGGGTCACTTCGTGATGGGCGCTGGTCCGGAAGATCGCAGTTAGCCTAAGCGATATGACTCTCACCTTTCATTGGCTAAGTACCTTCGACGTATATTGAACGGTTCCCCCGCATCGTACCTCTTGACCGAAGTCATGACGGGAGGTATATCGCAGGGAATTCGTTCACGTACGCCGAGTATATCGAATTCGATCTCACACGTACCATCCCCACGAGGTATATGGTGAGACAATTCATGTACATTTAGGTATATCAAATGGCTTGTCCACACATACCGATTGCCCGCATGAGCAAGACGTATATCATGGAAGCCACGCCAAAGGGGGAAACCCATGCCGATTCACCCAACCAAACTGCATACCCGCATGTAGGTGTCAAACCTAGGACACACACTTTAGATTGCTGGTTTCAACCCGAAACTCTGCCGAAATTTCGGGTCGATCTTCCGCCCAATTTCCACTCATTTTTAAAATGGGACTTTATCCGCGAGCCTGGTTACAAGTCCAAACATAACTTTGCATGTATTAAAACTCCACTTTTCCAGGCTTGGGTCCCGTCCTGCATTGCATTTAGGAGAATTAAATACAAGTGAGAACATAATAATCATAATAATCATGTTGAGTTCCGTCTCCAAAATTATTTCTCCCTTTTTATCAAAAATTAAAAAATAACCTCTTCCCCTTTTCCCAAAAAATAAATCTCATCCTGCACCTTCTCAGGTTGATCGCACGCCCTTAGCCTGGCTCCCTATTGGCTTAGGTCTTCAATCAAATCACCCTGGAGTTTCATCCGTTCCTATAATACTTCTTTCGAATCCATAATCCATCCATCTTCCATGGAGAATGCAGATCAAGCACCAGTCATACAACCAGATCTGTCGACAGTCGTAACTCAGCTCGTGGCCAAGATTGACAACCTCCAAGCTGAGGTTCGAGAAATGCAACGAAACTAAGTTCCTATTCCTCAAGAGCCCGAGGCCCTATTCCCTTGTGCTATGGGTCCACCCGAGCCCATCTAGGTCCCGGAAGAATATCATCACGCTCTGTGTGCCCCTCCTGCTAATGGGCCGCCGCCTGCCCAGCTTCCAATGCCAAACATTGCCCAACCTATGGCTAACTTGCCTGTGGTTGCTGATCCAAAGGAGGAGGAGTTGAACAAAGTCAAAAAAGATCATAAGATGCTCACCAAGAAGTTTGACCAAGTCAGGATCTCTGGAAATTACATGGACTACACCCATATGTCTCCTTATCCTAAAGCAAGGTTACCCAAGAAGTTCAAGATGCCAAATATCAAGAAGTTTGGAGGGAGTGGTCCCCCAATTATTCATCTTCATAGTTATCATCGTTCCATGACTCTACTAGGGGATTTGGAAGAAGTGATGACCCAATTGTTTCAGCAAAATTTGAAGGATAGTGTCCTCCGATGGTTTTTATCTCTTGAGGAATCCAGAATCCGTAGCTGGGAGGATGTAGCGCAAGAATTCATGTCGTAATACAAATACAACGAAGAGCTCGAGGTCACTCGTCTTGATTTAGAGATGCTCAAACAAAACTCTGGAGAATCAGTCAGTAACTTTATAGCCCGATGGAGGGAAAAAGCAAATACCATTACCAAGAGGCCATCTGAGGAAGAACAAGTCAACATAGTGAAGAAGAGTTTCTTACCCCATGTCCGAGCAACCATGGGAGGACAATACTACCCCCACTTTCGAGCTCTCAGAGAAGAAGGGGTATAAATCGAAGAAAGTCTTTCCAAAATAGAAGTTGAACCGAAGAAGGTGTCCGGACAGTTCACCCCCAGAAAATATGACAAACCTGCTAATGCTACAGTCTCAACCATCAACAACATCTCTCAACCAACGACATCATGGGTACCAGAAAGCTGCCCTGCTCCCGTCCGAAAGGAATACACTGAGCTTCATTCTCCCCTCTCCAATGTTTACCAAGCCCTGTTAAGACAAAACCTTATAAAGCCCATGTATCCACATCCATTACCCAATCCACTTCCCATAAATTTCAAGACCGATGCTCATTGCGCCTTTCACCAAACAGCTGGCCATACCACAACCCACTCCCAAATCACACCAATGCCATCTTCTTGGAAGAAAACCCGAATTTCGATCCGTCAATCTAGATCACACCCTTATACCCTCCTAAACCCCTTCAACTTTGCCCATATTTCCTCCTACACCCTACATGCCCCGCTGATTCAGCACTGTCACTCCTTACCAGAGCGTGCATCATTGTCCGGACCTTAACTGAAAGTGGAAGTATGGAATGATCAGATGTGTTGAACAACTCCTAGAGATCGGGCTGCAATTGCCCTCACAGATGATTATCGACTGCCAGAGGTTCAGTACGTTGTTTTTGGATGCACGGAAATGGGACCGAGAATCAGATAGGTGGATGGTACCAACCAACGAAGTTTTCTTAGATGATGTTGTTCGGATTATGATGGAAGCATTCAGGTAAACCAACAACATTTGCAGTATCACCGAGTTACTTGGCACTTTGAAGCTGCAAGGGCACCTGATCCCTTTACCCTTACACATCCCCACAGAATGGGAAGACCTATATGAGGAAGCTGTTGAAGTCGTGGAATGCATTGACTTCACAGGGGAAAACATAATTGTTGCCACCAGATGGGGGGAAGAATTCGAAGATTCGAGTGAAGAACCAGTTTCACAAAGAGCTGGCCCAGTAGCTGACTTATGTGGGATGATATCATTTGAAGAACTCCTCGAAGAAATAGATAAGGTGGTAGAACAACCCGAGATTGACGAAGAAACTGGATTTACATTTTTCCCTTCTTCAGTAAATCACATGACCAGATCTGGGAGACATTACCAAGTTCCTAACTCACTACCAGTAAATGATAAGGGGAAGGGAGTTGAAGACCTTCCTATGCCAGAAATAACCCTTGAGCAGAGAAAGATCCTTGATCAACTGAATAAAACTCAAGCTAACATCACTCTATGGGGGCTTTTCATGTCTTCCCAGCTGCACAGAAATGCTTTAATCAAATTACTTGCTGGACCTATAGTTCCTCCTTCTACCACACCAGAAGAAGCGGTGAACCTGGTCGGATCCTTGACCCCTACCCGAATGTTGTCCTTTTCTGAATAGGAAATCCCAAAAATTGGGCCAAATCACAATCATGCACTCAACATCCCCGTCAAAATTATGGGGAAGGTGGTACCACTTTCTCTCATTAACAACGGATCCGCTTTGAATGTCTGCCCATTGAGAACCTTCAAATGTTTAGGTCCGAAAGAAAGTGACCTCACTCCAATCTCTGCTGCCGTGCGCACCTACGATAATACCCGCCGTGAGGTGATGGGATCCATAAAACTAATAATAAGGGTTGGTCCTACCCTGTCGTCGAATTCCAAGTCATCGATTTCCCATCCTGTTTTAACCTGTTGCTCGGATGACCCTGGCTCCACAGTATAAAGGGTGTCTCTTCCTCATTTCATCAGAAATTGAAGTTCTTCGTCGATGGGCGAGTCATCACCATATTGGGTGACAACAGTAACGCCAAGGGCGCAGGCACTAGCAGTCCAATTCTTGAGATACAGCTTGGGTCAAATGACATGCTCCTATCAGGTTTCCGAGTTGAGCCATCCCTACTCCCGGTAGGGGACGGTTTCAAAGAAAGGGTTTGTCAAGATTATGACCCTCATGGCAATGTCAATGTGATTCAGATGTTCAGAAATATGCACTTCATGCTCAGACTGGGGCTAGGACAAAGGCAGCAGGGGATACTTGATCCCATCGAAATGAAGAAAGCTTTCCCTCCTTACGGCTTGGGATATCAACCATCAGAACCAGAGCTCAGAATGATCCGCCAGACTCGATCAAAGGGAGGGTTAGACTACGTTCAAGCTATCTCAGGTGATTCTTTAAATGGATGATTCATCAAAGAGGGTGAGGATTTCCCCTTTCGCGGTTTTCCAGAACAATGGTACGACTGCACAGATAAGAAAATGAAGACTGGAATGGAGATCTTTTTCCAAGATAGCTACCCATGGGCCGAAAGTTTCCAACACCGCGTACAACCGCTTATCAAAGGTACTAAAGAGACTGAAGAAAGTGACTCCGAAGATTCCTTCAACCTGCAGACACTAGGGCTAGCACTCTACATGGTTCATTCAGGCACTACATCAATGGACCCATCCCGTCTGATTAAAGTTGTTGATACACCTCTCCTTAACTGGCATGTTGCGCCAGTTCTACCTCTTGAAATCTCCCCCAACCCCAATGTTTACCCTATTTCTTCTATTGTTGTCCAACCTTGCTCAAATGTAATCGAGACCTCTTTTGACGAGGTTCTAAATGTTTTTTTTCCTATCAATGAAATAAACGCAGATTTTGAGTATCTTTTTGTGCCTTACATTAATTGTTGACATTCTAATCAAGATTTTGATGACGATGATTTTGCAAATGAACAATTCTTAACTGATCTAAATAAGGTTAATAATAAACAACATAACCGCATTCAAGTTAATGAAGAAGAGACTGTTGTTATTAATCTCGGTTCTAGTAGCCAACTGCGCGAGATTAGGATAGGGGCCACCCTTGACGAGCATGAGCGCGCACAACTCGAAGAATTGCTAAAGGAGTTCGTGGATGTCTTCACATGGTCCTGCGACGACATGCCCGGTATTGACCCCGAAATAGCTCAGCACGAGATCCCCACTCTCCCAGATGCCAAGCTAGTTAAACAAAAATTAAGAAAACTCCGCACCGAATGGTTGCTTAAGGTCAAAGAAGAGGTGATCAAACAGTTGGACATGGGTTTCATTCGAGTAATTGAATATCCCACGTTTTTAGGCAACATTGTACCTGTACCAAAATCAGGAGGAAAGGTTCGAATGTGTGTGGATTACCGAGATTTAAACAAAGCATCTCCGAAGGATTATTATCCGATACCCAACATCAACATGATCGTGGACAACATGGTCAGTCATGCTCTCAAATCATTTGTCGAGGGATTTTCTGGATACAACCAAATTAAGATTCACCCCGACCATCAAGAGAAAACTGCATTCATCACCCCATGGGGAACCTTTTGCTAGACCGTTATGCCATTCGGTCTCAAGAATGCTGGGGCTACCTACCAAAGGGCCTCCACAACCATCCTGCATGATTTGATTCACAAAGAGGTCGAGGTTTATGTGGATGATATGATTATCAAGTCCAAAACTAGATAAGGTCATGTTCTCGCTCTCCGGAAGTTCTTCGAACGACTGCGACGGTATCAGATGAGACTTAATCCACGGAAGTGCATCTTCGGCGTTACAAAGGGAAAACTCTTAGGATTCATGGCCAGTGAGAAGAGGATAGAAGAAGATCCTGCAAAGCTGAAGGCCATACTTGATATGCCACCTCCCCGAACAAAGAAGGAAGTCTGAGGTTTCCTTGGGAAATTACAATATATCAGTCGGTTCATCAACCGCCTAACCTCCATCTGTGAACCAATCTTCAAGATCCTCCGAAAGGATTCAACCAAGGTTTGGAACGAGACCTGACAATAAGCTTTTGACCGAATCAAACAATACCTAACCCAACCTCCAGTTATCATGCCACCACAGCCTGGTCTCCCTTTGCTCTTATACCTAACCATAACTGACACTACAGTCGGGGCTTTGCTAGCCCGGTACCTTGAAGACTCCTGCAAAGAAAGAGCCGTACATTATGCCAGTCGTAAATTGGTCAGGTACGAGGTCAACTACACTGCTTTAGAAAAAGCATGCGTTACGCTTGTCTGGGTCACCCAAAAGTTGCAGCACTACATGATCGCCTTCCCCATCAAACTTATATCCCGAATGGATCCCATCAAATACCTGCTCGAAAAACCCTCCTTATCCAGCCGAATGGCCCAATGGTTGATGCTCCTAACCGAGTTCGATATCGTGTACGTCACACAAAAAGCCGTTAAGGGAAGATCCATCTCTGACTACCTCGTGGATTACCCCGTAGAAGAAACAGATGTCTGGATCTTCGAATTCCCAGATGAAAATGTCCTCTGCACCACTCAAGACTGCCTCCGATGGAAAATGTTCTTTGACGGTGCTGCCAACAAAAGGGGATATGGCGTTGGGATACTTCTGATCGCCCCAGATGACTCCCACACTCTTATCGCCATTAAATTGGATTTTCATTGCACCAACAACATGACAGAATATGAGGCATGAACAGTGGGCCTCAAGGTCGCTCTCGACAAAGGTATTCAATACCTTGATGTATACGGGGATTCTGCCCTTATCATCGGTCAAGTGCTTAGAAAGTTGAAAGTCAAGGACGAAAAGCTCGTACCCTTTCATGCCCAATTAGAAGAGTTGGCCTCCCAATTTCGAGATATCACCTTCCATTACCTACCCCGAGCAAAGAATAACCTAGCCGATGCTCTCGCTACGTTGGCTTCCATGGTCAACATGCCCGAGGGAATAACAATGACCCCCTTCCTAGTTCAAAAGCAAGACAAACCAACCCATTGCTACCACATTGATCTTGCCACCTCAGAAGATCCTGAGCTAGTCAACTACTGGTACTATGATATTTGGTACCTCCTCCGGAACCATAGGTATCTAGAGGGTTCCAACAAGAACGATTGAGCTACCCTCCGAAGGTTGGCTGCTTAGTACATCATCTGTCATAAAGCACTACTCAAGAGGAATTTCGATGGAACTCATTTGCACTGTATCGCAGGGGCTGACATTGAAAAGATAAAGTAGAAAATCCACAGTGGTGAATGCGGTCCCCACATGAACGGTCACATGCTTGCCAAGAAGATCATCCGACAAGGCTACTACTGGACCATAATGGCCCAGGATTGCACCGCCCACATTTGGAGATGCCCTAAATGCCAACAGTTCTCCAACCTTCAACACTTGCCACTACACCAAATCTGCCCATTTGTCAAGGTCATTGACCTTGACAAATTCACCTTGTCAAGGTCAATGACCGTGACATTTCGAGGCGAGACAACTTTTTTTGTCACGGTCGTGTCACGGTCATTGACCTTGACACAAAACTCGCGTTTTGTGTCACGGTCGTGTCAAGGTCAATGACCGTGACACGTTTGTCATGGTTATAAACCGTGACAAAGCCGTGACCTTTTTGAAAAAAATTGTCACGGTCAATGACCGTGACAAGTCCGTGACAAGATTTGTCAAGGACTTGTCACGGTCAATGACCGTGACAATTCTGGGCAGAATTTAAAAAAAATCTGCTGGGCAGTATGGCCACCGCCACTGCCCAGCAGTATATTTGTACCTGTTATAACAACGTTGTACCTGTTCCAAACATCATATATCCAACACAAACTAAAGATAATGCAAATATATATTCATGACAGTATAATCCAAATTTTCAAAGTAAAAATAATATACATGACGAGATAATCCAAATATAATTAAAATGGACAAACTTAAAAATAATGTTGCTACATGTCTTGGATAAAACTGAGGAGGTGAGTAGGCCACACGATATACGAATTGACGCACCCACTAATATATGTCGTGCCGCATTGTTCGCGCAACCACAATAGGGAGTTCTCCTTCCCGGGTATGACATGCGTGACGAGCACCCTAGACTCCATCCCTTGAAGCACACGTCCATGGACTATTCCACCCTCGATGATATCCGGGTCCCTCAACCCCCGCCCTATCCGCTGGCCATCAAATATGTCCAATATGAACACGCTCGGCCAACCAATCGTCGATAATGGTCTGTTGGAGGGCGTCAAATAGGGAAGTGGATCGTCGAAGTACCGTGGTGTCGGTGATGAAGCAGCGAGGTCCACATCCTCATCATCCTGCGCCTCGTCCTCCCGCACCTCCTCGTCCTCCCGCACCTCCTCCTCCACCGCCTTCTCCTTCCCTTTCCCTTTACCTTTCTCTTTACGGTCTCCACCCAACGTACGCTTCATGAATGCGTACATATCTTGGACCGTCGCCTCCAAACGGGACAGCTTCGCGTCGTGTGAATCCACCGTTCGAGCCAACCCGGTGTCGCTCGTCTCCAATCCGATGATCCTAGATTTGGCCACCCGCGAGCTCACTCCCCTTGTCCTCCCCTTGCGATCAGAGCCAAGCACTTGGCTGAGTGCGTCTGTGGACAAAGATGCCTTGTCGGCATCAGACTGCGACTCATGCACTTCCTTAAGCTTTGCCTGAAAGGACAAAAAGCACATGATAAGTAAACTAAAAAATTATAACGTAATTAACAATAATTAAACTGTCGGATTACTTACAATCGTGGCCGCGACGCTCGGGGACACCTCCTTGTCCTTCCCCTTCTTCGTCCGAAGAGCCACATAAGTATCGAGCCTATGTGGCTTACCCCCTGGCCCACTCCCTACCCCCTAAAATAAAATAAAGTAAAGTAAAATTAGTATCGGCCCCGCAAAGTAAAATAATATTCAATAATATATTTCTGTAGTTATAGATAAATTAAATATTACCTTCATCCTATGCTCCACCTCAGCGTAAGAGGTCCGGCCGGAGTAGTGCACGTCCGTCTTTTTAGCCCGATTTTCCCTCCCCGATTGGCGAGATGCCAATTGTCGATCCTCGATCTCATTGTCAATGAACTTTTGCCATTGTGCCAATGAGATCGGCTCCTTGGGCGGGACGGATCCGCGCCATTGTAAAATGGTCTCTCGTGTTTTTCCAAAGTACCGTGTCCGCATATTTTTTTTCCACGTCTTGTGTTGCTCCCTCAACTGCTCGAAGACGGAATCGCGTAGCTTTGGATCCAAGTTGAATTGTTCCTGTCCAACAAATACAATGTTAGTTGCGAATAAATATAAATATAAATATAAATATAAATATAAATATAAATATAAATATAAATATAAATATAAATATAAATTGAAATTGAAATTGAAATTGAAATATTCATATAAATATTACCTGTAGTGCCGCCCAAACAGCTAACTTGAGCTCATACGGCACCTCCTTCCAACTCATAAACCCCGGGCCGATGACCGTCTTTAGCAACTCGAGGGATCTCGCTAAAAGCTCCGACTTGTTTTCGACGGTAATCCTAAATTTTCCATATTTGGGGAGCCTAGGGGCGGAGGAGCCCTCGTCGCCTCCGCTACCACCGAACCCAGACGACGACATCATCATAAACAGCATCATCATCTTCGCCCTAACATCTGAAGGAGACATTTTTGCTGTAAAAAAAATGTTATTAGTACAGATAAAAAAAATGTTATTAGTACAGATAAAAAAAATGTTATTAGTACAGATAAAAAAATGTTTCGTCTATATTATAACGTATGTGTAAGTTCCGTCAATACCACCCCCGCCACACGCACACACACACGCACACACACACACGCACACACACATATTTTGAATGAAAATATCAATTATTTATAAAATTGATGTCTACTTTTAGTGTTGTGTATATATGTTAGTCTACTTTTGCTTTTTTTTTTAAATAATCAATTAACCAAATTTCATAATAGTGAATAAGGGTTAATCCTAGCCATTGATTAAGTGTATTATTAGTAAGTACAAAAATTAAATATGGACTCTTAATCTAGGATATATAAGGAGTATTTGTTAGTGAAATAATAATTTAGTGATAAAAACACACTCGAACACTACCAAGTTTTGTCCTATATCCATAATCAATATTATTTGATATTTATAAGGATAAAATTACCAATCAATATTATTTTAAGTCCTAAAATTACATAATCTATTATCTTTATAAGGATAAAATTATCTTAAAATGATTGGTAGGGAATGTCTATGAGGTGGATGATAATTTATTTGATATTTTATTTTATTTCTTTTGGTTAGGTTATTAAGACTTTATTTGAATTGATATCTTAGTAATTATTATTTAATATTTATTTTGAGCAATTATCTTATAGTAGGATTATTATCCTAGAAACAATTCTATCAATTCAAATAAATAGATATCAATTCAAATACATGTCTTGGATATCAATTCCCACTAGGGGTGGCAATTCGTGTGCGTCCTGTCGTGTTCGGGTCGTGTCATGTCGGGTTCGTGTTAAGTATTAGTCAACCCTAACCCGACCCATTTAACTAATCGTGTCAGATGAGCAAACACTAACCCGACCTATTTATTATCGTGTCGTGTTCGGGTTGACCCGCATAACCCATTAAGTAAAATATAAAATAATTTTTTTCTTCTCTCTTAACCAATCATAGCACTCATAGGCCTACAATAACTTAATTTAATTAATTTCAAATTCTTGCAACACATAAATAATTTATCATCCAATTCTCCATGAATTTTATAGAATACCTATCAAGATATATAAATTATGTAATATATTCTCCATAACCCGCTAACTTCGTGTCGAGTTCGTGTCGGGTTATCGTGTCGTGTCAAAAATTGCCACCCCTAATTCCCACCCCACCCCACCCCTCCACCACCCCCTCCCCCACCACACACCACCACACACACACACACACCCCACCCCACCCCACCCCACCCCACCCCTGCCCCCCTCCACCACCACACACCACCACACACACACACACACACCCCACCCCACCCCACCCCACCCCCTCCCCTCCCCTCCCCCACCACACACACACACACACCCCACCCCTAACCACCCCCTGCCCCACCCCTCCACCACCCCCTCCCCCTCCCCCACCACACACCACCACACACACACACACACACACAAACCCCACCCCACCCCACCACACACCACCACACACACACACACACACACACACCCCACCCCACCCTCCACCACCCCCTCCCCCACCCTGCCCCACCCCGCCCCACCCTGCCCCACCCCCTGCCCCCCTCCACGCACACACATACACACATATATATATACACATACACACAAATATACACACAAATATATATATAAATGAAAGAGAGAGAGAGAGAGAGAAAATGGACCTGAAAGTAGAGAGAGAGAGATAGAGAGCAGCGTCGAGAGAGAGAGAGAGAGAGAAATGGAGGGAACGGCGCGGGAGGGAAAAAAGAAGGGGGATAGGGTTTTTGCTGCGAATATTGTCACGGTCGTGTCAAGGTCTTTGACCGTGACAAGAATTTAACTAATTGTCACGGTCAATGACCGTGACAAGTCCGTGACAAGTAAATTTGTCACGGGCTTGTCACGGTCATTTACCGTGACAATTAGTTGTCACGGTCGTGTCAAGGTCAATGACCGTGACATAAAACGCGTGTTTTTTTGTCACGGTCAATGACCTTGACAAGGCTGGCCGGCTAAAAGGTGACAATTTGCCCATTTTGGTGTAGTGTGCCTCCGCGGGAATTATATAACATGACTTATCCCTGGCCGTTCTCCACCTGGGGTATCGACATCATAGGGAAAGTTACACCAAAAGCGTCAAACGGGCATGAGTTTATCCTGGTTGCCATCGATTACTTCACCAAATGGGTCAAAGCTGAGTCATACACATTATTAAATGCCAAGAAGGTGGCCAAATTCATCAAGAAAAATATCATCTGCCGATATGGGTCCCGCACGAGCTAGTGTTGGAAAATGGTTTTTACTTCGAGGCGAAAGTGACAGAAATAGTCAACGAATACGGGATTCAGAGACACAAATCTTCTCCCTACCGACCTCGTACCAATGGTGTAGTTGAAGCTGCTAATAAAAACCTCAAAACCATCATCAGCAAGATGATCGAAAGTTGTAGGGATTGGGTCGATCGGATCCCGTACGCCCTCTGGGGCTATCGAAACTCATTCCGAACCTCTACTGGGGCTACCCCTTACTCCGTGGTCTACGGCATGGAAGCAGTCCTACCTGTAGAGATGGAAATACCCTCACTACGCGTCATGCTCAAAAGCAAGGTTAGTGAAGAAGACTGGTCCCAAGGTCGTCTTGATGAGCTGACCCTCCTAGATGAACGGAGATTAAAAGATCTTTACCACATACAAGGGTATCATCGCCGAATAGCGCGATTATTCAACAAGAAAGTCAAGGATCGCGGTGTCCGGGAGGGGGATTTAGCCCTCAAGGAGATAATCGAATCCATCTGGGACCCCAGAGGAAAGTTCAAACCCAATTGGAGTGGCCCTTACATTGTGAAGAAGATCTTATCTGGCGGTGCCGCCATGCTCACCGACCTGTATGGGGAAGATACGGCTCGTCCAGTCAATCTGGACCGTCTCAAGAAATTCTACCCCTAGTACAAAATCTCGGCGCGCTATGACTCTTCTCCCCCCCACCCCCTTTTATTCTAAAAAAAAAACTCTCTCCATTTCCCTCTACCCAGAACTACGTGGACCTGATCCTCTGCAAAAACTATTATCAAATAGATAAGAACTTTTTCAAAAACCCCAGAGGTACGTAGGAAGCTCATACTCCCCACATGAGCACGACTCCTTCTTTTTCACAAAAATATATTCCTTTCTTATCTCCGAGAATGACTGTTCATTCTAAACATCTACTTGAACAAAAGGATTATGTATGCCTTAGTGATTGGTATAGATAATTCAAAATACACAATTCATCGAAAGGCACAGATGGATGATCAGAAACTTGTTTATTTCATTAATAAGAAACTACAGTACGGATTACATAAGAAAAAGGAACGGATAACTCCTTTCCCCCCTAATACCCTAAAAACCAGATAAAATCCCCCACATCTGTTACATAAATAAACTCCCTAGGAGTCCTACCCACAGCTACCCGAAGAGCCTGCACCCTCATCATCTACATCCTGAGGACCCCAAGTTTCTCCTGCCTGAATGGAGGGCCACAAACACTCCATGGACCGATGAGTCTTAACCATCTTCGAAAAGACCACAACACCCCCTTCCATGGAGTCAGATAAAACAAACCACCTCTAACGAGTCTCTACTGCCAACATCTTACTGACTACTTTCCTCCACAACCACTTTATATAATCTTTGGGGACATGGAAAACCTTCCCAACAGACTCAGAGGGACGGGTCGACGGACGCCAATTTTCCCACAGAGATCCAAGCAACAGACGCAGGCGCTCAGTTAAATCTTCTACCGGAAAGAAATTTGAGGTCTGAGGGGGCACGACCTGTGCCTAGCCAAATTGGCACAAAAGTCGCCAAGGGAAATAAAAAGAGGTCTGCCTGAGACCAACCAGCCGCACATATGAATATTCTCCTAGCTCCAGAATAGGATGCAACTGGCCCCACCAAGGCACTGACCAATACAACCCACGAGCCCCGTGCTCCCCAAGCCAATTCTCCCAGTTCTCAACATACAAGCCCATGCGGAGGAAGTAGCGCGAAAAGAAGTTGGGTAAAGCCGACAAAGGATATTCTCTAGGAGTCCACAAATGGAATCTTTCAGACAACCACATGAACAACATCACAGGGCTACCCCTTAAAAAGTCGGAACGACCTTATCTCCAGGCATCCAAGCCATTCAAAGTCTCCGCCAATATCACCGTCGTAGGATTGCGATGGTATGACATCAGTTAGGTAATGGCTGCAAGCTGTGAGTCCACGCGCACCTCCCCAGTCACCAACAACAATTTTGAAACCAGGCCCAGAACAACGGCTCAAGCATAGCCAGCATCACTTACTTCCCATGAACGCACGGACTACAACACCGTCGGGATGGAGATCATTCCTCCGGTAACCAACGACCTGGCCGCCAAAGGAGAAATATGGAGAAGCCCGACCAACAAATCCCTAGGAGAACGGGAAAATTCAGGTAGATCCGCGGCAACAATGGGATTCACGCCCAGTATGGCAGAAAATTACTCGTAGGTAGGACAAACTTCTTCCAACCCAAAGAGGAATACATGGTCTTCGGGGTACCAAAATTGTACTGCCGCCACCAGCATATTCCACTCAAAAGGTCGACTACGCCACAAGGAGACTCGAAGCATGTTGAAAGCATCATAGTCGACATTATAAGAGCACATAGATTCCAAGGCTTCAAGGTAATTGACAAACTCAATGCTACCATGGAGAGCCAGCTCGCAAGACTAAAAGATGATGGGTGGGTATGTAAGAATGCAAAAGGTGTGAGGAAAACACTCCACCCTTCTCCCTTTTTATATTTAAAAATCCTCAGAAGGGACATAATCCCTGCAAAAATTGAAAGTAATCCTACCCCACAAGGTACTAAAGGCTGAAGAGGGTACCATTCAAAGCTTTCAATTGATGGGACTGGACTGAACTGGCGATAGGCAGGCCAGGGTGCTTGCCGATCGGCAACCCTCCATTTTCGAAAATTTCCTCCTTTCCTTTTTTTGTCAAATCAGAAAAACTCCATAAAAATAAATTGATATTCTCAAAAGAATTTTGAGGATCCTGTTCCCTCCTTATGGGATTCCTCATTTTAAATAAAATAACTTTCCTTTGAAAAATTCCAAGAATACTCCTATTTTACGGTCTCAGTAGCAAATTAAAAGGTGCATGTCCATGCATTCATTCATCATTAAAATAAAAGATAGCCAAAAAACTACATTGCATTGTATATATATGTTTTCTGTGTTACATCATTTTGCAAGAAATAAAGAAAAAGCCAAAAACAATGGGGCTCAGCCCGAACCCACACTCTCTCTCCCTCTCAAGAGCTTCCACCCCTGCGACGTGCTCTCTTCCCCCTACGGCGAGACAACGCGCCCCCATTTCCCAAGGCAGAGTCTTCCCCGGACGAGGCTGATAGCACCAAACAAGAAGCAATAGGGATAGCATCCTGAATGTGGGCAGTCGCTGATGATATCCAGTCTCTCATGTCCCTGAGCCAAGTGGTCGACACCCGACTGCAGGAAAAGACAGAATCAGTATCAAGCAAAAGAAATCAAAAAAGAGAGGAAAAGGACCGAAAGGTTTACCACAGAACAAAGGACATCCTCTGTCAAGCCCAGCTCCTCTGGATCCATCACAAGAGGATGGTGCAGCATCGGCACTATCCCTCCATCAGCTCGCCGGATGTTGTACAAAGGAGTGTGCAGTCGAACAAAAGGGACCTCCGAGGTCACCGCCGCCGTAGGTGCCAACGGACTACCACCACTGTGGGAAGACCCCACCGCCCGACTCGAACCAGTAGGAGGTAAAGGCAAAGCATCATGTGTACTGGGCGCCATCAACCAGCTCGTCATAAAGTCCATATAATCATACGGCACAGCCATATCAGTATACAACGCATAGGACTCGCCAATCATCGCCGCGATCCTTTCATCCTCTAACAAGTGTCGCTCTTGCCTCATAGAAGTAGGAGGCTGTGAGGGAGGCACCACCACCTCCTCCTCAGCAATCTAACGGATCACCCTCTCCCCGAGGTACCAGGACTGGCCGAACTCATGCGCCAACAAACGCCTCATCTGCGCGTTCACCCCAGTCACCCCGTATCCTGAATGGCGGTCCCCCAAGGATAAAAGGTCACCTGAAAATCCCTAAGAAGGCATGAGTCAATACAAGATCAGAAGCTGCAAAAACCAAGACTGAAAAGGAAAAGACCTTACCCGACCACTGGTCAGGTCATTCAAGAGTTGACGTACCGCCTCCAGGGAAAGAGATCCCTTCGACTGCCGATTGGCCTTACGCCATCGGTACAGTCGACAGAAGTCCCCAACAGTGTCATCCTTCAGAGCAATCAGTAGGGTGTTGCACCCAATCACCTCATAAAACCACGTCGGAATTCACAAGCAAAAAGAGACGCATAAAGAAAATGCGAATGCATGAAAGGAAAATGTGAATGCATGAAAGGTAAATGCACAAAGTAAAGGACACCTCTAGGAGATACGTGGCTCCAGTAAAAGTCTCTCGGCAGCACCGACTGAATGCATCCAAAGAAGAGTAAAGGGTCTCCAAGGTCAGACTCCCCCAATCATAGAAAAGGGATGTTTGAAAACATCCTCAAGTACGGCAAAAACCACAAATGGATGACGTCTCCGCTCGACGCCACCATGAAACCTCCCAGAACCAACAAGATGAACAACCGGGCCATCTGCCTCACTTACAGCCCGTCCTCCACATCAACCACCCTGCTCAGCAAAACATCCTTCAGCAAGGACAGTCGGATAGAATCCCCAGAGACTATCCTCCTCACATCACCGAGTGCCGCATACACCGCCTTCGGCCTCACCCGTAAAGAGCGATCCACCTCTATCTGCTCCCCGTCAAAATCCAGCCCCAGCAGTTGCTTCACATCTATGGGAGTCACCGTCATCTCCCCGAAGCCAAAATGAAAAGTTTGGGTAGTGTCCCACCACCTCTCCCCCAAGGCACACGCGTAGCCGGCAACCTCCCAAAACCCACTGAAGATACCATCCAGCACACCACGGGTGGAAGATGCTCTCAAACATCCCTAAGCCACGTCGTTCCACGGGCACGCATGTTCTTCAAGGAAATATTCGACTGGAAAAAGGAAAAATTCAATCAAAGGTCAAAGAAAAAGGGAAAAATCACCCAAAAAGGAAAGAATGCCAAAGGTCAGGTTACTTACATAACCACCGGGAATAACTCTCGAAGAGCGATGACATGATGGCTCCCGCAGCAAGGTTCGCTCATTCGCAACCGGCTTGAATGCATCAAAGGCATTCTCATTTCCCAAAGCAAGAGGCACCCTGTCCCTCCAATCCACATTCCCCCAGTCATCAACGGTCAACCACTCCCGATGGACAACGATACTCACAAAAGCGGCCATTTCTTGAAGATTGGAAAGTTAGAACAATTCACAGAGAGAAATCACAGAAAGAGAGAAAGCAAGAAGCTGTGAGAAATGAAGGGGATTCGCCCCCTTTATATAGGAGGCCAAACGCCATGCCTATCGGCACTTACCCCTGCCATACCGATCGACACTGTCTCCTCACCTTCCCGAGGCATCCCAAAAGTTCGTGCCACTGCCGAATGGCACCTCTAAGTCTATGCCGATCGGCACCCCCCTTAAAATTTAGTACAAAAATTCCTAGAAAATACCAGGAAGCCTCAAAAAATCCTCAAAAAATTCCTAAAAATCCCAGGAGGGATTTAGAACATTTTTATCAAGAAAATTTCGCACTCCTTCAGGCGACACACCGTTTTCCCCAACGGAGCCCTCAAAATCCAAGCGAATGACCTCTCGGGCAAGGCACTCGAACCACCTAATCACTTCCTCATCAGAGTTGACAAAAGGCCTCACCAGCCATCGGCTACCCGATGCGATACATTATCACATGGTATTTTTCCCCGCAAAAATCAGAAGAACTACTCGCCCCGAGCGATCTCTCCCAAACGGGTAATCCAAATTTTCTCTAGCTCATTCATCGTTCCCCAACCGAACCTCAAATCCAATCCTTATCCCCCAAACGGAATCCCTCTTCCCCAGCGGAATCCTCAAAACCTAAGTGAAAACTCCTCCCGACATGGCTTCAGAAAATCCCTAAGGATCACATGATCACTTCCCTAGTGGAATTCTCTCACGGCACCCAAAATAGGTTATTCCCCCCTGCGAGGTCTCCTATAAAGCTTCCCCAAACTATCAGCTCCCCAACTCAAATCGAAATCACAAAGCTCTTTCTCCAGCAGAATCAAAATACAATCTGTATCTACTCTCGGGTCAGAATTGACCCTGGTCTTGGATCGTCACCTTAATTAGGTCAGAATTAACCTCGGCCCTCGATCGTCACCACTCTTGGGTCAAAATTGACCGCGGTCTTGGATCATCACCTTTGTTAGGTCAGAATTGACCTCACTCCTCGGTCGTCACCACTCTTGGGTCAGAATTGACCCCGATCTTGAATCGTCACCTTAATTAGGTCAGAATTGACCTCGATCCTCGGTCATCACCACTCTTGGGTCAGAATTGGCCCCAGTCTTGGATAGTCACCTTTGTTAGGTTAGAATTGAACTCGGTCCTCGGTCGTCACCACTTTTGGGACAGAATTGACCCAGGTCTTGGATCGTCACCTTAATTAGGTCAGAATGGTGATCACCACTCTTGGGTTAGAATTGACCCCGATCTTGGATCGTCACCTTAGCTAGGTCAGAATTAACCTCGGTCCTCGGTCCTCACCACTCTTGGGTCAGAATTGACCTCGGTCTTGGATCGTCGCCTAAATTAGGTCAAAATTGACCTCAGTCCTCGGTCGTCACCACTCTTGGGTCAGAATTGACCCCGATCTTGGATCGTCACCTAAATTAGGTCAAAATTGACCTCGGTCCTCAGTCGTCACCACTCTTGGGGTCAGAATTGCCCCCGATCTTAAATCGTCACCTTAGTTAGGTCAAAATTTACCTCGGTCCTCGATCGTCACCACTCTTGGGTCAGAATTGACCCCGGTTTTAGATCGTCACCTCAGCTAGGTCAGAATTGACCTCGGTCCTCGGTCGTCACCACTCTTGGGTCAGAATTGACCCCGGTCTTGGATCGTCACCTTAGTTATGTTAGAATTGACCTCGATCCTCGGTCGTCACCACTCTTGGGTCAGAATTAACCCCGGTCTTGGATCATCACCTTAATTAGGTCAGAATTGACCTCGGTCCTCAGTCATCACCACTCTTGGGTCAGAATTGGCCCCAGTCTTGGATCGTCACCTTTGTTAGGCTCGAATTGACCTCGGCCCTCGGTCGTCACCACTCTTGGGTCAGAATTGACCCCGGTCTTGGATCGTCACCTAAATCAGGTCAGAATCGACCTCGGTCCTCGATCGTCACCACTCTTAGGTCAGAACTGACCTCGACCCTCTAAATTGGTCATCCTCATTTCCTCAGGTCCTCAAAACCGACCTCAATCCGCTGAATTGAACATCCCCAGCATACTTCTTAGGTCCTCAGAATCGACCTCGATCCTCTGAATCGGTCATACTCCCTCAAAGGCATCATGCGGTGTCTAATCGATGACTATCATTTATTCCAAACTCACCCATCGAGGGGCTCTATACATACCTCACTATGTTACCCCCTAACTCTCCTTAGGTCCCTAGTACCTTCACTCATCATCGCAAACCCAGGTCACGTCCTGAGTACTGACCTGGAAGCCATCGGGCACCCCCCGGCTCAGTTTGACCCAAAATTCAAACTCCTCGCCTTGACTGAGACTCAATGAATATTTGAAGGGAACTAAATACCCTTTCCAACGGTCCTCCCCGTGCGCGATTCTGACTTACCATGCGAACGAACGATTCGTTTGTGTCCGAAACCAGACCTAGAGGCCACCGGGCGCTCCCGAGCTCTGTTAACCCTTTGGATCGATCGAGGCTGAATTAATATTCGAAGGGCACTAAATATCCTTTCCAAAGGTCCGTCCCGTGCACAATTCCGACTTTCCATGCGGACGAACGATTCGTTTGACTCCAGGAAGCCACCGAGCGCTTCTCGAGCCCGATTGACCAAAGTCAACTCTCCAAACTGGGTCAAAATATTTGGAATGTCAAAGTAAATCTCCTAACCTTTCCAACGGTATGCCCTGTGCATGATTCGGACTTACCATGCAGACGAACGATCCGTTTGCGTCCGCACGATTCCCCGTCCAATGGACCGACAAATGCTTCCGAGCCATATTTGACCCAAAGTCAACTCCTGAACTCGAGTGAGGTCCAAAGTACTTTCTAAGGTATCTGAATTACCTTTCCAACGGTATGCCCTGTGCACGATTCTGACCAACGGTTTACCCTCGGCGGTCAATTTTTTGAAAAAGCCTGAGGCACACTACCAAATGGCAGGTCCCAGACCCTGCCTATCGGCACCTGCCGATAGGTAGTGCCATGGAAATGGCGATCGGCAAACCCCCTGGGCCTATAAAAGGAGGCCTTGGACTCATTTTCAAGGGGAGCCCAGATTTGATAGAAATCTCTCTGAATGAATCCCAGAAACCGCTTTCGAAGGTAGCGTGATTTCAACTTCCAAATCCCTTTTTCACTTCCACTTTTCATCATCCCTTTCATCAAAATTGATGAATTAACCACTCTCCATCATGATCCAGGCTCAAGGGCTGCTCTCCAACGTTCAAGATCAAGCTCAAGATCTTCAAGAAGGTCCAACTTTCTCAAACTCTCTCTTAAATTCTCTTGAATTCCCAATAACTTGTTTTCTTACTTAACACTTTTATAATATCATCTCACATACCATAAATACACTTTTTATCTAGTATTATTGCACATCTCCTATTTTCATACAAATAAAAAAAACCCAAAAAATAAGAAAAAAAGGGTTTGCTCATAAATTCCAAGTAGGGATTATCACACTTTTTCCACACTTTTCTCACAACTAAAACACTTTTTCTACACACACACACACACACTTACAAATAAGAGATTTCTCCATTTTGGATTTATGGGTTAAACCCCACCCCCTCACTTTACATGCGAACTACGTGGACTTTGATGCCTTTATAGGCTACGTAGGCATCTCGGGGTAAAACTCGAGACTCGAGTCCTTTCTCTCACTTTTTCTCTCATTTTATACTTTCTCTAAATCCATTTTTCTTACATTATTAGTCTTAGTTACGTATTACTCCATGTGCGTTATCGTTCCCATATAACGATCAACGTAGGGGTAGCCGCGTAAATATTATTTTCCTAATATTACTTTTATATCTTCCTACGAATGACTCGCTTTATCTTTTCCATGATACAAGTCGAAGATTCCTACCTCCATTATATATATATATATACATATGCACACATCTCACGGGGGGAAAAATAAAAAAAAATAGCAAAATCCATGAGAGACCAAAAGGGCGGAATGGGTGCCTAACACCTTCCCATTTCGTAACTAAGCCTCCGAATCATTTTGGTTTAGCACGTACCAGTATGTCTTTGGAATCCATCCTTCGGAGTGGCTTCCTCTTCTTCTTTTGTCTGTTTTGAGTAAAATAGACTGGCGACTCTGAATCTCTCTACATTTTTCACACCTCAAGAAATCGACGCCGATCGAAGCGCTCTCCCGATAGGGGACGCACGGGGATCGGGGATGGCCACAATTCTTGTGCCATAACTGTTAAAATTTTCTTACGAAACATGCCCTTTGACAGAGAAAACCAAAATCAACACCTCTTACGGGATTAATTTAACTCGCATGAACCCACCGCGTGGTCATGGGACCCCTGGTTCCAGAAAATGACGATAATTTGAGAAAATCCGCACTTATGCATGTAAATGTTCCGTTAGAGGGCGAAACCCCTTAGCCCCCCCCCCCCCCCCCAATCGGCCCCTTTAGGGGAGCGATCACTGCGAACGGTACCAATGTAACTCACAAGAACCGATCGCGTGGTCACAAGATCCACAGTTTGAGAATATGATGATAATTTTAGAAAATCCAGACATAGTGTTGAAAATGTGTCGTTAGAGGGGAAACCCCTTAATGCCCCCCAAACTGCCCTTTTAGGGGAGCGATCACCGCACACGGGTCCAATGTAGCTAGTAGGATCCGATTGCATGGTCACGGGACCCCGGGTTTGAAAGCATGACCCAAAATAGAGAATACCCACACTTAGGCTTGAAAAGGTGCCGTCGGGGGATGAAACCCCTTAGAGCCCCCAAACGGCCTCGTGAGTGGCGCTAACACCTCGCATGGGACCAACGTAGCCCGCACGAGCCGACCGCGTGGTCATGGGATCCCCAGTTTTAAAGCACATCCCATAATAGAGAATATCCACACTTGGGCTTGAAAAGGCGTCGTGGGGGGAAACCCCTTAGTGCCCCAAACGGCCCCGTGAGCGGAGCCAACACCTCGCACGGGACCAACGTAGCCCGCACGTGCTGTCCACATTGCCATGGTCCCGGTGTGAGAGCACAACCCATATTTTAGAATGCCTACATGGGTCCCGTGATTGCGTGGTCACGGGACCCCTCGATTTGAGAGCACAAGACCCCTGATTGGAGATCACAGGACCTCCTCAAGGTCACCCAAGGAGTACTTGCAGCAACAGATCGATTAGTCCCCCGATTTGAGAGCACGGTTTGAGAATATGATGATAATTTGAGAAAATCCATACTTAGGCTTAAAAATATGCCGTTAGAGGAGAAACCCCTTGACACCCCCCAAACGACCCTTTTAGGGGAGCGATCATCGTGCACGGGTCCAATGTAGCTAGTAGTATCCGATCGCATGGTCACGGGACCCCTGGTTTGGGAGCACTACCCAACATAGAGAATATCCACACTTAGGCTTGAAAAGGTTCCTTTGGGGTGTGAAACCCCTGAACCCCCCCCCCCCCCCCAAACGGCCCCGTGAGAGGCGCTAACACCTTACACGGGACCAACGTAGCCCGTACAATCCGATCGCATGGCCATGTGACCCCCGATTTGAAAGCACGACCCATAATAGAGAATATTCACACTTAGGCTTGAAAAGGTGCCGTCGGGAGGCAACATTCCTTAGGGCCACCCTAACGGCCCCATGAGTGGCACCAACTTCTCACACCAGACTAACGTAGCTCGCATGAGCTGACTGCTTGGCCACGGGACCCCCAGTTTGATAGCACGGCCCATAATAGAGAATATCCACACTTAGGCTTGAAAAGGTACCGTCGGAGGGAAAAATCCTTTAACGCCCCCCTAACGGCCCCGTGAGTGGATCCAACTCCTCACACCGGACTAATGTAGCCTACACGAGCTGACTGTAAATCCACAGGACCCCCGATTTGAGAGCACGACCCATAATAAAAAAATATCCACACTTAGGCTTGAAAAGGTGTCGTCGGGGGGCAAAACCCCTTAGCGCCCCCAAACGGCCCTGTGAGCAACGCCAACACCTCATACGGGACCAATGTAGCCTGCACAAGTCGACCATGTTGCCACGAGACTCCAAGTTTCAGAGAATGGCCCAAAATAGATAATATCCACACTTAGGCTTGAAAAGGTGCCGTCAGGGGGCGAAACCCCTTAGCGCCCAGTGGCGCTAACACCTCGCACGGGACCAATGTAGCCCGCATGAGTCGACCACGTGGCCACAAAACCCCCAGTTTGAGAGCACGACCCATTATAGATAATATCCACATTTAGGCTTAAAAATGTGTCGTCGGGGGACAAAACCCCTTAGAGCCCCCCAAATGGCCCCGTGAGCGGTGATAACACCTCGCACAGGACCAATGTAGCTCGCACGAGTTGACCGCGTTACCACCAGACCCTGTGTTTGAGAGCACGGCCCATAACAGAGAATATCCACACTTAGGCTTGAAATGGTGGCATCGGGGGGCAAAACCCCTTAGCGCCCCCCCAAACGGCCCCGTGAGTGGTTCCAACACCTCGCACGAGACCAATGTACCCCGCACGAGCTGATTATATGGCCACGGGACCCCCAGTTTGAGAGCATGGCCCATATTTCAGAATTCCTACATAGGTCCCATGACCGCATGGTCACGGGACCCCTCGATTTAAGAGGACGGGACCCTCGATTTGAGAGCACAGGACCTTCCCGAGGTCACCCAAGGAGCACTTTCAGCAACTGACCGATTAGACTCCCAATTCGAGTTTTTTTTATTATTATTAAAACTTTCCATGGCCTAAATTCGTGATAATATTTTACACGCTGTAAGTATAGTCACGGCCCAAATCCGTGACTATATTTTATGCGTAGATAGGATGGTCACGGCCTTAAACCGTGACAGTATCATATATACAATAAGTTTGGTCATAGACCGTAGCCATGACAAATATGGATGGCACAGAGAACTGGTCACGGTCTTAAGTCGTGACAAATATGCATGACATAGAGAACTAGTCACGGTGGAAGTCCGTGACCAGCTAGTCTTTAATCTTGATGTCATCACGGATTTTGGCCGTGACCGCACATACAATTAGGGTCAGGGCTATGGGTCGTGACCACATCTGTGACAATGAGGGATCCATGACCAGACTCTGGGTCAGGGATTTGAGTCGTGACCATCGGAATTGGCCACACCCAATTTGGTCACGGATGAAATCCACGACCCACCCTTCATGGTCAGGGATAAAGTCCGTGACCATTTGCCTAGTTTTGGTGTAGTGCTAATTAAATACTAGGTGATAAGTCATTTATTAAATTAAATCAAAGTGTCCGGTTTCTTCTTTCTTAGCATCACAGTAAAAAATAATTTTCTTTATTAATCACCTAATAAATAATTAAGCTAAGTGTCAAAATAATTAATTTGGAAGATTAAGTTCCCTGATTATAATTTAATATACGAAACCATTTTCATGAACACGGATAATAATTTTAAAACCAAACCATCCAAGTGAAGTAAACATGCTAGATATATCAACCAAATAAAATATCCCACATCGCAGGACAAAGTAATATTCAAAATCAATCCCAACTAAAATGGAATATTTAAATAAAGAAAGAGTACAAATCTCTCTCAGCTAAATATAACTGAAAATGGGCGACACATGCCCTATCTAATAATGATTAAATAGAAGACTGAGAAGACAAGGATAAAGTCGTCTACTGCAAGGACTTGTAACTCCCACGCTAGCTGAAGCACGGCAATAGTTCAAAAGTCTATCCATGATGCCCCTGTGGCTGGGCACCTGTAATATATATATACAAGAGAATGAAGAGATGATAGGAAATGGGTCAGATCCCGAGTGTAAAATAGCTTTAAAAATAGTTTAGCAAGTATTTAAAATGCTTACCAATTTATATT
This sequence comes from Sambucus nigra, assembly GCA_949130495.1. Classification (NCBI taxonomy): domain Eukaryota; kingdom Viridiplantae; phylum Streptophyta; class Magnoliopsida; order Dipsacales; family Adoxaceae; genus Sambucus; species Sambucus nigra. The sequence continues at coordinate 391,956,469 of OX422219.1, forward strand.
ACATACATATTAGTACCTCAACACTCACTTGGGAATTTTCGCCCCTCAACTAGTATGCATGCCTAACGTACTACTGAACTAATCTAGATAAAGTTAACACACTTCACTAGTCTAACCCACTTCACTAGTCTAACCCAATTACCCTACCACAAATTCTATTTCAAGTAATCGCATAACTATAGTTTATATTTGATAACCCTTTCTTACGAATATTAAGCCAGTTATGTTCATCTCAATACAGACTTAGGTTCTCAACCACTTCATTAATTTAATATTAATTATTCAATTTTCAAATACTTACAAGCATAGTATATTAATCATAAGTATATATATATATATATATATATATATATATATATATATATATATATATATATATATATATATATATATATATATATATATATATATATATATATATACTAATAGGGAACCCCACATAAATCTATGGTGCTGGCATACTCTTCTATCAAGTCCCCCTATCACTGGTACAAGGGGGGAATATTAGTTCGGAATCACTCTCGAATTGTATTAACACAAAACACACATATTAGAGGCGAATCATAGTTTAAAGTCACTAAGAGGTCAGCACATACCCTCACGTCTCTTAGGACCTTATGACTATCATTCTCGGATAGACTATACCAAGGATACTATGTTCTAGGGTACAAGTAAATACCCCCCCCTCCATAAAGGTCTAATCGAGATAAGACTGTCCCGACGAGGAACCTCCGTGATAGCAAGTAGCGCGGGTATGATTACACACAAATATACAATATTATTTATATACATGCACCCATATATATATTTTAATTATCAAACTAGGCACGCCTACGAGCCATAACATATTTGAACTATGCATGGAATATAATGCCCGAGTTCTACGTACACTTAAATTACTCCTTTTATTTTCTCAATTACCCAAATCCTTAAGTACTTCTCGACTCTCTAAGTGTATCCACTTGATAAATATAAAATCAGTAGGTGTACACTCACTACCCTACTGATCTAAGTCCCTCTTGGTTCTCGCAAGACTTAACTTAACGTACGCATGATTTCCCATTAAATTTGTACCCCCGAAATCTCAGGGTTGAATCCCATAAAAAATTGTCTTCCCTGGACCCTACTTATATCCTACTGGTTCTCCTCAATTCCCATTATAGTATTTAAATTATGTCCAAAGGTCCTTACACATTGGGACTGTATTAACATTAAAAAGGAGAGAAATTTTCCATTTCCAGGAGGAGTTGATCGATCGATGAAAAGGGGTCTGTCGATTGCTCCAGTCGATCGATCAACATTCTTGAGTCGATCGATCGATCGAGCAGTTCTTGGCCCAGTTTCTACAATACTTTACCTACGGGTTTCCTTAACATAAATCCTCAAAACCTTTATTAATTCATCCCAAACTCCCAAATAATCAAACCAACAGTTGTATTACCCTACATACATGATTTCTAACGTAAAACCTATACGAATTCATCAAGGGCCATCAATTAAAGGGTTAATTCAAATTAATACAACAAGAACCCTATTTTTATAATTATGATCAATAGTTTCCTAATTCCTCCTGAGTTTAACCTCTACTAAACATCAATTTCATAGTTAATCAACTACATATAACAATAGGGTTGTCCTAACATGATTTCTATTCAGAATTTCAATATCAATCTCCCAATTTTCATTTATCTTGCAAGAAAACATAAATTTTCCATCTCCTAAACTAGCATGGATTTGCTATCAACTAAAGAACATCAAGTTAGATACTTGCCTGGAAATAAAAGGTTTGATCCAACGAATTTGAGTGGTATAAGAAAGATCTTGTTCTTCCGATCTACGCATTGGTGGTGGAATTGGTGAGAGTGGTATGGGGTTGGTGGCTCTCCTCCTTGAAAGCCCTTTATCTTCTCTCTTCCTTAGCCTCTCTGAAACTCTAATGTTTTTAAACCTCGAGGACTCTAACTCCCATCACATATAACCCTTCAATATTTGTCCATAACTAAGGCCTAAAATTGGAAATTACCAAAATGCCCTCTCGGGTTACTGGTTAGGCCTAAAAACGTCCCGAGACCCAAACTAAACCCCTGGGTACAATTTTCTAACTATCTCAACCCTTCTGGACACACTAAAGCACTCAAAATGACCATACAAATGACTTATCATTAAATTACTTTGTATTCCATTAATTTAGTCCCGCCACAACACACGCGCGTCCTGACTTAATTTCTATGATTGTCATATTATTCACTCGTGATAATTTAATAAATTCAATCTCATTTATTACTTTAATCATCTAGTAATATTCAACATAATTATTACCAATAATTACTAACTCTCGTCACCCTTGTAAATATTCAATTTATAGAAAATTCGGATTAATATTAGATTAATTTATCGCAATTAAATTTAATTAGCCCCATAATTTAAAGGCCATAAAATACGGTGTATTACATACTTCCCCCTAATAATGTAATTTCATCCAGAAATTTGGAAAAGTAAGGCATACCGGGTAAAAACAGGTTTCCTCCAGTACTCAAAACCAACTTCAAAGTAAGGCTCGATCACTATAGCCCCCTCTTCACAACAAGCTTGTTTAACACTCTCGACACTTTATTAGTTATAGGTTCGCACCTCAATAAGTTCACTTCACCTTTCTCCTACCTTACAACATTCAAATAAGATGAGCGTATACATCATTCGTCCCCATTATCTCAATATTATTGGGAGGCCACACCTCACTACATATCAACTACTCTTATTTATCTAAACACAAAACTCCCATCCTAAGAGAAACCATATGATCATTTGACAACTCTTTTCAGTTCTTCAAATCTCGATTTCTGGCTATGTAACTCAAAAGCCACCTAAAATAGTATGTGGTAATTCCACCATAGTCATCTGACTCTAACTTGACCAATCAAAAATTTTGATTATCCACTCACCTCTAGACAACCAGAGGGAGAATGAATAGTTAAGGTTCTTCACACAAAACCTCAATAAGCACTTTGTCCACAATAAACAGGTATAAGTGCTTACACACAACTCTACCATTTGGTAATGTCTTCTCCCAAGCACCGTGCTATACTTCACTTACTAGCTATAATTTTTACGGAATTGAAATGACCAAAATGAGTCCAGAATTGCATTCATACAGCTCCACTAGTCGTTCATCACCTTTCACCTACTCCTCGGGCTATAGGTGATACAACCTGCTCAAAATGAAATGTCATCCCCACTACTTCCTGAAATCCTGTATTGGAGGTGGGGTTCAAGGATCTCATCCTAGTTCAGAACAATACCGAGCAGGACCACTTATCGGCGCAATCCTTCTTTTGAAAGAAAGACTGCAGCAAACTATATAATAATGAAAATCATCCAAAATAATAACAATTACTTTCTTTTAGGTTAACTTATTCCACTCATTTGGAGGAACTCGTGATCTGAACTTGAGGTTGGCAACCGATAAAAGAAATCTACCAAATTGACTGCCTGCTTCCATTATAGGAATCATCGGCTTGCTACAAAATTCTTTAGTTGATCCTATTGCTCAAACCAATTTCTATCTATGAGTGGTGCACAAAGAGACTACTCACTATGTCCCTCTCAACATCAACTTCTACTTTTAATGTCTCACATTAAGTGAAATTTAATACTCCCCTTCTTTCCTCGGCGTATACCGACAGTTCTGACCCGTGAAATTTTGTCCACGATGAGCACTTCTGGACCTTTTATACCTTACTAACATCATCATTCTTTCTATGCGCAAGTCGCTCTTAACATTTGACTAGGTAAAACTCCGCTCCAAGTATTTTCCCATAATAGTTAAGTTTTACTCTTCTCAAGGAATACCCCTTTTAAATGGCTTCCCATAGCCTTTCAACCAAATTTGGGTGTGCTATTTTGATTGCACACATATATATGGATTATATCCCTTCTCACACGATGCTTAATTCATTTTAATATTTCTACCTCATTATATAAGTCCCTCCAGCATATATTTTACACATCTATTCCCACGTCCCTTTAACTCGAAAGATTCTAACATCAGCTAACCAGGATGCCCACACACCCTATAAACCTTGCATACTGGCATAAACATCACATACGCTTCACACATAATTCTCAATTATTTATTTCCCCTGTGTTCAAAATGTGGTTATAACACTTGAGTATTCTCAAATCACCCCGAAAATTGAAATTTTAAGTCGTCCTTAACATCGTTCCACCCTTCAACTCGTGGTGATAAAACAAAATTTTCAATGCTTCCTTACAACACAAACGGCTCCACTGGCCTTAAATCATAATTTAACTTCCAACTTACAGTTATAACTACCTTCTCCTATGACGACCAAGGTAACAGACTCATGGACTAATGACCAAACATCTCCCTACTTCCAACCTTATGCTTAGTTTCATGCGTGGGATGTCTCGCAAAGCAAAATCCAAACAAGGACCCCCCAAAAAAGACACCACTACCTAGCATTGTCGATTATTGAAATTCTTTAGGGCCTCCGTCCATAACATGTACCCATATATTCCCGTCTCTTGACATAAAATTACATTTAAATAAGGAACTTTTAGCCAATTGCATTATCACTTAGCATTGGTGGTAATCACATTCCATAAACCTCGTACACATATAATCGGGACTCTTGAAATCATGTTACCAAACATATGATTACAAATCTTAACTCCCATGTCTCTAAAGGATAGATATAATAGCGCACTCTTCCTATCACCAAGTCCTAAGCATTAAATAAGAAAATGAGTTAAATTTTTTCGTTCAACAGTAAACCCAGTACACACCGAATCATAACAACAAAGTCCCTACAAACCCTAGGATTAAACAATTCAATACCACTATACCCTTCAAAGTCCCTATAATATATGATATAAATGCGAGCCCGCCCCTCTCACAGGTAAGGCTTCGCCAGAACAAAACATCCTGCACTAAAGAAGTAACCCCGATAGACTTGCGATATCCACCCACTATCAGTTTAATCATTACTATTAAACCTTAATCAAGATAATATCATACTCGTATAACACATCACAAAAATGAGTAATCTCAATTAGGTATATATACCACTATCAATACACCCATTCATCCTCTGCGGATAACACTAAAGATAATCCCACTACACCAGGGAAAACATTCACAATATAATAACATTATCATAATATGCATGAAGCTCATCTCACATGCAAATCTAGCAAAACTCAAAATATAATGACTTGTTCATGTCACATAAAACACGCCTCATCCTCCGAGGGTAGAACTCATACTTCTACCTTGCCAATCGCCCTGGCTGCTCAAATGGTTTCCTGACATAACACGCTTGTCTGAACCAAAGAAAAAACTACTTTAATCATTTCCCCTTACTAGGCACCATACTCTTGTCCCTTTACTCCCTTTGGGAAAAATTAACGCATATGGTTTCACTCTCCACAAAATACCCCTATGCATAATCCACTTATCATCTTTCATACTAAGCATATTAGGGTTGTCCTTCTCTCAAACTTTAGTAGGCTCAATCCTGATGGCTACCCCCGTTGTTCCCTTAACTCTGTTAGACCTAAGGACTGCACTACTGACTTCGACTGCCCTTACAGAATTCACCATCGCTTGGTAAGGATTCAATTACCCGAATCATTTAAATGGGTCCCCTGATGGGTCTCCCCCTTGCGGCATTTCACTAACTACTTTTCATCCAGTCTTACACCCCAACTAAATCTTTCGATTCCTTTAGCTTCCTTCACAAAGAAGCGTTAACATCTCTACGGATAATGTATGAAATTGTCACGATATGGATCGACTATCCAGCAGAATTCCCTTTAAGTGTTGTCAACTTTTCTTACGAGTCATTTCCCTCTTGAAATCCTCTTCTCCATCTACTTCATCCCGCACAAGATTCACTAAATAATTAAATTTATTTTCACAAATGGACCTCTGTCCGGCTCTCCTATAATGAGTTCAGAATAACATTCACATCTTAACCTAAACATCTGATGAAGGAACCCGCAGTCAAACCGTAAACTGTACTTAAGATCCTTCCATTGACACAACATTTCCCTTTTAAATGAGGTGGTTGACTCCCACCATTATAACTTTTCTCCGACGAGTCAAGAAAAATTTTACCCTAAATTTTCTCTTCCGGTTAACCACACTCCTCCATATGACCAAGCCTTTGGATATATTACCTTTATTTGTTAACACACACAATTCCCGCATTTTTAGAGCTTCCACTGATGGCTCTCCTCAATGTTTTGTTTAAATCCCTCCCAATCCTACCACGTTGGGTGAGTCTAATTTGGCACCACTTTCGACTATAGTAGCACCTGGAAATCATATATTGTGCCCTAGTCGTCTTTACAGTCATGGATTCTCATGTCATAATAGGGGTGACCTCGACCACGGTCATGATCCTAGAATATACTCAATAACCTCAACTAAGCCCTGCATCCTTCTATTCGCCCAACGACCCTCGTCTATCATTCTTCACTGTTCGAACACGCCCGAATGCAAATAAGATTTACTAATGTATATACGTCATAGAAGGAGAACAAGATCTGACCATAGAAATCAACAATCCTAAACATAGGTCTCTATATCAAACAAAGCAACACTGGAAGCATAATGAGCCGCACAGTTCCTAAAGGACTCTAGAAACTGATACTCTGATACCACCTGTGACACCCCGCCTAATTAAATACCGGGTGATCAGTCATTTATTAAATTAAATCAAAGTTTCTAGTTAGTTCATTCTTATCATCACTGTCAAAAACAATTTTCTTTATTAATCATCTAATAAATAATTAAGCCAAGTGTCAAAACAATTAATTTGAAAGATTAAGTTCCCCTATTATAATTTAATATATGAAACCATTTTCATGAACACTGATAATAATTTAAAAACCAAACCATCCAAGTGAAGTAAACATGGTAGATAAATCAACCAAATAAAATATCCCACATCGTAGGACAAAGTAATATTCAAAAGGAATCCCAACTAAAATGGAATACTAAAATAAATAAAGAGTACAAATCTCTCTGAGCTAAATATAAATGTAAATGGGCGACACATGCCCTACCTAATAATGACTGAATAGAAGACTGAGAAAATAAGGATGAATTCATTTACTGCAAGGGCCTGTAACTCCCACACTAGCTACAACACGTCAATAGTTCAAAAGCCTAAGCCTGATGCCCCTGTGGCTGGGCTCTTGTAATATATATATATATATATATATATATATATATATATATATATATATATATATATATATATATATATACAAGAGAAATAAGTGATGATAGGAAACGGGAAAGAGCCCGAGTGTAAAACAACTTTAAAAATAGTTTAGCAAGTATTTAAAATGCTTACCAGTTGATATTACATACATGTTAGTACCTCGACACTCACTTGGGAATTATCACCCCTCAACTATTGTGCACGCCTAACATACTACTGAACTCATCTAGATAAAGTTAACTCACTTCACTAGTTCAACCCAATTAACCTTCCACAAATTATGTTTTGAGTAATCGCATAACTATTGTTTATATTTGATTACATTTTCTTATGAATATTAAATCACTTATGTTCATTTCAATACAAACAGTTTCTCAACCACTTCATTCATTAAATATTAATTATTCAATTTTCATATATTTACAAGCACAGTAGATTAATCACAAGTGTATATATATATATATATATATATATATATATATATATATATATATATACTAATAGGGCACCCCACATAAATCTATGGTTCTAGCATACTCTACAATCAAGTCCCCGTATCACTGGTACAAGAGGGCAATACTAGTTCGGAATCACTCTCGAACTGTATTAACACAAAACACATTTATTAGAGGCAAAGTATAGTTCCAAGTCTGCGAGAGGTCATCACATACCCTCACGCCTCTTAGGACCGTCTGACTATTATTCTCGAATAGCATGTACCAAGGATGCTATGTTCTTGTGTAGAAGTCAATATCCCCCATAAAGGTCCAATCGAGATAACACTGTCACGGCGCGGAACCTCCGTGATAGCAAGTGGCGCGGGTATGATTACACATAAATATACAATATTATATATATACATTCACCCATACATATATTCTAATTATTCATCTAGGTACATCCACGACCCATAATATATTCGAACTATGCGTGGCATATAACGCCCGAGTTCTACATATACTTAAATTACTCTTTTTAATTTCTCAATTATCACAAATCATTAAGTACTTCCCGACTTTCGAAGTGTATCCTCTTCATAAATAAAAAATCAGTAGGTGTACACTAACTACCCTACTGGTCCAAATCCGTCTTGATTCTCATAAGACCAAATTTAATGTACGCACAATTTTCCATTCAATTTATACCCCCGAAATCCCATGGTTGAATCCCATATAAAATCATCTTCCCCGGACCATACTTATACCCTACTGGTTCTCCTCAAGTCCCATTATAATATTTAAATTATGTCCAAAGGTCCTTACGTATTGGGATTGGATTAACATTAAAAATGAGAAAAAGCTTCCATTTCCAGGAAGAGTCGATCGACCTATGAAAAGGGGTCGATCGATCGATCCAGTCAATCGATCGACATTCTTGGGCCGATCGATCGATCAAGTAGGACTTGGCCGAGTTTCTATAATTATTTACCTATGAGTTTCCTTCACATAAATCCTCGAAACCTCTATTAATTCGTCCCAAACTCCCAAGCAATCAAACCAATAGTTGTATTACCCTACATACATGATTTCTAATGAAAAACCTATATGAATCCATCAAGGGTCATCAATTAAAGGGTTAATTAAAATTAAGACAACAAGAACCCTTTTTTTATCATCATAATCAATATTTTCCTAATTCTTCCAGAATGTAACCTCAACTGAATATCAATTTCGTAGTTAATCATCCCAATATAACAATAGGGTTGTCCTAACATGATTTCTATTCAGAATTTCAATATGAATCTTCCAATTGCCATTTATCTTTCTTTAAAACATAAATTTATCATCTCCTAAACTAGCAAGGATGTGTTATCAACTTAAGAACAGCAAGTTAGATACTTTTCTGGAAATCAAAGGTCTGATTCGATGAATTTGAGTGGTATAGGAACGATCCTCTTCTTTCTATCTACGCGTTGGTGGTGGAATTTGTGAGAGTGGTGTAAGGTTGGTGGCTCTCCTCCTTGGAAGCCTTATCTCTTCTCTCTTCCCTTTTCCTTAGCCTCTCTGCAACTCTAATGTTTCTAGCCCTCGAGGACTCTAACTCCCATCTGATTTAATCCTTCAATTTTTGTCCATCATTAAGGCCTAAAATTAGAAATTACCAAAATGCCCTCCCGAGTTACCAGTTAGGCCTAAAAATATCCCGAGATCCAAACTAAACCCATGGGTATACTTTTCTAACTATCTCAACCCTTCCAGACACATTGCCAAACTCAAAATGACCATACGAGCGAATTATAATTAAATTACATTTTATTCCATTAATTTAGTTCCGACACGACACACGCGCATCCCGACTTAATTTCTATGATTGTCGTATTATTCACTCACGATAATTTTAATAAATTAAATCTCATATATTACTTTACTCTTCTAGTAATATTCAACATAATTCTTACCAATAATTACTAACTCTCGTCATGCTAGTAAATAATCAATTTTAAAAAAAATCTGAATTAATATTAAATTAATTTATCCTAATTTAATTTAATTATTCCCATAATTTAAAGGCCATAAAATATGGGGAATTACATATCCCTCGACCCCAAAGTAAATGTTAGCATATGTATATTGGTCAGGATCCTAATCGACCCCAATATCATTCATCTTCAATTTGGTTCGGATAATCATCGACCCCAAATCGAGCTTTCATGTATTGGTCGGTCCGGATAATAATCAATCCCAATACAGAATTTGGCATACTTTATATGTATTCACAAGGTCTAAGTATCACTAGAATAGGTATTCACAGAAACAAATTATTTATACTTCTACGTAATATTTTTCTCCCTAATATTCACCATACTTATCATTTATTTACGAATTTAATCCACTTTCGTAATTATTTGAGTTTTCACACAACTCTACGATTTCCTTTTCTAGACACCTACTGGTCTTTACTAAGTCCCCACAAAGGTATAATATCACTCCTAAAATTCCATCCCCTCATTAGTAATCCCAAAAAATTAAACGAAGAAAAGAACCCAAAATTGGCCAGGGTCGATCGATCGAAGGATTTGGTCGATCGATAGACTTCGTCGATCAACATTCATGGATCAATTGATCAATCGAAAAGATGCAGCTTCATCTTCTTCGATTTTTCACCCTCTCTGATTTACTCAAATCCCATAATTCTTAACCAAATTCAAATCCGATTATTCCTAACTATTTCTACATGAGTTAGGATGATTTCTAATGTTTCAAAGACATTAAAACTTCATCGAAATCAATCAAGAATGAATCAAACCCTAAACTCTTTCATAATCAAGTTTTATGTTCATCCATTACATCAAATTCAAAACCCGGATTTAAATCCTAGTAATAATCAAAACTCTTCTTATTTAACATTCTCAACAGATATAAACCCTATCTACATGCAATTTTACCCAAACATGAAATCAGTTAGTGCTTTTCATCAAAGGTTTTTAGATAACATCAATTTGATTTGCCATAAACACTTTCCTTTGATTGATTGATCTAATTTCATGGTTCTTTGTTGATGATTGGTTGCTTATCCTCTATTCTTCCTTTCCAGTTGCCTTGATGTGCAAGAAACCCTTCACCACCTTCACAATGCTCTCCTGAGGCTTTGGGACAATGGTTCTCTATTTTCTCTATTGGCCTCTCTAATATTTTGTGTTATGAGCCCTAACCGAATTTTATAAATATCAGATATATGGCTCTAATTTTCATATGTCCCTTGACCTTTTTTTGAAAATGACTGAAATGCCCTTAATAGGTGTCGATTTGGTCCAAAATTGACCCGGGACACAAACTATACTTTAGGGTACACTATACGGACTATTTCGACCCGTATGAAATGATCAATGACCACTAAATTATCATACGAGTAACTAAGAATATATTTCTCATTTCTCACCTCAAAATAGTCTACACGCGGCTCCCGGTGAGATAAACTAGAATACGCATATATCACTCGCTATGTCGTATAATAATAATCATTTATTATATACTATTCACACTTAGTAAATTTCATCATTAATATTTAATAATCACATTTATTAAAAAATCACATTAAATTACTTCACTCTTGTAATTTAAATAAAATGTATTTTCCTAATTAATTTCTGAATTAATTAAATTTAAAATATGCAGTAATACGGGGTATTACATAGGGCCTATTAGGAATAATATGGAACTTAATGATTCATGAGAATTAGAATGGGTTATGAAGAGAATGAGGGAACCCAAGACTTATGCCAGTAGTGTATGGAGGTATTAACTGCTAAAATAATTAAGGTGTGACTAGGACCCTTTAGGTAGTAGTGATACTCGAGATAATAGGAAAAGAATATTAAGTGTGAATCATTAGTACGTTAACTGGGTAGTCGAGAGATATATACTACGTAGTGGATATATTCATAGGTTGTGTGTGTACCTATACTGGATATAAATAAAGGTTGTGTGTATAAGTATGTTGGATATATATAGGTTATATGTATACTAATACTGGATATACTTATAGGATTGTGTGTATACCTATGCTGGATATATTTATAGGTTGTGTGTATACCTACTATATGTGTGCAAGCATACCTATGTTGCCTTTTATCACGGGAGGTTCCGTTCAGTGAGCCATCCCACCTTGACGATGCCAGCAACGTTTGGATCTGTGCCCACTATTTGTGTGTATAATAATGTGTACGGATCATTAGGGTGTGTTGGGTATGTGCATCACCCAAAGACTTAAGACTATGCTCGCTTCTAATATGTGTTTATTTTCTTTATTGTTTGAGGTGTCATTCTGAACTGATAGTCCTTGATTTGGTACAAGAGGTACATGGACTTAATAGCAGAGTATGCCTGCGTTTACGGTTCTCAGTTTGGGAATGCTATATATATATATATATAGAGAGAGAGAGAGAGAAAGAGATAGAGAGAGAGAGAGAGAGATAGAGATAGAGATAGAGATAGAGATAGATAGATAGATAGATAGATAGATAGATAGATAGATAGATAGATAGATAGATAGATAGATAGATAGATAGATAGATAGATAGATAGATAGATAGATAGATAGATAGATAGATAGATAGATAGATAGATAGATAGATAGATAGATAGATAGATAGATAGATAGATAGATAGATAGATAGATAGATAGATAGATAGATAGATAGATAGATAGTGTGATATATATACAAATATGTGTTTTTTTTTCTACTCATATGTAGTAGTAAAGGGATAGATAGTGTGTATCTAAAGTAACTTAAGTAAGAGAAACTTAATTAATGGTTTAAACATAATATTCGGCATATTGATTAATGTTTTATGGAAGCATATCGTATTGGCGGTACGGGTGAGCTAAGCTTGTAGTGTTTTGGTAGATACTTATGGTGACTAGATAAGCTGGGTAGCACAACTAGGTGGGTATAATTGGAGACATTAGGTGTGCACTATAGTAGTGAGGTGAGGACCTCAATGGAGTGTGCATGAAACTAACGTATGTATCTAATAACTGCTTTTAATTGCAATTTCAATACTTTGTATATGTTTAAAAGTTTTGGGCTCCGACCCGTATCAAATCTATTTTTCTTAAAAACTTTTAGGTGTCCTTCTATAGGGACGCCAAGCGTGATTACTCATTACAGGGATGCGTAACTGGAGAACTTGTGGAGGCATGCAGGATTTGTGTAGACACTTCGGTCATTTCATTCCTAGTTCAAGATTCATACCCAGTTATTATTAGTTAGGCATGTTCCCATTTAGTTCAGATTTTACCGAGATCTATCTCTTTCTGTTTCACGCTTTGTATTTAAGTTCATTTTATACTATCTGGATTTTTATTTGGAGGTTGGTTTAGAACCGATGGTTTATTTGGTATTTATTTATTGAATCCTATGATGTACTGGATTTAATTTATGGTGTGAATGGTTTATATTATTTTAGTTCCGCATTCGTTTGTGGGTATTTTTGTTTAATAAAAGATAAAATTTGGCACTATCTTATTTTATCGTAGGTGGTTAGTAATTTATAAGTGTAGAAAGGTAGTGTGACTGGGGTCTGGTAAGATACTAAAATGGGTGAGGCGTGACCCACTTCAATAATCAAGAGTTTCTAGAGCAGCAACTAGTAAAACTTTCCCTTTTTAGTAGAAATGGAATCGAATCTAGAACCACCTCCTGCAAGAAGATGAACTTCATAAAGATAATAGTAACTTTTCTCAAGAGGATCTCCTAAGAATGATGGTTGTCAAGGTGGGAGTGAAGAAACAAGCACTTGGGAATTAGAGAGAGAGAGCATAGAGAGAATATTAGGTGGTCTGGTGTGATTTTAACAAAGTAAAAGTATGACTTGAGTTTCTGATGATGATTTGACCTTACCAATGGTCATATTTATAGGTGAACATGGGGATGGCTTGGGCCTTTTGGGTGCTAAAATCAAGAGGGAAAACTTAGAGAACAAGGTTTGCAATGTACGTTTTGTCTCTATTAAGTCTGCAGCCTCCTATCCCCTTTGACTGATGACACCTGGTGTGAATAAAAGTCAAAACATAAATATGTCTCCTAATGGGGATATAATATCTAATTTTGTAAATATATTTTGAAATGGTAACTTATGGTTCAAACTTTGTAAACTTGAGAGGGGCCTCGAGGACCACCTCCTCTAAAACCATTAAACTTGAGAGAGGCCTTGAGGACCACCTTCTCTAAAATAATTTTATAAAAAGTTCTACTCACTTCAGTTGTGACTAAGTGTGAGCTGTGAATGGACTTGAGTGAATCCTAGGGCCTCTCTACTAGTATTCTCTATATCTTAAAGTGCAAAGTGGTTGAGCTTTCTCAACAAACCTTGTTCCTCTTCCACTAAGCCAAAATTACCGGGAGATCCCAACTGGCCTATTTGAGCCCTGCCTACTCAACTAGCCTCCCCGTATAAGAAAGTGAGTGTTGGAAATTTTGTTCTATAAAAGAATAACTTTATCATAATGAGGGGTTGTTTATGGTAGAACCCCTCATCCTAGCCTATTTTTCACTTTGGACCACAACTTGGACCCTCTTACTGTAAAACAAATATTGTATAAACTTTGTTGGAGGAGTCCTTCACTATAGACTTCGTCACTAGATTTTACACTTTAGCTGGTCTTTGAAGAGGGGTCCGTCACCCAAATTCCTCTGGACATCTTTAAGGGAGGGGATGGAGGAGTCCCTCACACAAATGTCTTTTAACTTCTTTAACGAAGGGGATAGACTGGTCCCTCGCCCAAATTCTTATGGGCTTATTTGAAGCAGGGGGAGGAGGGGTCCCTCGTACAAATGTCTTTTAACTTCTTTAACGGAGGGGATGGAGTGGTCCCTCGTCCAAATTCTTCTGGAATTCTTTGCAGGAGGGGCTGGAGGGGTCCCTTGCCCAAATGGCTTTTAACTTATTTGTAGGATGGGCTGGAAGGGTCCCTTACCCATATTCTTCTGGACTTCTTTGACGGAGGGGCTGGAGGGGTTCCTCACCTAACCTTCTTTTAACTTCTTTGACAGAGGGGCTAGATGGGTCCCTCACCCAAATGTTTGTGGACTTCTTTGATGAAGGGGGGGGGATGGGTCCCTTGACCAAATGTCTTTTAAGTTCTTTTATGGAGGGGCTGGAGGGCCCCTCGCCCAAATTCTTATAGACTTCTTTGCAGGAGGGGTTGGAGGGTTCCCTTTCCCAAATGCCTTTTAACTTCTTTGCAAGTGGGGATGGAGGGGTCCCTCTCCCAAATGCCTTTGAATTTCTTTGTAGGAGGGACTAGAGGGGTCCCTCTCTCAAATGCCTTTTAACTTCTTTATTGGAGGGGCTAGAGGGGTCCCTCACACAAATGCCTTTGAATTTATTTGCAGGAGGGGCTCGAGGAATCCCTCGCCCAAATATTATGACAAAGAAAAAACACCCCTCTACATTAGCCCCACGTGCAAAGTCCTTTGTGTTGGGCAGACCTAAAGGCTTTGTACGCCATAAATATAATTCTCAATTTTAAGGGACCCTAGGGTTTATTCATCATTACCCATAGGGTCATTAAATACACTATCCCTTAATTCTAGGCCTTAGAGTCTCGAGGAGCCACGTGTCAATATGGGAACTATCATCCCATCATTTGGGTAAAATTATACCAACCTTTTATTTTTCCAATATGTCCCTTTATTTCCATACAAAGACCATTTTTTTAATAAAATATTTCACTTTTACAAAGTTCTCAAGTATTCACAGAGAGTTGAGATTTTCGGTGAGAAAAGATTCTCCATAAGTTTTTCTTTCAAGTTTTTCCAAAAACATTTTAATGGCCTCATCATCGTCGAATACTTCCACCGGCATCGCCACTACTATAATTCCCATTATAATAGGTTCTTTGCCCATCTCTATCACCGTATCTATGGTGGTGGACATTGGAACTACCACCATAGCCACCGCCAAAAGTCACACCATCGCCATAACACCTATTAGTTCACTCTTTATTGCCAGTGTCACCACAGGTTCCTCGTAATCAAGGGTTCCTTTTTTTGAATACCCTTCCATCAGGGGTCTCTCATCTGAGGGAGTTGGTTTTGAGCCAAGTTTAGTTAGGGATTTTATTGACAAAGGACTTGATTTTGGGGGCTAAAGCCACCTAGGGTTCCTCATTAATGAATATGGTTAGTGACGGTTCCTCGTTAATGTTTGTAACTGGTGAGGGTTCCTCACATGAGGTTACAACTGGTGGGGGTTCCTCGTGTGAGGTTGTAACTAGTAAGAGTTCCTCGTTCCAAGCCTCTTTTGCAAGGGGTTTCTCGTTGGATAATATGGTTCTTGGTGGTTTCTTGTCCATCACTTTGGATAGTAGGGAAGGTTCCTCGTTGGGAACTTCTATTATTGATAGTCCTTCATTAGTGGCTGATGCTAGTAGGGTTTCTTCGTAGGAAGGATAAACAAGGGGTCCCTCGCTGGAACCAATGGCTATTGGGAGTCCCTCAACCATCCCATCCTCTTTACAATCTTACCAAGACTATATGCACACTCGTCAAGGAAGGGATTTTGGTCTCTACCGTCGTGCACCTTATTTTGGGGCCCATGATAACTATATGGCCTCTCTTGCTTAATTTGAGGAGAAATTTGTTGCCAAAATTTTCGAGTAACCCCGTATATTATTAGATGAGCCTACTTATTCCCCCATCATTCTTCCTGATTCTATTATTATAGTAAGAGTGGATCATGGTGATTTTCCTCATTCTATTATTGAACTCAAAGTTCCGGGAGGTGCCCCCAAATAGTGAGCTACTTAGTTTGATTATTTTCTTGTAGTCCCTTCTTATAAGGCTATTCTTGAGAGTTTTGGCCTTCTAACTGCAGTTGATAGTTTGAAATTTTGCACTATGGCTAAACATGGCACCTCCCTCGATTTTTTCATTTCTTGGTGGAGCAGAGAGTCCTATACTTTTGTAACTAGATGGAGTGAGTTCACTATTACCATGGAGGGTGTTTGTGAGTTATTTTCCCTTACTTTCTTGGGGGTCATGTTTACATCGATGGATCTGAGAACCCCATTGAGTAAGAGATGGTAGAAGAAATGTAGGCATCCCTTTCTAAGTGCTCAAGGTAAGTGGCTATTAATGTAACTGGCCTTACCAAGCATACTTTCACTAAATGGTAGAGATACTAGTTTTGAGATTTTGATCAGCCACCCAAAGGGTGAGACTTCTAGTAAAGTTCTCAAAACTCAAGTTGGTCCCAAGATTCACTCCACTTACATTAGGCTGATTTCCTAGTTATGTTCCTCAGTAGATTCTTGCATCGTAAAAAGCCAGAAGACTCTCCTCGTGATCTTCTTTTTAGATTGGCTGTGAGTGTTGAATGTAGGAAGATGTCACCCCTTGATCCCTTAACCCTTGGATCCCTTTATACTTGTCTATACCGTGCCCATGTAGATGTTGAGAGATCTTGTGGCCACTATGATGTAGCCAATTTTTCCAACTCCCTTATCCTGGTGGCCTTTTTATTTGAGCATGTTCCCTATTTTGGTCCAGAAGAAAGGGCCTATCATAGTGGTGTTGCTTGCCTCATAAGGTAGCACAAGAAGGATCCCAAGAAGCCCCTGGGGTCTCTTATTGATGATGTTGATGAGTTTTATTTTTTCCCTCAGAGCAAATGCCCCGGTGGCACTTTTAGTTGGATTTCTTTCTCGGGTGATGGTGGTATTTTTTATTTCCCTTCGGATGCGGATTCTGTCTATTCTTGCCCACATATCAACATAGTAATGATATTATCACCACTGCTTCTTCCTTCTTTAACTGAGTTGGATCAGGGTGCAAAGTTTTATCATTCTAAGCGAGTGAGGAGATAGTTTGGCTATGATCAGGGTATTCACACGCCTTCTTGTAATACCCCTCCCTAAATGTTTTATTTAATCCCCGTATAAGGTTGCGATAAAATGAAAAACATAGGGTCTTGGATGATTATGATCGAGTTTTATGCCTATTTAAAATAATTTGGAGGCTCGAGAACGATTATTGATTATTTGATATTTGAAATAAAGAAAAAGAGAAATATTTAAATCAAGAATTATATATGTGGATCATATGTGAAGAGGAATAAATTTTAGTTGAACTAAACATAAAGAAATGATTAAAATTATAGACGTTGGGTATCATGTTGGATTTTATAGGATGAGTATTTAGTTATGCATTTTATTGGATTGTTATATGTTGGAGAATTATTATTAATAGAGATACTCTCCATGAAACCTCCTTGTATTTTTAAAATAGGTGATTTGGTTTCCCATAAGAGATATTAATTAATTAAGCAAGGTATATGCTTGTAGAGATTAGAACTGTTAAAATCTAAAAGAATAAATAAGGGGTACAAAAATCTATGTGTTCAACTATTCATAAACAATAAGATGTTTAAGTGGTATTATGTCAGCCACGTTTTGGGATCCATTGGCTGTCAAAAGTGCAGTGGGATGGATAATACTTATATATATATATATATATATATATATATATATATGAGAGGGGTTCTTTAATAGTGCTAACAATTTAACGGGTGTGATTTGTTCTCCTGGTGCGATCACCATGCCATGTCATATGGAGGACATTATGAGGTGGCAAATGAGAGAAAACCAACTTGAAGCCCAAGCCCTACCCCGTCTCCCTATCACATCCACATTATTTCCCACAAACCCTACCCCTATTCAAACTCTCTCCCACTCATAAATCAGTCCTCCCCTCCTCTCCGATGCAGCCCGCTCCTCCTATCAACCTCGCCCATATAGGTAATCTCCCAATCTCTTACACAACCACAAATTCGTCCTTTATTTCTTACACACAATATCTTACACACACAACCACGAATATATGATTTTCACCCCCTCCCCCACAACAGCAGATCTAGGATTTTCACCCACTCGCACACATGCAAATACACATACACACAATATTTTGTCCTTGGATATAAAGATATGAAACAATAGATCTATGGTCTTCACCCACACACCCACTCGTACACACGCAAATACATATATATACACACACACACACACACACTATTTTAACGTTGGATCTAAAGACCTGAAGATTTTGAACCCATTTTTGTTTTTTTTTGTGCATCTCCCTTTTGATACGAATTATTAGAGTAGAAATTGGTAAGGGTTTCTAATCTAACTTTGTCAATGGAATACTTTTGGGATATGTAAGTGTTTTTTGGTTTTGTCATTTTAATTTAGACATGATGATTAAATCCCAATGTTTTTTAGGGTAATAGATCTATAAACCTTTTGATTTATGAACTTCAAGTTTAAAATGACTGAAATTTGGATCTTATTATTTGATTATGTGTAGATTTTGACAGGTTCGGGGTCAAAGAAGAAAAAATATATGGAATTGATGGTTTTATCATCTGAATTTGGGATAGGTATGTGTTAAGAAAATAGGTAGTTGTGTTTTATACGATTTTAGCTTTATATTATTTATTGATACATATATTTGGTTTGCACTAAATACATTTATTTGGTGTTGATTGTTATCTATAGGGAGATTTTTATTTTCATGAGTGTAGGGAGGTTTTTGTCCTAATTATTTTCACAAGGTTGAGTGTTGAATATAATAGTTTGGTAGATATTTTTATGGGTTTCATTGTCTTGTTTATATTTTGGGAAGTATGTTTATGAGTTCAAACTCTTTCTTTTAGCATTAAAATGATTCACGCTATTATTTACACCATACACAATTTAACATAGCCTCTATTTAAGTCCATTTTGAATTAAATTTATAGTTTAAAATTCTTCATAATTAATTATTTAAATTTTGTTTAGGTAAAACGATTACCCCGGATGGTTCAGGTACAAAAGCTACTTTCGATTTCAGGTACAACAGTTACCCGAGATGGCTCATGTACATTTTCTCGCTTTATTCTTTCCTCTCACGGTTTTACCATCAGCCCATATCTATTCTCCATATTCTCAAATTTTTTACTCACGATTTATACTTACTGTAGGTTATTTCACAGAAAAGAACATGTAATGTGTTTTGAATTTTTGTGTTTTAAATAATAGATTTATGAATACAGTTGTGTGTCGTTTTGTTCATGAGTTTGTTATTGGGGCGCAAATTAGTATCATTGTTTGGGTTTGGGACGCAAATTAGTTCGGTTTTGGGGCTAACAAGGAATTCATTTCACAAGGAAAGTAGATGACATATGAATGATTATTATTTCTGGATTTCTTTAGTATTCTTCTGTTGTCATTTTTTTCAATTGTCATGTAGTATCTGTATTGGAGGGCCGACATACTTATGATGTTTCTATGTTCATTATCTCTATAACACTGATATGTTTATATGTGTTTGAATTTATTTTTTTATGTTTTAAAGGTTGTACTCAAGTTTACATTGTATTCAATATATCAGCACGATTCTTTTCAAACAATTCATGGTTGATGCTTAATTCTCTCTATTTTTTGGTTCAAGTGTATACTGGATGACCTAATGTACTTACTAACTCTAGTTGTTTATTTAGTTTCCTCACAGATATGGTATATTTGGTGCCAGTTTAGAAGAAATTTTGATGGGTGTGTAAATCACTTCTTTTCTAGGTAATTAATTTGACGAATATGATTTTATTGAATGTAGGGATAGTATATATCTATGAGGTGGTCTGTATTTTTGTAGTTATAATATTGGAATCCAATGATAATAATCATACTTTTGTGCCCTATATTCGAATAAATTCAAGATTACTTTCTATCATATTAATTGAAATGGTCCAGTAGAGTGGACTAAGAGGTTTTTACATATTCTTAAAAGGTGAGATGTAACTCAAGTTGTTTAGACTTTTATGGTTCTCTAAAACCATGCTTCTATTCCAACTTTGTTTATGAATCCCTAAATAAGAGTATGTTTTTAATGAAATAGAGTGCTTGAAATGTATTGCAATGGCATGAATTCATGTTTTCTTGGGGTTGTTGGATAATATGAAATAAAGATCATAAATAAATCATAATGTTCATGTTGTACTTTGAAATGTTTTTATCGTGCCTTTATGAGACTGATTGAAAGATTGTGGGAGTTGGTTTTGATTCATGGACATTTCTCATTCCCAATAGAATAGAGATTATACTTGATGTGAATGCCTACAATCTATAGCTTCTATACAATCTATTCTATTCTTTCTTCTATAATTGCGATACAATAAAACATATACAGTTTACTATAATTGCATACCTATAGATGCGATACCATAAAACATACACAGTTTGCTATAGTTGTTATAGCTGCGATACATAAAACATACACATAGGTATATTAGATGTTATAGATGCATACATAAAACATACACATTTTTTCTCTCTGGGTTATAAATTCCCATGTACATATTAATCGTTTCACAACTCAAGGCAAGTATTGGTTTAACGATTTTTTTTATAGATCTGACCTCTCCTTCTTTGTATTGGTCTGAAAGAGCAGGTGCATTTGTGTTTTCTTTCTGTGGGTGCATTTTTTAGCTCTACAACGAAAATGCTACACAATATGAGATTAAAGGTATGTAATTTGTTTCGAATAACACAAAATGCTATACAATTATGTGGGTAGCTGATTAGTTGAATAACTCATATTATTGCAGTTTCGAGATCAACATGTATGTAATTTGTTTCTTAAGTTAATTTCAGTTTCTAATCACAACACAGTGATTTCAGTTGATAGTGTTTTAATTGAATGTAATTTTTTTCTCCCGATCCAATATGTATGTAATTTGAACATTTTGATATAATGAGCAGGTAGTCACAGTGTTCTAATCACAGCACTATGATATCTATTGAGTGAGGTAGTCACAGTGTTCTGATCCAAATAAAAGTCTTAATAAGAGACGATATTGTGTGAGTTATGTTGGACTAAATTCTTAGCTTTTTATTGAATATACAGTGTTCATTTCCAACTATAAGCTGCTATTTGTTTATTAAAAATAATGCGTTGCATCTGGGAATAGCATTAGCATTACTATAATGATATTACAGTTGGAATTCATTTCCAACTATTAAAAATAAAGCATTAGCAAACACTGCTATTCATTTCCAACTGTAATAAAGATATTTTTAATGAACACTGCTATTAAAAATAAAGCATTATAGTTGGAAATGAACACTACTATTATAGTTGGAAACCCGTAATATGATAGTACTTTATTATAGTGTTCATTCTTAGATAATGTTATTATAGTATATATATATATTCATTAAAGTGTTCTTAGATAATTTATTCATTCTTACATAATTTATAACTGCAATGAATATATATTTTCATTACAGTATAACTGTAATGAATATAGCATTATCTAACTGTAATGAATGTAATATCAGTATCTTAGATAATCTAACCCCTATATTCATTACAGTATATATATATATATATATATATATATATATATATATATATATATATATATATATATATATATATATATATATATATATATATATATATAATTACAATATAAATTAACTATAATGAATATATTCATTCTTAGATAATTTCTTTAATACTAATGCTTTGAATTTTCTTCCTCGTAGAACTTCGAGTACTGATCGGTGTCCATAAATGATTTCAATTCATCATGTTATTCAGCTCCAATTTCTGCTAATTCAACATATAGGCGTTGAAGCATGGGTACTTAAATATAAAATACACTCAAACAAAATACATAACTAATACACACATTCTACTACATGCACAAAAAACACACTTAGCACACACTCTTTTCTCCCTACTATCCTCTTCCCACACTATGTTCACATTACAAATAACTATCATCAGTGTACATATTCTTTTTTTATTTACTAAACTTCTAATGCTTTTATTATTGTTTGATTACCCAGGATGATGTCTTTAGATGTAATGGAGTTTCATCAAAGTTGTTAGTTCTACAAAATTTTAGTTAGGTATTATAATTTATTTAATATTTGTTTGATTATAATTTCTTCAATATTCATGGTCTTAGAATTAATCAAACTTCACTTGGGAATCATTTGGAGGAAATTCAATGGGGTTTACGTCATTTAAATGTATTTTGATCTTAAACGTAAGTGCAAACTGAGAATTATGCTTCGGATATAAACAATGTTTCGTGACATTGTTTAGGTTATGAATTGTATATGATGATCAACCGTGCAAGTAAAGGTTGTTGATATAAATCAGTATACTTTCTTCATAATTTTATATATGCCTTTATTGGTTTTAGTATATTAACAGTAACAACTGGATTAGTTTATTAATGTTTTTCCACAAATTGAGTAGTGTTAATTTATTGGTTATATTTTGAAAAGTTGTGAAATTGATGATGTTGTACATATAAGGTCTAAGATGGACTTACTATTGTTTTTCGAGTATTTTTTATTTCTTAAACAGGGTGAATAGTCCTATAAATAAAGTAAACTATGTCCAAATTTTCTAAATTATTTAAACATGTGTTGTAAAAATACTTAACTCTAAAATTTACACGATTCAATACTACAAAAATTTATGAGTATAATACATAGAACATTTATTATTTACATTATAAATTGACTTTATACTTTGTTTTGTTGAGGAATGATTTTTTTTTTATTTCGCAGTTACGTACTTTGGAAATTTTTTCCTTTTTGCGATTACGTAATCTGAAAATTTTCGGAGATACTACTATATATATATATAAAAGGACACAAATGCCTTATCTCCCTCCATGTGTCTGGGTAACACGCTATAAGTAAATAGAGTACATGAGCCATGTTGCTATCCCAGTTTGTCCACAATCGTTCGAGCGATGACTGGTCAGGCTGCCACTCTACGCACTGTCGAGATCCCACTTGGGGTTGAGATTTATGTCAACATGCCTTAAAAAAGATGAATCTTGCTAAATGAATTGAGGTCAAATCATTCTGAAAAGAAATCAGAATAGCTGTAACATACTGAAAAGTTTTGTCTTAGGATTGATTAATGGAGAAACACTGGTACTAGGAAAATAAACCCTATCTCTTTATTGGCAACTTTGAGCATTGTTACGCGGACCTGTACTCTGGATCGATGCAGACGAAATGAAATATGTTAAGGGCAGATGAAAGGAGCTTATCAGGTCACGGGTTCTACAAGTGTGTTGCCAACATTTAATGAATCAGCCTTTTGTGCGTATATTAAAGTGAGTAGTGGGGTGCTAAGATAAAAGGAAGACCATTCTTATTTCCCCCTCAAGAGTTGACTGTTTCTCACCATAAAAGGCCCTAGAAAATACCTTAACACCAGAATTTTTTTATATTTAGTGATAAGATATGAACTATGAAATATTGGAGTCAATTGTTGTGTTGAAAATGGTGTAATATTTAGAGTTGTATAAGGGTTTGAAGGGGGTTATTGGGCTACTGAGTAGTTTTGGAGATTTTCTTGGAGATCTCATGGTGGAGCTTTTTGTGACTCCCTTTAAGGTCGACTTTGGAGGTGGGGGAGTCACCCATCTTCTTCAAAACCACCACCATTTTCAGAGTGTTTGAGGTGGGACAATCTACTCTTATATTTGAGACTTTATTGGTGTTTACTCAACAGTAATAAGAGTACATTTTTATGGTAGATAAAAATGAAGGAAGTTATTATTTGTGTAGCTTTCCCTAGTAATCCAAAAATATGCATTGTATGGGAGAGAAAGTTGTAGAAAATATTGTTTTGGTGTAATTTCTATTAAAAAGAAATTTAGGACATTTTTATGGAATAAAAATGTATGAAATATATTATTTGTGCAAATTTCGAGTCAAAAGAAATATGGGGCATTTTTATAGAATAAAAAATGCTAGAAGGTAGTATTTGTGTATAATCCAAGTAAAAGGGTATGGTGAACATTTTTATAAAATAAAAATGTGGAATATATTAATATTATCAAATATTTATGTAATAAATATTTCTAAGTTGTTTTCAAAATGGAATAATTATGAATAAATGTCATTTTCAAATTTAAGGAAGTTAAGAATGTCTCAATTATATGAAAGAAATATGTTTGTTGTGAAAAGTATAAAATTCTAGAAAGAAATACATGTTTAGTCCGGTGACGAGATTTTAGCATTTATAGTACATTTTCCATGCATATAAACTCGTAAGCGATTTGTGTATAAATATGTGAGCGGGTCTAAAAGAGGTATTATTGGCTCTAAATATAAAGTAAGACAAAGATTTTATTTCACATAATGAAATTGTTGACTTGACAAGTATGAAAGTTTGGCAAAAGCGTGATGTTAAACAAGTGTTAAAACGATTAAAGCATTAAAATGTTAAGTTGGAAACTTAATGATTGTTTTTTTTTTAGAAATGACACTGTTAAGGAATTAAATTGTAAGTTTTGGTAAATAAAGGGTAAATCGGTAATTTACCTAAAGTGCAACATTTTATGAAATAAAAATTTCAATAAATGCTTTCATACTAGCATGTGTGAAATTGAATTAACTCCTAAAATGTGAATGATTTTTGGTATAAAATTAACACGTGTGTAAAATAAAGGAGTTAAAGGGAAAGTAATAATTTTCCACGTATAATGGGAAAATGGAAGGTTAAGTCCAAGGCTTTTGCTTCGCCCGAAAAAGATAAATTAATTTAAACATTATGAAAATGTTGAACGCATCGGCAAGATAATGATATTGGATGATGCTGAGAGAAAATAATTAAGGAGGGCATGACATCCCTAGTGGTAAATGATCCCAAACCAACTGCAGTAGTATATGGCGGCAGAGACCGGTGGTGTGAGGCCACGAAGTTCGTGAGTGTTTGCTAGCAAAATCCCAAACATAATGCTAAGTAATGTATCAAATATTCATGAAAGAGGCATAAATGAATGGCACCAATTCATTGATTTACTAATGCAAGAATAACGTATTAAATGTTTGATATTCATGTGGCAATTTGGGATGGTTTAATAAGACAGTGTAATGACGTTTAAGCTACCTAATGAGGTTTGAACCATAATGAACACAAACGTGTGTTATATAAGGTTTTCGAAGGAAAATGAGAATTTTTTTCACGGGTACATGAACGTTGAAAGTAAGTCTTGAGTAATGGTTAATAACTCACCGCGAGTTAATGAATGTTGGGTAACAAACGTTTGAAAGTAAATGGAAAATTTTCCCAACAATTGTTAATTGTTTAACCGTGTGCATTAATGGAAAAGACTACTAGCCTTTAAGCATAGTGATACAAAATAATTCTTGTAGAGGCCAAGAGGATACAAGGTATCAAATAACGTTTTCAAAATAAAATGGTTTAATACATTGAAACATGTATTTTCCTATAGTATATAGGTGGATATATATGTATTTTCACGTGCATCTAGTGTAGCGTGTGAACATTCTTTTCTGCTGTTCGTTTTCGTACTGATTTGTATAAATCCCACTGAGCATTTGTCTCATGTCCATCTTTTGTTACGGCAAGTTGCATGATGTTCCGTACTTTGAGAGCGTTATACAGGCAAGTAGTTAGTTGCTTTTACAATTAGTATCTCTGTTACTTGGCTTTGGGGAACTTCCCTTGGGTCCAATCACGTAGTTGGTAAAATGGGAATCGCATGCTAATAGGAGTAACATTAAATAATAATAATATTGGATTAGAAACATTATTTAGGGTGTCTCATTGCACTTCACGATTAACGTACGAATCGGATCTGGTTGATTCTTTATTAATCCTTAGATCCGTGTCGGGGCGTTACACTTCCTACCCCTCGAGTAGTGACCCTTTAGAGTTTTTTTTGGAGGCTTGTAGGAATTTTACATTTTAGGCCATGCTCCATAGAGTGAGACACTTAGGGGGACTATATGTGCCTCCCCTTGACCACTTACCTTCTTCCACTGCTTCTTGGTTCCTTCCTTGGCAGTAGCAGGTTCTTCTCATTTAAAATTATGTGTCCCGGACCCCTCATGAGACCATTCGCACCAGGTACGTCAAGGCTCAGTTGTTAATTAAATGAACTCAGAAAGAAATTTGGCATTTATGTACTACACCTAATACGTCTCTTAACCAAGTTGTTCCTATTTTAGTGAAGCCAATCCTTGCTGAGTGCACCCATCCGAAGCAACCTGATCCACAACCTGCCAAGTCTAAAGGCCAACCCAAAGACAAATGAGAGGCACAAGCTTGTATTTCAGGTAAGATAAAGAAACCAAACACGGACATGTCAAACTTCATCCCAACTACTACCATTGTAACCTCTTCCCCCTTCTCCTGTGAGGATTAGGGATCCTGAGAAAAAGAAGGAGGTTGATATTGATGCTATCACCCCTTTTGCACTAGACCAGGGGTCAGATACCGATAATCTTAGAGTTGATGAGACCAATAAGGATGTTCGAGAACGTGGTTATGAGGCTCTGGGGTTTTCCTCTCAGGAGACACTTATTACATCTATTCTAGTTGCACAAGGTACTATACCCAAATATTCTTTAACTAGTGAAAATGGCTCTCACAGATCTTTACATGATGGTTCCCCCTCCCACTCATTGTAAAAGGAACTAGTTGACTACGGAAGCACTTTTTCCTACGATGATCATAGTTCTTCTTCAAATGATGTGGATGGACTGGACTTTCATAGTGAAAGAACTACTGAAACTTGTGCTTTGTTATTAGTTTTGAGAGATTCTTCGAGTGATGACGAGACGTTACATTATCCATCAAGAACAAGCTCTGCTACCTGACTCCTTCCATACGGACATACCGCATGTCCTGCTGATGTAAGTATTTCTTTACTTGGACTTTTATTTGCATGATTTTATTTTCTTTTCATCATTAACTTGTTTATGAATAATTTTTTGCGATGCTTTCATAGGTTACTTCTGTTGAGACGAGTGGCCCCTCGCGTCCTCCTCTTCCTCATGCTCCTTTCTAGCAAGAAAGGAATTTTGTGCTTATTTCCTCTAGAGGCCTTTTTAAAGAGGGTGGGTACTTCTTCCCCTCGATCAACTTATCTTTCTTTTCTTTTTGTTAAAGCTTTGATAGTCATGACTTACACTTATCTTGTTAAGCGTTATTATTTTTTCTTCCTTGCATATTTTATCTGTGCATCCTACTAGCACCAGGGTCTCTTTTGTAACCTCGCGTTCTACTCAGGTATTTCTCTAATTTCTTCTAAGTGTCTGGTTTCCTTGTTCTCTTTTTTTTTAATCTGATTTCTCATGTGTTCTCTATTCATTTATATTGACAGAGGATTGTACCTTCCAGTCGCACTACCTTATCTTCTGTTGTTTCAGCAACAGGTAGTTCTAAGGCTGAGAACATTGCTTCCTCACTCTCATAGGTATGCATGTTCCCTCTTTTTTCCCTTTATGTTTATCCTTGTGGTTTGTACTTACTTTATAATTTGTCAATTTCATTCCTCGGGGTCCCGTACCTCTTAACCTCTCTTCTGCAGGAGAGAATCTTACTTTTTCTAGGATTAATATCCTAGGGTTTCCCCCATCAAGGAGGATTTCTATCCCCCAGGGTCTGCATCTCTATGTACGGTAGGCCTTTGGTCCAGCATATTCCACATGCCCCATATTTACTATAGCCTCCACTATTGAGCCCATTTCACAAGTTTCTTCTTCTCCTCAGGTACTGTGACTTATTTTCTCATTGTATTTGTGATAATAGAAGTTCCTAATGCTTTTATGATGAGTAGGTAACTACCACAGTCTCTGCTACGCCAATGGTCATCTTTTGCTCTTCCTCTTTCTCGGGGCTTAGGTATTCCTTTATCCTTCAACCTGTCGCCTTTATGCCTAGCTTATGTTGATGAGCTATTTTATTTTTCTCTTTTTTTTAATCTTCAGTTGGTTCATGGAACCATTTCATCTGTGCCTCCTACTACGACTTCTTTATCAACCCCTACTGTAGTTGACCCACCTTGCCCTGCTACTTATAGCGAGAGTCCCATTATAGTACCTCTTTCAATAACTATTTCCATTGTGGGTCTTTATATTTTCTCTATGATTAGTTTTGTGAGGTAACCGATTTTCTAACACCTAGCTATTCTTTTTATTTACAAGCCAGATTTATAGGGGATTCTTTATCTGTCGTGCCTAAGGCGAGTGTTACAGAGGCAGCTCCTGAGGCAGCATCCACAGTGCGCCCTTGACTTCCGTGGGGGTAATAACTCAAGTATCATGTGCTTCCTATATTAGAGTAGATATCTATGTGCCACTCTTTTAATTTATATATTTTTAGTCTTGTTATCAGGCCAGTATGTTGGAGGTCCCCCTATTTGTGGGGCATGTTACTAGTTCTGCCCCCATTATTGTCCAACATCCAGCTAGTGTCCTGGATGAGTCTATTTAGGTACATACTAGGTTTTTTGTACTTTTCAAATTTTGTGATACTGTGCAAATATTTGCTAATACGTACATGTTTCCTTGTTCTCACGATAGTGTTGCAATTGTTTTGGTGACTGTGGAACGTATTGGGGAGATAGATGCGGATGAGGTATTCTACTGTCATACCTTCCTCTCCTTTTTAATTCACCTTTTCCTTCTTTCTTTTACTGCACAAGTAGTCTCACCTTCTCCCTTGTTTCATTATTTTCAGTCTAGTGAGGTCGTTGCTATGATAAATGTGGAGCGTATTAGAGAGATATCTACGAGATAGGTATTGTACTGTCATATCATTCTCCTTTTTACTTCCCTTCTTCTTCTTTCTTTTACTACACAATTAGTCTCACCTTCACCCTTGTTTAATTGTTTTCAGGCTAGTAAGGTCGCTGCTTCAATAACTGTGGAGCATATTGGAGAGATATTTACGAGAGAGTAATTGTACTATCATACCCTTCTCTCCTTTCTACTTATCCTTTTTCTTCTAACGTTTACTTTGCAAGTATGCTCAGCTTCACCCTTATTTCATTGTTTCTAGGTTAGCGAGGTAGCCGTTCCGATAACTGTGGAGTGGGAAGAGAGTGTTGTGCTATGCACTCTTCAGGTATTTGACTGTCATACCCAAGTTATTATTATATGTTTAGTTTCATAAACTTCTTTTTTTAATTTGTAAAATGTACTAATATTGATCATTCATATTTCTTTTGCTTAGTTTGGTGTCCCACATACAGCTAATTCCTCTGGCCTGGGTGTCAGCATACTCACCCCCCTAAGCTTTGGGGTAAGCATTATATCATAGCCCTTTTCAGAGTGTGAGTATAGTTTTCTTTTGTTTTCTTTTCTCTCTTGACTCATCATGGCTATCTATTCTCAGGATACTGTTGGTGAGTCTATCGGGATAGCAATCGAGGGAGATCAAAGTTCTGAGATCATTCCTATAGTCGATGAGTTTAACTCTGATGGAGAGTATTCTTTTCTCCCTTCTGAGACAGAGTATCTCCATTCAGAGGGTGATACTAAGGTAGAGGCTCCTACGGCTTTTATGACCAGATTGTGGCGTGCAGAGCGCCCCGGACACATTAGGTCACATGAGCACTAGATCTTGGATTTGATTCTAGAGCACTATACTGATACGTTCACATCTAAGAGTGTACTTAATATTCATAGCCTCACAGTGTTCAATCTGAAGGCCCTGGCCAATCATATTTCTAATTTCTTGGCTACTTCTCCCTCCACGCTAACTAGTGCTTCCACCTTACTCTTCTTGGATGCGCTCCATGATATATAGTAGTTCTACTAATTCCAGCTAGGCTGGATTGATGCGAGAGTCCGTTATTTTCTGAGCATTCCCTTTCGAAAGCTGATGAGGCTTCACATATCTAGGCAGTCTTGGATCGAGCAGCGACAAGCTGAGGCTGCTAGGATTAAGGGTCAGATTTTGTCACTTCAGTCCCGATTTGACAGACTTAAGGTTGGTAACTAGGAATATGATGCCAAGTTAGCTAGGATGGAGGAGGAGTTTGTGCGGGAGGCTGGTCCATCATATGCTGTCACCCTTGCCCGCGATGACTTGCTTTTTGTTATCTCTAATGGATCGGATAATTCTTGCCTTGTACTATATTTTTTAACTTCATATGTAAAGGGCTGGTTAT
The DNA here is from genome assembly GCA_949130495.1 of Sambucus nigra. Lineage (NCBI taxonomy): Eukaryota > Viridiplantae > Streptophyta > Magnoliopsida > Dipsacales > Adoxaceae > Sambucus > Sambucus nigra. Next base: position 391,987,169 of record OX422219.1, read on the forward strand.
TTATAAATTAGAAACATTTTTTTACTTCATACCACTGGTAAGTAAATAAGAATCATCATGCAATGATAAAAAATAGTTGTTATTCATTTCTTTTCATATTGTGTATTGTTTACACGATTATTTTGCTCTATCATTTTTATGAAAGGACTTTTCTATTGTTAGATCAAGACATTCAAATTATTTAAAAGGAAATGAATTTTAACAAAACTAGACATAACACCTCTTCATCCACTTGTAATTGATGGATTGGAAATAGTTAGTCTCCGGCTCTGAGATCTAGTTGTACCCTGATTTGCCTACCCCCTTACAACAAAGGGGCCTTCCTATATTGGGTTTTAATTTTGACGCCGACATGTTGCGGAGGTGATGACCGGATGCGCGAAGGACCAGGTCTCCCACTTGAAACTCTCTGGGCTTGACTAGGTTCTCGTAAGATCTGGATAGTTGCTGTGTGATGACTTTGAAGTTCTCTTTTGCCTTGTCTTTATGCTCATCCACTGCCTCCAACTGCATATGCCATGGGTCAAGGATGATTCCATTACTTAGAACAATCCTAGCTGAGGGTATTGACACTTACACTGGTAGGACAACTTCAATCCCATACAAAGTGACAATGGGGTAAGCTCGGCTGACTTTCCCTTTGAAGTGAGGTAAGCCCATAATAACCCAGGATAGCTTCTCATCCCATGCCCCCAGCATGTCTTCCAACATCTTTTTCAAGGTATTCATCAAGGTTTTATTTGTGTCCTCTGCTTGGCCATTTCCCTTTAGATAGGAGATAGTTGAGCTGTTATGCACAATCCTATACTTGTCAGTGATAAGTTCCATCTCCTTGCATACGAATTTTTTCCCATTGTTTGTTAGAATCACCTTGGGTATACCAAACCTATATATGATATACTCCTAAATAAACTAGGTTATCCTTTGGTTAGTCACTCTGCCGATGGGGATGGCTTCTACCCATTTGGTATACAATTCTATGGAGATAATAATGAAAACTTTGTCATGAGAAGCTGGGTTGATATTTCCCACCAGATCGAATGCACATGTGTGTAAGGGGTAGGGAATTGCTAGGATTTGCATACTAAAAAAATGGGCATGAACCATGTTTCTATGCACTTGACAAGCCCTGCCTCTTTTCACATAACCGATGGAATTACCCTCTATAGTTGTCCAATAATATCCCAACGTCATTAGTTGGTCATACAATTTGACACCTCCCATGTGGGAGGGCTTGTGGATTCCTTCAACACTCTTCCCACATCCTATTTGGCTACACATTTTAGTGTTTTCTCATTATATCCCTTTATATAGAGCTCCCCTTTAACTAGGTAGAAGCGGGCAACTCTCTTTTGTAGATAAATCTCAGTTGCTCATATAAGCTATGTAAGGTTGACTCTAATCTTCAAAGGCCTCTACAAAATTAGCTTTTGCTAGCTGGTCAAATTAGGTTTGACAGTTTAAATAGCTTTGCTATAGACGAGCAACCTCTATGTTCATGGTGGGCCAGTAATATCCCCCCACCCACTACAGACAGCGATAAAGAGGGATATCAATATCCACGCAATTCTTTTCATGAATTGATTCCAACCTCTCTCTAGCTTCCTCTTCTCCTACACACATTGATAAGAACCCCCAGGGGCTCTTATACTAAAGTGTTCCGTGCATCAGGTGGTAGTTGGCCAGCTCTAGTATCTTCATTATTTTTAGCTACTTCACAATCAAGTACCTCAAATATTTTGGCTCATCTCTAGGGAACATGGACTTCACTATGGTAGGCATTGTTCTTCATCGTATTGTGATGGTCGCCTTAAACTCATCCATATCTAGTTTATGGGCTATTGTAGCTAGCGCGTTAGGATGCTTGTTCATTATTCATGCATTCCTCTCAACGATCACTTTCAGGAACTGTCCAAGCAACTTTTATATGATGGATCTGTACGGTGCTAAGTTGGCATGTTTGAGGGCGAACTCCCTAGTAACCTGCTTCACCACCAGGTTAGAGTCCACTCATATACACAATAATGTGATGCCTTTTCTAAGTGCCTCCAATAACCCCAAAATGAGGGCCTCGGGCTTAGCCTCATTGTTCGAGCATTTTAAGTCTAACTTGAAGGAGAGAGTAATCTTATCTTTACTATTTGACAGGATAATGATCGATCCTCTTTTTACCTATACACTAGAGCCATCAAACTCCGTCTCCCACTTCCCCATATCTTTTGCCAATCAAGATTGGTAACTTTCCCCAGGTAGCTCTTCGCTGGAGGGATCAAAATTCCCACTTGAGAAGTGGGCCAACAGATAGGCTACTGCTTGAATTTTGATGGCCTTGGTCACTATGCACTTTAAATCATACTCTAAAAAATTAAGAAGCACTTCGCTGCTCGCCCTACCAGGACCGTCCATTCCAAGACGTACTGGATAGGGTCACACTTATTAACTATATGGACTGTAAATGCTAGCAGGTAGTGTCTCCACTTTTGAGCCACGTAGACCAGGACAAGGAAGTTTCTCTCAACATTAGTATATCTTGATTTTGTACCCAATATCACCCTTGACGAGTAATACATCAACTTCTCTACCTCATCTTTCTATTGATCCAGTAGTGCTGCTATAGACTAAGCTGTTGAAGTGAGGTAGAACAACAGTGGTGCCCCATCCCAGCCTCTGACGGGATCATCATAGATGGAGAGGCTAAAATATCTTTAATCTTCTCAAACACTTTCTTTTATTACTCCCCCAGGTCCACTTAGCTTTTTCCTTCAACGGAGGTGTAAATGGGTGGTTCACCTCCTCTAGTGTAGGTATGAACCTTCTTAGGTAGGACACCTTTCCTAAGAAGCTCTTGAGTTGCCCTTAACTCTTTGGAGGTGGAATCATCATGATGGCTTTATTCTTTTTCGCATCAACCTCCATCCCTGCCTATTTACTACAAATCCTAAAAACTTTCCTGCAGTGACCCCGTAGGCACACTTTGAGCGGTTCAACCGTATTTTGAACCTACGGCCTCTTTCAAACACCCACCGGAGGTCCTAGATATGCTTACTTTCTCTCTTGAACTTCAACACCAAGTCATCCACCTAGAATTCAAATCATGGCCATTATGGTCCACTAGTAGGTGGCACTGGCATTCTTCAATCCAAATGGCATGATTGTATAGTGAAAGTTTCCCAATGGCGTGCGAGAGGCAGTCTTCTCCCCATCCAACGGGTCCATTTTGATCTGATTATATCTGACGTACCCATCCAAGAAACTGTAAGGGATGTAGATCCCAAAAAATACGAATGCTCAATTTCGAAAAGGTGATGGTTTAAAAATTACACCAAATTTTGATTTTCTTCAAAAAATTAAATTAAATTTATCAAGCAATTAAATTTCCTTTTAAATAAAATTAATTCAACCCAAGTCTTGAAATATGCCTAACAATAATTAATTTTTTTTTTGCAAATCAGGCTAAACCAAATTTTACCAAATTAAATTATCTTGACTAGAATTAAATTAAAGTAACCTAAAATTTCACCCAAACTAATTTTAGTACCAAATTAAACTTTAGTGTGATAAAACCCAATTTATCTTGAATTACCTAAGCATGCATTTTAAGGTGATTTTTCAAGATAAAGAGAAATAAATCACGATATACCGTGATGTAAAGGGAAAACCCAAAACGGGAAAAACCTCGGATGGATCCTAGCCTTAAGTCCACTAAGTACGGAATTTTACAAATACAAGATAGATGACTTACACAACTCGACTCGACTCCTTCAATCCCCTAACGCGTCTTCTTTTACAAACCTCTACTTAGTCGACAATCCTGGACTCCATCGAAACCTTGGACTCCTCCAATGAAGCTTTTGGACAACCGTCAACCCGCACCCGAAGCCTTTCTCCAAGTGGGAATGCCGCAGTAACAAACAAGTCTTCTTCTTTACGGGATGTATAAGTAAACCCCAAATTACTCTTCAAATGGTAGCGTAGAACCCGATGCCAAAATAACTCCAAGCAAGATATATATATGTAGAACTTGGATTAAACAAAACTATTGGGTGTAAAACTTGGTTTTGTTTTTAAGATAAATTCATTTTAGAAACAAACACCAAGGGACTTTTTTTTTCTCTCTCAAGCTTTTGGAAATTCTAAAAAAGTCTTAGCAAAAAGTGTCTTCCCGCACATATTAAAACTGGTACAAAGTAGTGGGGTAGTGGGGGGGCTAAAAATGAAAACAGGCAAAAACTGACGAAACTAAAATTTCATTTGAAATCTCATTTGAAAAACGTCATTTGAATGACCTTTCTAACGAGATTTTAGACTATGTTCTAGATAATTTCGATACGACCGCGTGGCCGCTAGTTTCTTATTTTTCTGATTTTGTTTGGATTTGATATGATTTTTCTACAGAAAGGTATCCGAGATCAAAATCTTTAGAACTATGAATTCAACAAAAATTAACAAAAAAATACTAACACCTTAAATAACTTTCCAAGGTCCTATATATAAATATATATATATATATATTATTGCATTCATACCTTAGGAGACTATGGAATCTTCAAGTTGATGATGTGACAACGTGGCACTGGAAACTCGATAATGATAAAGCTTTACAAATCTGACCGATATGTCTTCAACAAACTCGTCATAGGCTTAAATGGATACACTTTACACTCTATCCTATGACTCAAAATATTTTGTTCGAAATTGAGCCAACACTACATAAGACTCAATTGGAAATTTGTTCCCTTACAAATTTTCCCCTTTGGCTATTCCAGACAATACCAAAACAAAAATCCTAAAGGGCTGTCAAGCTCTTCTAGACACACATCCCTCCCAAAAAGTAAAAAATACAAACGCTAACTCGACCCAAGGATGAAAATCTTTATTGATAAAAGATGCCGCTAAAACACATTCCTGCACACTTAAGCAAACCATTAAACGTATAGGGAATATCAAAATATTAAATGCAATTAAACCAAAATACTCCCCCTAAATTAATTCTCCCCCTTTATCAAATAAGATCCACTTAAGAAAGACGTCTCCCCCTATGATAAATCTTTCAAACTAAGATACGATTATAATAGGATTAGATACCATTTCTACCCCTGATCATTCTCCCCCTTTTTGTTCAGAAATAGAAAAGGAGATAGCATTAAAAAAAAATTACTTATTACTCCCCGAATTTAAAGTACCATTTCTCCCCCTAAAAACTACATAAGGGATATAAAAACGAAAAAACAAGTAAAACTTGATGGTGCATAAAGTGATAAGATCATAAAAACATATGGGAAACACTAGGAAGTGAATCCACAACAAGGTTAAAGGATATTAACTAATGATGCGATAACCAAAAATGATACCAACTAAAATGTATTCAACATAAGCATGGGATATCAACCAAAATTCGCAACAAGATAGGTAACAATGATGAATTTAAAAGCATAAGTGGATTAGCTAACATGGAAAATACTCAAAGAAACAACATATCGTATATATGAATACACAGAAGAAACAAAATAAGCATAAGCACACATACATAGATATAAATACACAAATGACACAAAAGAAAATAACATAAGTGTTCCACACTATTATAGAATAAATGTGTCATATGGAAACGGAAGTGTAGGGGTGTGAACTAGTAACAATTAAATTTTGATCCAATCACTTAAAACATGTTCACGGAGTTCACACAGCGAAATTGATAGAGGCTAAAACATACATGTGACGATTAAAATTCAAATGAGCTTGTGCATGTGTGGATAGAGGCATATAAAAATAGAATCCATTAAGCAACACAAAATCCAACAACTCCATGCATGCATAACAAAGAACATTTTAAGGATTGACAATCTTAACCAAAAGTTCTAGCCACATGGAAGCGAAAAGAAGGATTCAACACAAACATATGCCATAAAAGGTGTGTTAAACTAAAATACACAAAAAGAAAATATTTTTGAGTTTTTAAAATTTTCAACCAAACAAAAATCATTTTGTATTTTTCTCAATAAGACACAAAACAAATAAACATAAATACAAAAGATAAACAAGTCATAATTCTAGTAAAGCATATATGATGACGAATGAACTAGAAAATGACAACAAGCATACAACTAGAAAGAATATAAGACATGTAGAAAAAAAGCTAGAGTATTCAAACATACAAGTCATTACTCATAGGGTATAGCAAGTGAAGAGTCATGAAGTAGCATGTTAAAACCATCAAAATTTGGAAATTTTAAAAAATGCATATTTTTCAAAAAAAATTCCTGAAAATTATGATCACACAATAATTTAGTATAACCCACTCTGATACCACTTGTAAGGAACGTAGATCCCAAAAAATATGAATGTTCAATTTTGAAAAGGTGATGGTTCACAAATTACACCAAATTTTAATTTTCTTCAAAATATTAAATAAAATTTATCAAGAAATTAAATTTCCTTTTAAATAAAATTAATTCAACCCAAGTCTTGAAATATGCCTAACAATAATTAATTTATTTTTGAAAATTAGGCCAAACCAAATTTTACCAAATTAAATTATCTTGACTTGAATTAAATTAATCTAATATTTCACCCAAACTAATTTTAGTACCAAATTAAATTTTAGTGTGATAAAACCCAATTTTATCTTGAATTACCTAAGCATTCATTCTAAGGTGATTTGCAAGATAAAGATAAATGAATCACACTACGCCGCAATGTACGAGGAAAACTCAAAACGGTAAAAACCTCGAACAACCCTAGCCTTAAGTGCACTAAGTACGAAATTTTACAAATACAAGACAGATGACTTACATAACTCGACTTGACTCATTCAACCCCCTGACGCGTCTTCTTCTACCAACCTATGCTTAGTCGACAATCCCGGACTCCACCGGAACCTTGGACTCCTCCAATGAAGCTTCTAGACAACCGCCAACCCTCACCCAAAGCCTTTCTCCGAGTGGTAATGCCGCATCAACAAACAAGTCTTCTTCTTTAAGGGATGTAGAAGTAAACCCCAAACAACTCTTCAAATGGTAGATTAGAACCCGAAGCCAAACAAACTTCAAGCAATATATATATATATATATATATATATATATATATATATATATATATATGTGTGTAGAACTTGGGTTAAACAAAACTATTGGGTGTAAAAGTTGGTTTTGTTCTTAAGATAAATTCATTTGAGAAACAAACACCAAGGGACTTTTTTTTTTGCTCTCTCAAGACTTTGGAAATTCTTAAAAAGTCTTAGAAAAAAGTATCTTCCCACACATATTAAAATTGGTACAAAGTAGTGGGGGAATAAAAATGAAAACTGGCAAAAACTGACGAAATTGAAATTTCATTTGAAATCTCGTTCGAACGAGGTCGTTTGAATGAGGTTGTTTGAACAACCATTATAACGAGATTTTAGGCCATGGTTCTAGAGAATTTTGATACGAACGCGTGGCCTCCATTTTTTGTATTTTTGTGATTTTTTTTGGATTTGATATGATTTTTTGGATTTGATATGATTTTTCTACGGAAAGGTGTCCGAGAAAAAAATCTTTAGAACTATGAATTCAAAAAAATTAACAAAGAAATATTAACACCCAAAATAAATTTCCAAGATCATATACATATATATATAATTTCATTCATAACTTTTGAGACTATGGAATCGTCAAGTTGATGACGTAGAAACGAGGCACTAGAAATTCGGTAATAGTGAAGCTTTACAAATCCGACCGCTGCATCTTCAACAAACTCATCATAGGCTTGGATGGATACACTTTACACTCTATCCTATGACTCAAAATGTTTTGTTTTGAATTGAGCCAATGCTACATTAGACTCAATTGGAAATTTGTGTCCTTATAGAAACTATACATTTCATGACTTATAATAGCATCTACTAAGATGTGTATACTGGGTAGGGCCACACATGCACAATGATGGAGAGCCACATAGGGTGCTGGATGTGTTAAATGAACCCCGCTACTAAAAGTTTCTCTACTTACACTTTTATCTTAAGGTCGAGCTCAGCTTTGTTCGTACGGGTTGCTTGTCTGCTCGAGAGAGCATTGGGAAAAAAAATTAATTTATTGGATCTCACTTATAGGTTTATCCCTGACATCTATGTGTATTTCCAGGCAAATACACCACTGAAATCCATGAGCGGGTTGATGATCTCTCCCATATACTTTGGATTCAAACTTTCAGAAATTAAAACGGGATATAGTTACACCCCCTTCTACTCCTAGGTTGATTTCCTCTAGATCTTGCAGTTGTTCCCTGGGTCCATCTTGCATGCACTCCAAAGCCTCTTATGGTTCCTCAATATGTTTAATGATGTGGTACTCATCCATCAGGAAACATTTTGGTGTCGGGTCGGTGCTCTCATCCCAAAATGATGCCCACACAGACCATTATAAATGCTATAAAACTTTCCCATCGGGTAGGACCATATTCTTGCATTTTCGATGGGGTTTAGATACCTCCTCTACCTTTACCTTTCCTTTTTTCTATGTGGGGGATCACCCTCTCCCCTAAACGATCATGGATATAATTCTTTGGCTGGGCTCCTCCTCCAACTACTTGCCTATCCTCTAACTTTCTTGCAGAACTCTTCCTTTCTTACTCCAGCTCTAGGTAAAACACTGCATCCACTAGGAGGGTCGCCTCAATGGAAAATGGATTGTGTATTTCTTTGATTATGATCTCAGTTCCTCAAATGTTGGTTTTGGCACCCTAATGGTATGTGGAAGGCAATATGCTATGGTTATGCATCCACACCCTTCCGATGAGCAGCTGGTAGCTAGTGTGGGCATTGATGACATGGAATTTGTAGTGGGAAGTGAAGTTCCCCAACTTAATACCCATGTTCACATACCCTAGGGACTTCATGCCTGCACCATAGAAACCCGAAATCACTAATGGTACAGGCACTAACTTATCTTGATTGATCCCCATCTCATATAACGTACTGATTGTAATGGTGTTAATAAATTCTCCTCCATCCATTAATGCCCTAGGGAAAGAGATTCCATTGATCTTAGCCATCACTCATAGCGAGCGGTTGTGAAAATATGGCACTTGCATATTTGCCTTAGAAAAGACCATTTTCAGAAGTGTATATTTTGATCAACCTCCCAATTGGTCCTTTGAAATTTAGTGATGGGTCCCCGCGTTGCTACATTGCTTCCAAACCTTCTTTGTGATGACTACCCCAGTTTCATAATTTACTCCAAACTGGTCAAAGAACCACTTGAACATAGGACTCCTCGCTATGTCTTCTCCCTCGAATTCTAAGTCCACTTCCAATGTTTAGTCGTTATAGACATACTTTGACTTAGATGTCCCTCCCTCATCCGGAGCATGGATGACTTCCACCTTTCCTTCTAGGGGTTCACTTGCTCAACCCCCTCATATCCAACCTCATCTTGATCAGGATTGAAGAACCACTCATCACGTCTCCCCTCCTTCTCAATTCTCTATTCATTGTTAAGTTTCATCCCTTCTAGCTCTTCATATATATTCTCATTTCCTTCCCATTGCATCAGATTTCGAGCTGCCTCTTTATCATATGCCACCACAATATTAGTACTTCCATAATGATACGCTGGAAGTGGGTTCTCGTTGATATCTACCAAAGGTATTTGCTAAGTACCAGTGACCACCTTCTCGCTAATGATCCTCCTTGGGTAGTAACAATCCTTAGTGGAGTGTTGCACCCTCAAGTGAAACTCACAATGCTTGGGATTATCTTTGTCGGCGGTTCTTGGGATTTCCCCATTCAAGTGGGGGGCCCTGCCACCCCTCTTAGAGTAATGTACGATAGAAGTCCATTATTTTCGCTACACTGCAAGGCAGCGGTGGTGAGACATCCTCTCCAAACATCATCTTGTTAACTAGGTTGTTGACTTTGGATCTGGGGCCTCCCTTCTTGCCCTTTGAACCTCTGTTTATATAATTAACCGCCTGCCTACTCGAGACTTGAAATCTTCCAGAATTCAGTGGAACTTACGTCCTCCAACTTGAGGACCTAGGCTTGATTATCATAGCTATATTACTGGAAGCCTTGGTGAACTCTCTAAAAGTTCCATCTATAATATCATTGACCAGGTGGATATTATATTCTTCCAAGAGACCCTTGACACATGTTTTTAGTAGCCTGGCCTTTGCCACATCCTCATGGACACCTATTGCCCGCTCACAAAAACACTTAATATATTGCATCAACTCTTCACCGGGCTTCTGCACCTCTTGTGTCAGGTGTCTCAACGTGAACTCATCCTATGCTATTAAAAACATTTGAAAGAACTGCATATGAATTTCCTCCCATGTTGTGATACTATTGGGTGCCAAGTGGGAGTACCACGTGTAGGCCTTCCCTGTTAGGGTCTTGGAGAATTCCCTCAATCTCAAATTTTTGACATTCCCATGCACCCATAAGTACTCAATAAATCCCATCACGTTCCCTCTTGGATTCTACCCTTTGCCATTGAACTTAATGAATTTTGGTGGAATATACCCCTCTGGGTATGGCTTCTCACCTTGTGGGTAGGGATCCTGTAGCACCTCGTATAGATGAGAAGCTTCCCTCTAAGAGGAGGATATCATCTTCTTCACCTCCTCCATGGTAATAGCCTTGGAGGGAGATTCTTCCAAACCCACACTTTTTGCTACTGGTGAACTCAATAGTGTCAAAACTTTCTCTGGCACCACCTTTCGTGGTGGATCCACCTCTACTATTGCTACAGCGGCTGCCCCTTCAGAGGGGCTTAGTGCTGGTGTTACACAACTTTGTCTCAAGCTGGCCAAATCCACATTATTTTGTTTTAAAAACTCAAAAAAACATGCTCATCAAATCACTGTTCTAAAAAACCCGCCTAGGCTCCACCTAGGCACGCCTAGGCTTGAGGCTTGGGAGAAACGCCCCGCTTTAAGATTTTGACACCTTATGCTTGGTAAAACCCTTAAGGCATACTTTTTCTCTAAAAACAACAATGTTTTAGTGAAACGATATCACCTTTTAAAGATCTTTTGCAAATCGGACCATTATCTCATCCAAAATAATCAAATAGTATTTTTATTTGCAAATAGTCAGACATATTTTTATGATATGTACAATTTTAGTATTTTAATAGCCTTGTTATGGTTAAAAAATATTAAAATATATTAAAAAGACCTAAACGCCTTTTCACGCCTTTTTACGCCAAGGCCCGCCTAGGCTTCTAAGGCTTAAGGCTTGGCCTCCATGCCTCGATCACGCCCCGCATTTTTTAGAACCTTGCATCAAATTCATACCTGTCATTGGAGCTGCTTCTGATGTACTAGTCTACCCTCCCTAGGGAGCAGTCACTATATCTTTGGTTACCACCACTCCTCTAGGGTGGTCTGATCACTTTGAACTCCATTTTTATGTTGAGTGTCTTCAAAAATTAGCTGCTTAGAAAGGTTGAAACCTTCTTTATCTATGAAAGTGAGGATTCCTCCCCAACAGAGTGGCCAAATGTAGGAGGGTAGTGTGACTGGGGTCTAGTAAGATACTGAAACGGGTGAGATACTTTTGAAAATTAAGGGAATTAATGAACTATTAGGAACTCATTATTCACAAATCACGATTTGGGAAAGCCTATAAGCTAAGATATAGAAGGAGTATTAAGGGAGAAAAGCGAATGGAAGAATCTTGGCTTTATTTTCATCAAAATTATTAAGGCCAGTGTAACACCCCATGCATTCTAGCGTCGACCAACGAAAACCTACGTCGGGCGTCACTAAATTAAATACCATTATTAACATGTGATAGAATTATGAGACAATAAAAAATTTTAATTCCACAACATATAATGCAATTTAACCCATTGAAATATAAACGACCATGCAATAAAATCCATCACCATGCTAACTCCACAGTAAAGTCCAACTCCAAATGATAGAATAGAACTTAAAATAAATAATTCAACTACAAATCACTACACCAAAACTGGCGATTGGTCACGGCCAAAATCCCTGACCAAACCTGTGGGTCGCGGACTTGGGCCGTGACCATTTTCGTGGGTCGCGGCCCAAGTCCGTGACCAAAAAATGGTCACGGTCGAGAGGGGTCACGGCAGATGGTCGCGGACTTAGGCCGTGACCCATGCCGTGATGGGTCGCGGCTCTAATCCGTGACCCATAACCGTGACAAATTGGTCGCGGCCAAAGTCCGCGACCCATGTGCGTGACAAAAAAAAATTAAAAAAATTGGTCGCGGCCCTTGTCCATGACCCACAACCGTGACAAATTGGTCGCGGCCAAAGTCCGCGACCCATGTGCGTGACAAAAAAAAATTAAAAAAATTGGTCACGGTCCTTGTCCATGACCCACGACCGTGACAAATTGGTCGCGGACTTTGGCCGCGACCCATGTGTGTGACAAAAAAAAATTAAAAAAAATTGGTCGCGGCCCTAGTCCGCGACCCATTACCGTGACAAAAAATAAAAAAAATGGTCGCGGACTTTGGCCGCGACCATTTTTAAGCGCGACAAAAAAAAGTAAAAATGGTCATGGACAAAGTCCATGACCATATTTATCTGTAATTTAAAAAAAATGTATTTTTTTTTGCCCAATCCTAAAATTGGGGTTCCCGTGAGTGCATCATCGGTTGCTACGAGGTGTTACAAATATTTATTATAGGCAAAACAATAAAAAAAAATCACAAATTGCGAATTGAGAATGTTGTTAATAAACAAATATATATACAAACATAAAAATATTACACGTCTTAATAATTCACAGACCAAAAAAAAATTGGGCAGAGTTTCCTCTATTTTCTTGACATTCCAAAACCTGTAAATGAAAAACCTGCTTATTATAAAGCCCGCACGGCTATAAAATTCAACAATCAAATTATAAAATCCCGCACGGCCATAAAACTAAACAATAAAAGCCTGCACGGCTATAACACATAAAAAACATTATCCTGAATGTCCACAACATATAAATAATCATCATGTTGTAAAACATTGCCTCCTTCATTTGATCCACGCGCAAAAATCCTACAAATGATAGGATACAAAAAATAAAAGTATCAGTAACCAAGTAATTTTACAAAAAAATTAATTAAGTTGAAAAATTGCATATATGAGTTAAAATTATCAGTAACCAAGTAGAAATATAAAAATTAAGTGTGGAAATAAGCAAATTATCATCGTACTCTCAAACCGGGACACCCGCGGCTGCGGGGTCAGTTCCTACGAGTTACGTTGGTCCCGTGGGAGGTGTTGGTGCCACCCACGGGGCCGTTCGGGGGCTGTTTCGAGTTCTCACCCTCTAACGCCATGTTTTTAAGCCTAAGTGTGGAAATAAGCAAATTACCGTCGTACTCTCAAACCGGGACACCCGCGGCTGCGGCGTCCGTTCCCACGAGTTACGTTGGTCCCGTGGGAGGTGTTAGTGCCACCCACGGGGCCGTTCGGGGGCTGTTTCGAGTTTTCACCCTCTAACGCCATGTTAAGCCTAAGTGTAGAAATAAGCAAATTACCGTCGTACTCTCAAACCGGGACACCCGCGGCTGCGGGGTCAGTTCCTACGAGTTACGTTGGTCCCGTGGGAGGTGTTGGTGCCACCCACGGGGCCGTTCGGGGGCTGTTTCGAGTTCTCACCCTCTAACGCCATATTTTTAAGCCTAAGTGTGGAAATAAGCATACTCTCAAACCGGGACACCCGCGGCTGCGGGGTCCGTTCCCACGAGTTACGTTGGTCCCGTGGGAGGTGTTGGTGCCACCCACGGGGCCGTTCGGGGGCTGTTTCGAGTTCTCACCCTCTAACGCCATGTTTTTAAGCCTAAGTGTGGAAATAAGAAAATTACCGTCGTACTCTCAAACCGGGACACCCGCGGCTGCGGGGTCCGTTCCCACGAGTTACGTTGGTCCCGTGGGAGGTGTTAGTGCCACCCACGGGGCCGTTCGGGGGCTGTTTCGAGTTTTCACCCTCTAACGCCATGTTAAGCCTAAGTGTAGAAATAAGCAAATTACCGTCGTACTCTCAAACCGGGACACCCGCGGCTGCGGGGTCAGTTCCTACGAGTTACGTTGGTCCCGTGGGAGGTGTTGGTGCCACCCACGGGGCCGTTCGGGGGCTGTTTCGAGTTCTCACCCTCTAACGCCATGTTTTTAAGCCTAAGTGTGGAAATAAGCAAATTACCGTCGTACTCTCAAACCGGGACACCCGCGGCTGCGGGGTCCGTTCCCACGAGTTACGTTGGTCCCGTGGGAGGTGTTAGTGCCACCCACGGGGCCGTTCGGGGGCTGTTTCGAGTTCTCACCCTCTAACGCCATGTTTTTAAGCCTAAGTGTGGAAATAAGCAAATTACCGTCGTACTCTCAAACCGGGACACCCGCGACTGCGGGGTCCGTTCCCACGAGTTACGTTGGTCCCGTGGGAGGTGTTGGTGCCACCCACGGGGCCGTTCGGGGGCTGTTTCGAGTTCTCACCCTCTAACGCCATGTTTTTAAGCCTAAGTGTGGAAATAAGCAAATTACCGTCGTACTCTCAAACCGGGACACCCGCGGCTGCGGGGTCCGTTCCCACGAGTTACGTTGGTCCCGTGGGAGGTGTTAGTGCCACCCACGGGGCCGTTCGGGGGCTGTTTCGAGTTTTCACCCTCTAACGCCATGTTAAGCCTAAGTGTAGAAATAAGCAAATTACCGTCGTACTCTCAAACCGGGACACCCGCGGCTGCGGGGTCAGTTCCTACGAGTTACGTTAGTCCCGTGGGAGGTGTTGGTGCCACCCACGGGGCCGTTCGGGGGCTGTTTCGAGTTCTCACCCTCTAACGCCATGTTTTTAAGCCTAAGTGTGGAAATAAGCAAATTACCGCCGTACTCTCAAACCGGGAGACCCGCGGCTGCGGGGTCAGTTCCTACGAGTTACTTTGGTCCCGTGCGAGGGGTTCGTGACTCTTACGGGACCGTTTAAAGGCTGTTTTACGTTTTCACCCTTTGATGGCATGTTTTTATGCTTAAGTCTATTTTTTATCAAATTTCCGTCATACACTCAAACCGGGAGCCCCATGACTACGCGGTTCATTCCTATGAGTGACATTGGTCCCGTGCGAGGTGTTCGTGACTCTTACGGGACCGTTTTGTGTTTGTTTTACGTTTTCACCCTTTGATGGCATGTTTTTATGCTTTAAGTCTAATTTTTTTTCAAATTTACGTCGTACACTCCAACTGGGAGCCTCATGACTATGCGGTCGGTTCCTACGAGTTACATTGGTCCCGTGCAAGGTGTTTGTGACTCTTACCGGACCGTTTTAAGGCTATTTTACATTTTCACCCTTCGATGGCATTTTTTATGCTTAAGTTCATTTTTTTGCAAATTTACGCCGTACACTCACCCGGGAGCCCCGTCCCTACGCGGTCGGTTCCTACGAGTCACATTGGTCCCGTGCGAGGTGTTCGTGACTCTTACCAGACCATTTTTTGATTTTTTTACGTTTTCACCCTTCGATGGCATGTTTTTATGCTTAAGTCTAATTTTTTGCAAATTTACGTCATACACTCAAATCGCGACTCCCGTGACTACGCGGTCTGTTCCTTTGAGTCGCATTGATCCCGTGCGAGGTGTTCGTGACTCTTACGGGACCGTTTGGTCTTTGTTTTAGGTTTTCATCCTTCGATGGCATGTTTTTATAATTAAGTCTAACTTTTTGCAAATTTACGTCGTACACTCAAACCGGGAGCCCCGTGACTACGCGGTCGGTTCCTATGAGTTGCATTGGTCCCGTGCGAGGTGTTCATGACTCTTACGGGACCGTTTTGTGTTTGTTTTACGTTTTCACCCTTCGATGGCATGTTTTTATGCTTATCGTCGTATTATGAAATCGGGAGTCTAAAATATTTTCAACATATTATCCAACAATCAAACCAATAATTATCCCGTACTCCTTCTAATTATCACATATTCCTTCAAACATACTATCCAACAACAAGCCAACAACCAATAATTATCCCGTACTCCTTCTATCATCTAAAAGATTTAATAAATAATGCATATCAATTATATAACTACTTTAGTTAAAGTAAAGAGTACCTGGCGTGTAATGAAGAACTGGTATGTAATGAAGAAGTGGTATCTAATTGGTATGTAATAATGTATGTGAGCATTCAATTTCTATAAAATTGGATAAACAAATAAAAAATATCATAAAGTTTACCATGATATGTGTAGGTAGTAGCGTTGCACCTCTATCCGGATGCTCACTTACTGTGAAATACCAAATCTGAAAAAATATTTACACTCCGTTAAAATAATGGGTTAATTTAAACACGCCGTTAATTTCAGGGACAATATGCCGTTAAAATATGAGGGTCACCCAAAGTCGATTAATATTAACATCCGAAAATCTAAATATGTGATATAAATTGGCTTACCCAAAGTTTTTTTTACTAATATTAACAACCTAATAGGTTGTAAGACTAAAGTTTCAAAAACATTATCTCACACTATTTATACTTTTACATTAAATTATCTATATATACTATATATATAGATAAAAAATATTATCCCAAATTCAAATCATATAAATTATCTATATATACTATAAATACTGTGTATAAATTGTAAAGACATGTAAACTATATATACATATATTAATGGAATCTACATAAATTAATGGAGAAAAAGAATAAAATTTACTTGGGAGAGAGCTGGGGTTGGGGCGGAGCTGGGGCTGGGGCTGGGGCGGAGCTGGGGCTGGGGCTGGGGCTGGAGCTAGGGCTGCTGCTGCTAGTAGGTTGAAGCTGAGGAATACTCCAACTGATTGACGAGAGAGAATCGCTAGGTCATCAACATCTGACGAGAGAGAGAGAGAAGCGGGCAAATGAAAAAAAGAAATAGCGCGCCTCTTTATTTTTTAGGAATGACCTGGTCACGGCTTTAGGCCGTGACCCACCATCGCAACACACCACACCCTTAGAGCTCTGCCTGCGATCTGATTGATGAATAATGGTCACGGCCTACAGCCGTGACCCCCTTGCGCGACCTACAGCAGCTACCAAATGAGGTATGGTCACGGCCCATAGCCGTGACCCATACCAAGACATGGTCGCGGCCCAAAGCCGTGACCCTCGATCTGTGATGCGCGGCCATTGTCATCCAACCTATAGTGCTTGAATAAGGTATGGTCACGGCCCATAGCCGTGACCCACGCCCAGAAATGGTCACGGCCCTAAGCCGTGACCCTCAATGTGTGTACTCACTTCTTCCTCATGCCATGGGTCACGGACTTGGGCCGTGACCCATCCGCGACCAAGCTTGGAGGGAATTTTGGCGCGAGTTTGGCGCCAAGATGGTCACGACCTGGTCACGGCCCAAGTCCGCGACCACTGTGGTCACGGCCCAAGTCCGTGACCACTTCCAGAGCATCGATAATTTAGTGTGGTAATTAATATGGTCACGCCAAATATGGAGTGGGTCACGGCCCAAGTCCGCGACCAGCTGGTCGCGGACTTGGGCCGTGACCCACTGGGCGTGACCATTCGCAGGATTTGGTGTAGTGAATCCTGACTGAAAATCATAAATGACTATGGAACCGGTTGGCCTACCAAATACGTAAATAACTGTCTCATAAATAGAAGGATGGAATAGAAATAATCTAAACTACTAAATAAATTAAAGTAAATCTGTATATGCACTCCAAACATCTCCAATACATCCTATCCAGCTACTCCAGCAACTATGCATGAAATGTTTGTCAACGGAATGGGTCAGAGACAACTAAATGAACACTATCAACTCCTCACAATTAGGGTTCGTGAACCCAGACATAATAATCGTATATGATAAATATTACAATAGAGTATTTTAAATTAAATAATATAATCACATGCAAATAAAGAAACACAACACTAACTACCTGCATACTAAGCCACCCCACTATTCCAATTTAATTATTAATTTTAACATTAAAATACCAATTCATAATTATTTATTGAATTAATGAAACCAATTTTTTTATGAGACACTAGTATAGCCAATTCACCCTATTACGATTCATGCACATACTCCTGGAACGCCCAACTTTATTAATGGGACACCTTTATAGTCAGTTCATCCTATTATAAGTACTGCACTTACTCTTGGCACACCCAAAATTTTACACCACACCCAATGCCATCACTATAGCTAGTTTGCCCAATTTCATTAGCACTACATGTGATCATGAGATTCCATGCACGACATGTCACTATAGCCTGTTCACCCAATTTTGTTAGAACTGCACATACTCGTGACATCAAAACACACCCACGTCGCTATAGCCAGTTTTCCCAAATTGTTAGCCCTGCACATACTTGCAATGCCAATTCCGTTTAATACCCGTTCTAATAGTCCCACCCTTAATTCAGGCATCACATCCTAAAACTATCCCTAGTCCAATACCTAGAGATCACCAAAACCACAAGTATTTCCTAGCCTGTCGTTTAGGAAGAATAGCTACCTAGTCCCACCCAGGAAATACCCAATCGTATGAACCTACACTCACTAGTACCATACCTAGAAAGTGTTAACATCAATGAGGCCTACCCACTAGTCCCATACCTATCAAGAAACCTACAAATAAGGGTAAAAGCCTAACTACCCAAAATTCCCAACGTCCTCGCGGTGTTAAAATATTGACACAACAAACATTCACATAAAGAATATTTTCAAATTATAAATACAAATCTTCCAGTTAATTCTCCGATTACAATATCATCCCAATTACGTCCGCTTAAATTTAGTAATCAAACATGTTCTACCAAAGGTCACATGAGTTATAATATTCCATAATTTTCACATAATTTCAATGCTTTTCGATTAACAAAAGATTTCATTTTTAACATGAATATTCACAACATTACACAATAATAAATCCACTCCACAACCTTCACATAAAAATCATGACTTTTCAAGCTAAAACATCATTACAAATTCATATTTTAACTTTTAATATGCAAAGTGTCCCACAATTCTATTGACATCCCACTCTCTAATCTAAGCATGCGATTGTTTTGAGTCTTAAGTTAAATTACAATTTTTAATAAAACAGCCCCGTAATTACTTTCACTTTCCCTAATTTGTCTTCCTAATTTATTTAAAGAAAATACCATTTATTAAATTTTAGGCAATATCTAAAAGGCATAATACTTTAGGGGAATAATAGAAGTATTCATGCTTGTAAAGAAGTCTTCTTGAAATTCTGATTACACAGTTATGTCCTTATAAAAATGACAAAAACACGTTCTTGGTTGTTCTTCAAAAAAATTGATTAGGTCTTCAAAACTTGGGTTAAAACTTGTGTTTAATGGGGTTTAGGTTTTGTAAAAGAGATGAGATAATAATTTGGGAGGCTACTGCATTTTGGGATGGGTTAACAGTATTTGAAAAAGTCTAAATTTCATCCATTATATAAAGATTTAAAGAAAGAGTCCTAATAAAACACAAACACACACAAACCAGTATCAGACAATCGGATTGTCAAAATTCGCTGAAATTTGGATACGTTCTAGCTGAAGGCGAGCCGAATCCGCTATTCAAAAATCAGCTCGATCGAACAACGTTAAGGTTATCTGCAAAACATTTTAGAGTTCGGACTCTCGGATTTCCTTTAATATTTCGATGTGTTTTTGCTAAAAGACGAGATGAAGTTGTGTAAGAAAAATCAACGCGATCGGACTTTGTTACGATAGTTCGCATAACGTTTTAGAGATCGAACCGTCGGATTTTTTATCCTCCTTAGGTCGAATCTTCCCCCTAAAAAATCATATTTCGGTAATTAAATTAATTCCAATAAAAATTCTGATTTTTAATTTAAAAGAATTATTTACGGTCCAAAATCATGGGGGGGTATAGCCAGTTTATTTATAATAATTGTATAATTATTGTGGGTATAGATTATGCCTATTCATATGAATCTAAACCTAATTATGATTAAAATATTAACTGCATTATTTAATTTATTAATTTTGTAATTAACCTAATTTATATAGTAATTAGGTTTGAATTCAAATTATTTTGATTCAATTCTCCCTAGATCTGATTAGATATTGTTAGATTATAATTAGAAATTCTAGGATTCTTAAGTAAGAAAGTCATTTTTTCTTTGAATCTTGTTGTAGAATTGAGATTTTGATGTTTTGATAATGATCTATTCGTGAATTGCATGTGGATTTCATGTTTACATGTAATACGAAACTTAAATAAAAGTTTCTAGATAATCTATGGAGGTTTGATTTGTAAATATGTGATTTGGAGATGAGGAATCCCGAAGAGGGGAAACTTTCGCATATCTGTAACGATCGATCAATCGAAGATTGGTCGATCAATCAACGCTACCCGATTTTTGGCATTTTGGCTTATAGTTTACTATATTGGATTGTTAGATTTTGGGTTAATTTAGGGTTAGCCTTTAGACTACATAGAATCTTTTAATAATGTTGATTGGCTAATAGGTAGGATTCTAATTGAGGACATGCAATAAAATAGTTAATTTGCAAACCCATGAGTATAATGGGGTAGTTATTGGGAATTGAAATGGTTTTGGAAATGTGGGATTGCTAGTCGGGATTTTATTTTAAGTCAAGATTATGGACTAGTGGAGTTTATATACTTTGGTCGAGATTAAAATTGGGTTAAAAATACATATGGATGACTAGTTATCATATTCAATGGTTTTACATAAATTAGGTGTCGGTTGATACCTAAACACAATGCCTTAGGAGAATTGACTAGGGTAATTGAGATTGCATGAAGATGATGTGCATATTTTAGTGTATGGAAGGGTGAGACTATACGTAGATACGAGCTACTGGGATGTTAAGGGTTAATAACAGTATGGGGTGCGTATAAGGTTAATCGTGTGTACACCTTTTTATGATAGTGTTGCTAGTGTTACCTGGTAGCATTGGATCGGAAGCTATATGTGATTTATCTTAACACGTTAGTAAGGGTTGTGTATGTGTTTTCTTTAATCTACTGGCGAAGGTTATTTATGTGTTTTTTTAAGCTCATTACTGAAGGTTGTAAACGATGGTTTGTTTCTTTATGCAATGCATATCATGTGTGAGTACTTGTGGCTATCATACTTGGATAGATTCCGTGACGGGGCATGTGCGATGAAGACCTTTGTCATATTTACCCCCTGTGAGTTGATGAGATCTACCTTTGTCATATTTACCCCAGGTCCTACGTCGAGGTATCTGTGTATCGATATGGGTGACAAAGAGATTTCATCATGTACTCTTGAGCATGGTAGACTCTACTAGTAATGTGTAGGTATACGATCCCCCTAAGTCTCCTTAGGTCCCTAGCACCTACCCATTTCACTATAAACCCTAGGTCACACTCCAAGTACCAATCTAGAGGCCATCGGGGGCTCCCGGGCCCCGTTTGACTCCCATCAACCGTATCATCAAAGAGAAATCTCTTTGAATCTTTGAAGGGAACTGAATCCCCTTTCCAACGTTTTGCCCCATGCATGAAGCACATAACCATTCAAACAAACAGACCATTTTACTATCAAAATCAAATCGGAGGCCAGTGGTCACTCACAGGCCCCGATTTGACCCCAATGAACCTCACCGCAGAATTGGTTTTAACCCGTAGAATTGGTCTCTTTTACTTAAACTCTCATAATTGGCTTTGACCCGCAGAATTGGTCGCCCCTACTTAAACCCTTAGAATTGGCTTTGACCCGCAGAATTGGTCACCCCTATCTTAAGCCCTCAAAATTGGCTTTGACCCGCAGAATTTGTCACCCCACTTAAGCCCCCTGAACTGGCTTTGACCTGCAGAGTTGGTCACCCCAGTTAATCCCTTAGAATTGGCTTTAACCTGCATAATTGTTCACCCCTATCTTAAGCCCTTAGAATTGGCTTTGACCAGCAGAATTGGCTTCGACCCGCAGAATTGGTCAATTTTACTTAAGCCCTCATAATTGACTTTGACCAGTAGAATTGGTCACCCCTATCTTAAGCCCGCAAAATTGGCTTCGACCTATAGAATTGGTTTCCACATTGATCACTCCCTACCTTAGACCTCAATTATCACCTCCTCTTAGGTCCTCAGAATCGGCCATCCCCGGCATCCCCTTAGCACCTCAGAATCGACCTCGAACCTCTGAAGTGTCCATCCTCATCCCTTAGGTCCGTAGAACCGATCTCTATCATGTGGTGTCTATTCGATGGCTTTCACTTGTTCCAAGCTCACCCGTTGAGGGGCTCTGCAGACACCACATTCTAGGATCCCCTAAGTCTCTCCTTAGGTCCCTAGCACCTACTCATTCCACTATAAACCCTAGGTCACACTCCGAGTACCGGTCTAGAGTACATCGAGCACTCTTGATACCCGTTTAACTCTGATCAACCCTATCGTCAGAGTGAAAACTCTTTGAATATTTGAAGGTAACTGAATCCCCTTTCCAACGGTCCACCACGTGCATGAATTAGCATAACCATTCAAATGAACAGACCATTTTACTGTCAAAAATCAAATCGAACGACACCGGGTGCTCTCAAGTCCCGATTTGACCCCAATAAACCTCACCGTCAGAGTAAAATCTCTTTCATTCTTTGAAGGGAACTGGTACCCCTTTCCAATGGTCCTCCCCGTGCATGAAATGTCATAACCGTTTGGTCGAACGATCAGTTTTCCCCCAAAAATCGATCCAAAGGCCATCGGGAGCTCCCAGGCTCTGTTTGACCAAGGTCAATTCTTCATCTTGAATGAGACTGAATGAATCTCTGAAGGGCATTGAATACCCTATCTAATGGTCTGCCCCATGTGCGATTCTAACCTACAGTACAGACAAACGATTCGTTTTACTTTGAGAGGTCACCGGGCGCTGCTAAGCCCCGGTTGACCTAGTACAGCTGTTTGAACCGAGTGAAACTATTTGGAATGTCTAATTACATCTCCTAACCTTTCCAATGGTTCACCCCGGGCACGATTCTGACTTACCATATGGATGAACAATCCGTTTTTGTCCGACGATCTCCCATCCAGAGGATCGACGTGTGCTTCCAAGACACATTTGACCCAAAGTAAACTCTTGGACCCGAGAGCATCCCAAAAGTACCTTTCTAACGATATGCCCCGTGAGCAATTTGAATCAACAGATTACGTTCTACGACCATTTTTCCAGGAAAAGATGCACAACACTGCCAATTGGCAGGTGCAGATCCCTGCCTATCGGTACTGTGTCTAGGATCACCTATCGATAGGCAGGACAAGGGTAGTGCCGATGGGCAACCCCCAAACCTTATAAAAGAGGTCATGGCCTCAGTCCAAGACACCAACACCAGAGATCCATTAGCATTTGTGATCTTAACAATATTCTCTCAAAATCAGCGAAGTTCCCCATGTGAAGTCCCATTCATGCTTACATTCCCATCCTTTTCATACCCAATTTGTCAAAATCATATTCTCTCTCATACAACACTCATATCACATTTAAGGGTGTTCATCCAAGATCAAAGATCAATATTCAAAGAAGGTCTGATTCCACCCTCTCTCTTTAAATTCCTTCTTTTTGCATAAATTTCATTAGATTCATAATCTAGTTCCTAATTTAGTTCATACACATTTTTATTAGTATATTTCACATACTTTATTTTCTATAAAAATAAATAGGGTTACACCCGTAAATTCCGAACGGAATTGTCCATAACACTTTTTCA
This sequence comes from Sambucus nigra, assembly GCA_949130495.1. Taxonomy (NCBI): domain Eukaryota; kingdom Viridiplantae; phylum Streptophyta; class Magnoliopsida; order Dipsacales; family Adoxaceae; genus Sambucus; species Sambucus nigra. Next base: position 392,010,841 of record OX422219.1, read on the forward strand.
AAACCAAAAACACATTTTCTACCGACACACACTTATAATAAAATCCCCTTCGGATTTATGGGATAAACCCCACCCCCATGATACAATCGAACTACGTGGACTTTGATTCCTTTTAAGGCTACATAGGAATTTCGGATTAAAACTCAATACTCGAGTCCAATTTTCCGATTTTCCAATTTTCTAATTTTCTCAATTTCACAAATTCCCCAATTTTCCTAAAAAATCTCCCATTTCCATGTTTATCATATGCTTGTATTACATAGTATGCTTGTTTTCGTTTCATCCAACATGTATTATCGTTTCATAATAACGATTAATATCGCGGTAAATACACAAATTGTATTTTATATATATATATATTATTTTGGGAACATTCCTATGGATGACCTCACTCTACCTTTCCCATGGTATGAGTTGAGCGATTCCAATCTCCATCATATATACACACGCACACACTTCACGTAAAAATAAATCAAAATAATAACACTAGCCCATGAGAGATCGAAAGGGCGGGATGGGTGCCTAACACCTTCCCATTCCGTAACTTAGCCCCCGAACCTTCGATCTATTGCTTTCGTATGCATCAGTTTGTCCTTGATGCCGCTCTCTCGAAGTGGAAACATGTTCTTTTGCCTATTTTGTACAAAATAGTCTGGCGGCTCCATCTCTTTATATTTAGCCCACACCTACGACAGACGAAATGCCTCGAAAAAGGGCGTGAGACCGCAATCTGTCTAGGGATCCTCCACCCCCCTTTTCCCTCAAAGATTTTCCCGGGATAGACACAGTGAAGACTCCGCTGGGGACGTTTTCATAAGAGGGCTAGACTCTATCTGCATGGGCATTTTTTTTTTCTTGTGTGCGTATACCCCCTATTTGTATGTTCCCCTTTTCTCTCCTTATTTCATGTACATACACACGTCATGCTTATGCCACTACTCACACACTTGTAGAAAGTCTCCATCTACACTTCACACCACGTGCACGCAGGGTCACATACACCACTTAGAAATCCATACTTAGGTGTCACTAACACACACCTCCACTTGTATATATCCATGCTCACTTAAACTTATCACATACCAGTTGTACTTGATCCATGCTTAGGTTCATTACCACACACTCACTTGTAGATAATCAGACACCACTCACTCTCACATATCAATGCTTAGTATTGATTTAATTCTTGTACATCATCCCCATTCTTGGCATGATAATCATCAATAAAGATACTCTCTCCATAAGATACTAATCAAGAATCATGCATGATACACACAACATCACCAAAGAGCATTGCTATTGACCAAATTTTGTCGTGTAACGGGGGGGTCACTTCGTGATGGGCGCTGGTCTGGCAGGTCACAATTAGCCTAAGTGATGTGAATCTCACCTTCCATTAGATAAGTACCTTGGGCATATATCGAACGGTTCCCCCGCATCGTACTGCTTGACCGAAGTCATGATGGGAGGTATATCGCAGTGAACTCGTTCACGTACGTCGCGTATATCGAATTCACTCTCACACGTACTGTCCCCACGAGCTATATAGTGAGTCAATTCACGTACACATATTTATATCAAATGGCTTCTCCTCACATACCAATTTCCCTCAAAAGCAAGACGTATATCGTGGAAGTCATGCCAAAGGGGGGAACCCTTCCAATTAACCCAACAACTGCATATCCACATATAGGTGTCAAATCTAGGAGACGCATAGTTAGTTTGCCAGTTTCAACCTAAAACTCTGCCGAAATTCCAAGTCGGCATGACGCCCAAATTTTTGTGCATTTTTTTTAAAACGGGACCCTACCACGAGCCTGGTAACAAGTCCAACCATCGTTTTTACATATTCTTCAAACCCATTTTTTTCCAGGCTCGGATCCCGTCCGGCATTTCTATTTTTGCATTTAGGAAAACCTAATAAGTGAGACCCTAATAAACATAAACATAAACATAAACATAATAATAATAATAATAATAATAATAATAATAATAATAATAATAATAATAATAATAATAATAATAATAATAATAATAATAATAATAATAATAATAATAATAATCATGCTGAGACCCGTCTCTCTCTTTTCCTTTTTTCTTTTGCCAAAAAGTGTCCAAAATTTTTTTTCCTCTTTTACGAAAAATACCAAAAATATTTCCTTCCCTTTTATAAAAAAATATTTTGTCCACATCTTTTCCAAAAAAAAAATTCAAAACAGTGTCTTTCTGCTTTTCCAAAAATAAAATCCCAATTCTTTCTCCTTCTCAGGTTGATCCCATACCCTTGGCCTGGCTTCCTACTGGCTTCGATCTTCAGTCCAACCGCCCCGAAGCTCCGTAAATCCCTTTACTTCCTCCGAGTCCGAGATTCATCCACTTTTCATGGAGAACACCGATCAAGTACCGATTGAGCAACCAGACTTGTTAATAATTCCAGCTCAACTGACTGCCAAGATTGACAACCTTCAAACTAAAGTTCATGATATGAAACGAAATCGGGTCCCTGTTCCCGAAGAGCCCGAGGTCCTCTTTCCTCGCCCTATGGGTCCGTTTGCACCCGAACCTATTTGGGTTCCCTAGGAATACCAACATGCTCCACGTGCTCCTCCTGCTAATGGGCCCCCACCAGCCCATCTTCCTATGTCGAATCTTGCCCAGCCAGGGGCTAACTTACACGTGACCATTGATCCGAAGGAGGAAAAATTGAACAAAGTCAAGGAAGACATCAAGATGTTGACCAACATCGAGCCATGACTCTCCTAGGGGCTTTTGAGGAAATATTGGCCCAAATGTTCCAATTGACCTTGAAGGATAGCGCTCTCTATTGGTTCTTATCTCTCAAAGAGTCCAGAATCCGCAGTTGGGAAGATATTTCCCACGAGTTCATGTCACAATACAAGTAAAACGAGGATTTAGAGGTTACCCACCGTGATTTAGAGTTGCTCAAGAAGAATCCTGGGGAGTTAGTCAGTAACCTCATAGCAAGGTGGAGAGAGAAAGCAACCACTATGACCAATCGATCTTCCCAAGAAGAACATGTTAGTATCGTGAAAAAGAATATCTTACCTCATGTTTGGGAAATGATGAGAGGACAGTATTATCCTCATTTTTTAGCCCTCCGAGAAGCAGGAGTGGAGATCGAAGAAGCTCTGGCCAAGACAAAGGTCGAACAAAATAAAAAAATTGGACAGTTCACTCCTAGAATATTTGAAAAACATGTCAATACCGCAGTTTTCACCATCAACCACATCTCTCAGCCTGCCACTTCATGGACACCAGAAATCCTCTCTAACCCAGTCCAAAAGTAATACACCGAGCTTCACACTCCCATCTCCAAAGTTTACCAGGCCCTCTTAAGCCGAAATATTATCAAGCCATTGGACCCTCGTCCAATACTGAACCCACTTCCCAGAAATTTCAAGCCATATCCCATTGTGACTTCCATCAAACCATCGGCCATACCACCGACCAATGTTTTAACCTCCAAAATTTTATTCAAGGCCTGATTGACCGGGGTATCATCGCCCCACCAGCCAATCCTAAACCAAACATTGCCCATAATCCATTCCCAAATCAAGAAAATGCCAACTGCCTAGAAGAAAACCCAGAATTTGACCGATCTACCCGGATCATACCAAGTAAATCACCAATCATACCCATATACTCTCCCCCACCTCTCCACACATGCCCATACTTTCTCCTACACCCTACTAGCTTTGCCGATCAGGCCTTATCACTTCTCACTAGAGCATGCATCACTGTCCGCACCCATTCTGGAGGTAAAGACATTGAATTGTCATATGTGTTGAACCAACTCCTAGAGTTTGGGCTGAAATTGCCCCAGATGACCATCGACTGTCAGAGATTAAGTATGTTGTTCTTAGAAGCTCGATAATGGGCCCAAAAGTCCAATAATTAGGGGGTACTGACCGATGAAGTCAGTCTAGATGATATGGTCCAAATCATGAAAAATTTATTCCGATAGACTGGTGATATTGGTAGTGGGTCTGAGCTACTCGATGCTTTGAAACTATAAGGGCGTCTAGTCCCTTCACTTTCACATCTCCCCGCCGAATGGGAGGACTTATATGAAGAGGTCGTTAAAGTCGTGGAATGTATCAACTTTTCATGGAAAAATAATATCGTTGCCACCGGATGGGGGGATGACTTCGATGATTCAAAAAAGGTTAGTTCGATAGTTAGCATGTGTGGGATGATATCATTTGAGAAATTACTAGGAGAGATCAACAGGGTGGATGAACAACTCGATATCGATGAAGAAATAGGATTTCTATTTTTTCCTCCTTCTTCGAACCACATGATCAATTCAGGAAGACATTACCAAATCCCAAGCCTACATCCATCAGTAAAAAATAAAGAAAAGGGTGTCGAGAATCTTCTTATGGAAGAAATTACCCTCAAGGAAATCAAGATACTCGATCAGTTAAAGAAAACATAAGCCAATATCACTATATGAGGATTTTTTATATCTTCCCAGCTGCACCGAAATGCCCTGATCAAGATACTCACAAGACCCGCAGTTCCTCCCTCAACCACGCCAGAAGAAGTAGTGAATCTAGTCGGATCCTTGACATCTACTAGAATTCTCTCCTCCTCCAAAGAATAAATACCCAAGATTGGTCCATACCATAATTATGCCCTCAATATATCTGTCGAAGTCATGGGAAAAACTATCCCACTCTATCTTGTCGATAATGGATCAGCTCTTAAGGTTTGCCCATTGAGGACCCTAAATTTTTTGGGATTGAAATTGAGAGACCTTGCTCCGACCTCTATCGCCATACTTCCCTATTATAATACCCTCTGAGAAGTAATGGGATCTATAAAGCTTGCAATAGGGGATGGCCCTATAAATCCTGTTATTGAATTCCAAGTCAATGATATCCCAATATGTTTTAATCTGCTACTCGGACAATCATGGCTCCATAGCATCAAGGCAATGTCTTATTCCCTTCATCAGAAGATAAAGTTATTCGCCAATGGGTAGGTCATCACCATCTTGGGCGACAATGACAATATCGAAAATGTAAACACCAGTAATCTAGTACTTGAAATACAATACGGGACAAATGATATGCTTCTGTTAGGTTTCTGGGTTAAACCATTTCTACTCCCAGCAAGGGATGATTTAAAATATAAGGTTCATCCAGAATATGACCCCCATGGAAACATCAATGTAGTCAATATGTTCAAGAATATGCATTTCATTCCCAAAACTGGGGCTAGGGAAAAGACAATACGGGATACTTGAACCTATTATTTTGAAGAAGGCCCTTCCTCCCTCGGGCTTGAGCTATTATCCATCTGAAAAAGAACTCGGAATCATCCATCAGCCTTGACTGAAGAGGAGGTCAGAATGCAATAAAATTGTCTCGGGAGACTCCCTAAACGGAAGATTCATCAGAGAGGGTGAAGATTTCCCTTTTTGTGGCTTCCCCGAACCATGGTATGACCATGAAGATAAAAATATGAAACCAGAAATGGAGATATTCTTTCAAGACAACTACCCATGGGCCGAGAGTTCCCAGTACCATGTGCAACCTCTCACTGAGGATACCAGAGATTCTGAGGAAAGTGACTCCGAGGATTCTTTCAATTTACAAACACTATGGCTAACAATCTGCATGGTCCACTCAGGGGATAACTCATTGGATCCATCCTATTTGATTAAAGTTACTAATGCACCTCTCTTCAACTGGCATGCTGTACCAGTGACCCCTGCTCATATTCAACCTAACCCTGATGTTTACCCCATTTCCCCTTCCTTAGTTGTTCCTCCTTACTCTAGTGCAATCAAGACCTCCTTTGATGAGGTCCTCAGTGATGTTTTTCCTATTAATAAAATAAATGATGATTTGAGTATTGTGTTGTGCCTTACATTAATTGTCTTGATTCTAATCAAACTCTTGATGATGATGATTTTGCAAATGAACAATTCTTAACCTATCTAAATAAGATTAATAATAAACAACATAACCACGTTCAGGTTAATGAAGATGAAACTATTATGATTAATCTCGATTCTAGTAGCCAACTGTGCAAGATTAGGATATGAGGCACCCTCAATGAGCATGAGCCCATGTAACTCAAGGAATTACTATGTGGCTAAAGTAGAAATGTAAGATAGTTATGCATGAAAACACTTAGTTGAATTGTATTAATAAGGGACTTATCCACGCTGAATCTAAATGGATATATATATATATATATATATATGTTTATAACATCATTATATGTATTATAAGGTTAATACGTGGGAATAATTTGGGCTATAAAGAATGGATACATGTGGTTAATCTAGTTAGCATGGGAACTATAACTAGGATGTCCTAGAGGTACTGTAGGAGTGCACACTAGATGAAAGGTGAGGATTCTCAAGAGAGTGTCACATACTAACATGGTTGTGATATTAGCCAGTAATACAACGTGCTCAACAACAACAATATAATGATATCACATGAATCAAAATAATTTCAACAATTATTTTTCTAGATTTTTAGGAATTTAACAATTCAAATATGAGTTCAATTAAACATGAAATCAACGGAATAAATCTCGAGAGATTTAAAGAGAATATTGTGTAAAACCCCATACCTCAAAATCATCACATGAATCATCATATAAAAATCAGCCTCAAAATCTGATTGCACCATCACGTTCCTCTCGCGAAAATAATCAAACCATGTTCTAGTCCCAACACGAGATAATCCCAAATAATCCTATTTTAAGAACCCAAAAAAATCATCTCCAAATATTATTCGAATTGCTGACCCGACTTCAGATTTGGATTCTACACGAAAAATTGAGTCAGGTATGTGTTTTGAGTTTTTCTCAAATCTCATTCGAAGGCACTCAAAATGAATATAAAAAACACTCCAAAATGACTCTTCTCATTCCACTCGTTTTTGCCTCCTTGGATTTCGTTTTTGGCCTCTCTTTTTCATCTCCCTTTCCTTATAATCACCCATAATATTCCTTATATAGTCTCTCTCTCAAATCCTAACTTGGTTCCTAAGCTGACCTATATTACTATATTGCCCTTTAATTCAAAATTATCAACTTTACATATCTAAACCATTACAAAATTTCCAAAAATAATTTTGAATTTGAATTTAAATATTCGATTCATTTCAAATAAAACAAATATAATATCAATATCCCGATTAATAAAATAATAATATTATTAAAATTATATACTATATTCCTAAAGAAAGCCCTCAAAATTACGGGGTATTACATACTTCCCCCTTGAAAAGAAATTTCGTCCTCGAAATTCGACGAAACCTAATGCTCGAAATAAAATGATACTTGATTCTATTTCCCAAAATCACACACTAAATTCCTCAAATTAATTCTTAACATCCTCACCATGATGCCTAACACATCCTCAAAATGTTTCCTATTAACCTCCTAATTAATGGTTCCTCTTCACTAAATTCCATAATATGATTCAATCCCATATCATAACCCCGTATGTCCCATACCATACGTCGTATAATCATTCATTTACTTTTCGCATTTATATGAATCGTTTCTCATTAACATGAATCATTTTTCATTAATATGAATTAATCTCTTCAATAAATATTCATTAACTTATTTCAATTCTTTTCTCGAATCAACCATGACATGCCTGGTATCGACCCTGAGATAGCTCAGCACGAGATTCATACTCTCCCCGAGTGGAAACTGGTCAAATAGAAATAGTGAAATCTCCAAGCGAATGGACACTCAAAGCTAAATAAGAAGTAGTCAAACAACTGAACGTGGATTTCATTCATGTGATCGAATACCCCACATGGCTAGCCAATATCGTACCCATGATGAAGTCAAGAGGGAAGGTTCGTATGTGTGTTGACTATCGACACTTGAACAAGGCCTCTCCAAAAGAAGATTTCTCTCTACCCAATATCGACATGATTGTGGACAATACGTCCAGTCCCACTCTCAAGTCATTTGTTGATGGGTTTTCCAGATATAACCATATGAAGATATACCCTCATCACCATAAGAAAACTACATTCATCACCCCTTGGGTAACCTTATGTTACACTATCATACCATTTGGTTAAAAAAACGCAGGGGCTACCTACCAGAGGGCTTCCATAACCATTTTGTATTATCTGATACACAAGGAAGTCGAGATCTATATAGACAACATGACTATCAAGTCCAAGACTAGGGAGGGTCATGCTCCCACTCTCCAAAATTTCTTCGAGCGACTGTGACAGTACCAGACTCTACTTAACCCACATAAATGTGTCTTCGGCGTTACTGAAGGAAAACACTTGGGATTCATGATTAGTGAAAAAGGGATAGAAGCAGATCCTGCCAAGCTAAAATTCATACTCGAGATTCCACCACCCCGAATGGAGAAGGATGTTCGAGGATTCCTCATGAAATTACAATACATCAGTCAGTTCATCAGCCAGTTGACTTCCATTTGTGAACCTATCTTTAAACTCCTTCGAAAGGATTCAACCAAGGTTTGGAATGAAGCTTGCCAAGAAGACTTTGACTGAATCAAGAAACACCTAACCCAACCTCTGAAACTCATGCCACCATATCCTGGTTTTCCTTTACTCATATACCTAACCATAACTGATACTGCAGTTGGAGATTTTCTAACCCAATACCTTGAAGAAACCCATAAAGAGAGGGCCATCTACTATGTCAGTCACAAGTTGGTCGATTATGAAGTTAACTACACCGCCTTGGAGAAAGCATGTATTGTTCTTATCTAGGTTACCCAAAAGTTAAGGCACTACATGCTTGCCTTTCCCATAAAACTTGGATCCCAAATGGACCCAACCAAGTACTTGCTCGAGAAACCTTCCATGTCCAGTCGAATGGACCGTTGGTTGATCCTCATAGCTGAATTTGATATTACCTATGTCAAACAAAAGGCCATGGAAAAAGAGACATCTTTGACTACCTTGTTGACTACCCCATGGAAGAGGCTAATGTTTAGATCTCTGAGTTCTCAAATGAGAATATTCTTCATACCTCCCAAGAAGACCTTCGATGGAAAATGTTCTTTGATGGCACTGCCAACAAGAAAGGGTATGGCATTGGGAAACTCCTAATTGCACCTGATGACTCCCACACTCCCATTGCCATCAAGATGGATTTTCCTTGCACCAACAACATGACTAAATATGAGCCTCGTTGTCTACGGGGATTCATCCTTCATCATCGATCAAGTACTCAGAAAATGGAAAGTTAAGGATGAGAAACTCTCACCCTTCCATGCCCACCTCGAAGAGCTAGCTTAGTAATTTTAAGAAATCACCTTCCACTACCTACCCCGAGTGAAGAATAAGCTAGTTGATGCCCTTGATATTTTAGCCTCTATGATTGACATGCCCGAATGAATAACCATGGCCCCTTTCCTTATCCAAAGGTAAGATAAACTAACCCACTTCTACCACATTGAACTAATCATAGAGGAAGATCCTAAGATAAACTAACCCACTGCTACCAACATTATGACAAGAAATATTGAGCAACCCTCCACAAACTGGTTGCTTAGTACATTGTTTGTGATAAAGCACTTTTCAAGAGAAACTTCGATGGAACCCATTTGTACTGCATCGCATGGGATGATGTTAAACAAATGATGTAGAAAATCCATAGAGAGGAATGCAAACCCCACATGAATGGCCATATGCTCGCCAAGAAGATCATACGACAAAGATACTATTGGGCTACCATGGTTCAGGATTGCATAGCCTATGTTTGAAGAAGCCTCAAATTGAGTAGTTTTCTAACCTAGAACACTTGCCCCCGTGTGAATTGTACAATATGACCTCTCCCTGACCATTCCCCACATGGGGTATCGATATCATAGGGAAAGTTACACCAAAAGCATCAAACGGGCATGAGTTCATCCTAGTTGCCATTGACTACTTCATTAAATGGATCGAAGCCGAGTCATACGCAGTCCTGAATGCCAAGAAAGTGGCCAAGTTCATCAAGAAAAACATTATTTGTCGATATGGGGTCCCGCACAAGCTTGTATCAGACAACGGGTTACACTTCGAGGGAGAAGTTACAGAGGTGGTCGACGAGTATGGAATTCAGAGACATAAATATTCTATATACCGACCTCAAACCAATGGAGCAGTTAAATCAGTTAATAAGAAACTTAAAGCCATTATATGTAAGATGACCGAGGGTTATCAAGCTTGGGCCAACCGGATCCCATACGCCCTTTGGGGCTATTGCACTTTAGTCTGAACCTCTACTAGGGCTAACCCTTAATCTCTAGTCTATGGCATGGAAACAGTCCTACCCGTGGATCTATAAATCCCTTCATAATGCGTCATGCTTGAAAACAAATTTAGCGAGGAAGACCAGCACCAAAGACTTCTCGATGAGTTATCCGTCTTGGACAAAAGGAGGATGAAAGCTTTATATCACATATAAGGGTACCATTATCGTATAGCGCGATCATTCAATAAGAGAGTTAAGAACCATGGTGTCTGATAAGGGGACGTAGCCCTCAAAGAAATAGTAGAGCCCATCTGGGACCCCAAAGGGAAATTCAATCCCAATTGGAGCGGCCCCTACATTGTGAAGAAGATCCTGTCCGGTGGTATCGCTATGCTCACCGGCCTTGATGGAGAAGAAATGGCACATCCAGTCAACCTGGACTATCTCGAGAAATTCTACCCCTAGATCAAAATCTTGACACTCTACGACTCTTCTCATCTTCCTTTTATTCTATAAAAAGTCTGTATTTCCCTCTACTCATAACTAAGTGGGGCTTGATCCTATAGAAACTTTTTTGCTTTCAAAAAAATGACTTCAGAAAATTTTTAAAACGCTCAGGGGTACTTAGGCAGCTCATCCGCCTTATATGAGCACGATCCCCTTCTTTTTCACAAAATATTATTATTTTCTTACCCTCGAGAACGACAGTTCATTTTAACATATACATGAACAAAAGGATTATGTATGACTTAGCGATCGGTATAGATAATTCAAATGAAAAACTCATCAAGAGGCACAACTAGATTATAAACAAACTCCTTTATTTCATTATTTGAAATTTCGGTACGATTACATCGGCATAGGGAGTCAAACGACTTCCATTATCATCCTACTCTGACCTTTCTAAAACTAAAAAAATAAAAACAAGCCCCACTACTCCTAAAAATCACCCTCTAAAGATAACCAAATTATAACCAAAAACAGAACCATACCAATTACAAAAGCTTCATAAGATCCTACTCGTAAATGCTAGAGGAACCAGCCCCATCATCACCCACATACTGGGGTCCCCAAACTTCCCCTGCCTGAATGGAGTGTCGTAGATGATCCATAAAGCAATAAACTTGAACTATCTTGGGGAAAACCACCTCCCTCCATGGTGTCAAATATGGCAAACCACCTTTGCCAAGTCTCTACAGCCAGCATCTTGGCCACTACCTTCTTCCACAACGAATTCATGTTGTCCCCGAAGATGTTCCAGACTCTACCCACAAATGTGGAGGGACGGGTTAATGAACGATGATTCTCCTACAGAGAACCAAAATGCATGCACATACGCTCTGTTAGGTCCTCCACAGGAAATAAGTTCAGTGTTCGCGGTGGCACAATTTATTACCAACCAAATTGGCACAGCAGCCGCTAAGGAAAATAAAAAGAGGTCTGCCTGAGGCCTACTAACTGGACATATTGGTACTCCCCGAGTTCTAGAATGGGTAGTAGCTCTCCCCACCAAGGCACTGACCAGCGCAAGCCTCGATCCCCATGCTCTACGAACTAGTTCACCCAGCTCTTAATGTCCAGGCTTACGCTAATAAAAGACTGTGAGAATAAGTTTAGCACCACCGACAAAGCATACTCAGGTGGGACCGCCATACGAAACCTCTTTGATAGCCACATGAACAACATTACAGGGATACCCTTCACAAATGTAAGGACACAAATTTCCAATTGAGTCCATGTATTGTGTTGGCTCAATTCCGGACAAAAACATTTATTCATAGGATAGTTTGTTATTGTAATGATCTCAAGCCTATGAAGTGTTTGTTGAAGACGTAGTGGCAAAAAGTATAAAGCTTCATCAAATGTACCGATTTGCGTGCCTCGTATCTACGTCATCAACTATGGTTCCATTATCCCAAGGTATGAATGCAATTATATTTATATAGGAGCTTGGAACAAGTTTATTGGGTGTTAGGTTTAATAAAAACTATGTTTTATTTTCAGAAAAACTTTAATTAGAACTTTAAAATCAAATATATAAAGTTTCTGGGCCAAAATCGAATTAAATAAAAATTTTGGAAGTCGTTCGATATGTCGTTCGAACGAGTTTTTTCGTTCTAACGAGATGCCGTTCGAATGAGTTTGCCAACGAGTTCCCACCAAGCTATACTGGTCCGTCGTTCGAACGAGATTTTTCGTTCTAACGAGATTTCCAACGAGTTTCTAACGAGTCCATACTGGAGCGTCGTTAGAAGTCTCGTTCGAACGAGATTTCGTTCGAACGAAATGTCGATCGAACGAAATGTCGATCGAACGAGATGCTAGGCGGGAACAGTTATTGGCAGTTTTTTGGCAGCTTTTACCCATTTTCCCACTAGTTTACCCCACTATCTTTTTGCTGAATATGTATGTGCGGGAAACCATTTTTCCAATCAATCTTTTTCATATCATACAAACTCCTAGAGAGTGTTTTGAGAGAAAATTCAAAGAGGGAAAAAGATCAAGTTTTTGAGTGCTATTTTTCAAGAGAAAATATTTCATCACTCTAGTTTACACCCATATTGTTTATACAAGTTCACATATAAACATATCAATTGCTTGGAGTTTGGCACCGGTTTATCTCTTCGGTTTCAAAGAGAAGTTTTGGTTTGCTTCTACATCCATCAAAGAAGAAGACGTTTTGTTGCGATTCTACCCACTTGGAGAAAGGCTCCTTGCTCGGGTGACGGTGACCATAGAAAGCCCTATCGGTGGATTCCGAGACCGCGGTGGTGTTCCAAGGTTATCCGCTAGGAAGAGGTGTCTACAAGAAGAAGCGTCGAGGCTTGAGAGGGATCGAGTCGGTCGTTGTAAGTCTATTTGTCTTGTACTTGTAATTCCGTATCTAGTGGATTTGTGGCTAGGGTCGTCCGAGGTTTGTTCCCGTCTTGAGTTTTTCCTCGTACATCGCGGCGTAGTGTGATTGGTTTATTTTATCTTGCAACATAATTTAGAACGCATGTTTAGGATAATTTAAGATAAAATTTAGTTTAAATTATCACACTCATTTAATTTGGTGCTAAATTAAATATTGGGTATAGTTTATTTAATTCAAGTTATTTGCTAAAATTTGGTTTCGCCTAACTTTGAAAATTGTTAATTATGACTTAGGCAAATTCTAGGACTTGGACTAATTAATATTGGTTTAAGTAAAATTAATATTATCACACCGCTTTCGCACCGCACTTTCAAAATGGTATCAGAGCCAGAAACGATAAATTATTTCGTTAAAGATTCCTAAATAATTTTTTGGCTAAAATGGATTTTTCCCCATTTTCAAAATTTCCTATTTTCGATGGTTCAAACTATGCTTATTGGAAAGCGCATATAAGATTGGCACTAAAGTCTATCGACGAAAGAGTTTGTATGTCTGCTGTTAACGGGTGGTCTCCACCAACTTTATTTAGTTGAAAATGAACGTGTTCCCAAACCCGCCGATAGATGGACTGAAAATGAGTTTAAACTTGCTAATTTCAACTCCCGTGGTTTAAATGCCTTGTTTAGCTCTGTCACACCAGATGAATTCTGACGTAATATGACGTGTGAGACCGCTAAAGAAGCTTGGGATATTTTACAATTAACTCATGAAGGAACTAGTGTCGTTAAAGCTTCAAAACTCCAAAACCTCACCACTCAATTTGAAACTATCAAAATGAATGAAACAGAAAATTTTGATGAATTTTATGCTAGACTTTATGATATTGTTAATTCATCTTTTAACTTGGGAGAGAAAATACCTGACGACCGTGTTGTAAAGAAAATTTTAAGGTCCCTACCCGATAGATTTATTCCTAAAGTGACCATTTTAAATTATTTACCCACTTTAGCCTCTACGAAATTAGAAGAGCTTGTAGGTGATTTACAAACCTATGAACTGGATATGTTTCCCTCTAAAAATGAAAAGAAAATCGAAAAGGGCGTTGCTTTAAAAGCCCAAAAAGAGGTCAAACAAGTAGTAGAGAGCGAGAGCGATAGTGACTCGGAAGACATGGCTTTATTTGCTCGCAAATTTAGAAAATTTCTTAAAATTAACAATGATAAATTTAAAAATGACTTTAAGAAATTTTAATATTCTAAGCATGACAAGAACGAGAAGATTTCTAAAGTGGAGAAGATTCCTAAATCCGAAAAGATCCCTAAACCTAGTAATGAAGATTTAGATAGGGACGAGTCTAACAAGTGTTTTGGTTGTGAAGGTTATGGACATAGGGCTTTTGAGTGCCCCACTAAACTAAGGAAAGAGGGTAAGCGATCCATTTCATATAATGCGACCCTTAGTGATAATGATAACGAAGAGAGGTCCGATTCCCCCACTAAGAAAAATTTTGTGGCTTTTATGGCTAGTCATGTGAGTGATAGTGAGAGCTCATCAATTGATGAAACTTTAACACATGACACTTCCAAGGTCATTGTTTATGATTCTCTTGTTTTTGATGATAGTGAGAGTGAAGAAGAAAGAGAGAGTGAAAATGAAGAAGAGGTTAATGTGAGTGAACTTCAAAATGATTTTCAAGAACTTTATAAAGAATCTATTAAATTGAAAAGAGCTAATTTGAAGTTAGAAGCGAGTTTAAGAGAGAGTGTCAAGGTCGTTGATGATAATGCTTTTGACACACCCCAACCCAATTACTTATAATTAAGTCTGAAAGTCAAAGTGAGTCAAACCATAATTAATCTAACCAAACCATAAACACGAGTTTTGATTTCAGAGTCATCATTGTAAATCCATATAACTGAAAACCTTTTTACAACAGTACACTAGTCATATTTATACAAACTTTCCTGAATGATAATTTAACTTAATTACATCATTTACATTTACACAAATCATAGTTTCTCCCATTCCTGGCTAACCCAACCTGACCTCCTAGATTTGGCAGTGACATCGCGTTTCCTGAAAAATGTGAACATAGGAATCATGAGCAAAATAGCCCAGTGAATGTATCACTACTAAACTACTGCATGAATTTAAATGCAATAAATCATGTCCATATACTTATGTATTTACTTATTCGGCTCATTCATAATGAATGACCAACTTTTCCAAATCATGATTCACATATCCTGTCTAAATAGACAATTCTCCCCCATTCCTGGTCGAGGAGTAACCCCTTGTCATTAATAGACAAATCTCCCCCATTCCTGGTCGAGGAGTAACCCCTCATTTCGGTAAACCGAAATGAACAATTTTATATTCATAACATTATGATCACATTCGTAACAGTATACAAATACATCATTCCAGTGAGTACACTCACCTTGGTTGACAACTACGTATTCAGGTTTCCTTCTGGTGGAGCTGAACTGGGTTGATTAGGCCTTACACCTGTCAATCCAACTAAATCAGTACTGAAAATCAATCATAAATATTATCCAAACATAATTATGTAACTTTCCATGGCTATACATCAACAATATAATTCCAATTAAGTCACATTCCATAAAACATAGGTAAAGGCAAACAAGGATGTACATATTGATAATGTTACACACATTCAACCGTAGGAAATAACTTGTGAGGAATTTATAACCAAAGTCAAGTAAACATGAAATTATACTCCTCAATGTATATACACATGAAACATGTACTCAAAGTACCCTTTGTAAGGACGAAATACAAACATTCATTCAAGGGGTACTCAGTATGGCCTGAAATTATGGTCTTACATACTTAACCATCCTATATTCCTAAATTTTACAAATACAGGGGTCCAACCTCATCAATATGAAAACACATATGAATATACTATCCAGTACAAGTGACGGTGTAATTTTTCAAGCTTCCTAGGGCAAGTTATGAACATTTCTCTACAACACAAGAAATCTTCCCTACAAGCTCCTCTATTGTTCCTTCAACTTCCAAGAATTTTCATAATTTTTCTCCAGCATAACTTTCCATGATTTTCAACCCATTTTCATTAGACATACTGAATCGTACAGAATTAAAATTTCATAATTGTTTGACTTCATTTGCTATCTCAAAAGCTTGACTAAACTCAGGGCATACCAAAATGAAGTATAAAAACAGAAACCATGTACCAACTTGAAATCATCATTACGGCCTAACCACAAGGATATAAATTCTAAATTTCAGATATGATATGAATATATGAGTCTACTTTCATATCCAATTGGAATTTCTCAATTCCAGTAATCACACAAAGAGATATGCAAGTTTGAATACAAGGGGTTTCAATACAAAGCAATTTTAAGGGTTTCTACATTCAACTTAACATAAACTTACATCTAACCATACATACATATAAAGGGCTGAAACTTTCGTAAACCTATGATGATTTATATCATATAAATCAGTAATATAAGATAAATAACAAGAATTTCAATTAGGATTACCTTCAGGGCTTTTTACGTAATTCCACGGATTTTTCTACACTTTTTCTCCTCACTTTTCTTCCTAAACTTCTACCTTCTCTTTCCTTAAGCTCAAAACCCTTTCATGGATGATTTTGGCTGAAGGATAAGTATATTTCAAGGTTATAAGGTCGGCCAAGGCTGCCTCCCAAGCCAACCAATCAAATTAAACCATTTGGTTTAATAAAAGACAATTTACCACTTAAAGGGAATTGACCAAATTGCCCCTTGTTCGTAATTTCGGTATAACTCTTCACTCGGGCATCCATTTGATGATCCGTTTGTTGTGTTGCGATCCTAACTCACATGTCTACAACTATGTAGTTTTCACCTCGAGTCATTTATAATGTTATAAAGGTCAAAACTAGTCTTAAACAGGGACATTTCTATCGAAAATAACCAAATCTTGTGTTCGTACATAACTCGACATTTCATGATTTATGACAGTAGGATTAGACTAAACATAATCACTTAACATTAGATATACTAATATCACATTATTCATATCACATAAGATAAGCATGATTTAAATATAATTTATCATAATTATATTCGGGTTGTCACAACCTCCCCCCCTTAGAAAATTTCGTCCCCGAAATTTAATATAAAGGTCACTTACCAAACAAATGGGGATACTGTTTCCTCATGCTGTCCTCCATTTCCCAAGTTGCTTCTTTAACTCCATGGCTCATCCACATAACTTTAACTAAGTGAATAACTTTATTCCTCAACACCTGCTCCTTACGATCAATAATTTCCAATGGTTCCTCGATGTACGACAAGTCTTCCTTCAGTTCAATTGGTTGAGTTTTCAACTGATGAGATGGATCCGCCAAATACTTACGAAGCATTGATACGTGAAACACATCATGCAAACGGGATAAATCTGAAGGTAATGCTAATCTATATGCGAGGTTCCCAATTCTTTCCAACACCTCATATGGTCCAATGTATCTTGGACTTAGTTTCCCCTTTTTCCCAAATCTCATAACGCCTTTCCATGGTGAAATACGTAGGAATACAAAATCTCCCTTCTGAAATTCCAATGGATGCTTCCTCTTATCTGCATAAAATTTTTGCCTGCTTTGCGCTATCTTTATCCGTTCCCGAATCATTTTGATCTTTTCAGTTGTCATATCTATCAATTCAGGACCCAAAATTTTCCTTTCGCCCACTTCATCCCAACACAAAGGCGTTCTACATCTCCTCCCATATAAAGCTTCATAAGGAGCCATACCAATAGTCGACTGATAACTATTATTGTATGAAAATTCCATCAATGGCAAATGATCATCCCAACTACCTTTGAAGTCAAATACACAGGCTCGTAACATGTCTTCTAATATTTGAATCGTCCTTTCTGATTGCCCATCAGTTTGTGGATGAAACGCAGTGCTGAACTTCAAACTTGTGCCCATGGAATTCTGGAGACGAGGCCAAAACTTAGAAGTGAACGTTGTATCTCTATCTGATACAATTGACACCGGTGCCCCATGTAAACGGATAATCTCATCAACGTACATACGTGCATACTTGTCAACAGTGTAGGTGGTCTTAACAGGGAGAAAATGAGCTGACTTCGTCAATCGGTCTACAATCACCCAAATAGAATCATGCCCCTTCGGTGACCGGGGTAATCCTGTAACAAAGTCCATCGTTATATGCTCCCACTTCCACTCCGGAATAGGCAACGACTGCAATAATCCTGCCGGCTTCTGATGCTCCGCTTTCACTTGCTGGCATACTAAACATTTAGCTACGAACTCTGCAATCTCACGTTTCATATTGTTCCACCAGTAATATTCCTTCAAATCTCTGTACATTTTGGTACCTCCCGGATGCATAGAGTAAATAGAACTATGTGCCTCTTCTAATATATCCTTCTTTAAGGGTGGATCATTAGGTACACAAATCCTATTTTTATAACACAACGATTCATCATTCTTAATTTCAAAGTCACTCTCTTTACCATCCAGGACATCTTGTTTCTTCTTCTCAAGGAATGGATCACTGGTCTGCAAATTTCGTATGCGTTCGGCCAATAAAGGTCTCACTGTGACATGTGCTAATAATCCTCCACTTTTTGAAAACTTCAATTCAATCCCCATCGATGCCAAGTCAAGAATATTTCCAACACGGGCACACCGTATGCAACCAAGCATCCCTGATGATTTTCGACTCAAAGCATCTGCTACTACATTGGCCTTCCCAGGATGGTGATGAATGGTACAGTCATAGTCTTTAATCAGCTCTATCCAACGCCTCTGTCTCAAATTCAGTTCCTTTTGTGTAAACAAGTATTTTAAACTTTGATGATCTGTAAATATCTCACAAGTTTCTCCATACAAGTAATGTCGCCATAACTTTAAAGCAAAAACAATGGCTGCTAGCTCCAGATCGTGTGTAGGGTAGTTTCGTTCATGCGTCTTTAATTGTCTGGAAGCATATGCTATTACCTTCCCATTCTGCATAAGAACACATCCTAACCCCTGAAATGAAGCGTCTGTATAGATCACAAAAGACTCATTCCCACATGGAATAGTAAGTATAGGGGCTGAAACCAACCGATTCTTTAATTCTTTAAAACTCCTCTCACATTTTTCATCCCATACAAACTTCACTTCTTTACGAGTCAACTTTGTCAGTGGTAATGCTATTGCTGAAAATCCCTTAATGAATCTGCGATAGTAACCTGCCAATCCTAGGAAACTCCTAATTTCTGTCACATTCTTAGGACTCTCCCATTCAACAATTGCTTCCACCTTCTTTGGATCAACATATATCCCATTTCCCGAGACAACGTGCCCTAAAAACACAATTTCATTCAACCAAAACTCACACTTACTGAATTTAGCAAACAATTTCTTCTCTCTCAAAATCTGCAATACAAGTCTCAAATGCTTCTCATGTTCCTCCATGCTACGCGAGTAAATCAACACATCGTCTATGAATACAATCACAAAGGAATCAATGAAAGGGTGGAATACCCGATTCATCAAATCCATAAAAACTGCCGGAGCATTAGTCAATCCAAAAGGCATCACCAAAAACTCATAGTGCCCATATCGAGTCCGAAAAGCTGTTTTGGAAATATCACTATCTTTCACTTTCAGTTGGTGGTAACCCGATCTCAAATCAATCTTCGAAAATATAGTGGCCCCCTGTAATTGGTCAAACAAATCATCGATACGAGGTAGAGGGTACTTGTTTCTAATGGTCACCTTATTCAATTGCCGATAATCAATACATAATCGCATTGTTCCATCTTTCTTTTTCACAAATAACACGGGTGCTCCCCATGGTGAAACACTAGGCCGAATGAAACCTCTACTTATCAGATCTTGTAATTGCACTTTTAATTCTTTCAACTCCGCTGGTGCCATTCTATATGGAGCAAGAGAAATTGGACCAGTACCTGGAACTAATTCAATAGAAAACTCTACTTCCCTATCGGGTGGCAATCCTGGCAATTCTTCTGGGAAGACATCAGAAAATTCTCTAACCACTGGTATATCTTCAACTTTAAGTGCTTCCTTACTAACATCAACCACATACGCTAAATACCCTGTACAACCCTTACTCAATAACTTTCTGCTCTTTATTGCTGAGATAAGACAATTAGGGACAACATTCCTTTCTCCTATAAATTGGAACTCGGGTTCACCAGGCAAATGAAATGTAACTTCTTTGCGAAAACAATCAATGGAAGCATGGTATGATGATAACCAATCCATCCCCAATATAATATCAAAATCTCGAATGGCCAACGGTATCAAATCAACATAGAAATCTCGCTCACCCATTCGTAAGACACAGTCTTTATAAACATGCTCAACTAGAATTACACTTTCCATTGGGGTAGAAATATATAAGGCACAATTGAGAAATGAACATGGTCTACCCAAATATGAAACAATATCTAATGCCACAAATGAATGCGTAGATCCAGGATCAATGAGTGCATATAAATCTTTGTTCGCAATAGAGAGTTTACCTGTAACCACTTCAGGTGTAGCATGGGCATCTTGCAGCGTCATTGCAAACACTCTTCCTCCTGCCCTCGATCCAGTTGATTGTTCTGTACCTCTCCCCCTGGTGGCACTGCCTGGAGAAGATCCTTTATGAGGCCCTACACTACTGACTGAAACTGTTCTTGCCAACATAGGACAATTCTTTCTCAGATGACCCTTTTGGTGACAGTTGAAACATTCTATACTCAGTAACTTTGGGCAATTTCTCTTTATATGACCTGATGCCCCACAAAAGAAACAAACATTCGAATCTCCTTGTGCTGAAACCCCTGAACCTCTTCCACCACTAGCTTCACCCCTTTGAAAACTACTTCCCATGCCTCTACCATGCTGGAATTTCTGCCCTCCAAACCTTGAATATTCTGTGCCACTACTCTTTTGATAATTTGGATCAAATCTGCTTCTCTTTACACCTCGTTCTCGATTCCCTTTAGCTTCATTCACGTCCCTTTCTACCAACATGGCTTTGTTCACCAAGGCTGAATAATTAACAGTCTCTAAAGCTGACAACCGTGATTTAATAACTAACTCTAGTCCATCGAGAAATCGGCTACACATATCTTCCTCATTCCGGATAAACCTTGAAGCAAAACGAGATAAAGCTGTAAGTTTAGCTTCATATTCTCTAACTGTCATACTCCCCTGATTCAACAGAAAATATTCTTTCTCCTTTTGTTTTTGATACATCGGAGGAAAATACTTATCATACAAAGCTTTGACAAAAGCATTCCATGAGATCACATTCCCACCTTCTGGAGTAATCAACAAATGTTTTGTGGCATCCCACCAATATTTAGCTTCTCCTTTCAGCATATACGTCGCCAAGGTCACTCGTTGATTTTCAGGCATCTTCATTACCCCAAAGATGAGTTCAATTTCTTTTACCCATACTTCTGCCTCTGCTGGATCAACTGCTCCTTCAAATGAGGGTGGGTTCATCTTAATAAATTTCTCATGTGAAGTACTTCTTTCTTCCCGGTGTATCACCTCCTCAGCCCTAGCCAAGGCTTGTGCCTCCAGTTGCCTGGTCTGTTGTTCTTCCACATGAGCCATAAATCTAGCTTGTTGCTCTGCCATTAGAGTCATAGCACGTGCCATTTTTTGCATATCCGTCAGTTGTTCTGGCTCGGGTTCCATATTTATCTGAACAGGTTGCTCAACCTCCGCTTCTGCTGGAATATTTGAAGCCTCATCATCTATTCCCACATTCACATTCCCTCGTTCCATTCTCTTATATCTGTAATGAATCAAAGATATAACAACATGCAGATATACATATATTTCCTAACATAATCGTTAGTATCAAATAACATATATTTCTAACATTCACTGCCAAATCTAGACTCTTCTCACTCCAGAACCTCTAAAACCTAGGCTCTGATACCAAAAGCTGACACACCCCAACCCAATTACTTATAATTAAGTCTGAAAGTCAAAGTGAGTCAAACCATAATTAATCTAACCAAACCATAAACACGAGTTTTGATTTCAGAGTCATCATTGTAAATCCATATAACTGAAAACCTTTTTACAACAGTACACTAGTCATATTTATACAAACTTTCCTGAATGATAATTTAACTTAATTACATCATTTACATTTACACAAATCATAGTTTCTCCCATTCCTGGCTAACCCAACCTGACCTCCTAGATTTGGCAGTGACATCGCGTTTCCTGAAAAATGTGAACATAGGAATCATGAGCAAAATAGCCCAGTGAATGTATCACTACTAAACTACTGCATGAATTTAAATGCAATAAATCATGTCCATATACTTATGTATTTACTTATTCGGCTCATTCATAATGAATGACCAAATTTTCCAAATCATGATTCACATATCCTGTCTAAATAGACAATTCTCCCCCATTCCTGGTCGAGGAGTAACCCCTTGTCATTAATAGACAAATCTCCCCCATTCCTGGTCGAGGAGTAACCCCTCATTTCGGTAAACCGAAATGAACAATTTTATATTCATAACATTATGATCACATTCGTAACAGTATACAAATACATCATTCCAGTGAGTACACTCACCTTGGTTGACAACTACGTATTCAGGTTTCCTTCTGGTGGAGCTGAACTGGGTTGATTAGGCCTTACACCTGTCAATCCAACTAAATCAGTACTGAAAATCAATCATAAATATTATCCAAACATAATTATGTAACTTTCCATGGCTATACATCAACAATATAATTCCAATTAAGTCACATTCCATAAAACATAGGTAAAGGCAAACAAGGATGTACATATTGATAATGTTACACACATTCAACCGTAGGAAATAACTTGTGAGGAATTTATAACCAAAGTCAAGTAAACATGAAATTATACTCCTCAATGTATATACACATGAAACATGTACTCAAAGTACCCTTTGTAAGGACGAAATACAAACATTCATTCAAGGGGTACTCAGTATGGCCTGAAATTATGGTCTTACATACTTAACCATCCTATATTCCTAAATTTTACAAATACAGGGGTCCAACCTCATCAATATGAAAACACATATGAATATACTATCCAGTACAAGTGACGGTGTAATTTTTCAAGCTTCCTAGGGCAAGTTATGAACATTTCTCTACAACACAAGAAATCTTCCCTACAAGCTCCTCTATTGTTCCTTCAACTTCCAAGAATTTTCATAATTTTTCTCCAGCATAACTTTCCATGATTTTCAACCCATTTTCATTAGACATACTGAATCGTACAGAATTAAAATTTCATAATTGTTTGACTTCATTTGCTATCTCAAAAGCTTGACTAAACTCAGGGCATACCAAAATGAAGTATAAAAACAGAAACCATGTACCAACTTGAAATCATCATTACGGCCTAACCACAAGGATATACATTCTAAATTTCAGATATGATATGAATATATGAGTCTACTTTCATATCCAATTGGAATTTCTCAATTCCAGTAATCACACAAAGAGATATGCAAGTTTGAATACAAGGGGTTTCAATACAAAGCAATTTTAAGGGTTTCTACATTCAACTTAACATAAACTTACATCTAACCATACATACATATAAAGGGCTGAAACTTTCGTAAACCTATGATGATTTATATCATATAAATCAGTAATATAAGATAAATAACAAGAATTTCAATTAGGATTACCTTCAGGGCTTTTTACGTAATTCCACGGATTTTTCTACACTTTTTCTCCTCACTTTTCTTCCTAAACTTCTACCTTCTCTTTCCTTAAGCTCAAAACCCTTTCATGGATGATTTTGGCTGAAGGATAAGTATATTTCAAGGTTATAAGGTCGGCCAAGGCTGCCTCCCAAGCCAACCAATCAAATTAAACCATTTGGTTTAATAAAAGACAATTTACCACTTAAAGGGAATTGACCAAATTGCCCCTTGTTCGTAATTTCGGTATAACTCTTCACTCGGGCATCCATTTGATGATCCGTTTGTTGTGTTGCGATCCTAACTCACATGTCTACAACTATGTAGTTTTCACCTCGAGTCATTTATAATGTTATAAAGGTCAAAACTAGTCTTAAACAGGGACATTTCTATCGAAAATAACCAAATCTTGTGTTCGTACATAACTCGACATTTCATGATTTATGACAGTAGGATTAGACTAAACATAATCACTTAACATTAGATATACTAATATCACATTATTCATATCATATAAGATAAGCATGATTTAAATATAATTTATCATAATTATATTCGGGTTGTCACAGCTTTAATAGAAGACCTTTGGAAACGTGAGAGGACTCTTCGAGAGAAGATTGATTATGTAGAAGGCGAGAGAGATATCCTTAGGGGTTTAATGGAATCCTTGAAAAAGGAGCTTCTTGCTTTTGAAGAGCGAAATGTTTTACTAGAATCTAACATTTTAGAATTGGAAAATAAATTAAACGATTCTAGTAATGTCAAATTTGATTTGGAGTGTCGTTCGGAAAAACTTGATAAAATGTTAGGAACGGTCCAAATTAAAAATGACACTTGTGGTTTAGGCTTCAATACTTGTAATGAATCTACTCATAAAGCCAAGACCAATGTTTTAGGAGAATCTACTAGGAATGCATTTAAAGATCACTCCTTAGGTAAATCTTTTCGACATGTTTTTGCTTGTACACATTGTTGTCGAAAAGGTCATCTTAAGAAATTTTGTTTTGATCTTAAACGAATTCCTAGAAAATCCCATGGTAAAGTAACCACGGTAGTTAACATTCCAACACCCCAAGATAGTCATTCTTCATTAATTTGGGTTAGGAAATCCGACTTGGTTGCCTTGCAAAATAGGGTTTTTTATTCTCATTTACTATCACATGAAACCTCCCTTGCTAAATTTAAAGGTTGAATGTGTTAGTGATTTATGCATACTCTAGCTTTTTGAGCTTCATATTATATATCATTGCTAGATGTATGCATGTTTAGTCATTTTCTAGTCATTGCCTGATTTCATATCACATGCTAGAAATTATGACTGGTTTATCTTTTTGTATTATATTTTGTGTTTGACTTAATTGAAAAATATAAAAAGATTTTTGTTTATCATTTGTGTTTTATTTATTTCATTTAAGCTTAATGAAAAATACAAATGATTTTTGTTTATTCTTTTGATTATATATCTTTATTTTTGGTTAAAAATGTCAAAAACTCAAAAAGATTTTATTTTGTGCGTATTCTGGGTTGACACACTTTATGTGGCATATATTTGTGTTTGAATCCCATCTTTTACGCTCCCACGTGGCTAGAACTTTTGGTTTAGATTTTCAATCCTTAAAATGTTCTTTACCATGTTTTATATGGAGCAGTTGGATTTTGTATTGTTTAAATGGATTCTATTTTTATATGCCTCTTTTCACACATGCACGAGCTCTTTTGAAATTTTAACTTCATATGTATATTTGAGCTATGTGAGGTGTTCTCCTACCAATCTTGTCATCTACATATTTGTGACTTAGGAGAACTAGTGCATGTCAAAATCCGTTGCATGTGAGATTTGTGTGAAAAATGAAAACATGACAAATAAAAATGTGCACGGGGAAGGGCTCCGGAAGGACTAAGTGATCCTTTGCGATAGTAAGCCACCGTTTGAATGGACCTAAAAGAAATACGTGGTCCAAAGGCCTAAAAACAGAAAATATGGCATTAAAAAGAAAAATAATTGCCAAGGCCTATGTTTGTTTGATATATTCATTCAAAAGCAAAAGAATATATATGCTTATTGAGGGATAATTGGATGGTATATCAACGGTTTGCACAATGTCCGTTTATCCTAGTTGCGTATTTCATGTCATGACTCTATTGGTTTGTAGAATCATCAATATGCTAGGCTTGTATGCATTGTGTATGTTTGTTCATTGAGTTTAATCTATATTGTCTCATGAGGTTATATTTCAATGTGATGAATTTTGCAATCAAATGAGAACTCCGTGAACGTTTATTAAGTGTTTGGGTCTAAATTTAATTATTGCTAGTTCACACCCCTACACTTCCATTTTCATATGACACATTTTTTCCATACAAGTGTGAAAGACTCCTATTATATGTTGTGTGTGTCATTTGTGTGTTTATATCTATACATATGTGCGTGTGCATTATTGATATATTTCTAGTACATATATATATATATATGATATTTTGTTTTGCCTTTGCCTTGCTTTTGTTGCCCATATGCTTTCATGTCTTATCACTTTAAGCTTCAACATGATTTTATGTTTTGATTCTTTAGCCTTTGTCTATTCCTGAACAAAAAGGGGGAGAATGATGATAGGGGGAGAAATGGTATCTAATCCTATTATTATTGTATCTTAGTTTGGGGGAGATTTATCTTAGGGGGATACGTCTTTCTAAGTATGTCATTTGTTTGATAAAGGGGAGAATTAATTTAGGGGGAGTAATTTAATTAATTGCCTTTTATATTTTGATATTCCCTATGCATTTGATGAGTTTGCTTAAGTGTGTAGGTATTCTACTAAAGCGGCATCTTTAAAAGGCAAAGTGTTTAATCCTTGGGTTGAGTCAAGTTTGGGTAGGTTATGTTATGTTTTGAGTCTAGTGAGCTTGACGGCCCTTTAGGATTTTTGTTTGGTTTTTGTCCTGGAATAGCCAAAGGGGGAGATTTGTAAGGACACAAATTTCCAATTGAGTCCATGTATTTTGTTGGCTCAATTTCGGAAAAAAACATTTATTCATAGGATAGTATGTTATTGTAATGATCTCAAGCCTATGAAGTGTTTGTTGAAGACGTAGCGGCAAAAAATATAAAGCTTCATCAAATGTGCCAGTTTGCGTGCCTCATTTCTACGTCATCAACTATGGTTCCATGCTCCCAAGGTATGAATGCAATTATATTTATATATGATCTTGGAACAAGTTTATTGGGTGTTAAGTTTAATAAAAACTGTGTTTTATTTTCAGAAAAACTTTAATTAGAACTTTAAAATCAAATATATAAAGTTTCTGGGCCAAAATCGAATTAAATAAAATTTTTGGAAGTCGTTCGATATGTCGTTCGAACGAGTTTTTTCGTTCTAACGAGATGTCGTTCGAACGAGTTTGCCAACGAGTTCCCACCAAGCTATACTGGTCCGTCGTTCGAAATGTCGTTCGAACGAGATTTTTCGTTCTAACGAGATTTCCAACGAGTTTCTAACGAGTCCATACTGGAGCGTCGTTAGAAGTCTCGTTCGAACGAGATTTCGTTCCGAACGAGATGCCAGGCGGGAACAGTTATTGGCAGTTTTTACCCATTTTCCCACTAGTTTACCCCACTATCTTTTTGCTGAATATGTATGTGCGGGAAATCATTTTTCCAATCAATCTTTTTTATATCATACAAACTCCTAGAGAGTGTTTTGAGAGAAAATTCAAAGAGGGAAAAAGATCAAGTTTTGAGTGCTATTTTTCAAGAGAAAATATTTCATCACTCTAGTTTACACCCATATTGTTTATCCAAGTTCACATATATACATATCAATGTGACACCCCGACTAATTAAATACCGGGTAGCTACTCCTTTATTAAATCAATACAAAATGCCAAGTTGGTTCAGTTAATAGCATCACTGTCGAAAACATTTAAATAATTACTAACCACCTAGTATTTAAAAAGTAAGTTGCCAAATTTTAAGTTAAGTCTGATTAACATGAAATAAAAGAATAATGGAAGAACAACATAATCCATTCACCATAACGAAGTAATGAAATAACCAACAAATAGTAATAAGTCCGGAGGAAACTCCTCACAACAATCCCACAGCTGAAAGTAAAATGACAAGTCTGAATCCTGAATTAATTACATGTCCAAAGTCTGAATAACTGAAATAAATGAAATGTCTCTAAAAGAAATGGGCGACATGCCCTAAAACTGATAAATGATGAATATAGAGTCAAGATAGATAAAGCGTCTACAAGCAAAGTCCTATAACTTCCACAAACAGCTACAGCTGATCACCTGAATGATAATTCTAAGCATGGTGTCCTTGTGGCTGGGCACCTAAAATGGTTTTTACAAAAAATAGATTTGAAAGAAAATGGGTCAGAGCCCGAAAGTGGAAATCATTTTAAAAATAGCAAGCGTTTTAATAACATCAAAACATTAAATGCAAAATACATGTTAGGACGTGCACTCACATGAAATTCTCACCTCTCGACTACATGTGCATTCCTAACGTACCGTACCCATCTAAATACATACATATCTAACCAAACCGTAATAAGTTCTACCCCTTACTACTCGATTCCCATATTACATTATAGCGTTATCAAATCAATAGAGGGCTTTACTTAAACTCAGATTCTCAATTAGTAATACAATTCATTTCAGGTTATCCCTTTATGTTTTCTCAAAACGTTTCCATATTTACACACAATATCACATGAAAGTTCCCATTAATTAAGTGTACATTATTCACGTCATAAATATACAATATAGGCACCCCGAGACTAAGTTGCGGTGCACACATACTCTGCTATCCATCTCGGTACATCACGTACATAAGGATCACGCATTCCGAATCTCTCAGGAATCGTTATCAGATAACAACAATCACAAACAATGGAGGCGAACACAGTCACATCACATGGGTCACGCACATACCTGCGCTCCCACAATCAGCAGACTTATTAACATCCCAATAAGTCCTTCTCTGACCTATGTTCATCGAGGTACCAGTCTAAATCCGGGCAACACGAGGATTAGAGGGCCCTAAGCGAACGTAAACCTCCCGTGATAGCAAGTATGGTAGGTATGTCATACACATAAAATCAATACATATACTAAGTATGCACACATCTTAGTAATCACCATAATATATTGGCGGTACACTTATCATTCGTACCGACATATAAAGCTACACAATTTATATGTTCCCGGTTAATATAATTATTTAGGCCGTCAATAGTTCTCGCGTCGTAATAGGCACTCACGCCCAAATTCATAATTCCCCTTAGGTTCAAACTACACTTCTAGGTTTTACTCCTAATTATATCCCAAACATCCCAAATATATCAATTAATCCACAAGGAAGTGTTAACTCTACATATAAGCAAGGTTACGAGACATTCGGGATCAAAACATGCTAAAAAGCCCAAACTGTCAGCTCGTTAGAAGTCTCGTTCGAACGAGGTTGTCCGAACGAGAGTTCGTTCGAACGAACTGGGCCTTCTAACGAGATCTCGTTTGAACAAAAGTCATCGAACGAACATCACCCTCATTAGAAGTCAAACTGTCAACTCGTTAGAAGCTCGTTCGAACGACCTGGGCAGGTCTTCTAACGAGTGGCCAGATTCGAGCCCAGATTTTCCTTAACTCGTTTTTTCAACTTTTCTTCACCTCTAATATCACCTAGATGTCATTCCAACAATGTTTCAAGGTATCTAATCCTTCCTAAACATGTTTCAACCGTATTACAACATTTATATGGGTTCAAATCACCCTAAACTACATCAAATTATCAAATCTCCACTATTTTTCCCAAATCTCAAGAACATGAACCCTAGAAAAATCAAGTCATTCATAGACATAACTAAATCCGTTTTTATGATGCAAAAGATGTATTTTCATCTGACTAATCATCCTATCAATGTTCTACATGCAATTTCCTCAATAGATTCTTAAATATCTACATCCAATTAAATGGGTTTTCATCATACTCCAAGAACAATACAGTTTATTTGAATTTCCTACGCATGGAAGAAGCATTCTCTGCAAAATAATGAAATTAAACCACTTGCCTTATGTGTATCTCTGGATTTGATGACGAATCTGATGAATGGTTCTCTCTCTCTCTGCAGAATTCCTCTCTTCTCTCTCTACAAGCTTTCTTCTCCAAGGTGCTAATGGTGGCTAGGGTTTGCCTTAGGAAATTTTGGAACAATTCTAAAAACCCCCGTAGCCCTTTAAGTCCTAAGATGTGGTTAGTGGGTTTAGTGGGCAATTACCAAGTCAGCTCTTTAATTCCCAATTTTCGTAGGTTTTAATTCCCAAAAATCCAAAATTACCAAACTACCCTTATACGTTGCCAGTATGGCCTAAAAATGCCCCGGGACCCAAACTAAACCCCCGGCTAGTGACTATTTCGACCCTTCCGGACACGTTGGCGCACTCAAAATGACCATACGGTTAATAGAAATAAAATTCACTTTTTAATTATCATAATTATATTCCATGACGCGACTGTCACATGCGTCTCAACAAGATTTCTAAATTGTCGTATTTCTATCTCACGACAAATCAATAATTCAATATTCATATATAGCCATATATACTCATTAATATCAAATACTAACTCGCATCTCGCTAGTATTTTTATCCGGATAAATTTCCAATTAATACGCATTTAATTCAATTAATCCCATAAATAAATATCACAAAAATACGGGGTATTACATACTTCCCCCCTAATAACTGAATTTCGTCCCGAAATTCGGAACTAGAAAGTACCTGGTAAGAATAACTCTGCATAACGTTCGCGCATCTCATCCTCGCGCTCCCAGGTGTACTCCTCGACATTATGATGTCGCCACTGAACACGTACTAACGGAACTATCTTTGACCGTAGTTTCCGCTCACTTCGGTACAAAATAGCAATAGGCCCCTCCTCGTAGGAGCTATCAGGATGGAGATCGATGTCCTCCAAAGCAATATGTGAATGATACAAATCGTCTCTAAGATATTTCCTTAGCGATGAAATATGAAATACATCGTGAATCCGATGCAAATGCTCCGGTAACCCAAGTCTATACGCAACCAGTCCAATCCGCTCAATAATAGGAAATGGTCCCACATATCTCGGTGCCAACTTCCCTTTCTTCCCGAAACGCATAATCCCCTTCATAGGAGATACTCTGAGCAAAACCTGGTCCCCCACTTGGAACTTCCTGAAGAACCTCTTCGCATCAGCATAGCTCTTCTGCCGATCCTGAGCTACCCGAATGCGACTCCGAATCAATTCAATCCTTGCCGAAGTATCCTGAATTACTTCCGGCCCAACTAGTTTGTTGTCCCCCACCTCCAACCAACATGCTAGGGAACGACAAGGTCTACCGTACAATGCCTCGAATGGAGCCATGCCAATGGTGAACTGGTAGGAGTTTTTGTAAGCAAACTCCACCAGTGGAAGATACCGCTCCCATCCAACCCCAAAATCAATGATGCTCATACGTAGCATGTCCTTCAACATCTGGTTCGTACGCTCGGTTTGCCCATCGATCTGCGGGTGATACGCCGTACTCAACCGCAACTCCGTGCCTATGGCCTCCTGAAAACTTTCCCAAAATCGTGAAACAAATATCTTGTCTCGGTCAGACACGATATTTAGGGGCACATCATGAAGTCTCACTATCTCTGCAATAAAGAGCTAGGCATACTGTCCCGTAGTGTAGTCTATCCTTACGGGTAGAAAATGAGCGACTTTGGTCAACCTGTCCACAATTACCCAAATGGAGTCATGACCTCTCTGTGACGTAGGCAACCTCGTGATAAAGTCCATGGATATGCTCTCCCATATCCACATCGGGACCTCCAACGGCTGTAGCAGTCCTGTCGGTCTCTGATGATCCACTTTTACTAGATGACAAGTGGCGCATTTAGAAACAAACACGAAAATATCTCTCTTCATCCCGCTCCACCAATACTGTCGTCTCATGTCTTGGTACATTTTGTCCCTACTGGGATGTATCGCGAACCGTGAGCCGTGCGACTCTGTCATCACCTCGTGTCGCAATTCCTCCCCTTCCGGAACTACTAATCTCCCATTGAAGCATAATCCCCCGTCTGAGCTAACGGTATAGGACTCGGCTCCCTCTGCTAGTAATCGAACTATTTGCTCCTGACAGAACGAGTCATTTGCTTGTGCCCTTACTACCTTCGTGACAATCTGCGGTGTAACGGTCATCATAGACATGAATGATCGAGCCAGTGCATCCTGGTGTCCCAGCTCCTTCCACTTGGCCTTCCACACCCCTTCCACCTCATCTACTGGCCTACGGCTCAACGCGTCTGCTACCACGTTAGCCTTCCCCGGGTGATACTGGATATCAAACTGATAGTCCTTCACAAACTCAAGCCACCTTCGTTGCCGCATATTCAACTCTTTTTGCGTGAATATGTACTGTAGGGACTTGTGGTCCATGAACAATCGAAACTTTTCCCCCAAAAGGTAATGTCTCCAAATACGACGGGCAAATACAACTGCCGCCAACTCCAAGTCATGAGTGGGGTAATTCTTCTCATGAGACTTAAGCTTACGGGAAGCATAAGCTATGGCCTGACTCTCCTGCTGCAATACACCTCCAAGTCCTTGCAAAGACGCATCGGTGTAAACTAAATACTCAACTCCCGGTCTCGGCAATGCTAACAAAGGTGCTGAGGTCAACTTATCCTTCAACTCATCGAATGTCAACTGACAGGCATCACTCCAGATGAATGGTACACCCTTACGAGTCAGATGTGTCAAAGGACCCGCTATCTTCGAAAATCCCCGAATGAACCTCCTATAGTATCCTTCTAGGCCCAAGAAACTACGAATCTCCGTTGGTGTCGTGGGTTGTCCCCACTCCCTCACTGCGGATACTTTCCCCAGATCAACATATATCCCCCGATTGGAAATAATATGTCCCAAAAACTGGACCTCCTTCAGCCAAAACCCGCACTTCTCATACTTTGCATACAGCTCGTTCGGACGTAGCATCTTCAAAACTTGCCTCAAATGCTCGGTGTGCTCCTCCTCTGTCTGGGAGTAAACCAGAATATCATCAATGAAGACAATGACAAACTGATCTAGGAAATCCCTGAACACCCTATTCATCAAGTCCATAAACACGGCTGGAGCATTGGTCAAACCAAATGGCATAACCCAAAACTCGTAAGAACTATATCTCGTCAAGAACGCAGTCTTCGAGACATCCTCTTCCCTGATACGCAACTAATGGTATCCCGATCGCAAATCAATCTTTGAGAAGAAAGAAGCTCCTCTCAACTGGTCGAATAAGTCATCGATTCGAGGCAACGGATACTTATTCCATATCGTGACCTTATTCAACTCTCGGTAGTCCACACACAATCTGAGTGAACCATCTCTCTTCTTCACGAACATCACAGGGGCACCCCACGGCGAAGTACTCCTCCGTATAAACCCCTGACCCAACAACTGTTTAATATGATCTTGTAGCTCTCCCATCTCAGCCGGAGCCATACGGTACGGTGCGAGTGCTATAGGTCTCGTATCCGGAAATAAGTCTATGACAAAATCTATCTCTCGACTGGGGGGTAGGCCTGGTATCTCCTGAAACACATCGGAATACTCCCTGACAACTGGGATCGAATCTAAAGGAATCACAACCTCCTTAGAGGTATCCTCCTCTATGTAATACAAATGAGCGGTCGAACCTCCCTCTGGGCGAGGCGTCGCCACTACAAACATCTCTTGCCCCGGAATGGCAAAAATAATGCTCCCACCGAAGCAATCAATCATGGCTCTATAATCAGCGAGCCAATCCATACCAATAATCACATCGTGCACATGCATATCTAATACCAACATGTCTGCAGGTAATACCAGACTACCAATCTCTACCCCCACTCCCCGGCATATAAAGAAAATAAGTGACCCACTCCCCAATGGTGAGTCTACACACGTCACTGTGCTCTCTGCTGTGGCTAACAATCCTAAGGCTTTCGCAAAATGTGTAGCTATAAAACAATGCGTTTCCCCCATATCAAACAAAACCCGACCCATAGTACCATGGATAGGAAACATACCCTCAATCGTGGGTGGTGCCTATGGAGCTGTTGCCTGGTGGACGTTATAGACACGTCCATACTGTAACTGCCCCTGCTGTACAGGAACTGCTGGAATGGCTGGTAGTGCTGGCACCTAGGCTGGAGTTGGGAGAGCAGGTGGAAAAAGTGGCCTCTGTGGCTCATGTCGAGCACCCTGCTGCTGCTGCGGGGCCTTACCCCTATCAGGACAGTCCTGACATTTATGGCCAGTTTTGCCATAAACGACACACTTCCCCGAGAAGTTCCCCCTCTTTGTCCCTGCTGACCCCGGCCCTGGTGGCCGTTACCGTTCCTCCACTGGCCCTGCTGGCCCTGCTGAAACTACTGCTGACCATTCTGACCCAGCTGGTTCTGATGGCCGTTCGGACCCTGATGGCCCTGCCGAAAACCTCCCTGTCCGTGCCTGAAATTTCCTGACCTGAACCTCTTGTGATCCCCCTGCTGGGAACCCTGGTCACCCTGTCTCTACCCCTGAACAGATTGTGCCCCACTGGCACCATTCCCTCCAGTCCTGCCCTGATGGCTAGACTCTCTCGATCACTTGCCCTCAGCCATGTGAAAGCGATGATCCTGGCAGTGTATCAGTGCAGCATTAACCACATCAGAATAAGTGGCTAACGAGAGGTTCCCTAACAAGTGCTGACGAATCCTCCATGTCAATCCATCCGTAAATTTCTGTATCTTCTTCTCCTCTGTCGGTATCTCATCCGGAACAATATTCAGAAGATTAGTGAATTCGGCCTCATACTCGGCCACAGTCTTACTCTCCTGCTTGAGGCTCATCAACTTCCTCCTCATCTCCGTGTGAATAACTGACGGAAAGTACTTGCGATCAAACCGCACCCAAAACTCCTGGATAGTGAGAGTGTCTATCTCCTCCATGGTGGTAATAGACTCCCACCACTGCAGTGCAGACCCCACTAGCTTAAAGGTAGCTAGTATCTGCTTCTGGACATCGGTGCACTCATACATCCTCAAGTGCCGCTGAATATCCTTCCTCCACTGACTCGAAACCACAACATCGGAGCTACCTGCGAACTCCGGAGGGTGTGCTTTCTGGAAAGCATCACGTACACGTTCCCAAGCAGACGGGAATGCATGAGCCTGAACTGGCGTGGCTATCAGCGCCTGAGGTGGTGCCTGCTGAACTATAGCTAGTGCGGCATTTACCGCCTGGGCCACAATGGCTGCAACCTCGGCGGCATTCATCGTTCCCTGAACTGGTACGGGCTGTGGTTCTGGCGTTGCATCCCTGGGAATCCTTTGTGTACGTCGTGCAGGCATCTGAAACAAGAATGAAGTTTATAATTTCGCAGTTATAAACTTAAAATAGCTGAAGAACGTAGCATATACAAAAGAATACAACAGTCCTAAAATATAGGGCTCTACATCAAAGAAAGCTCAGCGAAAACATAATAAGCCGTACAGATCCTAATGGACACTAGAACCTGATGTTATGATACCACCTGTGACACCCCGACTAATTAAATACCGGGTAGCTACTCCTTTATTAAATCAATACAAAATGCCAAGTTGGTTCAGTTAATAGCATCACTGTCGAAAACATTTTAATAATTACTAACCACCTAGTATTTAAAAAGTAAGTTGTCAAATTTTAAGTTAAGTCTGATTAACATGAAATAAAAGAATAATGGAAGAACAACATAATCCATTCACCATAACGAAGAAATGAAATAACCAACAAATAGTAATAAGTCCGGAGGAAACTCCTCACAACAATCCCACAACTGAAAGTAAAATGACAAGTCTGAATCCTGAATTAATTACATGTCCAAAGTCTGAATAACTGAAATAAATGAAATGTCTCTAAAAGAAATGGGCGACATGACCTACAACTGATAAATGCTGAATATAGAGTCAAGATAGATGAAGCGTCTACAAGCAAAGTCCTGTAACTTCCACAAACAGCTACAGCTCGTCACCTGAATGAGAATTCTAAGCATGGTGTCCTTGTGGCTGGGCACCTAAAATGGTTTTTACAAAAAATAGATTTGAAAGAAAATGGGTCAGAGCCCGAAAGTGGAAATCATTTTAAAAATAGCAAGCGTTTTAATAACATCAAAACATTAAATGCAAAATACATGTTAGGACGTGCACTTACATGAAATTCTCACCTCTCGACTACATGTGCACTCCTAACGTACCGTACCCATCTAAATACATACATATCTAACCAAACCATAATAAGTTCTACCCCTTACTACTCGATTCCCATATTACATTCTAGCGTTATCAAATCAATAGAGGGCTTTACTTAAACTCAGATTCTCAATTAGTAATACAATTCATTTCAGGTTATCCCTTTATGTTTTCTCAAACCGTTTCCATATTTACATACAATATCACATGAAAGTTCCCATTAATTAAGTGTATATTATTCACGTCATAAATATACAATATAAGCACCCCAAGACTAAGCTGCGGTGCACACATACTCTGCTATCCATCCCAGTACATCACGTATATAAGGATCAGGCATTCCGAATCTCTCAGGAATCGTTCTCAGATAACAACAATCACAAACAATGGAGGCGAACACAGTCACATCACATGGGTCACGCACATACCTACGATCCCACGATCAGCAGACTTATTAACATCCCAATAAGTCCTTCTCTGACATATGTTCATCGAGGTACCAGTCTAAATCCGGGAAACACAAGGATTAGAGGGCCCTAAGCGAACGTAAACCTCCCGTGACAACAAGTATGGTAGGTATGTCATACACATAAAATCAATACATATACTAAGTATGCACACATCTTAGTAATCACCATAATATATTGGCGGTACACTTCTCATTCATACCGACATATAAAGCTACACAATTTATATGTTCCCGGTTAATATAATTATTTAGGCCGTCAATAGTTCTCGCGTCGTAATAGGCACTCACGCCCTAATTCATAATTCCCCTTAATTTCAAACTAAACTTCTAGGTTTTACTCCTCATTATATCCCAAACATCCCAAATATATCAATTAATCCACAAGGAAGTGTTAACTCTACTTATAAGTAAGGTTACGAGACATTCGGGATCAAAACAGGCTAAAAAGCCCAAACTGTCAGCTCGTTAGAAGTCTCGTTCGAACGAGAGTTCGTTCGAACCAACTGGGCCTTCTAATGAGATCTCATTCGAACGAAAGTCATCGAACGAACATCACCCTCGTTAGAAGTCAAACTTTCAACTCGTTAGAAGCTCGTTCGAACGACCTGGGCAGGTCTTCTAACGAGTGGCCATATTCGAGCCCAGATTTTCCTTAACTCGTTTTTCCAACTTTTCTTCACCTCTAATCTCACCTATATGTCATTCCAACAATGTTTCAAGGTATCTAATCCTTCCTAAACATGTTTCAACCATATTATAACATTTATATGGGTTCAAATCACCCTAAACTACATCAAATTATCAAATCTCCACCATTTTTCCCAAATCTCAAGAACATGAACCCTAGAAAAATTAAGTCATTCATAGACATAACTAAATCCATTTTTATGATGTAAAAGATGTATGTGCATCTGACTAATCATCCTATCAATGTTCTACATGCAATTTCCTCAATAGATTCTTAAATATCTACATCCAATTAAATGGGTTTTCATCATACTCCAAGAACAATACAGTTTATTTGAATTTCCTACGCATGGAAGAAGCATTCTCTCCAAAATAATGAAATTAAACCACTTGCCTTATGTGTATCTCTGGATTTGATGACGAATCTGATGAATGGTTCTCTCTCTCTCTGCAGAATTCCTCTCTTCTCTCTCTACAATCTTTCTTCTCCAAGGTGCTAATGGTGGCTAGGGTTTGCCTCAGGAAATTTTGGAACAATTCTAATAACCCCCGTAGCCCATTAAGTCCTAAGATGGGGTTAGTGGGTTTAGTGGGCAATTACCAAGTCAGCTCTTTAATTCCCAATTTCCGTAGGTTTTAATTCCCAAAAATCCAAAATTACCAAACTACCCTTATACGTTGCCGGTATCGCCTAAAAATGCCCCGGGACCCAAACTAAACCCCGGCTAGTGTTTTCTGACTATTTCGACCCTTACGGACGCGTTGGTGCACTCAAAATTATCATAAGGTTAATATAAATAAAATTCACTTTTTAATTATCATAATTATATTCCATGACGCGACTGTCACACGCGTCTCAACAAGATTTCCAAATTGCCGTATTTTTATCTCACGACAAATCAATAATTCAATATTCATATGTAGCCATATATACTCATTAATATCAAATAATAACTCGCATCTCGCTAGTATTTTTATCCGGATAAATTTCCAATTAATACGCATTTAATTCAATTAATCCCATAAATAAATATCACAAAAATACGGAGTATTATAATCAATTGCTTGGAGTTTGGCACCGGTTTATATCTTCCGTTTCAAAGAGAAGTTTTGGTTTGTATCTACATCCATCAAAGAAGAAGACGTTTTGTTGCGATTCTACCCACTTGGAGAAAGGTTTCTTGCTCGGGTGACGGTGACCATAGAAAGCCCTATCGGTGGATTCTGAGACCGCGGTGGTGTTCCAAGGTTATCCGCTATGAAGAGGTGTCTACAAGAAGAAGCGTCAAGGTTTGAGAGGGATCGAGTCGGTCGTTGTAAGTCTATCTGTCTTGTACCTGTAATTCCGTATCTAGTATATTTGTGGCTAGGGCCGTCCGAGGTTTTTTCCCGTCTTGGGTTTTTCCTCGTACATCGCGGCGTAGTGTGATTGGTTTATTTTATCTTACAACATAATTTAGAACGCATGTTTAGGATAATTCAAGATAAAATTTGGTTTAAATTATCACACTCATTTAATTTGGTTCTAAATTAAATATTGGGTATAGTTTATTTAATTCAAGTCATTTGCTAAAATTTGGTTTCGCCTAACTTTGAAAATTGTTAATTACGACTTAGGCAAATTCTAGGACTTGGACTAATTAAAATTTGTTTAAGTAAAATTAATATTATCACACCGCTTCCGCATCTCACTTTCAACAAAGTATAAACGACCTTCCCGCCAGTCATCTAGACCATTCAAAGTCTCTGCCAATATCATCGCCGCAGGATTGCGACGATATGATAACTAAGAAATAATAGCTACAAGTTGGGATCCACCAGTACTTCCCCAATTACCAACAACAGTTTTGAAACCAGACCAATAATAATAGCCCCAGCATCACCTACATCCCGCAAATGTACAGAATACAGCACCGCAGGAAGAGAAAGCATTCCTCCTATGACCAAGGACCTGGTTGCCGAAGGTGAAATGTGGAAAAATCCTGCTAATAGCTCCCTAGGGGACCGGAAAAACTCCGGCATATTAATTGAAATGCTGGGATTTATCCCCAACATGGAAGAAAACTCTTCATAGGTCGAACGAATTTCTTCCAACCCGAAACAAAAGACATGGTCTTCGGGGTACCATAATTCCACGACTGCCATCAGCATATTCCAATCTATGGGCCGGTTGAGCCACAAAGAGACTCGACGCATGTTGAAAGCATCGTAGTCAACGTTGTAGGAACACATTGCTTCTAAGGTTTTAAGGTAGTTCGTAAACTCAACACTACCAGGGAGAGCCATATCACAAAAGAAGAATAGAGTGAGAAAATAAGGATATAAAGGGAAAAGAATGTGGAAGTGTGAAGAAAAGTTACATCCACACCCCTATTTTTACATTAAAACTTCCAAGCAAAGATAAGAAACTCTACAGAAATCGGAGGAAAACTTACCCCTCCAAGTACCAAGAAATTGAAAAAAGTGCTATCAAAGCCTTGGGTTGATTGGACTGGACTCATATACCGATAGGCAGGACAGGAGTCATGTCGATTAGCAACCTCCTATTTTGGGGAAATACCCTTTTTTCTCTTTTGTCAAGTAGAAAAACCTAATAAAAATAATTCTTATCTTAAGGGAATTTTGAATTTCCTTATCCTTATGTTTTTACTTATCCTATTTTAAAATAAAATCCTTCTCAAATCATTTTTAATTCTTCTAAATCATTTTTCTTCAAATGGCGTCGTTCCCATTCTTGGGAGCATGAAGCACTCGGAGAGGATTTCAACTTGCAGTTCATTTATTTTTTGCACTTTATTCTTTTTTGTACCATTTTTATATTTCTAGAAGGCTTGTATTTGGATTATACTATTTTTGGCTTGTATTGCGGTGCATAGAAACACCTTTATTTTATTTTTCATTTTACAAATTGTAATAATCAAAGAAAGCGTGATAAGGAAATCGGACAAGGCAGAGAGAGGGCGTCCAAGGCGAGGAAAAGAAGCCTCTCTACCTTGGGTCGGTAGGACTCCCAGGGGTGACTGAGATTGGCTTAATCTCCCCCCGATCGACTCAAATTTTTCGGCACCCCACGGCATAAAAACCGTTGGAAGTACATTTCTCAAACCCTCTCGCCTCTCTTGTTAGCGAGTCAATTCGTTTATGTTCTTTGTGTGCTCTTACTTGATTTTATTCTCGCATTTATTTTCGAATGGTGTGATGAATTAATTGACTAAGACCTACACCCGATCACTCACGATAAGGGATTTCATCACTTGACTCACTCGCTTACCAATTGTGTCCTACCCTAGCCATCACCAAATTTGAAATCAATCAACTAGGTTGCCCACTAGGAGAATATTTTTTAAAAGGCAATCACAAAGATTTTCGTGATTTTTTATCGCCCGCGGACTTAATTAAAATTTGACTACCCTTTCACTAAATCTAAAGATAAAAATTGGTTATGTGCTAGTTAGGATTTATTCTTGACTTGTGTGTCCAATTCAATATTTTTTTAGTAGTCAAGTTTTTGGGAATTCATGCAAATTCAAAGAGTCCACCTATTTTTCCCCCACTCGTTTTTTCCAAAAAAAATCCAAAAATATTGTTTTTCCTTGGTTTTCTCCAAAAAAATTGTAAAA
Source organism: Sambucus nigra (assembly GCA_949130495.1). Classification (NCBI taxonomy): domain Eukaryota; kingdom Viridiplantae; phylum Streptophyta; class Magnoliopsida; order Dipsacales; family Adoxaceae; genus Sambucus; species Sambucus nigra. Next base: position 392,051,729 of record OX422219.1, read on the forward strand.
ACATTTTCTTCCTTTATTTTTTTCAAAAAAATCCAAAAAAATATATTCTTTCCTTTTGAAAAAAATTCAAAAAAACCCCAAAATATTGTTTTTCCTTGGTTTACTTCAAAAAAAATCCAAAAACATTTTCTCCCTTTCATTCTCTAAAAATCCCAAAAATATTTCCTTTCTTTTTCAAATTATTCAAAAATCACAAAAAAAAGGGAACATCTTGAAAATAAAAAAATTAGGCCGTGATCGGTGTTTCTTCACCCTCACCTTTGTCAAATTATCCAACAAGACTGACACTTCAGTCTTGTTTGGGGGTGTTTATCATCACCTAATTTTTCTGTCGCCCTGCACTTTCCTAGTTCCTATCTTTAGGGTGAGGTTCTGATCGGTCTGGCTGAAGACATTAAACTTAGCGTTACCGAGAGTCATCTCACGTTTCTTGTACTAGTCTCATCCTGTTTTGAGGGAGGGGGTGTTTCACATCACCCTATGTTTTCCCATGTTTATAGACTTGTACATTTTTTTTCTCACACTTCTTATTCAGGTTTATTCTTGGCTACCTCTGTCCACTTCATTATCGGTTAATTCTGGTAATATCTTTCCTACCTTATGCTCTCAATTTTAAAAATCATTTTACTTAACATCGAGGACGATGTTCCTTTTTATTTAGGGGTGGGGAATTTTATCAAAATCGTACCTCTTTTGAAAAATTTTGATTTTTAAACCTGCTTTTTAAAATTTCATGCAGTTTCTTTTATCTCATTTATTGATGTGAATTTTCAATCATCCATCTTTTAAGTCTAGGAATCAAGCTAGAGGATTTGTCTTTTTATAAATGGCTTATGTAATACGCCCCAAGACATGTTGCACCATGAATTTCTGGACTCAACAAAATTTGCGCACTTTTCACGTCAATACAGTTTAGAGTTGAGGAGTACTATAATTCCCAAGAGAACTTTAAGGATCACTTGTAGAGACTTTAACTTATGAGATTCGTGCCTTTCACCTTTCAGAAAGTATTACGAAATCTTTGAGTCACAAGTTGATTCAACTTCCTTTGGGTCAGCACCTAAATTGTTGTATGATCTCATTATTTTTCATTAAAAATTTTGGATTAATCACTAAGAATGACATCACTTTCGAGTTGTAAGAAACACGTGTCTTCAAATTTGTCCCGATCACTAGATTTTCACCCATACACTACCCATTCACTCCACCCATTACTTTCCCATATTTCATATATATTCCCCTCACCATCCATATATATTCCCCACATCATCCATATACCATCCCCATTTTCCATATCAACTCCATTTTTCCACCCACCATTTTAGAAAAAAAGAAAAGAAAGAAAAGAGTGTTGATTCCAAATGTTAAAATGTTTTCAGTGATTGAGAGTAAAAAAAAGAAAAAAAATCAAGAAAAAACAGTAAGAAAAAAAAAGAGAAAAGAGAGAAATAAAAAATAAAAAATAAAGAAAAAGAAAAAGATAGTTTGTAGTTAGTTATTTTGAAATAAAGACATTTGTTTTCCAAGTATAGAACACTCTTCTATCGCATCCATCTTTTATCCATCACACATCCATCACTCGTCATTCATCCATACATCACCATCCAACCTCATATCCCATCCTTCTCATTTCATTTACCCCTTACCCATTATCATCCATGTTCCCCTAGGTGTTCGGGCAAATGAAAGTCAACGTGGTGAATAACTCGACGTTCTCACTTTAGTGATTAGCATTCTTTCATGAGATCACTATTCTTTCAAATTGTTCGTTCTTTCTTATATGTGTGTGAGTCGTTTGAACTTGATTACATTTACTCACCTCCTCACACACAAGAGCGATACACTAACCCAAATCTCGAGAGTTCGATTGAGAGAGTTAAATTCAGTGAGATTTGAAGTTGAAGCATTGATTCCAATAAGGAAATATAGGAATTACTCTTATGAATCTCGACCCATTTTGACGGATTCACACCACACACGTTGAGTTCTAGGAAGGATGTGCCTTGAGTATTTACTTAGCTTAATCTTTTTACAATTCTAGCTTGTATTTCTCAAAATATTTTTCTCATGATGGATTATGCGATCATTCTATGTTTGATTGACTGTCATTGCAAATAAAGAATTTTGTGGATATATTCCCTGCAAACCCTCACAAGACACAACTCGTCCTGTAGGGCAACCTATAGGTTTAAAAGCTTGTTGCACATGCTAAGTGCAATTGCAAGTGCCCGTAAAAGTGGTACACTTTTGGCTTCTTATCTTTCTCTTTATCTTTCTATTTATCTTATTGCTCGAGGACTAGCAACACTTTATTTGGGGGTGGTGTGATAAGCACCCAAAAGTGTTTATTTTATACCCCGAATAGATGCATTTTAATCGCTCGTTTATAATAAAAATGGTCTAATGCGTTTTATTGTCTATTTTGTAGGTCGAATGCACGCTGCGGTGTTCAAACGCATATTTCAAGGCAGTTGTGTAGATTATGGAGCTAATTAGACCTTGTCCCGTACCCTAGCCTGTCCTAAACCTATCTCGAACCGTGTGTATTTAGTTTGTCCCATTTTATTTTATTTGTATCATTTTATTTTTAGAGTTTATTTTATTATTTTATTTTATTGAGTCATGTATATATTTTTAGGATTTTTATATTTTTAGCGCGTCGTGTATTAGTTTTTATATTTTCTTTTGTTTTCTTATTTTTAGTTAGTTTATTAATATTTTATTTTTTATTTTTATTTTTTTATTTTATTAGTTTTTTTATTTTTATAGTTTTTATTTTAGTTGTGTTTGGTTTTTTTAGAGTTTGTATAGTGTGTCGTGTCGTGTCATTTTTATTTTAGTTGATTTTTATTTTTTTTGTTTAGTTACATTTTTATTTTGTTTTATTTTATTTTTAGTTAGTTTTATTTTTCTAACGGTCACAATTTAAACACACAAACTCGCACCTTAATACCCAACACCCTATCCTACACTCACGCACACCCAAACACTACACTCACTCACACACTACAACCTACACCTCCACTACACCTTATCACTACCAACATCATCATCTTCCCCAACCTGATTTTCTCTCACCTCCATTTTTCAAACCCCCATTAAGCCCATCTCCTCTCACACCATTTACAACCAACTTTAACATATCACCCCCCCTCTTGTCCCAACCCAGCCCCCAGACTTGAACTCGTGACACCCTAAACCCGCGAGATCCGAGGTCAAACCCATAACCCCCCTTCTGGCCAACTCAATTCTCCTTACCCCACAAATACCCCTTAAACACCGGAACTCCCATGACCCGAGACCCTCGATTCAAACCTCTCGACCTTGCCTTAACCCATTTGAACCAAAATCGTTTCTATTCTCTTTTTGAACTAAACCAGATAAACCAAAGACAAAAGTCAAGACCACAATCCAAAAAAAATAATAGCCACATACCATTTAAAACCCCTTTTTCCCAAAAATGCCCCCAAACACTCTTTTAACCAAATCTGATTTTATTCCCTCGCCCCTCATCCACATGACCTCACACAACCCATGCACATTTGTGCATTTTCCTATTTTGACCCCAACTCATCCTCACACCCCTCATGTTCATTTAATCCCTACCCAAATTACCCCCATGGTCCATGCCTACTATTTAAGGGAGATGAAGACCATTTGAGAAAAGATCTCAATTTAGTTTTTTTTAACTCTTGTGTGATAAATTTCTCTACACTCCTCTTTAGAGAGTATTTTCATTTTTAGCAAATATCTCAATAGAGAGGTGTGTAGTGAAATTTATCTCTAGGATGAATTCCACCCAACCCATCTATAATGAATTTTTGCATTTTTAGCAATTAATTCATAATAGATTGTTGTAGATGAATTCATCCATAGCCATGTAAATAGAGAGAGAAAATTCTAGAGAAAAGTAAAGAGATAGGTTAGATTAGAAAATAAATAAGGGAAATATTTTGTAAATAGTTTTTATTTTTATTTTTTTTAGAGATTTGTGAGGATAAATTGTGAGTAATTCAATTGAGTATTATATTGAATTTATTATTATTGGCTGCTCATATTGGATGGATGGTGCTTGATTTCAAGGAAATAAGAGTTCAATTTCACTTCAAGAGATTGGGTTTGATTGTTCTCTTCTCTTCTCATTTATTTTATACCTTTGATTATTAATTTATCAAATTTCATACCGTGTTAGGCTAAATCCTCTTTCAAGGGGTGGGGTCAACCCTTATTTGATGTTATTTTGATTTAATTAGTTTGATTAATTGAAAATTCCCTTTGAATGTTAATTTTGTTCCCTCACCCTTAAATTTACGCCTCGAGAGAGGGTAAATGATTTTCAAGAGAAAATCTGAATTCTAAGTTATAATACCCATTTTAGATTCGAACTAGAGATAGGGGTTTCTTAAGTTCGGTATTATTCCTTGAATTTCAACTCTAAATTTATTTTCTAAGATTTACATAAATTTTAATCAATCGATCCTAGCGGGTGATTAATTAAAAGTTGTGTTGGTCTATTTTCTAGAGATGGGGGGGGGGGGGGGGGTAAACTTAATATTCTAAAAGGTTACTATTAAAATTACATTTACAATTAGAGTTGATTTGTAATTTTGATATTAATTTGGGAGAATTCAATTAATTAAATTAATTAGTTAGAATAGATAAAATGTGTGGTTTAATCACATTCCTTGATTGTTCTCACATTTATTTACCTCATTTATCTCATATTTTTGTGTTAGACTTTATTTTTCATTTTAGTCACTTTTTAGTTTGTAATTTGATCTTTCATTATAGTTTAGTGTTATTTCACATCCTCGCCCTAATTGTTTTAATATTTGAAAAAGATAAAAAAAAATTGAAAAGAAAAAATTCACAAAAAGAAATAAAAAAGTGAATTACAATTGATTTCCCCTTGCTTTACCCCCTTGATTTGGATTGATACCCTTACTTACCGCTACTTTAGATGTTATATTTTGTAGGTAATTGAGGATTTTGATTAGAGGAGATTTTCAAGCAACGACGAAAAAATATACGCAAGAGTTATCTTTATCATTCTCAGTTGGAAAGTAAAAATAGCATGCGTATTAATCACTAAAAACAAAAATTCACAAAAAAATTCATTTCACTTGCATAGATATTTGTTGTGTTACATCACTGTTGCAGGAAAAAAAATACAACGGGACGCAACCCGAACCCAATTTTCTTTCTCTCTCTCTTAACCTACAAAATCTCTCTCTATTCTTTCTCTCTCTTCTCTCTCTCTAAGAGCCTCCCTCCCTACGGCGCTCCCTCTTCCCTCTGTGGCGAGACATTGTTCCACCACTCCCAGAGCCCGACCCTTCCTCAGATGAGGAAGACGGCAGAAGACAGGAATGAACCGGAATCGCATCCTTAATGTGGGTAGTCGCCGAAGATATTCAATCCCTAATATCCCTCAGTCAAGTGGTAGAGACCCGGATGTGCTGCAAAAGGAAATGGAAAAGAGCAAATCAGTCAGTTTGAAGCAAAGGAAGAAATCCGGAAATTAAAAGAAAAAGAGAAAAAATGGTATAGATTTGGTCGAAGGACCTACTCTATCAAGCCCAACTCCTCTGGGTCCATCGCATTAGGACAGTGCAGCATACGCATCGACACTCCATCTACCTGTCGAATGTTGTAACCAGGCGAGAACAACCGTTCAAAGGGAGCCTCTGAAGTCGTCGCCACCACTGACGTCATTGCACCGCCTGCACTGTGGGAGGACCCCACCTACTGACTCGATCCCGCACGAGGAAAAGGCATCATGTCATATATGATGGGTGGCATCAACCAACTCGACACAAAGCCAATATAATCATACATCACCGCCGTGTCGGTATATGACGAGTAAGGCTCACCCATCATTACCGCCACTCGGGCGTCGTCCGACATCTCCCTCTCTCGCCTCATATATACTGGGGGCTTTTTCAGTGGCACTGCAACCTCATCCTCCACAATCTGTCTAACTACTCTCTCCCTGAGATACCGAGAATAACCAAACTCATCTGCCAACAAACTCCACATCTACGTATGTCCCTAGTCAACCCCATATGCTGTATAGTCGTTCCTCATGGATAAAATATCACCTAAAAATTCCCTAGCAAGAGAAAAAAGATCAATATCAACAAAATATCATCAAGGAAAAGACACTCTCAAGGAAAAAATGGAAACTTACTCGCTCACTCATCATCCCATTCAAAACCTGACGCACCGTCTCCAGAGAGAGGGATTTCTTCGATTACCGATGGGACTTCTGCCAATGATACATCCAGTAAAAGTCCTCAACAGACTCATCCTTCAAATCTATCAATTCGGTGTTAAACCCAACTACCTCATAGAATTACGTCTGCAAAAGGTTAGTAATTAAGAAATCAATAATAAATCGCATAAAGGAAAATGCGAATGCATAAAGGAAAATGAGAGAAATGAAGAATACCTCAAGAAGATACGTGGATCCAGTAAAAGTTTGTCGGCATCAACGGATGAATGCATCAAGAGAATAATAAAGGGTCGCCAGGTCAGGCTCCCCCAGTCATAAATACGGATGTCCGAAAATACCCTCAAGAATACAAAAAATCACAAGTGCACGACGTTGCCACTCGTCGCCACCAGAAAACCTCCCTGCACCAGCAAAATGAACAGACGAGCCATATGATGTACCTGATGCCTGTCACTCTAATCAATCCTCCTCCTCAGTAATAACTCCCTTAAAAGAGACAAACGAAGAGAGTCCCTAGAGACCACCCTCTCCACATCACCCAATGCCGCCATCACCGTCTTCGGTGTTACCCTCAATGTCCTATCCACCTCAATCTACGTACCCTCACAATTCATCCCCAAAAGCTATTGTACATCTTTGGGAGTCACCGTTATCTCCCCAAAGTGAAAATGAAAGGTGTGGGTGGTGTCCCACCACCTCTCCCCTAGAGCACAAAGAACAGCCATAGAACGGGGAGTCTCATCCAGAGCATACACCAGTCTCCTAAATCGGTTGATGACACCATCCAATGCACCACATATAGAAGGTGCTCCTAAACATCCTTAAGCCCCTTCATCCCTTGGGTACGCATATTTGACATAGAAACATAAGACTGTCAAAAGTGAAAAGAAAAAGAAAAACCTTCGTCAAGTTCAAGAAATAAGGAAATCTCACCAAGAAAAAAGGGGGGAGAATACCAAAAGTCATCAATACTTACATAGCCGTCTGGATTCACCACCCTAGAAGAGCGATGATGTGAATGATCTCACAATAGAGTCCGATCATCCACCACTGGCTCGAATGTGTCAAAAGAATTTTCGCTTCCCAAAGCAAGGGGCACCTTAGCCCTCCATTCCAAGACTACCCAGTCATCAGCATTAAGACACGTCGTGTGTGTTTCTCTACTTGAGAACTCATCCATCTCTTGACTTTAGAACGTTGGAATGATTTGCATAAGGTAATTGCAGAAGAAGGCAAGTCGAAAAACTGTGAAAAATGAGGAGAACCTGCAACCTTTTTATAGGAGGCTAAGGGGCATGTCGATCGGCATCTCCCTGCCACCTACTGATTAGAACTATCCCTCCACCTGTTGAGTTACCCCAAAATACCATGCCACTTCCATTTGGCACCCCTCTATCTATGCCGATCGGCACCCACTTTGAAATTTTGTACTAAAAGCCCAAAAAATACCAGAAAATTCTGAACAATCCCCGAAAATTTCCCAAAATTACCAAATGGATTTGAAAACCATGTCAACCAAGAAAAACATTATTAACACACTCATTTCACCAGCAGAACCCTCATCTCCCCCAGCAAAATGCCCAAAATCACTTTCATGTCTCCCCAGCAGCGTTCAAAAATTCCCCAGCTGAGAAACGTCCGACCCTCAGATCATTCCCTCTTCCCTAGCGGAACCTAAAATCAAATGCGTCCCCAAATCCTTAGTAGAACTACATGATACATATCCCCAATGGAGTCTACAAATTTTTCCAAGAAAACTTAAGCCCACAGAATTAGCTTCGACCCGCAAAATTGGTCGCTTTTACTTAAGCCATCAGAATTGACTTTGACCAACAGAAATGGTCACTCATATTTAGGCCCGCAGAATTGGCTTTGACATGTAGAATTGGTCACTTCTACTTAAGCTCGAAGAATGGGCTTCGACCCACATAATTGGTCACTTCTAATTAAGCCCACAGAATAGGCTTTGACCCGCAGATTGGTCGCTTCTACTTAAACTCGCAGAATTGGCTTCGACCCACAAAAATTATCGCTTTTACTTAAGCCCGCAAAATTGGTCGCTTCTACTTAAGCCCGCAGAATTGGCTTCGACCCGTAGAATTGGTCGCTTCTAATTAAGCCCTTAGAATTGGCTTCGACACGCAGAATTGTTCACATTTACTTAAGCCCATAGAATTGGCTTCGACCCGCAGAATTGGTCACTTCTACTTAGGCCCACAGAATTGGCTTTGACCCACGGAATTGGTCACCCCTACTTAATCCCGCAAAATTGGATTTAACCCGCAGAAATGGTCGCTTTTACTTAAGCCCTCATAATTGGATTTGACCCGAAGAATTTGTCACCCCTATCTTAAGCCCTCAGAAATGGTTTTTACCCACAGAATTGGTCACCCCTACTTAAGCCCTCAGAATTGGTTTTAACACGCATAATTGGTCACCCCTATCTTAATCCCTCATAATTGGCTTCGAACCGCAGAATTGGTCACCCCACTTAAGCCTCCATAATTGACTTTAACCCACAGAATTGGCCACCCCACTTACGCCCTCATAATTGCCTTGACCCACAGAAGTGGTCACCCATATCTTAAGCCCGCAGAATTAGCTTTGACCTGCAGAATTGGTCGCTTCTACTTAAGCCCGCAGAATTCTCTTTGACCCGTAGAATTTTTCACTCCTATTTAAAATAGCAGAATTGGCTTCGACCCGCATAATTGGTCGCTAAGCCCTCAGAATTGGCATTACCACTCAGAATTGGTCATCCCTATCTTAAGCCCGCAGAATTGGCTTCAACCTAGAGAATTGGTCTCCACATTGATCACTCCCTACCTTTAACCTCAGTTACCACCTCCTCTTAGGTCCATAGAATCATCCATCCCCGGAATCCCCTTAGCTCCTCGGAATCGATCACCGTCGTCCCTTAGGTCTGTAGAACTGGCCTCTATCATGTGGTGTCCATTCGACGGCTTTCACTTGTTCCAATCTCACCCATCGAGTATCTATATAGAAACCACATTCTATGATGCCCTAAGTCTCTCCTTAGTTCCATATCATCTACCCATTTCACTATAAACCCTAGGTCGCACTTCGAGTACCGATTTAGAGGCCATCGGGCGCCCTTAGGCCCCATTTGACTCCGGTTAACCCTATTGTCAGAGTGAAAGCTCTGTGAATATTTGAATGGAACTTAATCTCCTTTCCAATGGTCCACCCCATGCACAAATTGACATAACCATTCAAATGAACGGAACATTTTACAGTCAAAAATCAAATCGGAGGCCACCGAGCACTCCCGAGCCCCGATTTGACCCCAATCAACCTCACTTTCAGAGAAAAATCTATTTGAATGTTTAAAGGTAACTGATACCCCTTTCCAACGGCTCACCCCATGCACGAAACGGCATAACCGTTTGGACGAATGATTAGTTTTCCTTAGAAAATCGATCCGGAGACAACCGGGCACTCCCGGGATCCGTTTGACCAAGGTCAACTCTTCAGATCGAATGAGACTAAATTAATATCCTAAATTCACTACATACCCTTTCTAACGGTCTACCCCATGCACGATTCTGATCTACAGTACGGATGAATGATCTACTTTACTCTGAGAGGTCATCGGGCGCTTCCAAGCCTCGGGTGACCTAGGTCAACTATTTGAACCGAGCGAAACTCTTTAGAATGTAAAATTACATATCCTAACATTTCCAACATTTCTCCCCGTGTGTGATTCTGACTTACCATACGAATGAACGATCCATTTCCGTCTGGCGATCTCCCGTCCAAAGGATCGATGTGCGCTTCTAAGCCACATTTGTCCCAAAGTCGACTCCTAGACCTGGGAGAATCCCAAAGGACTCTTAAATGTATGCTAATTACCTTTATAAAGGTATTCCCCATGCACGATTGGGATCAACGAATTACATTCTACGACCATTTTTCTAGGAAAAGCTACATGAGATTGCCAATTGGTAGGTCCAGATCCCTGCCTATCGACAATGTGTCTAGGATCACCTGCCGATAGGCAGGACAAGGTTAGTGATGATCAAAAACTCCCTGACCCTATAAAATTAGTTCATGGCCTCACTCCAAGACACCAACAATAGATATCCATCAACATCAATTATCTCAACAACATTCTCTCAAAATCAGCGAAGTTCCCCTTGTGAAGTCCCATTCAAGATTACATTCCCATCCTTTTCATACCCAATTTGGAAAAATAATATTCTCTCTCATCCAAAACTAATATCGCATTCAAGGGAGCTCATCCAAGATCAAGCTTCAAAGAAGGTCCAATTCCTCCCTCTCTCTTTAAATTCCTTATTTTGCATAAATTTCATTAAATTCATAATCTAGTTCCTACTTTAGTTCATACACATTAGTATTTACATTTTTATTAGTATATTTCACATACTTTATTTTCTATAAAAAAAAGGGTTACGCCCGTAAATTCTGAACGAAATTGTCCACCACACATTTTCAAAACAAAAAAACACATTTTCTACACACACACCTATAATAAAATTTCGCTTGGATTTATGGGATAAAACCCACCCCCATGCTGCAATCGAACTACATGGAATTTGATGCCTTTTTAGGCTACGTAGGCATTTCGGATTAAAACCCGAGACTTGAGTCCAATTTTTTTATTTTTCAATTTTCTAATTTTCTCAATTTCACAAATTCCTCGATTTTCCTATAAATCTCCCAATTCCATGTTTATCATATGCTTGTATAACATAATATGTGTAACACCCCGTAATTTTGAGGATTTAATATTTAATTAATATTGGGAGTTATAAAAATATTTAAATTGGAAAAACTAAAATTCATGAGTTGGAGAATTTATTTGAGTGAGCCGAATTATTTATAATTGGAGATTTTTAAGCTTAATGGTTCGAAATCTCGTGTGTCGTATTTTGAAGTCGTAATTTGGAAATGACAAAAAGTATTTGGGATGACAATTCCGAGTGCGCGGTAGCGTCCGGATGGTTCAAGATGTCAGAAAAGAGTACCCGGGGATAGTAATTGGGTCTCGGGGTATTTTTGGGCATAGTCGGGCCCACATGGGGTGAGTTGGACCATTTTAAATAGGTCCAGATGGCCAAAAACGGGATTTAGTGTTTTTAACCTAATTGAGGGATTAAGAACGGCAGATAGAAAATCTAAACCAAGGGTTTGGGAGAGGATTAGAGGAAGCTAATCAAGACGTCAATTGGGGGATCTTTTGGAGCCAAATTAAGGGACTAATTTGGGGTGTTCTTCATCAACCATTCTCTACACCAACGGAATCAGGCCCTATGAACAATTTTAGGCAAGTGGTTAATTTGCGTTAATGTGCAAATGGTGATATCCAATTCATATTTTAGTGATGTGTAAACTAAAATTCGTTTTGGGGATAAATGGGTACAAAATCGGGTTTTGTTAACGAAATACTTGGCTGAGATTCAAAGTAAGAAATAAATGTAATATATATCCCTAAGTAAAGATAAAATGAAATTTGAATATATGATTAACATGTAATTTTTATGAGTTCTTGGATGAAGAATATGAATCTTGAATGACTTAGGGTTTATTTGATGAACACAAGAGGCAATCTGCCAGAATTTTTTAGAAAACTTTAAATGTATGCCATTTGAGTTGTGCTTCGAATTAGAGTGTGAAAAATATATGATTGGAAATTTATTTCTCTTAGCTATCCAATGAATTTGTAATCAGGTCAATCGGAGTTTTTAAGAGGGAGTAATCGATATTTTACTACAGGGTGTTTGATCTGTCAATATAGTAATCTGCCAGAATTTTGACGTGACTTTAAATGTGTGCGATTTGAATTTACTTCGAATTAGAGTGTGAGCCATACATTACTAAAAAGGTATTTCTCTTAGCTATCCAATGAACTTGTAATCAGGTCAATCGGAGTTCTGTAGAGGGAGAAATCGAAATTTTACTAGAGGGTGTTTAATCTGTTCAGATTTTTCTTTTTAAGCCTCAAATGTCTAAAATTTTATCGGGGAAGTGTTTGGGACCTTGATGAAATATATTGATGGAATAATGATAGGGAAGTAGGTCTATGATTGAGTGTTGGACTTTAATTTTGTGAGAGAGTTAAAGTGGAGATTCATAGGCTTGATTGTGACATACTCTAATTCGAGATGATAAAAATATAATTACGGAAAAGCGTGAGCGATCTTAAATTCATTGGGTCAGTGGGTTAACAAGGGTAACTTTTGAATTGATATAATAAGGCGTAACTAGGACCCTTAGAGTTGTGTGAATACTTGAATTAATAAGAAAGTGAAATAAATTCATAAAGCAAACAAGTACGGTGAATATTAGAGAGAAATATAATACGTATAAATATGAATAATTGGGTTGTGTAAATGCCTACAGTTTTATAGGATTACTTGGGTTGTGAATGTCTATTGTGTGTTTCCTTGTGATAGGAACATAGAGTTGGGAAATATTAAGTTATGGGTCAAGTGAGTGAGTCGACACCAAGTTATTAAATTAATGGATGTGTTAATTAATGAAGGTAGAGTCGGAAGGTAGACCCGGAAAAGTATTAAATTAAATGATGTTGTGATTAATTAATTTAGAGTCGAATTGTAGACTCGGGAAGGGTATTAATTAATTTAGGTGTAAATTAATTAAAGGAGAGTTGTAGCATAGACTCGGATCGGTATTAAATTAATAGGTGTGTTAATTAATCTAATTAAAGTCAGATTGTAGACTCGGGTAGGTATTAAATTAATAGGTGTGATAATTAATTTAATTCGAGCCGGATTGTAGACTCGGGTAGGTATTAAGTTAATAAGTGTGTTAATTAATTTAATTAGAGTAGGATTGTAGACTCAGGTAAGTATTGAATTAATAGGTGTGATAATTAATTTAATTAGATTCGGATTGTAGACTCGGGTAGGTATTAAATTAATAGGTGTGATAATTAATTATGTTGAGTCGGGCCACAGACTCTGGAAATTACAGGCTAGTGTACGGGATTTTGAGTACACGGTAAAGTCGATGTTTATATTATATATATACGATGTAGTGATAGTATGTATATACGTGTATATATATTGTGTGTGCTATTAAATATCAGTGACTAGACATTTATTCAATTTATATACTCTAGTGCTATCAAGGGAGGCTGCGCGATGTGGGTGAATCCCTAGCTTGAGGAGTAGGCCGAGTATATTTCCAGGTCATAGCATCCGGTATATTGGTGAGGGGATTATCTCACTTTTAGGGAAGGAATATGATCACCTCCACTACGTTTATAGTTTGGGCCAAGTTGGTCAGCGATTCCAACTTGGGGAACAAGGTTTTGTGAGCACACCTACTGATATAGCAATTTAGAGGGAATCATCCGGCAAGGGTATACTCGGAGGGATGGATATACATATGTTATATGTGTGGATGTTTTAGTAAAGGTACGTATATAATGGTATTTAATATTATATGCGGGTAATAGTACAGTGTGTGATGTATTTACTTTATATAACTTGTGACACGGTTATATGCTACTATTTAAGAAGGAATTAGTTAAGTTAATTGTGAGATAACTTATAATTCAAGAATCATTGTACTTGGGTTAGAGTAGTATGGCGAGGGGGAAGTTATACCAGGACTAGTTGGATGGGGTAGTACAACTAGGTGAGGGGTCAAGGTAACCGATAGGTGTGCACAATAGTGGAGGGGTGAGAATGTCCACAAGGGAGTGCGACACTAACGTATATATGAAGTGCATTCATGCATTTTAATTACTGCAGTTAATTCACTTGCTAAATATTTTCAAAATGTTTTGGTTTCTAACCCTTGCTATAAAAATATTTTCAAAACCTTTTAGGTGTCTATCCACAGGGACGTCAAGATTGATATTCTGTTCCAGGGACGTGGAGCTGCGGCATACATGGATGCTAGCAAGAATTTGGATTAGACGCATCGCTTATTCATTCCTAGAGTAGGAATTATTCACCAATTCCAGTTTTATTTAGGGCATGTCGCACAGACATTCAATACAGTTTTCAGATTTGTTTTATTCCGGTGTTAAATATTGTATTGGATTATTTAACTTTGGCGGCCGATGGTTTATTCAGCAAGTTGTGTAATTAATTATTTCAGTTGAGTTTTATTCAGTTGTGTCAATGGTTTATATTTATTTCCGGATGTACTGTTTTGTTTAATTAAAAATTTAAAATTGGCACCAACTTTTGGAATACTAGGTGGTTAGTAAGTTTTAAAAAGTTTTCGACAGTGATGCTAAGGATGAACCAAGTGGGATTCCTGTTTTAATTTGGTATAGGACTGATCACCCGGTATTTTATTAGGCGGGGTGTCACAGATGGAATCAGAGCATCAGGTTCTAGTGTCCTTAGGATCTATGCGGCTTTTCACATTTCGTCTTAGCAATCTTTGATATTGATCCCTATTGTAGGATTGTTGTATTCTCATACGTACGCGCATATACGTTCTTCTACCAAATTTATATTTGAGAGTGAACTCATACGATTCGATTCTCATTCCAGATGCCGCCCAGGAGAGAGAGAGAAGCTAGGGCAGCAGGGGGAGATGAGACTAGGGAGGCTCGTCAGGAGTAAGAGCTATCGCAACAACTGCCATAGATGATTTTGTTAGCATAGATAACTGAACTAGTGTCACAGGCAGTTGAAGCAACAGTGGTCGCAATGGCAGGGTACTTTTCACGGGATCAGCCACAAGTGTAAATGGCACCAGATGTTTAGGCCACCTGGGGCCATCGGGGTGACAGCAAGTACGAGAGGTTTTTCAAGAGTGGACACCCACTAGAGTTACGAGGGGTTTCAGATGTAGTGCTAGCGTGTCAAGGAAGAGAGATATCCAACATCACCTACGCATGGGAGATTGCGATGAGATGCGGAAGCAAATACTAGCTAGTTTTAGTTTAGTGGGAGCAGCGCTACAGTGGTGGGGGTCAATCACCACAATTGAGGACAGGGATACACTAGCTATTGCAGAGTTTTGGGTGCGGTTTGACCGCAAGTATTTTCCTCCAGTGGTTGAGACCGAAATGAGGAGAAAATTAAAGAGGTGACTCAGGGAGACAGTTCAGTGGTCGATTACGAGGAAGAATTTACTCGTTTGGAAAATTTTGTACCTGATGAAGTAAGCAATGAAGCGAGAAAGAAAGTAAAGTTTGTGGATAGATTAGTCTAAAGAATCAGACAACATTTAATTTGTAATTACGCATTAGTAGCTTATACTGATGTCGTTAACGCAACACTCCGGCACTGTCAGGAATATCGCTTCAACGTGAAAGGAAGCGGGAGGGGAGTGGAAACTAACCAGTCGGATAAAGCTGGAGGGAACAGTACCAGTGGGGTATCCAAGCAGCAGACGGGGGGAAATCAGGGGCAGGATTTCGACAGGGAAATCAGGCCAAACGATTTAGAACTGGAGGCTATCGGCAGGATGGCCAGGAATTCTGTAAGGACACAAATTTCCAATTGAGTCCATGTAATGTGTTGGCTCAATTCCGGACAAAAACATTTATTCATAGGAGAATGTAATTGTAATACTCTCAAGCCTATGAAGTGTTTGTTGAAGACGTAGCGGCAAAGAGTATAAAGCTTCATTAAATATGCCGGTTTGTGTGCCTTGTTTCTACGTCATCAACTATGGTCCCATGCTCCCAAGGTATGAATGCAATTATATATATATAGGAGCTTGGAACTTTTTTATTGGGTGTTAGGTTTAATTAAAACGGTGTTTTATTTTCAGAAAGAATTAAATAAAACTTTAATATAAGTTTATAAAGTTTTCTGGGCCAAAATCGAATTTTCCAAAGTTCTGGAAGTTCGTTCGATATGTCGTTTGAACGAGTTTTTCGTTCGAACCAGATGTCGTTCGAACGAGTTTGCCAACGAGATTTCAGTATAGGCCTATGAAATGTCGTTCGAACGAACCTTATGTTCGAACGAGATATCCAACGAGATTCTAACGAGTTCAATCTGGAACGTCGTTAGAAGTCTCGTTCGAACGAGAATTTCGTTCGAACGAAATGTCGTTCGAACGAGATGCCAGGCGGGAACAATTTTTGGCAGTTTTTCACCCACTTCCCCACTTAGTTTTTAACCAACTTTTTCAGACTTTAATATGTGTGGGAAGAACATTTTCCACCTTAACTTTTCCTAACTTTTCCATTCCATTCCATCTCTTAGAGAGAGTTTGAGAGCTAAAATTGTTTAAGGAAAATGTTCAAGTTTTGAGTACTATTTTTCAAGAGAAAATATTTTATCACTCTAGTTTTACCCATATTGTTTATCCAAGTTCACATATATACATATCAATTGCTTGGAGTTTAGCACCGGTTTATCTCTTCCGTTTCAAAGAGAAGTTTTTGGTTTGCTTCTACATCCATCAAAGAAGAATACGTTTTGTTGCGATTCTACCCACTTGGAGAAAGTCTCCTTGCTCGGGTGACGGTGACCATATAAAGTCCTATCGGTGGATTCCGAGACCGCGGTGGTGTTCCAAGATTATCCGCTAGGAAGAGGTGTCTACAAGAAGAAGCGTCGAGGCTTGAAAGACATCGAGTCGTGTGTTGTAAGTCTTTCTGTCTTGTACTTGTAATTCCGTATCTAGTGGATTTGTGGCTAGGGCCGTCCGAGATTGTTTCCCGTCTTGGATTTTTCCTCGTACATCGCGGCGTAGTGTGATTGATTTATTTTATCTTGCAAAATAACGTAGAACGCATGTTTAGAATAATTCAAGATAAATTTTGGTTTAAATCATCACACTCATTTAATTTGGTGCTAAATTATATATTGGGTAAAGTTTATTTAATTCAAGTCATTTGCTAAAATTTGGTTTCGCCTAATTTGCTAATATTGATAAATATGACTTAGGCAAATTCTAGGACTTGGATTATTTAATTGGTTTAAGTGAATATATTAATTGATTAATTTTACTTCACTTGGTTTAATTTTAATTTGTTTTAAGAAATTAAAATTTGTTGTTTTAAAGTTTAACCATCACACCGCTTCCGCATCAAGTTTACATAACAAGGAAATAATAATATTGTAGAATTGGGGGCCTCGCGCACCAACACGTGGTATCAGAGCCGGAGCTCTAAGTTATCGCGTTAAAGATCCGTTTTTCGGCTTTTTGTATTTCCTTACCTTTTTAGGTGGTTCAATTTTTATCACTCTCATTTTTTTTTTCTCTCAATCGGACGTCTTAATGAAAATTTGTCCAATTTTAATGAAAATAAAATTTTTGATTTTCGAGAGGAATTAAATGGGCTTAACAAATGTAACGAAAATTTAAAGGAATTAAATTTGAGATTTGTAAAAAGAATTAAATTTCTTGAAAATGAAAATTCTTGTTTTAAATCTCACATTGAGTCTTTGCAAATCTCCTTATCTCAAAAAGATATTTTTCGTGAAAAGCTCATGGACTTACATTCAAATTTTGATATTTTAGAAAAGTCCAAGAAAGAGAGTGAAAATCGTGAAAAGACTCTTAGAGACAAGTTTGCTCTTATTGAGGGAGAGCGTTTTAACCTTCTAGGAATTATTGAAAATTTAAAGAAGGAGTCCCATAATTTTAAGGAGTCTAATTTATTACTTGAGTCCTAAATTTTAAAATTGAAAAATGATTCTCAAGACTCTAGTAGTAGTTCTAATGGTTCTAGCACATCATGCTCAAATTCTTCCATTGCTAAAGCTAAAACCATTGTTTGTTTTAGAGGGTCAACTTTGTCCAAGGTCTTTAAAAAGGGTCACACCTTAGGTAAAATTCCTCGTGTTTACACATGCTTGCATTGTGGTAGGAAAGGTCACCTTAGGTCATTTTGTTTTGATCTTAAAAGAAGTCCAAGGAAATCTTTATCTAGCATTTCATTATTTCCTAATCCCCATCACGTTAAATATAAATCTATATGGGTTAGGAAATCATTATTAAATGCGCTAGATACAAGATTTGTTGATTCTCATTTACTATCACATGAAACTTCCCTTGCTAAATTTAAAGGTTGAATGTGTTAGTGTTTTATGCATACTCTAGCTTTTTGTGCCTCATATTATATATCATTGCTAGATGTATGCATGTTTAGTCATTTTCTAGTCATTGCCTCTTTTCATATCATATGCTAGAAAATATGACTTGTTTATCTTTTTGTATTATATTTTTTGTTTGAATTAACTGAATAATATAAAAAGATTTTTGTTTATCATTTGTGTTTTATCTATGTCATTTGAGATTAATGAAAAATACAAATGATTTTTGTTTATTCTTTTGAGTATATATATTTATTTTTGGTTTAAAATGTCAAAAACTCAAAAAGATTTTATTTTGTGTGTATTTTAGTTTGACACACTTTATGTGGCATATATTTGTGTTTGAATTCCATCTTTTACGCTCCCACGGGGCTAGAACTTTTGGTTTAGATTTTCAATCCTTAAAATGTTCTTTACCATGTTTTATATGGAGCAGTTGGATTTTGTATTGTTTAAATGAATTCTATTTTTATATGCCTCTTTTCACACATGCACCAGCTCTTTTGAAATCTTAATGTCACATGTTATATTTGAGCTTTTTGAGGTGTTCTCCTACCAATCTAGTCATCTACATATCTATGACCTAGGAGGACTAGTGCATGTCAAAATCCGTTGCACGTGAGCTTTGTGAGATAAAAAATTATATATCTAAATGTGCACGGGGAAGGGCTCTGAAAGGATGAATTAAATCCTTTGCGATAGTAAGCCACCGTTTATTGGATCTAAAAGAAATACGTGATCCAAAGGCCTAAAAATAGAATATTTGGCATTAAAAAGAAAACAATTTCCAAGGCCTATGCTTGTTTGATATATTCATTCAAAAACAAAAGAATATATATGCTTATTGAGGGAGAATTAGATGGTATATCAACGGTTTGCACAATGTTCTTTTATCCTAGTTGTCTTTAATGTCATGACTCTATTTGGTTTGTAGAATCATCATCATGCTAGGCTTGTATGCATTGTGTATGTTTGTTCATTGAGTTCAATCTTCATATTGTCACATGAGGTTATATTTAAATGTGATAAAGTTTGTAATCAAATGAGAACTCCGTGAATGTTTATTAAGTGTTTGGGTCTAAATTTAATTGTTGCTAGTTCACACCCCAACACTTACGTTTCCATATGACACATTTTTGCCATACGAGTGTGCAAACTTATTGTATTTTGTGTTATATGTGTGTTTATATCTATATATATATGCAAGTGCTTCATTGGTATATTTTTAGTTTATATATATATGATATTTGTTTGCCTTTGCCTTGCTTTCTAGTCCTTCTATGCTTATACTTCATTTTTAGTATCTATAATGGATTAGTTATGATTTTGTTGCTCATATGTTTTCACGTCTTATCACTTTAAGCTTCACTGTGTTTATTAGTTCTATATCCTTTGCCTATTCCTGAACAAAAAGGGGGAGAATGATAGGGGGAGAAATGGTATCTAATCCTATTGTAATCGTACCTTAATTTAGGAGATTTAACTTAGGGGGAGTCGCGACCTTCTTTGGTAGATTGTTTTGATAAAGGGGAGAATTAATTGTGGGGGAGTATTTATTTTAATTGCATTTAATACTTTGATATTCCCTATGCGTTTGATAGTTTGCTTAAGTGTGCAGGAATTCTTCTAAAGCGGCATCTTTCAATGGCAAAGCGTTTGATCCTTGGGTTGAGTCAAGTTTGGGTGGGTTATGTTTTGAGTCTAGTGAGATTGACGGCCCTTTATGATTTTTGTTTGGTTTTTGTCCCGGAATAGCCAAAGGGGGAGATTTGTAAGGACACAAATTTCCAATTGAGTCCATGTATTGTGTTGGCTCAATTCCGGACATAAACATTTATTCATAGGATAGAATGTAATTGTAATACTCTCAAGCCTATGAAGTGTTTGTTGAAGACATGGCGGCAAAGAGTATAAAGCTTCATTAAAGATGTCGGTTTATATGCCTTGTTTCTACATCATCAACTATGGTTCCATGCTCCCAAGGTATGAATGCAATTATATATATATAGGAGCTTGGAACTTTTTTATTGGGTGTTAGGTTTAATTAAAACTGTGTTTTATTTTCAGAAAGAATTAAATAAAACTTTAATATAAGTTTATAAAGTTTTCTGGGCCAAAATCGAATTTTCCAAAGTTCTGGAAGTTCGTTCGATATGTCGTTTGAACGAGTTTTTCGTTCAAACCAGATGTCGTTCGAACAAGTTTGCCAACGAGGTTCCAGTATTGGCCTATGAAATGTCGTTCGATATGTCGTTCGAACGAACCTTATGTTCGAACGAGATATCCAACGAGATTCTAACGAGTTCAATCTGGAACGTCGTTAGAAGTCTCGTTCAAACGAGAATTTCGTTCAAACAAAATGTCGTTCGAATGAGATGCCAGGCGGGAACAGTTTTTGGCAATTTTTCACCCACTTCCCCACTTAGTTTTTAACCAACTTTTTCAAACTTTAATATGTGCGGGAAGAACATTTTCCACCTTAACTTTTCCTAACTTTTCCATTCCATTCCATCTCTTAGAGAGAGTTTGAGAGCTAAAATTGTTTAAGGAAAATGTTCAAGTTTTGAGTACTATTTTTCAAGAGAAAATATTTTATCACTCTAGTTTTACACCCATATTGTTTATCCAAGTTCACATATATACATATCAATTGCTTGGAGTTTAGCACCGGTTTATCTCTTCCGTTTCAAAGGGAAGTTTTTGGTTTGCTTCTACATCCATCAAAGAAGAATACGTTTTGTTGCGATTCTACCCACTTGGTGAAAGTCTCCTTGCTCGGGTGACGGTGACCATATAAAGTCCTATCGGTGGATTCCGAGACCGCGGTGGTGTTCCAAGGTTATCCGCTAGGAAGAGGTGTCTACAAGAAGAAGCATCGAGGCTTGAAAGGGATCGAGTCGTGTGTTGTAAGTCTTTCTGTCTTGTACTTGTAATTCCGTATCTAGTGGATTTGTGGCTAGGGCCGTCCGAGGTTGTTTACCGTCTTGGGTTTTTTCTCATACATCGCGGCATAGTGTGATTGATTTATTTTATCTTGCAAAATAACGTAGAACGCATGTTTAGAATAATTCAAGATAAAATTTGGTTTAAATCATCACACTCATTTAATTTGGTGCTAAATTATATATTGGGTAAAGTTTATTTAATTCAAGTCATTTGCTAAAATTTGGTTTCGCCTAATTTGCTAATATTGATAAATATGACTTAGGCAAATTCTAGGACTTGGATTATTTAATTGGTTTAAGTGAATATATTAATTGATTAATTTTACTTCACTTGGTTTAATTTTAATTTGTTTTAAGAAATTAAAATTTGTTGTTTTAAAGTTTAACCATCACACCGCTTCCGCATCGAGTTTACATAACAAGGAAATAATAATATTTTAGAATTGGGGGCCTCGCGCACCAACAAATTCCAACAAGGTCGATATGGAAGGGACCAGTGGCAGGGTGAATGTATTAGAAGGTGTTCCATTTGTGGAGAATCGAGAAACATGAAGAGAGATTGTCTTAAGCGAGGCAGGGGCAAACTACAGGATGAGGTCCTGGATGTACAGACACTAAAGCAAGTCATGAGTGCATTCGGGCAGGGAGAAGATGCTTCGGAACCCAAGGATTGCAGCTGGAGTATGGAGGTAACTATTTTTACCCTAGGGGCATGGGGTATATTTTTGAGTGATAAAGAGGATGTCATAAAATAAGACTTATTTTTCACTAGAGTTCGCATATGAGTCGAATTTAGTTGGTGCGTTGGCTGTAACAGCCATAGTATGTGGATAAACTTTTCGTGGGGTAGTGGAGTTCTTTAGTGTTGTTCATAAGAGAGTGGAGGTGTACACTGAGTGAAGGTTTGTATTATGCGAGGAGTTACTACTTTCGAGAATTATGGGAGTAGAGTTGATAATATTTCCTAAATATCGGTTGGATAACGATGGAATTTAACTATTGTGGATAGTGGTGTTAAGTTTTGGTGTTCACAACACCATGATATGATTGGTACGAGGTATCACCTGAGAGGGCGTTTAGCTTATGTATATGTGTGTATATATCTTATTTTGTGTGGTGCGATAGACACCAAGTGAGGTTTTGTGTTCTCACATTTTATCCCGGTAAGAAGGGGTGTTTACTTAAGTGAATCAGGGTGGTTAGATTTATTTTCGAGCAAAGAGAGATAGCTCGAGGTTTATTTTATGCAAGGACAAGTGATAGTAAGGGCGCGGTATTTTATGTTGTCTTTGGTAGCATGAGGGTAAGTGTACATACTTTTGTGTTAAGAGACATGTATTTAGGGATACGTGCTATGGACTGAGGGTCTAACGGATCTCAACGACCGACAATGTTAGGTAGTAGTGTATCGAGAGGGTTCCTTGTTTGGATTTTTCTTTGCGAGACATCCCACGCATGAAACTTAGCGCAACATTGGAAAGTGGGAAGATGTTTGGT
Organism: Sambucus nigra; assembly: GCA_949130495.1. Taxonomy (NCBI): domain Eukaryota; kingdom Viridiplantae; phylum Streptophyta; class Magnoliopsida; order Dipsacales; family Adoxaceae; genus Sambucus; species Sambucus nigra. The sequence continues at coordinate 392,074,435 of OX422219.1, forward strand.
CTTTAGTACATGGGTTGGGTACCCCCGGCAGTAAATATATATATATATATATATGTGTGTGTGTGTGTGTGTGTGTGTGTGTGTGTGTGTGTGTGATATGACTACGAGTTCGAAGTTATATTACGGGTAACGACTAGCATAGTCGGGTAGCTTTCGTGCGGTAAAGCACGGGGATAGGGTGTATGGGCACCTGGGTTAATTAAGGCAAATTTTGTGCGGTTAAGCACGGGTATAGGGCGTATGGGTGCCCTGGTTAATTTAAATGCATACTTGTGTAACGTATGGTTAGAAGCGGATGGGATAGATATAGCGGGCTTAGAGGCACATGACTAGAGAGTGATATGCGAAGCTTGGAACATTACGCTCATTTTAATTTCGAGGATGAAATTCCTTTGTAAGGGGGGAGTATGTAACACCCCGTAATTTTGAGGATTTAATATTTAATTATTTTTGGGAGTTATAAAAATATTTAAATTGGAAAAACTTAAATTCATGAGTTGGAGAATTTATTTGAATGAGCCGAATTATTTATAATTGGAGATTTTAAAGTTTAATGGTTCGAAATCTCGTGTGTCGTATTTTGATCTCGTAATTTGGAAATGACAAAAATTATTTCGGATGACAATTCCAAGTGCACGGTTGCGTCCGGATGGGTCAAGATAGTCAGAAAAGAATACCCGGGGATAGTAATTGGGTCTTGGGGTATTTTTGGGCATAGCCGGGCCCACACGGGGTGAGTTGGACCATTTTAATTAGGCCCACATGGCCAAAAATGGGATTTAGTGTTTTTAACCTAATTGAGGGATTAGGAACGGTAGATAGAAAATCCTAAACCTAGGGTTTGGGAGAGGATTATAGGAAGCTAATCAAGAAGTCAATTGGGGGATCTTTTGGAGCCAAATTAAGGGACTAATTTGGGGTGTTCTTCATCAACCATTCTCTACACCAATGGAATCAGACCCAACGAACAATTTTAAGCAAGTGGTTAATTTGCGGTAATGTGTAAATGGTGATATCCAATTCATATTTTAGTCATGTGTAAACTAAAATTCGTTTGGGGATAAATGGGTACAAAATGGGGTTTTGTTAATGGAATACTTAGCTAGGATTTAAAGTAAGAAATAGGTGTATTATATATCCCTAAGTAAAGATAAAATGAAATTTGAATATATGATTAACATGGAATCTTTATGAGTTCTTGGATGAAGAATATGAATCTTGAATAACTTAGGGTTTATTTGATGAACACAAGAGGTCAATCTACCAGAATTTTTTAGACAAATTTAAACGTATTCCATTTGAGTTGTACTTAGAATTAGAGTGTGAACCATATATCAATGTAACTTTATTTCTCTTAGCTAACCAATGAACTTGGAATCATGTCAATCGGAGTTCTGTAGAGGGAGTAATCGATATTTTACTACAGGGTGTTTGATCTGTCAACATTGTAATCTGCCAGAATTTTGATGTGAATTTAAACGTCTGCGATTTGAATTTTACATCGAATTAGAGTGTGAACCATACATTCCTGGAAAGTTATTTCTCTTAGCTATCCAATGAACTTAGAATCAGGTTAATCGGAGTTCTGTAGAGGGAGAAATCGAAATTTTACTAGAGGTTGTTTAATCTGTCAGAAAATTTGGGATTTTTCTTTTTAAGCCTCAAATGTCTAAAATTTTATCGGGGAAGTGTTTGGTACCTTGATGAAATATATTGATGAAATAATTATATGGAAGTAGGTCTATGATTGAGTGTTGGACTTTAATTTTGTGAGAGAGTTAAAGTGGAGATTCATAGGTTTGATTGTGACGTACTCTAATTCGAGATGATAAAAATATAATTATGGAAAAGCGTGAGCGAGCTTAAATTCATTAGGTCAGTGGGTTAACAAGGGTAACTAGTGAATTGATATAAAAATGGGTAACTAGGACCCTTAGAGTTGTTTGAATACTTGAATTAATAAGAAAGTGAAATAAATTCGTAAAGCAAACAAGTACGGTGAATATTAGAGAGAAATATATTATGTACAAGTATGGATAATTGGGTTGTGTAAATACCTACTATTTTATAGTATTACTTGGGTTGTGAATGTCTATTGTGTGTTTCCTTGTGATAGAAATATAGACTCGGGAAATATTAAGTTATGGGCCAAGTGAGCGAGTCTGGGGATAATGGTTGAGTGACACCAAGTTATTAAATTAATGGATGTGTTAATTAATGAAGGTAAAGTCTGAAGGTAGACTCGGAAAAGTATTAAATTAAATGATGTTGTGACTAATTTATTTAGAGTCGGATTATAGAATCGGGAAGGGTATTAATTAATTAATGTGTAAATTAATTAAATGAGATTCGTACTACAGACTCGGATCGGTATGAAATTAATAGGTGTGTTAATTAATTTAATTAGAGTCGGATTGTAGACTCGGTTAGGTATTAAATTAATAGATGTGATAATTAATTTAATTAGAGTCCGATTGTAGACTCGGGTAGGTATTAAATTAATAGGTGTGATAATTAATTTAATTAGAGTCGGATTGTAGACTCGGGTAGGTATTAAATTAATAAATGTGTTAATTAATTTAATTATAGTCGGATTGTAGACTCAGGTAGGTATTGAATTAATAGGTGTGATAATTAATTTAATTAGAATCGGATTGTAGAGTCGGGTAGGTATTAAATTAATACGTGTGATAATTAATTATATTGAGTCGGGCCACACACTTGGGAAATTACAGGCTAGTGTACGGGATTTTGAGTACATGGTAAAGCCGGGGTTTATATTTTATATATACGGTGTAGTGATAGTATATATATACGTGTATATATATTGTGTGTGATATTAAATATCAGTGACTAGATATTTATTCAATTTATATACTCTAGTGCTATCAAGGGAGGTTGCGCGATGTGGGTGAATCCCCTAGCTTGAGGAGTAGGGCGAGTATATCCCAGGTCATAGCGTCCGGTATATGGGTGAGGGGATTATCTCACTTTCAAGGATGAAATATGACCGCCTCCACTATGTTTATAGTTTGGGCCAAGTTGGTCAGCGATTCCAACTTGAGGAACTAGGTTTTGTGAGCACACCTAGTGAGATAGCACTTTAGAGGGAATCATCCGGCGAGGGTATACTCGGAGGGATGGATATACGTATGTTATATGTGTGGATGTTTTAGTAAAGGTACGTATATAATTGTATTCAATGTTATATGCGGGTAATAGTACAGTGTGTGATGTATTTACTTTATATAACTTGTGTTACGGTTATATGCAACTATTTAAGAAGGAATTAATTTAAGTTAATTGTGAGATAACTTATAATTCAAGAATCATTGTACTTGGGTTAGAGTAATATGGCAAGGGGGAAGTTATACCAGGACTAGTTGGACGGGGTAGTGCAACTAGGTGAGGAGTTAAGGTAACCAATAGGTGTGCACAATAGTGGAGGTGTTTGCAAGCTCAATATATTAGTAACAATGGTGGCACAGCTATATAAAGAGATAAGAGAAGGAGGTGAGGATATGAGGAATCAACACCGGAATATGAGTGGTTCAGCCAACCTGGCCTACGTCCACTGTGAGTGTGTGAATAATATCACTGAACAAAGGCACTAATGGCCATGGGTACAATTCACTCAAGCTCTCTCTCTCTCTCTACTGTATCTTTAGACAGAGTTTTCACTAAGGTTTTAATAGCAGGATCCCTTTGCAAGGTAGGGGATGATCCCTATATATAGTGCCTAGGGGGCGCACCGTACCCCCCATGCATGCAATGAGCATGGGTGTGGTATCCTCACTAATGTGGGAATGCCATCTGTCACTGTCACATGTAAGCAATGATGATGAAATATTCTCCCCCATGTGGAGAATAATCTTGTTACAACTGATTTGTGCCCAGGTGTCCTTATCCAAATGTCAACAGATGCTCGACAGTCATGTTGGTGAATGACCTCGGCCTGGGAGAGGCCGAGCTGTAAAGGCTTGATGCCCGTTCAATTCGAGTAATGTCATGAGGAGTCTCGGCCTGATCTCAGCCGAGACATTATGCTAGGTCGGCCCTAGCCGAGGTTAGGCATATACATTTTAATTAATGCTTCTCGTCACCTCGGTCAAGGACGAGGTAGGATTAGTTCCATGTTGAAGATGATTAGGGCTCCTTGTCACCTCGGCCTACTATTAGCCGGGGTTTCTATTCCCAGACGTAGGGTCCATGGAAGTGAATATGGTAGTGTCGGCCTGGGCCGAGGTAGGTTTGGCCGAGGGACGATATCATGGGCCCTGCCCCTCATAGGGTCGATCAATGTCTCGGCCATCATCTTGGCCGAGGTAGGTATCTCTGGGCCGAGGTTATACTTGGGCATATCAATCACCCCCCAGCCCTTAGTCATATGCGAGAGCGAGTGGCTAGGGGATTGCTTCACCTCCGAGGCTTGTCCGTCCTAAGGCTAACACCTGCATGACACCTGTCCCGGGCTAAGGCGTGCCCACTTGGCTTGCGTGCGCTGTCAGTTGTCCCTTGGGTTTCCCAAGGCAATGATGGGCCTTGGGAAGTGTGCCCGCGTATTTAAGGGTTAAATCCCACCACTTTCTCTTTTTTCATTCCTTTCTTTCGTGCGCAAAGTTTCTGCAAGTTCTGTCCAAGGCTTCTTCATTCCATCGCTCTTTCTGCAGAGGATTTCCCCTAGTTTCTTGCGAGATCTCTTCATTTCATCCATCAACTCACCTTCAGGTACCTTTACCTTTCCATTTCCTTTGTTTTTGGCGTTTGGTTTGAATTTTTCGGCGAGATTTTTGGGTTATCCAGTAATTGTTTGAGTTTTCCGGCAAGTTTCATTGATTCAGACGACCTGTGTTTACTTGAAATTTCTTAGTTTGATCTTCAAACCCCTTTACTTTACAAGCCCATCGTGTTTATAGCTTTAGGAGTTTTCCTTAAGTTTAGGGTCGTTCCAAGTCTTGGGTCGTCCTCTGATGCTCAGACCCTTGTACCATCTTCTTGAGGACTTCCCCTCTCTCAGAGAGAAGACCCTAGAAAAAATTAGGCAAATAGAGAGAGCTCAGGAAGAAGCTCGTAGGTCTCAGGAGTTTCCTATTAGACCTCTCTTTCCCCCACCTCTGAAGGTGGTATATCCTCATCCTCCAGAAAACTTTTATCAAACAGACATCTCTGCCAACCGTTTGCCGATGCCTGAGTCTGAGTCCTCCACCTCAGATCCTATGTATATGGACTCTTTCCAAGAAGCCATGGATTTTACACCTCGGCCTGGTCAGGCCCCTGACCAGGCCGAGGTCTCCAGCCGAGCCTCGTCTCAGAATGGCACAAGTACCTCGGATTCTTCTTCAGAGGTCGAACTTGTTGTGCCAAGTGTGGCTGTGCCACCCATTCTAGATGCCATCCCTCTGTCGGTCGTTACCGGGGCCGAGTTTGCTCAGAGGTTCCCTTGTCACCCGTCTACGTCTGCTCCAGCCGACGTTGAGTTTGACGACGATGATGAGGATGCTGAAAGTGATGTTGATGTCTTTGAGGCGTACGAGTATGAGAGTATAGTCACTGAGGTGGATCTATTGCACTTTTGATATTTATACTCCATTAGTCCCTCAATCAAATTAAGGAGACCTCTGAGGGAAGAGAGGGCCTACCACGGCCAAGATGGAGAAATCTGCCTGTAAGAGCAGATGTTAAAGTTAGGGTTTCGTCTACACATTCACCCCGTCATCAGGTCCATTCTTTCTTTCATCAATTTGGCCCCCTCTCAGCTCTCTCCTAATGCTTGGAGAGTCATTATTGGATCCATCATCTTGTGGAGGGCAGTCCATCACTCTGACCTCCCAGTTCAGGTCTTTTCTGGTTGTTACGTCCCTACTTCGGCCAAAAACCATCCTAGCTACTATCACTTCGTGGCTCAGAGGCCTGAGAAGAAGATGCTTCTGGTAACTCAGACCTCGAATCACAATTGGAAGCCCCGGTATTTTTTCGCCTCAGGGCCATGGGAATTTGGCTCATCTGTTCCCTCTTCCACTTTTGAGCCTAGGATACCCATCAGATGGGGCAAAGTCTTCATGTCTTCCACGGTCGATCCTGGCCTAAGTCTTCAGAATGGCAAAAAGATGAAGGCCCTGCAAGACCAAGGGGCACATGGTCTGTTCGTAAAGTTCGAACATCTGCTGACCCCCCAGTATCTCTCGGGGACGAGACTAGGTGGAAGTCCCCTTGTTGACTTTGGTAAGGATTTTTCTTTTTGTTCCAAGTCTAACCTCTGATCATTCATGTTTGATTTCTGACTCTTATCTTTTCACTTTTGCAGAGAGACCTCCAGGTGTCCCGGACGAGTTGTGGGAGATGGCAGCTCCGAGTTTTGCTAGACTTGCAAAGAGGACTGGTTTGAACGCTCCTCCTCCAGCTCCCTCAACATCTAAGTCCAAGAAGAGGGCCCCTGAGGTCCCGGCCTCTGAGGATCAGAGGTCGACCTCAAGACAAAAGAGGACCTCAGACGCTGCAATCCCCATCTCAGCCGACACCCTGTCGGCTCGTCTGGACCAGCTGAAACTTACCGATAGCGTGGTCGGCCACAGCAGACAGGCCATGGACGTAATTAACAACATGATGACCGAGGCCTATAAGAATTTTTACAGGGCCATGGAAACCCCTATGATGGTTGAATTCGGCCTTCACAGAGTCGTCCAGGTATAAATTGTTCCTTTGTCAGGGCTTTATAAGTGTAACGTCTGATTTTGCTCTCACCTAACCTCTTCATTTACTGTGCAGGGTGCGACTGCCATGTACCAGCTATCTAACTGGGCCATAAGGAAGTTGCCTCTTATTCAGAAGGGGCAGGAGGCTGAGAAGGTCAAGAGTTCCCTGAAGTCCGAGGTTGACCGTTTGAGGTCTGAGTTACAGAATGCTGAGAATAAAGCCCAGACCTCTGAAAATAGGGCTCAGGGTTTGGAAAAAGACATCTCTGCGCTCGTCCAAAGCCATGCCCAGGCCCTGAAGGATAAGGACGACGTTCTGCAGAGGAAGGTCAATGCGGCTGTGAAGGCTGCCCTTGCAGATGCCTCAGAGAGAATAATTTCTGACTACAAAGTCTCTGAGGAGTTTGTAGGTTTTGGTTTTGAGTACCTCGAAAGAGGTATCAAAGCCACTACCAGATGGGCCGAGGTCAGAGAGAAGGAGGTTGGCACTATAAAGGCCTCCGACTTTGTGGGCCTCAGATTCTCCGACCCTCAGTTTGCCCAGGCACTGCAAGAGATAGAAGATGAGGCTGTTGCCCCTGGTCAGACTGCTACTCTGGAAGGGACTGATCTCGGAGGGGTTGACCCTGCTGATGATGTGACTGAGGTGACCAATGCTGATCAGGTCAACCCAGCCGAGACTGTCAATGCTCCCCCTTCAGACCTTTTAACTTGATTTGTAAATTTTTGTTTTGTAAATTGTAATTGAACTTGATTTGTAACCCCCTTGAATGTTATGTAATCTCTTCTTTTTACTGAATGCCAATCTTCTTCTATTTTGACCTCTGAATGTCTCTGAAACTATATAATTTCTGAATGCTATATAATCTTTGAATGCTATATGACCTCTGAATGCTATATGACCTCTAAATGCTAAGAGGTTAGCCTCATAATAAGTATCACCAATTTAATGATGTTAAGGGCCTGAGGTCCTCTAACCCAGGTGTCTGAGCTCAGACCTCATCACCACCGAGTGATGTTATGAGGGTCTGAGGTCATCACCTAAGAGGTTAGCCTCATAATAAATGTCACCAAATTAATGATGTTAAGGGTCTGAGGTCATCTAACCCAGTGTCTGAGCTCAGACCTCGTCACCACCGAGTGATGTTATGAGGGTCTGAGGTCATCACCTAAGAGGTTAGCCTCATAATAAGTGTCACCAAATTAATGATGTTAAGGGTTTGAGGTCATCTAACCCAGGTGTCTGAGCTCAGACCTCGTCACCACCGAGTGATGTTATGAGGGTCTGAGGTCATCACCTAAGAGGTTAGCCTCATAATAAGTGTCACCAAATTAATGATGTTAAGGGTCTGAGGTCATCTAACCCAGGTGTCTGAGCTCAGACCTCGTCACCACCGAGTGATGTTATGAGGGTCTGAGGTCATCACCTAAGAGGTTAGCCTCATGATAAGTGTCACCAAATTAATGATGTTAAGGGTCTGAGGTCATGTAACCCAGGTGTCTGAACTCAGACCTCGTCACCACCGAGTGATGTTATGAGGGTCCGTGGTCATCACCTAAGAGGTTAGCCTCATGATAAGTGTCACCAAATTAATAATGTTAAGGGTCTGAGGTCATCTAACCCAGGTGTCTGAGCTCAGACCTCGTCACCACCGAGTGATGTTATGAGGGTCTGAGGTCATCTCCTAAGAGGTTAGCCTCATGATAAGTGTCACCAAATTAATGATGTTAAGGGTCTGAGGTCATCTAACCTAGGTGTCTAAACTCAGACCTCATCACCACCGAGTGATGTTATGAGGGTCTGAGGTCATCACCTAAGAGGTTAGCCTCATGATAAGTGTCACCAAATTAATGATGTTTAGGGTCTGAGGTCATCTAACCCAGGTGTCTGAACTCAGACCTCGTTACCACCGAGTGATGTTATGAGGGTCTGGGGTCATCACCTAAGAGGTTAGCCTCATGATAAACTTATGGACTTAAAGAACAAAATAAGAACTTGATATGGAAACTGATCTTTATTAATAACCTCCTCTTAGTAAGATAGTACATTTTCATAAAACTCTACATCATATGTAATATCTCTTGAGGTGGTCAGCATTCCACGGGTTAGTGAAAGGTTCTCCTTCTAGGTTTTCTAGCCTGTAAGTGTCAGGCACAACCTCTTCCGTCACCTTTTAGGGGCCATGCCAGTTTGGGCGTAGCTTGTTTGCCTTCTGTGGTGTTTTTTTAGAACTAGGTCTCCAACTGCAATGGGTATTGACTTCACCCTCTGGTTGTAGAATTTTGCTGCCCTCTGCTGGTAGGCTTCTTTTATGACCTCTGCGTCTTCCCTTCTTTCTTCTATGAGATCCAGGTCTAGCCTTATCTTCTCCCCATTGCTATCGGGGTCGTAGGTCTGAATCCTATGAGTTGGCAGTCCTACCTCCATTGGTATGACTGCCTCTGAGCCATGTGCCAGCATGAATGGGGTTTCTCCTGTGGGTGTCCTTGCCGTAGTTCTGTAAGACCATAGCACGGCGTAGACCTCTTCTATCCATCTCCCCTTCGCGTCTTCTAACCTCTTCTTGATTCCATCCAAGATGGTTATGTTCGTGACCTCGGTCTGTCCATTTGCTTGAGGTCGACCAAGAGATGAGAAGAATTGTCTGATCCCCACACCTTGGCAATACTTCTCCAAGGAGGCATTCTTGAACTGGGTCCCGTTGTCCGAGATGAGCGTGTTCGGGAGTCCATATCTACATATGATGTTCTTCCAGATGAACTGGAAGGTCTTCTGTTCTGTAATGGTTATCATCGGCTCTACCTCTACCCATTTTGAAAAGTAGTCAATGGCAACTATCAAGAATCTATAGTTGTTGACTGCTCTTGGCAAAGGTCCTACTAAGTCAATTCCTAATATCGCAAATGGCCATAGAGAAGAGATCGACGTCATAGGCTGATGAGGTTGGTGAGGGATGGTGGCGAACCTTTGACATTTGTCGCACCTCTTTACATAATATGCTGCGTCCTTAGACAGGGTAGGCCACCAGTATCCCTGAGTGATGATCCTCTTGGCTAAGGTTCTTCCCCCAATGTGGCTAGAGTAAGAACCCTCATAAACCTCCCTTAAGACCTGGGGTACTTCCGCAGGGTGCACACATCTGAGGAGAGGCAGTAGATACCCCTTTTTGTACAAGACGTCTCCTACCAATGAGAACTTTGCAGCCCTGTATCTTAACTTTCTTCTTTCCATCCTGGACTCAGGTAGCTCCCCCTCTTTTAGGTATCTGACGAGAGGGTCAATCCATGAGTCTCCCAGGTTCACATTGTGACAAGGGCTACACACCTGTCTAAAGAGATAAGAGAAGGAGGTGAGGATATGAGGAATCAACACCGGAATATGAGTGGTTCAGCCAACCTGGCCTACGTCCACTGTGGGTGTGTGAGTAATATCACTGAACAAAGGCACTAATGGCCATGGGTACAATTCACTCAAGCTCTCTCTCTCTCTCTCTACTGTATCTTTAGATAGAGTTTTCACTAGGGTTTTAATAGCAGGATCCCTTTGCAAGGTAAGGGATGATCCCTATATATAGTGCATAGGGGGCGCACTGTACCCCCCATGCATGCAATGAGCATGTGTGTGGTATCCTCACTAATGTGGGAATGCCATCTGTCACTGTCACATGTAAGCAATGATGATTAAATATTCTCCCCCATGTGGAGAATAATCTTGTTACAACTGATTTGTGCCCAGGTGTCCTTATCCAAATGTCAACAGATGCTCGGCAGTCATGTTGGTGAATGACCTCGGCCTGGGAGAGGCCGAGATATAAAGGCTTGATGCCCTTTCAATCCGAGTAATTTCATGAGGAGTCTCGGCCTGATCTCAGCAGAGACATTATGCTAGGTCGGCCCTAGCCGAGGCTGGGCATATACATGATGATTAATGCTTCTCGTCACCTCGGCCAAGGCCGAGGTAGGATTAGTTCCATGTTGAAGATGATTAGGGCTCCTTGTCACCTCGGCCTACTATTAGCCGAGGTTGCTATTCCCAGACGTAGGGTCCATGGAAGTGAATATGGTAGTGTCGGCCTGGGCCGAGGTAGGTTTGGCCGAGGGACGATATCGTGGGCCCTGCCCCTCATAGGGTCGATCAATGTCTCGGCCATCATCTTGGCCGAGGTAGGTATTTCTGGGCCGAGGTTATACTTGGGCATATCAAATAGGTGTGCACAATAGTGGAGGGGTGAGAATGTCCACAAGGGAGTGCGACACTAACCTATATATGAAGCGCATTCATGCATTTTAATTACTGCAGTTAATTCACTTGCTAAATATTTTCAAAATGTTTTGGATTCTAACCCTTGCTATAAAAATATTTTCAAAACCTTTTAGGTGTCCAGCCACAGGGATGCCAGGATTGATATTCTATTCCAGGGACATGGAGCTGCGGCATATGTGGATGCTAGCAGGAATTCGGATTAGACACGTCGCTTATTTATTCCTAGAGTAGGAATCATTCATTAGTTCCAGTTTTATTTAGGGCATGTCACCGAGACATTCAGTTCAGCTTTCAGATTTTTTTTATTTCGATGTTTAATATTGTATTTGATTATTTCACTTTGGTGGCTGATGGTTTATTCAGCAAGTTGTGTAATTAATTATTTCAGTTGAGTTTTATTCAGTTGTGTCAATGGTTTATATTTATTTTCGGATGTACTGTTTTGTTTAATTAAAAAGTTAAAATTGGAACCAACTTTTGGAATACTAAGTGGTTAGTAAGTTTTAAAAAAATTTCGACAGTGATGCTAAGGATGAACCAAGTGGGATTCCTATTTTAATTTGGTATAGGACTGATCACCGGGTATTTTATTAGGCGGGGTGTCACAGTATGCTTGTTTACGTTTCATCCAACATGTATTATCGTTTCATAATAATGATTAATATCGTGATAAATGCACAAATCGTATTTTATATATGTATTATTTTGGGTACATTCCTATCGATGACCTCACTCCACCTTTCCCATAGTATGAGTTGAGCGATTCCAATATCCATTATATAGACACATGCACACAATTCACGAAGAAATAAAAGAAAATAATAACACTATCCTATGAGAGATCGAAAGGACAGGATGGGTTCCTAACACCGTCCCATTATGTAACTTATCCCTCGAACCTTCAATTATTTGTTTTGTATGCATCAACTTGTCCTTGATGCCGCTCTCTCGAAGTGGCAACATGTTCTTTTACCTATTTTGTGCAAAATAGGATGGAGACTTAATCTCTTTATATTTAACCCACACCGATAACGGTCGAAGCACCTCGAAAAAGGGCGCGAGACCGCAATCTTTCGAGGCATCCTCCACCCCCCTTTTCCCTCGAAGATTTTCTTGGGATGGCCACACCTAGTACGTTCAAGTGATCCCTGAAGGCAATAGGGATATGTCTTTGCTATGTGTCAAGTTTGTGCTTAATGACAATGTTAAACATAAGGGAGCGTTTCTCCTACCATATATGATTGTTGTGTGGTGGTTCTAGAGATAATTATACCACTTTATATGCAATAATATAGATGTATATGACTTATAGTAAGGATATTTAACTACAAACTTATGACTTGGATTTGTGTATTACATATATTGAATACATGTATATTGCCTCATTGGCATGATATAGTTCAATATGGATATAATGAAGTTATGAGACTATTATTTTAATGAGACTTACCTTTGATTGGAGACTTTAGTACATCACGCGATTTATAATGAATGAGATTAACTAATTATTATAATAGTAAAGATTAAATAATTGAGAGATAAAACTTTAATCACATGGGCTAAATATGGGTTTGATATTTACAACCTTCTGTTATTTTAGGTTGTTTGGGTCAAGGTAAAACTTAAAAGATATTAAAATTGGAGAGGCACATTCATAGTTATGATTTATCCCAATTTCAGCTATACTTTTATTCTTCATAAACATGTTATTTACCTTGTTATTCTATATGTGTTTTCGAAGGTCTTAGATATTTGTTTGTTCCATTGTCATAATGTATCATTTGAGGATCACCTCTAGCTACGTTTCATGCATACTTCTCAATTGTAGGAGTCGAGCAAGTGTGGCTAATCATCTCCTTAACTTTTAGTTTATTTGGCCTGTACATGTAGTTCTTGTATTGATAAACTGTATGGGTTACATTTTATATTCTAGAGTTTTTTTTACATATATAGGCAGTATTGGAAGTGATTGGTATACAAGTTGGATTAGTGTTATTTAATATTTCATTATTTTTTTATTACTCGTTCAGTATTAGTTTATTGGTTATGCTAAGAATATTACCAAAGGTTTTTTATTCCTGTGACAATTTATTCGACACGTTCAATCTATTAATGGATTTTTCTGGTTATCACAATTTGTTTCATAGCATTACAGCTTCTAGTGTCCTAATAATCTTGAACGCATTTGTCATTTCTTCGCATTGCATTCTGTGACTACTTTAGAGCCTTCTGTTTAGGTTTGTACTCTTTATAATGACTACCTATTAGGGGCTTTTAGGCCATTGTTTCATGACGAACGACTCATATAGACCAAGTGTATCAGGAGGGTTCCTTGTTTGGATTTCACTTGCGAGATGTCCCACGCACGAGGTAGACTTCGGTCGGGAATTAAGGTCTTTTGGACACGAGATCTTTAGCAAGTGATTGGCGTATGGTTTGAGGGGAATATTTTCACTCACCATCCATAACGGCGTTAAAAGTAAATTTTCAAGACCTCTATGTGAAATCATGTGGTGGACACTATAAGGTGGAGTTTAACTATCTTTCTATTTCTTCACCACGACAGATTGATATGAAAGAAAAGAAGGTTGTTCATATTATCGATTACTGTGCGATAAAAACTTTTGGCATAAACAGAAACCTTATGTGAAAGGTTTGGTAGGTGTCACTATGTAACCCACTTTTCACCACTTGCGCCTAGGTGGTTAACATTATCCTGCTACATTACTAAGATCATTATAACTATTATGGTGATAGAGTCCCTAATATTGGGAAGGCTGTGAACAAAGTAGCTCCAATGAATATATATGGTGTAGCGTGAACCCGAGTAGGGAAAGCTCACTCGCAGAAGGAATCACATAGGTGGAGATAACCCCAAGAGGTTTCCAAGACTAGAATATATGGTATGTTTTGTCCTGTAAGGCTAGGTAATTATGGATAATGGTGTGATAATCTATGAGATAATTATAAACAATGAAGATTGTAGTAAAAATGGCCATTGAATTAAGGTCGAAAGGGACACTAGTGGCGCCTCCAAATCGACAGTTCCTTTTAAGGAAGGTATTATGCTAGGTGCGAATGAGGCCACCTAGTTATTATATACATTATTAGTAACCAACTTTTTGGGTAACCTCTGGGGGATGGTTATGGATACGTTATGGATAGCGCACATGATCCTGGATTAGACATTGAGGATTTTTCATTCTTTATTAGGTAGTGTGCAATACGATTATGAGGTATATGTATTTTATTTGAGCTCAGTGTATTTGTGGTTACCCTCAATGGGTAGGGGATACTTTACATTATGATTAAAGAGATGTGGCTATTCGTTTGGTCGATTTGGTTCCATTCTCTTTGTTGGCGTTTGAATGAGATATCATAGTATTATTAGTGAGCTTGTTCGCATAGATATGTTTTAAATTTATATCAACTACCATGGGTAGGTATGTCATTTTTAGTCCAAGCTTTGATTTTTGTAGTGAAGTTTGGTCTCAAAGAGGGTTTAACACTCACTTGGTTATGTGAAAATGTGGAACTGTTAGAGGGTATTATGGTTGGTAAAGGTTTCACTGATAGCGCGATTTTCTTCTAGTCTTTAGTTATTTGGGTTTTCAGTTATCACATAAATTAAAGTTTAAATTTTACCTTGGAGTGGGCACGATCATTGTATTCACTGTGAGGAATTTTTTTAGGGATTCACTTTATCATAGATAGTAGAGGTGTTGTGGGAATAGACACAATAGTATTGAGTTGGTGGAGTATGTGGGGGCACCGTTATCATGAGGAGGTTCCAAAAGATAGATGGTTCCCTAAACAGAGGTGTGGAACACAAGGAGTATGATATGGTTAAGATACGAGGCGAGTGTTTGTTGTTATGAAGCAATAGCCTATTAGAACAATTAATGAAGTTGTTTCCTCCCAACAAGTGAAACAGGAGCAAGTTATCATCAATGGTACAATTGGGTGGAAAATATCCCAAAGGCATCTTTTTAGCACATTATGCAATGGGCACTTTATTAGTGGATTTTTTACCGCACGAAGGCGCGATTCGCTATGATTGATTATGATATATTAGTGAATATGCAATTATGTAGTAGGGTCTTCTCTACACCTAAATTTGTGATTAGGTGTGGTTTATGCCCCAGCATGAAGTCTACTAATAATGAGTGGGGAAATAGTATTAAAAATAAAACCTTTATCGATTTGATGAGATGAGAGGGATACTGTAACACCCATTCCCATGATTTTAATCTGACCCATGTAATTTGGTGACTGGATATGACCCAATTTGGTTTTGAATATTATAAGATGAATTATGGGTCAAATTTGGATAATATAGTGGCCTTTGTGCACTTTGTTGGATTTAAAATGACCTTAGATTCAATTTGGGAAAATTAGGGTCGTTCAAAGAAAACTTGGAGTCATTCGAACGAGATGCAAATCTCATTCGAATTTCTCTTCAAACGACCTTCCAACCAACAATACCTTTTTAGAAAACCCATCCTCGTTAGAACCACGTTCAAAGTACGTTCGATCAAGATAGCGTTCTCGTTCGAATAATATTGTAAGAATCAGATTTCCCAGATTCAAAAAATGTTGTCAAATTCCTGACCATTGGATTAAAATATGTGTCAAGCTCCCACGGTAGTATATCAACTCGGGGCATGCGTTCTTGGGAATTTTAGGGATTTAACCCCTAAGGGTTTGGGGTATTTTAAAGGATTCTTTGGCCTAGTTTAACCCATTTCAATTAGATTCTCTCTCTCTCTCTCTCTCTATTTAATACTTAGAGTTATCATGGATCTCCACCACCTTAAACATCCCTAGAACTACCATTTCTCCACCCTAAACCACAATATTTATAATAGATTCTACCACATTTAAGCATATAGAACCCATCTACAACATTGTTGGGAAAAATACTCATTTATGAATAAGTTATTAGGGGATTTTTGGAGAGCAAATGAAAAGGAAATAATGGAGTTTGAATGGGGGTCATGGAGATTTCATAAAGCATGCTTGTGGAGCTAGGTAACCTCCTTGAGGCCACCTTAAGAGGTGGGAGGTTTCTTCCACCTTTATCTTAGTCCAACTATGTTTAAGGCATCTTTGAGGTGGGGCACTCTACTCTTTACCTTAAGAAATCTATTTTATATAGTATCAGTCTTGTAGTTAAGTTTGTAAGAGGATAATGGATATATAATTTAATAAGGTTATTTCTTACGGTTTTGTTTATAATGGTTTAGAAATGATTTCAATTGTTTTGAGTAAATGATATATTTTAAGAAAACTTAGTACTTAAACATTTTATCGAATAAAATATTTGAAATAATATTTATCTTGTTGAAGATATTTTATGAATAAATGTCTCAAAGATTTCTTGTAAAAATTTGGATTTTCATAAGGATGGGCATTTATATAAGTTTTGAAGAAACAAAAATGTCTTTTAGTCTTGAAAAGCATGTTTTCTAAAAATTATGGAATTTATAGAATGAGCCATGTGTTAAAACCCATTTAATGATATTTTTGGACTTAAAATCCCTCTTCCTATATATGTGAACTTGTAGTAATTTGGCAATAAGTATATATGCTAGTTTAATGAAGGTTGTAAAACGTTTTGACATGAATCAAAGAAAATAGAAATTTCAGCCCTTAAATTGTGTGAATAAGTGTAGAAAATATGACAAGTGGGCATTTCGAGACTACATGTTAAAATAAAGGAAAAATTGTATGTTCTTGCAAAGTAGTCCTCAAAATGTAGAAGGTTTCCTTAGTAAATAAAGTAATAAAACAAAGAGATTACCATCTTGAGAAGTATGTTACTCCAAGGTGTTAAAGAAGTATTAATGAGTTAAAGGCATTTAAGAAGTTTGTGTGATAACTCAAAAATGTTTTGGAAAGATAACACTTGTGAGGATGGAGAAAAATGTAACTTTGGAAATAAATTGGTAAAATGGTAATTTTACGTAAAGTGGAATATTTTTATGAAATAAAAATGTTGAAAATGGTGTTACACAAATGGTCCTAAATAAAAGTTGTTTTAGGGATAAAATCAATGCAAGTGTGTAAAGGCTAAGAAATGGTGATTTTCAAAGTGGGGTGAAGACCCGGGCTTTGGCTTCGATCAGTAAAAGTGGAATAATGAGGACATTTGAAAAGTATTCATGTACATTAATATGGACTCAGATCAGATTGGAAAAGAATTAAGAAGGGCCTGAAACCCTATGATGAAAGACCTAAAACACTGGCCAGAGCATATGGTAGCATAGCCGGCGGCGTGGAGCCCATTAAAGTACGTGATTATTTGGAGGATTTGCGAGAAAAAGATAATGGAACATGGTAAAGATATGGGTGGTGTTTTGAATATAAGAAAAGATAACGTAAACTCAAGTAAAATTGGTAAATGTTCTAGTTGAAAGATAATATGGACAAGAAATACGAGAATTTGGTTAATGTTCGTGTGAAGCGATTAAATGAGTAATTAAGGAACCTAAGGAGATTCAAACCCAAAATTAAAATAAGTTTGTGTTATGAAAGGTTTTCGACAGTAAAAAAGAATTTTCTAACACAGAGCGTGCATGTGTTGAAAAGTTATCTTCAAGGAAAATACTAGGTAAATATGGTGTGAGTAAATGGATGATTTAGATAAAATAAGTATTCTCTCTAAACAAATGCTATTATTTTTTTAGTATTTAACCGGGTGCGTTAAGGCGAAAATTTGGTAAGCTAAGCAAAATGAGTCTCTTCGTAGGATTAATATGAATTAATTGTAATAATAACATTTTTCGAATAAAAATGGTTTCATGCATTAATGTATGTATATGTATATAGAGGTAATTGCATGTACACATAGGTATAACGTGATAAAGTCTATTTTCTATCGATCGATTCTATATTGCATTTTTTTATTTCCCACTATGCATTCGCCTCATTCCCTCTTCCTTATTATGGCAAGTTGTGTGCAGTTCCGTATTTTGAGAGCGTTGTACAAGTAAGTGTTATTTTTATTTTATGTTAGTTGATCTGTATGCTTTGATTTCGAGGATGCTTCCCACGGGTCCTACACGTAGCTTGATATAAATTGGAATCACATGTTAAACAAGTGAAATGTTAAGTAAATAAAACTGGACTAGTAACATTATTTAGGTTGTCTCATTGCACTTCACACCTAACGTCTGGGTCGAATTAGGTTGAAAATGAGTAACCCATAAATTTAGGCGGGGGTGTTACAAATGGTATCAGATCTCTAGGTTCAAGATTCCTTTCAAAAGTGACGTTGAGAGGTCATTAGTGGATCTTTGAAGTCATTGTTGGCTTTGGGCCTGTCACATTAAACATGTGAAGGTTTTTGTTCTTAACCTCGATGATGATTTCAAGGAGATTCTCATGACGAGAAATTCATTACTAATAACAAGTGGCCAAGTTACTTTCCAGTAATAGCTCTCGGCGCTTCTGACGTAGACGTGTTAGTAATTCGCATGTGTCTACATAGACCATTAGTGGCGACACCACGCTTTTAGTGTGAGATGCCTTTGTGTCAACCCTTAATGATGTGAGAGGCCTATTAAGATGTCAATGAAGGTAAACAATGTCCATTTAATCAGAGACATGAGTTGTTTAAAGTCAACTGTGGAGATTAGGTGACTGGAGTGTCATATCCAAGCGGTATTGATTTTGTGATAAGAACGTATTAGGTTCCTTGTTGGGAACACGCGGGTATTTGGCAATTCAGTAGGCATGAAGACCCGTGTTGGTCATTACTTGAGGATGTGTACTCAAAAGCTTTAGTTGATAAATTACTATCATTGTAGGTGAGGGCCCTAGTAATTTTCGATTGATAAATGTATATCGTAAGCTATAATGTGAGTTATGGACCATTGGTGGTAAGTGTGCTACGTGGGTTTGAATTGACATAGGAGTGAACCCTAGGTAGTTTTCCATGATATGGATTGGAGAATATGATGTGATATTTGAGGAATAAGATCCCATTTTATGTCAGTATTGTGGACTTGAAGGCCCATAAGGTATACCCGATGTCCTATATCCTGCTAGCATCCTTAGTAGTGTCAGCTTGTGGTTTAATACGTAGTATGTGGCATCAAACATTGGAAGGAAGTTTCCATACCTTCATTAGGTTGAAAGGATATGGTTTTAATTTAGACCTACGCCACGGTTTCAAACAAAAAGGAAAGTAAGACTTTTATCTAAATACGATAACCTGTTTTCGACTGCCTAAGTAATGGCTAAATGTGAAGCGATTTTGATATTAATGGTTGCCTTTAGCTGAACTTTTTCTTCTTCAATGTTCTACGCAAAGTAGACTTTTTTTCGTTGTCCAGTATCCATTTTAGGTGAGTATCCGTCGTAAAGGGGGTTTTAGTTATTTAATAAAGAAATCATCTACTCCATCCAACCCATGAGATCAATTGCATGTGGCAATTTTTGGGAATAGAAATTGACTTGTTGTGATGCTTTGAGATGTTCAATGATTAAAGTTCACCATGTGTGGATACTTGTAGACTAGTATCTTTATAAGTATCCAATAGTCGTGGGATAAATATTAGAAATTGGTAGAGCATACCTGTTGTGCTGAAATCATGGGTGGTGAATCCCAGTTTGGTTTTTGATGACTTTTACATTAGGATATGCTTGGTGTCCTTAGGGAACCAGTTATGTTCAGTATTATGAAGTGGTAGTGTTCTAGTAAGGGTTATATTGAGGGTCATCTGATGATCTTAGGTTATTGGTCAAATCCAAGGAGTCGAATCGTGTAGTCCTTGGTGATGTCATCAAATTTGGTAGGAATATGTGAGGTAACCTTCTAAAGGTAATTGAAGATTTGTTTCATGATTGGACATAACGCTCGTTAGTCATAAGATGACTACTATAGAAAGTGTCGTACTTGATTTTGATAGTTATTGAGAAATGCTTTAAAGACTTAGATTGATGATATCATGGTAAGGACTTAAGAATAGAACCCCGGATGGGATGTTGAAGTACGATTAAGTTATCGACATATGTCGATAGTATAAGTTAAAATAGCCCTAGTAAGGGAATGATTAGTCCGTGACATGTCTTGCCGGACTTGTACGTATTAGGAGGTGTAGAACCGTTTAGTACTTGTTATCCTTATAGTGATAATGGCGAGCGGTGTAGCCATTAGTCTAGGTAGAATTTGGAGATAGGCTCAGTGACGACCTTGTGTTATGACATGTTATAATAAGATGAGTGTTTTTCCTAGTTAGGTACTGCCTAAGGAGACATTTGGGATATGATCATTGTATGATAAAGTAGACAGTAATCTAGGTGTGTTAGGTTAATCACGACGCCACGTTGACTAGAGAGATAGACAAGGTTGGCATTGACAAAGGCAATTGGCATTCATCGACCGAAGTGGTTCATGTTCGTTAAGGATGAAAGGAGGAAGACTTATTCCTAAGGAAGGAAGTCCATTGTTTAACTTCCCAAAGGACAATAGATTCATATGTTACTTTTATCTCGTTGAGATGAATGGTGCGTGATTCGATTCGCCATGGTTGGTGACCTAAGCCAGGGCATTAGGATAGTCTAGGATCTAATGAGAACATCTGGGAGGAGTCATAGACTTCAAAGGGTATGGCGTAGATCCACACTCGTGACTTGTGATTCGTTGCATACAGATGGAATTATCTCATAACGGTTGTTCGTTCATTTTGATTCATTGTGTTCTTCAAATTGATAGTCGAGGACTGTGTTCCCTTGGTGGAAGTAGCAGGGTATGGTATTGTGTTATGGTTACGGTGCAGTTTGGCTCAATAAGAGTGTGGTTTTACCTGGCATAGTCAATGCGACTCACCAACAGAGTGCACCCTTATTTAGAGTATCTTTGCTTTTGCATAAGTTCCGTGTGCGTGTGGCTGCACATTCTGGAGTTTGAAGGGGGTTATCATGGAGCTTTCATGGACCATGCTTGTGGAGCTAGGCAAACTCCTTGAGGCCAACTTAGGAAGTGGGAGGTTGTCATCACCTTCTTCTTCATTCAACCATGTTTAAGGCATCTTTGGAGTGGAAAACTCTACTCTTTAGCTTAAGAACTTTATTTTCCATAGTATTGGTCTTGTAGTTAGAGTTTGTAAGAGTAGAATACATATATGATTTAAGAAGGTTATTTCTTATGGTTTTGTGTAGAATGGTTTAGAAATGATTTCAAGAGTTTTGATCAAGTGATATATTTCAATAAAACTGAGTACTTAAACATTTTATGGAATAAAATGTTTGAAATAATATTTATCTTGTTTAAGATATGTTATGAACAAATGTCTCAAAGCTTTCTTGTAAAAATTGGTATTTTCATAAATATAGGCATTTATACAAGTTTCAAAGAAACAAAAATATCTTTTGGTCTTGAAAAGCATGTTTTGCAAATATTATGTAATTTTTTGAATGAACCATGTGTTAAACCAATTTAATGGGACTTTTGTACTTAAAATCCCTCTTCCTATGTATATGTGTATGAACTTGTAGTAATTTGGCAACGAGCATATAGGCAAGTCTAATGAAGGTTTTAAGGGGTTTTAACATGAATCAAAGGAAATAGAAATTTCAGCCATTAAAGTGTGCAAATAAGTGTTGGAATATGATAAGTGGGCATTTCAAGACTACGTGTGAAAATAAAGGAAAATGGCATTTACTTACAGAATAGTCCTCAAAATGTCAAAGCTTTCCTTAGTAAAGAAAGTAAGAAAATAAAGATATTTTCAACTTGAGAAGTATGTTACTCCAAGGTGTTAAAGAAGTGTTAATGAGTTAAAGGCATTTAAGAAGTTTCTGTGATAACTTAACAATATTTTGGAAAGATGAATAAAAAAATTGGAAACGGTGTTACACAAATGGTCCTAAATGAAAGTGATTTTTTAGATAGAATCAACACAAGTTTGTAAAGGATAAAAAATGGTGATTTTCAAAGCGTAACACAAGGTGGGGTAAAGTCCCCAAATTTTGGCTTCGACCAATAAAAGTGGAATAATGTGGACATTTGAATAATGTTAAAACATATTAATATGGACTCGGATGAGACCGGAAAAGAATTAAGAAGGGCGCAGAGCACTAGAATGAAAGATCCAAAACATTGGGCAGAGCATATGATAGTATAGTCGGTGGTCTGGATCCCGTAAGGATTTCGAGAAAAAGTTAGTGGAACACGGTAAAGAAGTGGATTGTGTTGTGAATATAAGAAAAGACAACCTTGTTAAACAAAAATGTATTTAACCCTTTAACTCATATTTAATTATCCGAATTGTAATTCATGTACATTTTAGTTTAACGTAATATATTGATTTTGATAAACCAAACATATTTTTTTGGATGTTATAAAGATATTTTTTAATTTACAATATATATATATATATATATATATATATATATATATATATATATATATATATAGGGGCGGATCTACATGGGAGGTTCGTGGGGCAAGTGCCCCACTCCAAATCTCAAATTCAAAATTTTACCCCTTAAAAATTGTAAATTTAGAGTTGTGCCCGACCCCAAAAAAGAAAAAAATTCAAAATTTTACCACTAAAAAAATTTTAACCCTAAAAAAAATTTTGGGGGCTCCCGTCCCCAAATCCAGAGCAATAATTTTTGCCCCATCTGAAATAAATTCCTAGATCAGCCTTAGTATATATATATAAACTTTATCACACATATTATTACATATACACGCCTATAAATATATATTGACGAGCCTTGGGCCCCATGTGTTTTTGTTCAAACCTCTCTCTTTTATACCCTGGGCATCGCGCCCCTTAAACCCCTCTCAAACAGGTCTTGAGTTTTTCTACCAAAAAAAAAAACAGGTCTTGAGTTTTAATTTCGATTCCTCTCTTTTCATTACCTCGGGCACCAGATTTTGTTTGTACTAAATGTCTAGCCATTTATATTTGTTGGAGATAGCTTTTTGAGATCTTGACCCACATTTATTATACCTATAATCTTGTTTATATTACGTCATGGGTTCCACCAGACTATGTCCTGTATGGCCGATTTTTTATTTTTCTAAGTCGCGCCCCAACCATGTCCCTTCAATTTCGCTTTGATTTTTTTACAACCGTAAATTCTGTCCCCATGGGACTTGCGAGTTTAAACTCTTTAAACTACATTGGGCAGCTAAGATCGTCACTTGGCGTCACAAAAGCTAACTTAGTTCGCGTCTCTCCTTTCAACTGTCAAAAGAAAACTTTATTTTTTTATCTGTATCTCTACTATTTAAAAGGAGGGAACTTCCTCTTCAATGATTAGAAGACTAAATTATCCTCTATAAATTTAAAATTTCTATTAAACCCTTAATAATAGTCAACATATCTCTCTCCAATTCATTAGCTCCTACGAAATGCCCAGGTTCAATTCATTCCATATTTCTCCTATTCATTTACGCATACCAAGCATCCAAATACATTCATGTTCTAACCCTAGAAATTCAAATTCAGTTGCCTCAAATTTCATTCTTTAATTCACTTACATTCATTCATCTTATCTCTCTCTTATTCATTTACGCATACCAACCATCAAAATACATTCATCTTCCAACCCTGAAAATTCATCTTTACAAATAGAAGCTTAAACAACTATGTAATTCCTCTTTAATGGTTAGAAGACTAAACTTCCCTCTCTAAATTTAAAATTTCTATTATACCCTTAATAATAGTCAACATATCTCTCCCCAATTCAGTGGTTCCTACGAAATACTCAGGTTCATTTCATCCCATCTTTCTCCTATTCGTTCACACATACCAAGCATCCAAATATATTCATGTTCCAACCCTAGAAATCCAAATTCAGTTGCCTCAAATTTCATTCTCCAATTCACTCACATTCATGCATCATATATCTCTCATATTCATTCATTCATACTAACCATCAAAATACATTCATCTTCCAACCCTAGAAATTAATATTTACAAATGGAAGCTCAAACAACTATTTAATTGAAAGCCCATTATTTCTTTGCTTCGTTGCTCTCATTTCTTATGCCAAAATCAAGGTCAATACTCCTAATACCGTCGATAATTTTTTATTATGTCAGCAAACTATGCTTTTGTTAATTTGAAGATGAAGACAATTACATAAATTTATATATATATATATATATATATATATATATATATATATATATATATATATATCATTGAAGAATTTTGTCTCTCATTTGTGATAAGAGTTTGTATTTCCCATTTTCATTTTTTTCATGTTTTTAGAGATGTGTACTTATTACATATTCTAAATTAAATGTTAATTTTAAAACAATTATATACATTCACATATCCCTACTATTTTAAATGTTAATAATTTGAAAATTCTGCATACTGATATAAGCTTTTTCAATACTAAAGATTGTGCCTATTTTTTGTGGGTTTCTTCTAATTACGAAAATTTCACTCGTGATAAAAAAAAATTATTAGTTTCGTAAGGTGGAAGTTCACTACTACAATAGTTGATAGCACTAAGACAAGTACTTAATTTTATGGTTTATTGTTATTCTTATATAATTTCTAATTACGAAAATTTTACTCATGGTAATAAATTTTTTTATTATTTTCATAAGGTGGAAGATCACTATTTTGGTACTACAAATAAGACAAGTATTTAAATTTATGGTATATTGTCACTCTTATATAATTTCTAATTAGGAAAATTTCACTCATGAAAATATTTTTTTTTTCATAAGGTGGAAGTTCACTACTACATACATTAGTTGATGGTACTAAGACAACTATTTACTTTTAGGGTTTATTGTCATTCTTATATAATACGATGCGCTTACTCCTTACAAGTATGTTAACAATAGTAGGAATGTAATCTGATAGTTCATAAGAAATTTATATCATTTCACTTTTTCATAAGTAATTGTTAATTGAAATCTTGTAGGATATTGTCAATATTGGTGGTACAAGCTCGAATTGTGAATTTGAGAGTGAAAGAATTTCACTTTTGTTTACGTGGTATGTGAAGTACTTAATACCATATTGAAATATTTTCTTATAATTTATATTCGAGATGGTACTATATTTCATTTGAATTTTTGTAGGATATTGTCAATATTTCTTGTAGAAGCTTGGACTTTCAATCTCATAGTGAAGGAATGTCAATTTTATTTACGAGGTAATTGCAATTGATTAATGTATGGTTGCGAATTTACTTGTCATTTTTTATTTAATTTATTAGCCATTATGAAACCGATTGAAGAAATATGTAGATGAGCTAAAAAAATTGGCATACGTTTTACAATTTGTAATTTGTAGTTTTTTTTTCTTTGTCATGGAAAAGAAAAAAAATTAAAGAGTTAGGAAACAAATTACATCATATCAATTAAATTATATAAAACACAAACTATGTGTGTATAACAAATTATAGAGTAGAACCAAGTAGATACCCAAATCTTTATAAACTAATAAATAACATAATTGTTTGGATAAACGAAATTAAGGCATTGCAATATACATATTTAACTTTTTTATATCATGATAAATGAAACAACTTATGAACCAAAAGAATCAAAGACTGTGATGATTCATTATTTGGTGGGCTTTTTTGGAGCAATTAGGTACTCAGTGAGTGGAATTTTGGGACCACTAAGTTTAAAATGACTTTGATGCAGAAACTTATGTATTCATACATATTTTTTTTTATATTAGTCGAATATATGTTTTTTAACCTAAATTTTTCAAAATATTTTCATTTTAACCTAAAATTACGTATTCATGTCTTTAATGCCATTCATTTGACATGTCATCAAGCCGTAATTAGGTTTTATTGTTGTTGCTTTATTGATTTTGAAATGTGTACAGGGTGATAGAAAAAATAAGAAAGATAATAATCTACTTGAAAATTTCAGAATAAGGTTATAGACTTTCCCTTAAATGAAATTCATTCTTTTTGGAGTCCTAATTTAAGATGGATCTCAGTCCTATAGGTGAACTATCAATATAGCAGTTGACTCCAAGAATATATTACTGGTATCAGGGGACTAAAACGAAGTACAAATTTCTTGCATTCCCTATCCAATAGTATTTAGAACCAATTGGAAATCAGTTGGCGAAAAACTG
This sequence comes from Sambucus nigra, assembly GCA_949130495.1. Taxonomy (NCBI): domain Eukaryota; kingdom Viridiplantae; phylum Streptophyta; class Magnoliopsida; order Dipsacales; family Adoxaceae; genus Sambucus; species Sambucus nigra. The sequence continues at coordinate 392,100,477 of OX422219.1, forward strand.
ATCAATATAAGATTGTCTTATGTTCCCAAAAATGAAAAAGAAAGGTTTGCCAGTGTTGTTTTATGGGCTAGAATAGGCATTCACCTCCTTGTTCTAAGCCAAACAATTGAGAGAGTTTTTCTTATATAGGATTCGGTAAAACTATGTGTCATTAACTAGATGATAGTAGACAAAATCCATCATAGGCATAAAAAACTATTGTAACGTAAATGTGACAAATCACATTCATTAAAATTTTGTGCTTTATTCGAAATATATAATGAGGTGAGACTAAGCCATGCTTCAGCCTGGCGCCTACGCCCGCAAGGCATATGCATTAATGAAGGAGTCTCGCTCGATTTGAGGTGAATCGTAACATATGAATCTTTGTTAGACCTGGGCATACCTTGGACAAATATAATACTGCATCAATTTTCCCCTGGTTTGAGATCACTCTGTAATCTTATATACTCCACATTTTGTTTATTGTATGGACAAACGAAGAAAGAAATGAAAGCTTGATCTTCTTAACCTTAGTTTTGAAAAATCCTTAAATGAAGAAATAAATCCCAACCAACATTCCATGAAGTCTAGCTTGATTAGTATGAATTCAGTCTACAATTTCTAGTTGTAATTAATAATAACATTGCTAAATTAACTTATGAACTATGCTATTATAGTTTTATATAAATCAATGTAACCTGTAGTTTCCCATTGTTCATATCTGTACTTATCGTGTTGGAATACTCAACTGGTTTATGAGTATTCAAAGTTGGATTTATAGGGTCAATGTAGACTGCTTCATTCCCATTGGTTTCTTTTTCTTTTTTGTTGTATTCGATCTGATTTATGTTCTATAACATTAACCTCTAACTGTTTGAGGATAACAGTGTTCAATATATGTGAAATTTCTCCTTCTTCTATTGAAATGGAGATAACATCCACTGAATTTGGATCTATAGTGGTTCCATTATGTCAGTCAGTAGCTGGAGATAACATGCCTTTATTCTTTTACATTTTTATCCTCTCTAAAGCTAATATTTAGAACTTCAAACAAAGAAATCAACACACTTTAAATAGTGGGGTATGCTCATAGTAGTAAACAAGAAAACAAAATAATTAAGAATATTGAAAAAACATAAGTTGTCCTCTAGATTTTCCTTGGCCACTTCACTGGGGACTCAATTTCATTATTAAGATTGGGTGAATTAGTCTCTGCTGAAGTGTTCGGGGGGAACTCTCAAACTCATCTGATAAATAAACATACTGCTAAGCATGATGAGATTCTTGGTGATGAGATTCTTGGTAGCGATCTGCCTACAATAAATATTTTAATTCTTATATTTATAGAGTAACTACATTTATTTATGTATAATGAATATTAAATTGTAATTTCAGTTCCATATATTTTTGTTAATGACAGCATATGTACATACAACATAATCATAATTTTATTTATGATCTTTCTTGCAATACACCTTATTCATTAATAAAATAGTCTTTAAATATCACGAATGAACTAAAGTAAACGAAATAATAAAGTGATGAACAATTATATAATCAAGATTAGTGACAATATACTTCAAACTATGAGAATCAAACAATTAAATTCCAGTAATCATTACAACCAACTCCTAATAAAATACATTTATAGATAAAACTCCATTATTGATTTGCAAACATTCTAACAAGTCTTTCCTCCACCCACTCCCCATTTTCCAGTCCTCTGTACCATGTAAATTCATAGCCTTAAAACCGAGATCAATTAGCTTACATATGTCAATCACCTCTCTAAAATTGCGAACCTGTCAATTTGGTAGAATGGTTGTTCCTATTTTTTCTGCGTTTAAAAGAATTTCATTGACACCCCCTTCAACCCGCCAACCCCCACCCCCACATACACACACGCCACGACTAAGCCATGACCTCAGACTACCGTCACTTAATTTACTTAACAATTTTTCATTCCTCCTTGCGTCGCTGAACCTCAGGTACCCCAGGGGCGAAATCACTTTGTGTTACCGATATAAGGGCTCCGAGAACTTCTTTAAGCCTATTTGTCCGCCTTTGCAATGATCTTTTGAAGAATGTTAAAAAACCTAATAGGTTTGAATTGAGACATATTCTTAGGATTTCACACTTTAGGGAATAAAACTATGTGTATGTTTTATATGTCTAAAAGGCAGCCTATTATCAGGAATCAAAGTTGTGATCTGATCGACGATATGCCAGTAATTTTGGAAGAATAAAACAAGCATACCATCGAGGCCACGTAATTTTAACGGTTACATTTGCTTGAGAGCAGAATGCACCTTTGAAGCCTTGAACTCCTGTAAGAGTGCTTCATTCATTTTCTTGGTGACTTAATTATTAATCCCATATAGAATTTCCTGATGATCCAACATGTGAGGCTCACTTGAAAAATAACTTTTCAAAATAGTTTACCGTGCATGCTGCAATGTCATTGTCATTTTGTGCCGAACTCAGTTCTCATCCTCTATTGAATGAATGTAGTTTTTCTTTCTCTTGTGCTTTGTCTTCGCGTGAAACTACTACGTATTTTTGTAACCTTGCTTTAGCTATTTGACTTTTTTCCTTTGCTTTCATTTTAATTCAACTATCTTCAATAATTTTTCTGTCCTTCTCTAAATCCTTTATACTGGTCGTATTATCCTCATTGAATGGAAGAGATTTTAAGGTGTTAATGGTTTGTCATTTCTCTTTGAGTTCCATGTACAAGGATTTTCTCTTTCATTGATTCCACTGGCTCAACTGATTTCAACACTGCTTTAATTTATCCTCGATTGACCTGGAATTTACCCCTCCCCCCCCCAAAAAAAAAAAAAAAACTACTATATTTTGACATTTTTCCTCTTTGGCCTACCATGCTTCATATCTCATAGGCTTGTGTCTCCTATTCATTATATTTGGCTCTTCATTATACTCTCAGAACTGAACTGCATATAGAAATAACGCCTGAATCGTGTTTATTTATACGATACATAAAAACATTCGAGAACATCAAACTCCATTCTTGATTTGCAAACATTCTATCAAGTCTTTCCTCCACACAATCCCCATTTTCCAGCCCTCTGTACCATGTAAATTCATAGCCTTAAAATCGAGACCAATTAGTTTACATATGTCAATCACCTCTCTAAATTTGCGAACCTGTCAATTTGGTATAATGATTGTTCCTATTTTTTCTGCATTTGACATAATTTCATTGACACTCCCCCCACCCCCCACCCCTACATATACACACACCACGACTAAGAAACGACCTCGGACTATCGTGACTTAAATTACTCAACAATTTTTCATTCCTCCTTGCGTCGCTGAACCTCAGGTACCCCATAAAATCCCGTGATTCTCCATGACTGCCGTTACAGAGATCATTTTTAATACATATGTTTTGCTTAAACATTTATAAAACTCATTATTTTATCTTATTTTTAATTATCACCCATACAAATGTGCTAGCATTTGTGATAAATGTAAAACCAATGAGTACGTCATTATCGTATAATTGTTTCACACAAATCGTTTACTTAACTTTGTTATCTGTGCATAGATTGTTGTAGGATTTATGCTCTACATAAAAAAATTGAAAACTCATATTCATTTATTCAAAACCTCAAATCAAATAACTGGAATCAGCCACACGTGCAACGCACGTGGACACAACTAGTTCTTTTAAACGTCTCTTGTTTTTTCCAGTTACACAAGATGAAAACTTTGCCCCGCACACACACACACAGGAATGGCAACGGTCGGTTCAGGATCGGGTTTTAACTCTCCATCCCCGTCCTCATTGGAAAAATCATTTCCCGTTCTCACCCTGTTCTCCGTTATAACGAGTTCGAGGATCCCCCTCCCCGTTTAAAACGGGTATCGGATTCCCCGTGGAGAATCCGTTTTGATTTTTTTTCCCTCTTTAAACACAACTAAATAGTATCACAATGCAATTATCACACAATTTGAATAAAATGGAAGAAGAAACTAACACATCTAAATATTAAAAATAAATGCAATGGGATTCACATAAAACTCTCCTCATTTAACACGCTATCACTACAATTGTTGATTCAAAAGAAATACTCGTACAGATCAGAGTGTTATTAAAGAAAGGATATATATATATATATATATATATATATATATATACACACACACACACACACACACTAGCGGAATGCCCGTGCCTGAAGACACGGAGAAAACTTCAAAAAAACGTAATCATAAAACGAAAAAAAATTCCAAAGTACACAATTACAAAATGATAAAAATTTCATTCCCCAAGAAAACAAAGTGAAGTTTTTTAATAAATGGAAATAATCTCATTTATTTATAGGCCTATCCACCCGGTTTAACAGATAACAAATAGTCCAACAACATTCAAATATTCTAAATTCATCAAATATATTCACATATAACATGAAATATAAAATATTCATCAACCAAATTCGCATTGTGTTTAGAAAAAAATACATTGTCAATTAAACAAATTGGACATGATCTCCTTATTTATTGGACTATACACCCTGCATAACGGATAACAACCAATCCAACAATTTTTAGAAAGTCGAAATTCAAACAAATATTTTTTACAAAACAAACTTCCTAAAAAAGTTGTACTAAAATAACAATCATTTTCACGGGGATAAAAGTTGTACTAAACTTCTAATCTACAATACCCCTACTTGAAAAACTCAACTACAGACATCAATAACTAATTTTCTTGCATGACAATCTCATCAAAGTAATACTGATTTCACATTAGGAACCTCCAACAAAATTATTAAAAACTATTAGTTTCATCCAATAGTATAAACTTTTGGCAAGTGAAATATTATAACATATTCGACTCCAACAAAAATCATATTCAAAGCTAAGTATATAGAATAAAACAGGAGATGTGATAAGAAAATGCAACACTATTTGATTGGCTTTTTATATTACACAAAGAACATGCATTACAATGGGAAAACAAAAGAAACGGGCGAACACTATTTAAGTAACTTCTTAAATTACCCAAGATATGGGAAGCTTGAAAGAGACGGGCGAGAGAGATTGTACCAACACATAGTATCCCATAGAACCTGAAGCCACACATAAGAATAAATTATAGTGTAATCTACTATGCACCTGGAAAAACGAAAATGAACACAAAAAAAAAAAATCAAACCCCCTAAAAACAAAGTTCAAACCCCAACGTGGACATCGTGGGGACCGAGTTCTAAAATAGTAGCCCTAACTGCAAATTCTCAAACAACAGACCTAATTGACATATAATAGATCAAAATAGAGCTAATTTAATTAATTAAATGGTCAGTGAGAAAATTAACATAATATAGAGTAAAACATGGCTTATTTAATCTTAATCATCGCAATAAACAAGGGTAATTTAATATATAATATAAAAAACATATACTAACTTATGCTCTCAATCATCTCACTCATTTATGCTCTTACTCAACCCCATGACCCCTCACCCCAACGATCAAATTAGAATAACTTATACTAACTTCAAGATAATAAACATTAATGTTGTGTGCCAAGTTACCCCATTCTGCAAAAGACTATCAAATTGAGGGTCAATATGCAAAACAGAATAGAAAAAATGGATTAGATCTTAAAACAAGAATCACTTTAAAAATAACAAACATTTTTTAGAAATAACAAACCTGCCCCCATGGATGTGCCTGCAAGCATTGCCGATGGAATTTATATGGACAAACCTATGCATCATGTATGATGGAATGTAGATGGAGAATTATTGCACCATATCAGCTCACCAAATTCCATTAAGAGTAAATTTCTTGGGAATTCTTCAGAAAGTGTGATTTATCTGCAATCAGTACCCAAATGAACATTTTATCATTGATAGGAACTTAAGTAGCCATAGAAGCCCCAAAAATTCTGAGTAAAAGGAACTCTTTAACTATATAGATACATGATCTTGAAATAATGTGATTATAAGCATTTGTTTAGTAACATATGCATATATGCATAGAACAATGCAATGCTTATTCTCAATCCCTTATTTCAAAGGTTATCCCATGCATATATGCATAGAACAATGCAATGCTCATTCAGTCCAAATTAAATAAATTAATAACTTAAAAGGTTGATCCAGTTTAAATTAAGAACTACTTGTCCTCAAATTTCTTCTTGTTCCTTTGGTCTCATATACTCCAGAGTATGTGAACAACTGCAGCAATCCAAAACCTATGGTATATATGAGGACTAATATGCATTCCTATAGCATAATCCACTAATGTTGTATTCTATCCCCCTGGGATCGCCTTTTGTGTCCCAAACCTGAGAAGAAGTGTCTCGATAAATAAATTGTTTCGAGTCGAAAACCTTGTCATCAAACACTACCACAACAATCTATTTCAAATAGGGTCAGTAGTGGAAATTCATTATAATTAAAAGCTAATAAACTAAAAAAGAAGGAAAAATTCTAGATTACCTCAATAAGAGAATACCTGGCTTTATAGCTTATAAGTGTCCAGATTTTCCAAAGAATAAAATCAAGTTAGCATCACCTGTTAGAAACCCACAAAATATAAAAAATTAGTTTTGAACCCATTGATAGAATCCCTAAGAGAAGATAATTAAATTCCTAATCTCACACTTAAATTACATACACAATTTTAAACTAAGGTGCCAATAAAAACATTCTTTTATCCTAAATGAATGCAATCATTGCCATGAAAATTTTCTTTATTCATCAAGTTGTTCACATATGGAGTACAGTGACTTGTGGAACCTGAATCCATATATCAATTAGTGTCGGTGACAAATTTGACTGTTAGTGGAAAGTTTTGGTGAAGCAAACATATCATCCATTTGTGCACACATGTTTGAGGCAGAAACTGAATTACCATTGTACCCAATAGGTGGCCATGGTCCATTGAAAGAGAAAATAAAAAGACGAAAGAATCTAAAAGTGACATGACCAAATTTTCTACACAATTGGCATTGGGGCTTGTTGCAATTCCACTAAGACATGCCATCACGACCGCCATAACCACAAATTAAAACCAAGACATCCATTAAAAACTCTAATAGAATTCAGGTTTCCATTAAAACTTCAAAAAATTTGATGCCAAAGAGTGTAGTATGAAAGTTTCCTTGAACGCCTTGGAAATTATTATAAAACTTCTATTGCGGTGCTTGACAACACCATAATTGGTTGAATATAACTCCTTGAGATGCTTTTCAAGATGTCTTTCTTCTGCAAGTAAAGAGAGCCAATTTCAGCAACCGATTATTCATTATATCTAGAAGTGATAGAGATAGATAAGAAATGTATTATATGTAGAAGGAAGTCCCTCAAAGATTGCATCAATGTGATATTTTTTCATGAGAACCTGGCCTAAAGAAGTCAATTCATCATCATCTTTCTTAGGCAAAAAATAGAATAATTCCCTCAGTGCTTCTTCTTCCGCAAGGATGTTGGGGAAAAACGACACACGTTTTCTAAGAACGAACCATATAGCACCAAAGATTAGGGCCCTCAATGAAAGTAAGCAAAGTATAAGAAGGAGAACCCCAATACATGAGTATAGTATGAGTAGCTTGCTCTAGTGTGGATAGTTGTAAATAAAACTTGCAAAAAATTACCCAAATAAAACACATTAGTGTTGAAATTGTATATAAAATAGTCCATACACATATCAAAGAACATAATTGACAATTAGTACCGAACATAAACAATCAATACCAAAAATTAACAATCAGTACCAAAAATTAACTTAATCGACAATCAGTATAAAAAATTAACTTGATGTCTAAACCATCCACACCAAAAACTCAGGCTAATAATTGACAATTACTACAAAAACATAAACTTGATTAAGACAAATAACATATCTTGGAACTAAGATAATTTTCATTTTCAATTTATTTCCAAACTGATTTAAAATCAAGTATGACAGTTTTCTTAAAAGGCACAAACATCAACAAATAATATAAGTTAAGTAGACAAATAACGAATAGTTGGTACCTATTCTTCTGAATTCATTTAATTCTGCATATTATTATATCACGTTCATTCATATTCTCAGTCAAGTCATTTATCTTCTTACAATCATCTTTGTAGTCTTCTTTTGTAAGGGTATGATCTGTCTCCCTAGAAACCAAATAAAATTCCTTGTCCGAAGTCGGTTCTACATATTATTTGTGCCAATCCTGAAAACCTTGAATCAACTCGAGTGTAGCGCCTATGAACAAAGCGAATTCAGTTAGTTTTGTTGCAAATAAAGGAGATTGAAAAATGTCAAAATAACACCATTTGAAAGTCAAACATGACAATAATCCACATGTCCTAGTTTGCCACACAACTGACATTGTGGCCTGTTCTGAGACCAATTAGACCTGCCTCCTCAACTATTAAAACCTCTAACGCCATTAAAACCTCTAGAATCACTTGGATTACTATTAAAACTTCCAACAGTTTATCCCTTGTAATTAAGTTGAAAGAAAGCTTGCCTAGAAAAACCATTGAATCTCTTCTTATGAAATTGATTTTAACTCCGAGTAGCAAGATTTATAATATTCGAATTAGATGAATAAATTTCCTTGAGATGTTTCTCAATCCTACTTTCATGGGCAAGTAAGAGAGATTCGTTCTCTTCTACAGAAATGGACTCAGATCTTGAACTTACAGACACAACGAAAGTATTATACTGAGAGGGAAATCCATAAAAAATAACATCGATATCATCTTTCACAGTGAAAACATATCCAACAAAAATTAATTGATCTCACATAGAAATTCATTGATAGAGGAATAACCTTTCTTAGTATTTAACAATCGAGTCTTAAACTGAGAAATCCTGGCATTGGTTTGAGAATCAAAGTAGGTTTCGAGAGTCTCCATACTTGAGCCAAAGTCTCACAATCGACCATTCTCATAAGAATTGACTCAGTCATTGATAAAATAAGCCAAGAGAACAACAGTTGATTCTCTTGTTCCCTATCAACAAAAAAATATTGATTTATCTGATCTTAAGCAGCATATGCTTCATAAAGAAATTTTACTGCAGGAGTAATTTTCTCTATAATGAATTTCTGGAGTTTGTTACCTGAAATCGCAGCATTCCGTTGTTATCACCATAGCAGATAGTTATTATCATAAAGTTCTACAAACAAAGAATGAGAAAAAACAACTGGAGCAAATTTGTTTATAGCGAAAGAATTTTCAATAGATAGTGTTATAAAAATAAATTGCTAGAATAAAGAAATACCACCTCGTGTCACGATCTTAGTAACTATCACATCGCTACAACATATTTCGCACCCAATAAACCCAAATGTCCTAAAATTGAAACCTTTAATTTGGAGATCAAGTAAGAAAGGAAAATATTAAACTATTCTAAGCAAAAAAGATTAGATCCATGAGAAAATATATCATTTGTATCTAAAAAATAGTTACTACAAAGGAAGAAAAATAGTCCAGAAAATGTATGACACATACTTGAACTCAAGCATGAATTGACATAAAGCATAAACATATTACTAAAACTGTTTAGGACGCATCAGCATAAAAGCAACAATTCCAAATCTGATCAGGACCTGTGCGCATACCAATACATGAAATTTTCTAAGTAAAAGTGGAAATCAAGTTGAAAAATTAGAAAAACCTAATTACGTGAGCATAATTATAATTAGGGATTAAAAGAGTGAGTAGATTAAAATTTCCTGAGCGAGGAGTTTTTTAGGCATATTGGAGCCTTGGAGGAAATTGACGGCCTGGGATCCACTGATCTCACCGTCCTAATCCAAATCAAATCTTCAAAAAAAGGCTTCGAATTGATCCATATTCATCCCTGTCATTCTAGATATCTATGTAATCAATGAATTATGGAAGATCAGTGAGTTTTATTATCACATACATAAAAACTTACGAATCTGTTTAGAATAGTGGTGTCGGATAATTTTGAGGGAGTAGAGAAGATATGGGAAATTGAGGAGTTGGATTTGAGATTATGGGAGTTTTGATGGGAAAATGAACCATTTGAACAAACAAAGAATCATAGGTCTTAAATGGCTGCAAAAGAACATATCATAAAGACCCGACCTATGTGTCACAATTTTGGGGTAACTATTAACTATAGACATGGCCAAACATAAAATTCACAATTTCATATACCACATCATAGTTTTAAATAAAATTAATAGTATGTAATATCTGATGTTTCAAAACCAAATGTACACAGGTGATACATCTGTTTGTGAAACCAAAAAAAGTAAAAAAATAGTCATTCAACTATTAGAACATTGATAGATATACCTTGCTAACAAAATATTGGTTATGAACTATAAGAAAGATAACATATCAAAATCTACTAATAAAATTTGACACAACATTGATCCTAATTTTAAAGAACAAAGGTTAGAGATATTTATAATGAACGAATAATATACCTATTAAGGGTGGATCGTGGAAGGGATATGAGGCAAACTTGCCCAATGCATACAATGTTGACAGGCTTCTTGCCCAATGGTCTTCTAGCCACACATAATCCACAATTGAAGATATCTAATAGAAACAAAATTGAACATATCTGATCAGAAATGAAATTCCCAATACACAATCCAAAATCTAAATTAAAACCAAAAGAATATTGAAATAACAAAGTTACCAAAATAGAATTCTATAGTAGTATTGAAATCAAAACAATAACCCAACAGTTGATACCCCAACATAATCTATATTAAAACCAAAATAATGCCCCAACAATTGTTTCATAATAAAAAAATATCAGCTTTTAGACTATTACTAAAGTAGTATTCTATTAAAGGTAGTAAAGAACGTAAGAATAATGGTATTACAACAGGAAAATATAGGGTCATTGATCCTAATACCCATATTACCACCTTTCTTTTTAGACACGAGATTGGTGACTGTTTCTTGAGTAATTTTATGATTATTAAGTATCGCAACCTTTTTCTTCTTTTGTTTCTCCAACTTGGAAAAAAGTAGTAGATCTTCAATATAAGGGGTCTTGTATCTCAACTGGTTTTCTGAATCTGATGGGCACATTCTATCACAAAGAGACTTGCATACTTCACCGGTAAATTAGCCCCTCTAGGTGATAAATTAGAATTGTCTATGACCTTTACTTCCTCCTTTTCAACATTTACTGATTTGATTTTGTCAATAAACTCCTAAATAATGTTTGGGTTAACTTTTTTGGCTTTAGGAACAGGGATCAAGATTTTAAGACTGAAATCCTCCATAACATCTTATTCTAACACTTCAATTTCATGTTCTCTACCTCTTTTTGCTTCCCACCATTTGTGTTCATTCCTTTCGATTGATGATCATGGGACAACACCTTAAGATTATGGTCAGCCATTGTAGCTTGTTCAATCACTTCAATATCATCTTCCTCTTCCTTCCAGAATTATTTATTCTTTCTTCCAATTTAGGGACCCCATCCACCTGTTTCTTCTAAGACTTTTTTACCACTTCAAATCAATCTTGATCCCTGTCATTGTTTACCCACGCAAACGCTCACATTATCTGTACAATACATATCATTTAAAAAGTAATCTTATTCATTAACTATAATAATTAGTTTAGTGTTTATAATTAGTTCTCATTGTTGTATTAACTACTCAAGAGACTAAACATGATCAGATGATAAAAGATTGTACTCGTTTTCGTACACATAAAAAATGATATTCTAAATCTAGGAAAAATTTGAAACTAAACCCCAAATAAGTACTCAAAAGTACCTTCAACCTGGAAAATACACCACGTTGTTTCTAATTAATGCCCCAAGCCAAACCTGTATTTGAACCAATCCAATAATGAATCGAAATTATATAAGGAATACAATGTTCAACATAAACTTGAATGTAGCATCACCTCAAGCACATGTAATATGGAGCAACAAAAACACATTCATTATATTCAAGAATTATTTAATTTAAGAATATATAATAATGATTCCACGTTTGTTGTTAGGTATCCAACGATCCAACATGAACCATGCCATTGAAATTAGTCATGGGATTGTCCAACTGAAAATTATCAACCATACAGAGCAATATTACTTACCTCTATTGAATGCAAACATTAAAGATCCAACACACAAACATTATAGATGTAACAGACAATACATATCCATCCATCAAACATAAAGCTAAGCATTACAAGCACTAAGGCTAATTATTATTAAAACAAGCGCTAAAGCTAATTTTATGCTTTAATGACTTGCATAAATTATAAAACCTCCAAAAGACATTGTTAGAGGGGTAGCATCTCTAACCAACATCGAGGTAGTTACATTGTGAATATAGCACCCTCAAAACAACTAATACAAAGATGAGCAACTTGAAACATATGCATAAATTCAACTAATAGTTCCTTATACTTCATGAAAATATAAAAGTAACACAAAAATAAGCGTTGATAAGATAAAACCATTTTTCAAATATCAAATAATATTAATATTACATATCTATAGTAGGGTCCAAATATCAACTTTAAAAAAACATGATCCAATCCCATACAAAAGATGTTCTCCTTATAGATATAAACTTTGTTTACAACATACGAAAATATATACAGGTTTACTATACTTGCAAGAAGAAAAAAGAAATGTTGCTCCTTTGACACTTTTGAACAAAAATATTACTAAAATTTTTCACTTTAGCATTTTGTCAAGCATCTAGGATTCCAAATCAGATGGTCAGATTATTCAATGTTATCTTAATAATCCAAAAAACCCTAATATCGTATATTCATCAAAGAAACAAAATTTGAATCATTTGTATGCTTTCTAATATAAAATGGAAACCTCTACAAACCCTAATATCATACAGTTTCTCTTCTTTGACCTACCAACCTGCCAATTCCTACCCATAATCAAATAATAAGATGCAAATTTCATTAGTTTTTAATTTAAAGTTTATAGATCAAAAGATTTCTGCCCTAAACCCTAAACATTTGTGTATAAAAAACTAAAAACCAAAATCAAAAAGCATTCGATTGATAAACTTATGTTAAACAAAAAACCAAAACCCCAAACCAAGAAACATTAACTTACCAATTTCTTCCCAATAATTCGTACCTAAAGAAACAGACGGACAAAAAAACCAAAAGATGGTTTAAAGTTTTTAGATCTTTGTGTGTGCAATGGTTTGATCTATTGAGCTGTATTAGAACTACAAATAAAAAATAGTTAACGTATCAAAGTGTAGCATAGCAGAGAAAGAGAGAGGTCACCTGAGAAAGGCATCACATAGAGAAGGGTTTCGAAGAGAAGATGAAGAGAGAGAAGAGAGAATATCGGGGGGAAATAGTGGGAGGGAGGAGAGAGAGTAAGAAAAGTGTGAAGAAAATGGTATAATACAAAGTACCCTTGGTTTTAAATTTTGAAGAGGATGGACAAATAAATTGGAGTGTTAAAAAGAGGGGGAACTCAAATTTTTTAGGGGGAAATTAGGTAGTGCATGAATAATTAATTTCATCCATTGGATCATTGCCTTGTTGGTTCAATCCTAGCCTCTGATTAAGTTGTCAACTTATGGAATAGTAACCAAACTTCTACTCCTTATATATATATATATATATAATAATGCTCTTATGCGGACTAGTTCGCATTTTAAGAATGCAGACCGGTCATGTGTCACCTAACGGTGCGCCTAAAAATTATAGGCAAACTCTCTCTCTTTTCTGAGCTCACCGACAGATGACACATGTCCGGTCTGCATTCTTAAAATTCGGACTAGTCCGCACAAGAGCAAGACTGTATATATATATTGACATCATAAAATCATAGTATTTTTTGGCCCTATACAACTAAAATAAATTTGTGGAGAACAATGAATTTCTTTTTCAAAAAAAAAAAAACAGAAAAACAGAACAAGCCATAACATTTATTTTTGGTCCAACCTTATACATCATCGCATATAAACCCTCTCTTCGTTTAGTATTTAGGAAGCCTCCGCGCTTTGTCGGCTTAGGAAGAAAGAACAGAGGTGAATCGGGAAAAACAGAGGTTGGTAAGGCAGCAGCTGCTAGCAGGGGAGGTGAGGGTGAGGGAGGCAGTGGTAGCAGCGGCAGGGGACGTGAGGGTGAGGGAGGCAGTGGTAGCTGCGACAGGGGACGTGAGGGTGAGGGAGGCAGCGGTAGCAGCAGTAGTGGAAGTGAAGGTTGGGAAAGGGTAGAGTGAGGCAGGCAGGGGACTTCGTGAAAGAAGAGTGAGGTGAGCGAGAGTAGAGCGGCGTGAGTGAGTGCTAGTTTTTTTTAGATGTTTATATGCTTACACATTTATTATAATATAAATATATATATTTTATGATATATTAATAATTCGAGTATCCCCATGGAGACCCGAGGGTATACCCAAAACCGACCCAATTTTTTCGAGAATTTTTTTACTCCCCGAAACCGACCCAATCTCCGAATTTTCGGAGATTTTTCGGGGAATTTTTTTGGGAAATTACATTATATAATTTTTACGACATCTCCTATCTATTACCTACGGTACTATTCTCTTTAAGCCAATTAATCTATCTTGGGAAAATAATTCTTTAATTTTGTTTTTACCTCGAGTCATTCAGGAACATCAAATTCTCGGCTTTATTATTGGACATAGAGCTATTTGTTTATTATTGGACAGAGAGTTATTTGTGTCTTACTCTAGTATACATATCAGATTATCTCTCTCTCTCTCTCTCTCTATTGTGCAATTAATTTTTATTTGCAGCGACACTATCATCATTTCTATTAAGATAAAGAGACTCTATTTTTTTACCAAATCTCTTCCAAAAATGAGCCAAGAGATATACATGCCATTTTTATGTCTCAACAGATATATTTTTCTTGAGAAGACAAAATGGGATTTCAAGATCATTATTCAGCTATAACACCCCGTATTTTTTATGATTTAAATAATTATGTGATTAATAATTATTGTGGGAATAAATATGTAATTAATTATTGTTGTTAAATTAATTAAATTAAAATATGAGAAATTAATTTGTTATTAATTCTGATTAAAACTAGCGTGCCAACGGTTAATACTTATGGTTGAGAATTATTTAATAATACTGTGTGATATGTAATATGGAATTATGAAATATGATAAATTACCGAGAGTGAAATATACAGCAGTGTGGTAATTTAAGTCTGACACGCGTGTGAGTCGTGTCGGGACTAATTGAATGGAATATAAAGAGAAATTATTTTTATTAACTCGTATGGTCATTTCGAGTACGTTGTTGAGTCCAGGAGGGTCGAGATAGTCAAAATAGTATACATGGGTGTTTAGTTTGGGTCTCGGGGTAATTTTAGCCCTAACCGGCGTCCCGAGAGGGCATTATGGTAAATTGTATTTTTGGGTTTAATTAATGGGAAAAAATTAGGAGTTATTTTATCAGCCAAGAAATGTCTTTTAGGGTTGTGAAACACAGAAAGGAAAGAACGGCCATAGAGGGTGTGAGGGAGAACCAATTTCCACGAGGGAAGGCCAAATTATCACCACCTTCAACAACCACCACCACCAATGTATAGATCGAGAAGAGAGGAACGCGTATATACCAACATCACCAACGGATCATATCATCATATTCGAGGCAAGTGTTTATTACTTGCTTTCTTTTAGCAATAATCATACTCATGTTAGAATAGATGAAATTAATCATGATTTACATGTTAATTGGGTGAAAATTGAAGATTTAAATTATGATTAAGGATTGGGTTAATTAGTGGTTGAAACTTTTTCATGCATGTAGAGGATTAATCACGAAATTGAATTACATATTGATGAACGAATCTGGGTTGATTAGGTTCTTTAAATGAAAATTTGGAAACTAGGGTTCATATGAATTAATTTGGGAATTTTAAATAATTATGATGTTTAATGACGAATTAATGATCCTAAAATATTAGGAATGATTTATAATCTATTAAGTGTTGATGGGTATTGATAATGAGGCATTGGGTGTTGAATCTTAGAGGTTTTTAGGTCCAAAAATGGTAGAAAACGCATAAATTTAGTGAAGAAAATGAAACAGTGAGTCTCGCGCGAAGTGGTTAAAACGAGATGGGGATCCCATGCGAAGTCGTTCGAACGACATGTGGAAGTCGTTCGAGAGACATGTCATTCTGGTTCGAACGACATGTCATTTTGGTTCGAGCGACGGGTCATTCTGGTTCGAGCGACATGGTGAGTTTTTGGGAATTTTCTTAGAGTCCAGTTTTGAGTTTGCCGATTTATTGGAGTGAGAGAAACTACCCAATAGTAAACTTAAACAAGACAGAATTTTGGGAAAGTATGTGAGAATTGATACTTTAATTATTTCGGTATAGAGAAAGTATACCTTGGAGATTATGAGAGAGATATTAATCTAAATATTCATATTATACGTAGTGTTGAGATTAAAATACGTATGAGAAGTATATATGTAGGTTGGGAAAATACCTATAAATTTTAATAGGATGTGTGTATGCCTATTATATTACTAAGAGCACTAATGGGTGATAACCCGGGGGTGCAAGAATCTTATAGTTAAGCGCACTAATGAGTGATAACTCGGGGGTGCAGAAACTCTATGGTTAAGTGTACTAATGGGTGATAACCCGAGGGTACAAGGATGATTATTATTAGGCGCACTAATGGGTGATAACCCGGGGGTGCTGGATTATTTATTGATAGGTGCATTAATGGGTGCTAACCCGGGGATGCAGGATTCTCTTAATAGGTTCACTAATGGGTGATAACCCGGGGGTGCTGGGTTATTATTGATAGGTGCATTAATGGGTGCTAACCCGAGGATGCAGAATTTTCTTGATAGGTGCACTAATGGGTCTTAGCCTGGGGGTGCAGGATTAGTATATATATATATAATATATATATATATATATATATATATATATATATATATATATATATATATATATATATATATATATATATATATATGTATAGGGATGAGGTGACTATATATACACATATATATGAACTTATGAATATTTCTACTATGTGAAATTAGTAGACTTGGTAATCATAATAATCATTACATTGCGCCAAGTGTCTTAACCTAAGGGTGAAGGATTAGTGTATATATATAGGGATGATGAGACTATATATATGAGTGTACTTAGGAAACTTTCTACTTTATGAGAGATAAAATGGAAATGAGAAATTCAATAATCTTAGTGGATAAAATATTAACCATTCAAACGGTGAATAATGAAACTTAGTATGTGAGATAAATTACCATAATAGTGTATTGTATGGGCGATACGGGAATACTACTAGTGAGCATAGTTAGTATTAATATGGTTTCTGACTAGTTTGACTGGGTGGTATAACTAGGGGGAGATTAGATGTACGTTAGGCGTGCACAATAGTTGAGAGGTGAGAAACTCATGTGAGGGTTCGATAACTAACATGCGTATAAGACTTGTTTTAAGAACCAGTTTTAAATACTTGCTAAATCATTTTTAAACCTCGGTCTCTGACCCGTTTCTTGTATCTCTTTTCTCTTTTGCTATATATATATCATTCCAGGTGCTCAGCCACAAGGATACCAGAATTAGTGATTTGATTGAAAGACGTACTGCAGCTATTGTGAAAACTGTAGGTCCTTACATTAGACGCATCTATCCTTTCTATTCAGTATCATTTAGACTTTTTAATTAGGGCATGTGTCGCCCTCTTCTAGTCCTTCATCAGACATATTGTATTCATTTTACTTTATAGTTTGGAATTTTGAACTGAGAGGTTTTACCCAGTCTTATTTATTTCAGTACTTGATTCATGTTCAATATTTATTATTTCCCTATGTGTAGTGAATGGTTTATATTTTAAGATTGAATGCAAATGGATTACTTGGTTTTAATAAATTGGAAATGTTTTGACACCTAGCTTAATTTTTTATTAGGTGATTAATATGTTAAAAAGTTTTCGACAGTGATGCTAAGAATGAACCAACCGAACATTCTATTTTAAATTGGTACAGGACTCATCACCCTTTATTTAATTGGGCGGGGTGTCACATCTGCCATCTTTCTCTTAAAAAAAATCTTAAGCATTTAGTGCTCTCAAGGGTTGTGTCTAACATCTCGTTTTTGGGTCTCCATTCATATTTTATTTAAGAATTCAAGTGCAGTATTAAAGACTATGATACTAGAGAATTTATTCAAGAGAATCTAAATTTATTATTAAGTCAAACCAATAAGAGAGCAACTAATATTGCATTTTGCTCATACACATTTAAGTGAAGACTAGAACCAAAAATGAGAATCATTTTTTGAAGTCTCATTGAAGAAGGAAACATGGATTTTAAATGTACTTTTGAGGAGTTTCATTATTCAAACATTGTACTATAAACTCAAATTCATTTGAAGATTTTTTAGAAGCTTCCAGATGTAATTAGTACCTCGACTTGTAAACGGTGATTGGTTCCTACCCGTAATTGGAGCACGGATTTGAAGCTCGGATTTAGCTTCAAGAAGTTGTACAAGTAGCTTGCCTTTTGCTAGTCGGATGTACGTGGTGATTTGATCCTAGCTGCAAGTGTATCAAGGTAGTGAAGTGTAAGGTGACAAAAGCTCTAGGCGCGTGGACGTAGGTCGGATTTTGACCGAACCATGTTAAATTTTGGCATTTTTTATTTTTTGCATTTTATTTGCTTATATATTCATGTTGTTTGATTTATAATTTCATAACTTATATTTAAAAATAAAATAGTTTTAAAATTTGGTAAAATTATTTTAAAATTAAAATAATTATTTTTAAAGTAAATAATTAATTCCTGAATATTAATTAATATTAAAGATAAAAATTAATTATATATTTATTGGGTATTATAATCTAAAAATTTAACTTGTTTAATTAATTGGTAGTATTTATTTGATACTCTTTGTTTTAATCATTAAAGATTTATTAATCTAAAATTTGGTTCAGTGTTTTAAATTAAATATTTTTTGAGAATTTAATTTAATCAAAAAAGTTTGCAAAATCCCAATTCACCCCCCTCTTGGGTATTTTTCTAGGCAAAAATTGGTATCAGAGCATGGATTTAATTTTTTTCTGATTTAACAATCTTATAGTCAAAATATCACGACAAACTTTTATATTACACCCCTTGGTGAAGGTCAATCTATTTTTAAACATCCTTTGTTTTTTTGAAAATGATTCTAATTATTGATGAAATAGAATGAAATGTTTTATTCACTCACATGACTGTGATGTTTGGAAAGTTATAATAAATGGTCCTCTTATTCCTATGAAAATATTAAATAATATTTTTATTCCTAAGGTTGAAGATGAATGGGATGAAGTAGACATTAGAAAAATTCAGAAAAATGCAAAAGCTATGAATATTTTTGCATTGTTGCACGTGCCCTAGGTGTAAATGAGTATATAGAATTTGTTGTTGTGAATCTGCAACAGAAACTTGGGATAGATTATGAGTCATTTATGAAGGAAAAAATCAAGTGAAAGAAGATAAAATTAACATGATTTTTCATAACTATGAGTTGTTTAAAATAAAACTGTGACAACCCTCATACTTTAATCGCGGGTGATCAATCCTTTAATAAAATAAAACAGGAATCTCATCTAGTTTATTTTTAGCATCACTATCGAAAACATTTTTTTACTAACTACCTATTAACTAAATAAGTTGGTGCCAAATTTTTAATCTTGTTATTACACGAAATATAAACCATTTATACTTAAATCATATGAAACAATACAAAAGGATAAATCACGTACAATAGAAGTCTAAATGCATAATAATAATTGGGTGTCGAATAAATGATCGGTCAGTTGCAGCTACGCATCCCTGGAACGAATGATCATCCATGGCGTCCATGTGGCTAGACACCTAAAAGTGTTTGGAAAATATTTTTGACACGGGTCAGAGCCCAAAACATTTTGAAAATATTTTCAAGCGATTAAAATGCAGTAAATAAATATGCAGTAAGCTTTCCATATTTAAGTTGGTGTCGCACTCTCGTGAGATAACCCCTCACCCCTCAACTATTATGAACACCTAGAGCATACATCCTAACCCAACTACTTATACTACCCCACCTAACTAGACTTGTTACAAATCTTCCTATCGCGCTACTCTAACCCTAGTACTTCTTAACATTGATTCATAAGTTATTCTACTTATTAACATACTTAATTATTTCCACTTTAATTGAGTATATAACATTCACACTTATTATATATGTAATACATTCACACTTTATACATTTAACCCGTATATAATTATTTACTTTATTATATACATACTAGTATACTACACCAATCACACATATGTCGTGTATAATAAGCATCCTCCCGAGTAATAACTCACTCGATGCTTTCTCTAAAACACTATCATATCTCAGGTATACTCAATCAAACCCGATTACCATATGTCGGTTAACTCACACCGAAGTAGGTAATAAAATCGTAAACATAGTGGAGGCAGTCATAGTCCCCTGAGAGTGAGACCGAATCATACCCAAAGCGTCTCACCTCGAAAATAAATCACATAATAAGATACTGGGCGCTATGACCTAGGGATTATACTCTCCCTGTATTCACTAGGCAAGGGATTCACCCACATCACGCAACCTCCTATGATAGCACTAGAGGGGTATGTTTTCACATAAATATCATACATACAAATATTATTCTTATTCATACTATACTATCTCTATAACTGTATATATATATATATATATATATATTTGGCTAAACCGTGCCTATCGCTCATGGCATTAGCCTACTATCCCGAGTCTACATCTCGACTCTTATATTTATTAAATTCTCCTCTTAATTAAATAATATAACGTGTTTCTCATTACTGAACCCTATCGGACTCTCCCAACTAATCCTAATTCCATAAACCGAAAATAACTTCAAGCGTTCAATCTCCAATACCCTGAATATTAATATTCGATAAATGCCCTATGTACAAGTATATCGAGCTAACTGTCGTCTACCCAAAATTTCTCTTACCGAACATAATCTCCAGATGTAATAAAAACCATTAACTTAACCTCAATATCATAAACTATGTATTCATTTTAACAAAGGGAATATATCCATAAGGTTTTGCAATAATCCAAAACATAATGATGCCAAAGATAAAATCCATCCCTAAATTACCAACTAAAGATTTTTATCTCGTACACGCTTTCGTATAAAAATCATATCTAATTAAAAAAAATTAAAAAAATATGAGGTCGGCCCCCATGCGATCGTAACGAAAAGATCTACAATTCCATATTTTGGACAAGTAAATAAATTGAACCGATTCGGAAAGTGAGTTAATCGGTTCGCCTTGACAGTCAAAACGACCCAGCTTTCACTTCAGGGAACTCCAACCTATGTTTGTCCCCAAAAACGATCCAAAACTCTTCCAACCCTGCCCCAACCTCCATTAGAACACATAGAACATAATGGGACAAAAATATGATGATTCCAACACTTCTAAATCATCCTAACATCAGAGGTTCGACTAATATTAATGATTCAATTAATCAGTTGGTTTATTTTTAAAATCTCTCAACCAAAACCCTAAGTTAAACCCACAAATCTGAATTTAGATTTAATAACTCTCTACATCTCATCAACTTTAACTTACCCAACAGTTATAAGTCATCTAAATTCATTAATTTATCATTTAAATCAATTGAATATTACGGAAGACAGATTCAACCCCAAAATCCCCTTTTTTGTATGAGAAAACCCTTCCCAAAAATAGTTTTATACACTTACTATGATATGAAAATGAATTCTGCACATAAAAGTCATAGAAAGATAACCACTTGCCTAATACGATTTGTAGGGTCTGAAATTTTGTTGGAGAAGATGAATTTCTCCTCAAATTGGTTCTCCAATTCTCTTTTTCTTCTTTCTTTTTCACTTTCCCCTCTTCCTTTACTTGGTTAGAGTTTAGAATTGTGTTTAGGCTTCCTCAATATCTTAACCCTAGATTAAATATTGTACATCACGAAATTAGGCTAACGGGCTAAGCCCAAATGACCCTAATACCCCCATGTGGGCTCGGTTATGTCTAAAAAGGCCCCGGGACCCAATTACTACCACGGGGTATACTATTATGATCGTCTCGGCCCATTCGGAGTCAACCTTGAACTTAAAATTTCCATCTGAGTCATTCTACAATAATTTCCTATCTCAACCCCATATAGTTTACGCGCTAGTCCCGGTAGAGATAAAACACTATCACATCACTATCACTTGCTACGACGTATAAATAATTATTTACTATTCGCTTAGTAATTTTATTCCATAAACATTAATAATTATCTCTCCCGATTAGTATATTATTAAACACATCATATTTAATTAAATTAAATTATGGCACACGTGTAATTTATGAATAACCGAATTAAATAAATTTGAATTACTCAGAAATATGGGATGTTACATACTTCCCCCCTTACAAAGGAATTTTGCCCTCGAAATTAAGATAAGTCTGGTACTTAAAGGCTTTAGAAACTTTCTCGTACAACATCCATCTCTACTCAAAGTCGAATTCGTTATGTTGTTCCTGCCACACCTCTACTAACGGTGTCATTTTATTTATCGATTCACTTTCGCAACTGTAAAACACATTACAATTTTCCCCAATAGTTTCCCTTGCTATGAGCCTATACACTAACGGCTATAGTATTTACTCTACTGAGGATGGCCCTAACTTCCCCATGTGTCAAGTCCCTTATTTACATACTATTATGTTCAACAC
This sequence comes from Sambucus nigra, assembly GCA_949130495.1. Taxonomy (NCBI): domain Eukaryota; kingdom Viridiplantae; phylum Streptophyta; class Magnoliopsida; order Dipsacales; family Adoxaceae; genus Sambucus; species Sambucus nigra. The sequence continues at coordinate 392,123,208 of OX422219.1, forward strand.
CAAAATTTCCACATCCTCTTATCTTAGACAATACTAAACGATCCTTCTAGCTAGGGCACCCATACGCCCCATATCCCATACATATCTACACAATCTATCCCCAGCTCCACTGGCCTTAAATCATAACATAACTCTTAACTCACAGTTTTATCCACATACATACGCATTAACTAAAGAACTAAATTCATATCCTGAAGACCACACTTCTCTCAATTCTCGACTCTTACTAAGGTTCATGCGTGGGGCGCCTCGCAAGCGAAATCCAAACAAGGAACCCTCAACTACTACCTAGCATTGTCGATCATCGAGATCTGTAGGTCCAAAGAGAAAAACAAACATATCTAAAATCCTATTTGCCCCGACATACGAGTCTAATCGTCCAATCCTTATCACTCAAGTAGTAATACAACACTGTGTTGTCACTATCACTAAGTTCTTAGCTCTAAATCAATAATGATTTAAATCTTTCTGCCAAATTGTAAGCCCAAAATACCCAGAATCACATTAGTAAAAAGTCCCTACACACCGGGATCAAATGTAATGAGACAACTATACTCTCTGAAGTCTAGTATACAATACCATAAATAATATATCTTATTCTGGAATAGCGAATATGATAGTCTTACTATAACAGTCCACTACCGCTTAAACCCTCAGTCTCCAGTCACTACTTAGGGTAATAATATGCTCTATACTCATAATTCTCAAAAGTAATAATCTAACCCACAATATAAAACATCCTCTTAGTTTCCACACCCGCTCCCTCACAGGCGGCACCAAATAGTCCCGCTACCTAACGGTAAATCCATTTGTAATTATAAGGCTGATATTGATAATGCACCCACTAAACCCGACTCACCCACGAATTTTAGTGTTATATTTTTTATACTGTGACGTACCCATGTCAATCGAAACCTACCTTATACTCGTAAGGATAAAATAAAAACTTTACCTTTATTTTTTATCTGCCTTTCCTGGTGGATGGGGTCCCGGACATGATTCTCATTTCATAACTGACCCTTGATTTATTGCAATGGTCGTACATCTAGGACATCATCTTATTGTTTCCCCTTTCCTTGCTTTGGGCAATACCTCTTCCTTAGCCCGTCTCTCCACAACCGAAATAAACGCCAGAAAAACCTTCTTGCCTCTAGCCCCGACCTTACTGGTCTCCCCGTTATTCCCTTGGTCCTGGCGACCCCGAGGAACGGGTTGTTGCTATTACTGCTGATGAGGGCCCTACCTAAATCCACCACTCTTGGGTCGATAACCTCTAAATCTAAATCTCTTAGTCGGATCCCCCTGTCAGAAATCTCCCTTATGCTGCTGTTATGCCCCACTGGCACCATTCCCACCTACCTTCCAATTCGGATTGGACTTCCTTATTTTTTTCCCTTCATGTGGAAGTGCTGGACCTCAGTGTACATCTCCAACGCTGGATTAGCTAACAAGTGCAGTCGGATCATCCAGGCAAGTCCATCTATGAACTTTCGCATCTTCTTCTCTTTTGTGTTCACCTCATCCCTCACAAAGTTAGCTAAACGAGTGAAATCCTCTCCGTATTCCACTATGATTTGGTCTCCTCGAGAGACATCGAGAAACTTCCGCTGCATCTTTGTCTGAATAGCAGATAAAAAATATTTGCAGTCAAACCATGCCCCAAATTCCCCAATGAACATCACATCTCTCTCCTCTGTTATGGTCACAGAATCCCACCACTGCAAATCCATAACCACTAACTTGAATGTCGCCAAGAACTATTTATGAGTGTCGCTGCACTCAACCATACGAAGGTTGCGTTGCATGTCTTTCTCCCATTAACTGGCCACGACTACATTTGAGCTACCCTGAAACTCCGGTGGGTGGCCCGTCTGAAATGCCTCCCTCACTCTCTGCCAATCGGATTTACTCTGGTGGGCCAAAACAACTGGTGATACTGGTGGCTGAGCCTGAAGAAAATGGAGTGCCACGGAATTCATAGCGGTGTTAACTTCCTGTGCCATAATGGCATCCACCTCTACAGGTGCCACTGTCCTCTACGATGACTGTGGCTGCGGTGCCTATGGCTCCTGATGAGCCTCCCTCTCATCGTCTCTAGTCATTTACTTTTTCGGTCATCCTCTCTTTGGTGGCATCTGAAACCTGATCAAATTTTACGAGTTCACAGTCAATATAAATATAATAGCAGAAGAACATAACCTCAAATACATAAACATGAATGCCACAGTCCAAATAATAGGGCTCTATATCAAAGAATGATATGTTGAAATCGTAGTAAGCTGTATATATCCTAAGGACACTAGATACTGATGCTATGATACCATCTATGAAACCCCACCTATTATAATCATGGGTGATCAGTCCTTTACTAAAATAAAATTAGAATCTCATCTGGTTCATTCTTAGCATCACTCTCGAAAACATTTTTCTTACTAACTACCTATTAATTAAATAAGTTGGTGCCAAATTTTTAATCTTGTTATTACATGAAACATAAACCATCCATACATAAATCATATGAAATAATGCTAAATGATAAATCACATCCAACGTAAGTCTAAATGCATAATAATAAATGGGTGCCGAATAAACCATCAGTCACTATAAATCTGATACAAATATCCAAAATGAAATAAATAAACTGAATAACACTAACGTCTGAATAAAAGGGCGACATGCTCAACTTTTAACTTAGATGAAACCTATTCTAGGAATCAATAAATGAAGCGTATACACTGAACTCTGTAAGCCTCCACTTCCGTTGTAGCTACGCATCCCTGGAACGAATGATCATCCATGGCGTGCCTTTGGTCGGACACCTAAAAGTTTTTAGAAAATCTTTTTGAAATGGTTCAGAGCCCAAAATATTTTGAAAATATTTGCAAGAGATTAAAATGGAATAAATAAATATCTAGTAATCTTTCCATATTTAAGCTAGTGTCGCACTCTCGTGATATACCCTTCACCTCTCAACTATTTTGCACACCTAGCGCATACATCCTAACCTAACTACTTATGCTACCCCACATAACTAGCCTTGTTACAAATATTTCTATCATCCTACTCTAACCCGAGTACTTCTAAACTTTGATTCATAAGTTGTTATACTCATTAATTTACTTAATCATTTCCAGTTTAATTGATTATATAACATCCAAACTTTAATTGAATGATAAAATACTGAAAATGAAGGGATTGCGTCATCAGAGCTTTCTAAAGGAAACTTCATTTATATTAAAAGTAACGATGAATTATAACTTAAGACAAAATTTAAAAATTTATTACAAGAGAGCCAGACATGCTCTAAATGATAAAACAAACATAATAACAAAAAGAGTTCTAAAAGATGAATCTTCAACACTATCCTTTTTCGTTCCCTCTGCGAACCTACTTAATTCCTGAAAAATGGTTTTTGATACAACATCAGCTATAAGCCAAATTAGATTTAATCTCCAGACATTCCATGGTTCTTCGTAAAATTGATACCTATTCAATTTACAACAGAAGGCATATACATATATGAAGAGGAATTTGAAGTAAAATATATAAAGTAAACTGACAGTATATATTTTCAGAATAAACAGTTTAGAACAAAACAGATATATAAAGTAAACTGACAGTATATATGTCCATGTATTCTCTAATACCAAGATAAACAGATAGTGTTACCAAATGTTTCCACCCGGTAACAACACAGACAGAAAATCATGATCTCTGGAACAACGCCTTATTTAGGGCACACTAGCGATAAACCAGCTGAGAAGGTACCACCCAAATATTTCCACCCGGTAGTCAAGGCCAACATAGTAAGAGAGTTTCCATAGGCCGAATCAATAATTTCATAATTCAAATTAGATGTATATATCGAGAGATATACACCTATAAATAATGACAGAATCATTGATATCAGATGTATTTTGAGAATAAAATAATTTCACAAAATATATATTGTTTGCACAGTATCATATAATCAAAATACGCAAGGAATTTCATATAGTACTCGACTAAACAGAAGTCCGAAGTTACAGTTACAGAGTCTTGGATTTCTCGTTAATCTTAAGATGAAACTTCTTCTTAAACTTCCTCACACTTTATCTCACTATTTTTTTTATATTTGGAATGAATTTCATGTAAAACTGATCCTAAGGCTTCTATTTATAGTTTCTCAAAGTTATATGGGTGTTGACATGTGTCTGGGTGACTAAGCTTCCATTTTGGTGAGTCAGCGTTGATGTGTCGCGTAACGGGACTGTCTTGCAGTCTTTATTTCACCAAATGGAGACACGTGTTTTATCGTTGTTTAAATGCATGACATGTGTTTTATCCTTATTTATATGGATGACACGTGTAAGGTGTGGTGGAAAAAAATACAACACGAGGTGTAAAGTGATTAAGGGTATAAGGGTCATTTTACTAATAATGGGTATATTAGTAATTTTACACCATACATTTTCAATATTTCTTAGAGTTCCTTGAAAATATTTTATTTACAAAATGGTCCTCTTATATTTTCATTTTAGTCCTTGAAACTTTCTTTATTTAAAATCAAGTCCCTAAAGTTTCATAAATTTATATTTTCTACCCCAAAACTTATTATTTAGCTTAGGATCTGCCATAAGACTTGATTTAATCAATTTTGATGAAGAATGAGGTTATTTCAAAGTTTTTAAGTCGGCCAAACCAGCCTCCCCTTCCAACCAATCAAAATATAACACATGGTGTGGTAATAGAACAAAATACAACTTAAAGGATGGACGAATTTGCCCTTATTTCGTAATTTCAGCATAACTTCTTGCTCGGACCTCCGTTTAACACATCGTTTGTTCTGTTACAAACCTAATTCATATATATACAACTATTTAGTTTTTAGCTCGACTCAATTGTTATATTATAATGGTTAAAACTAGTCTCCCATATGAACATTCCTACCGAAAACTTTAAAATTTTATGTTTGTACTAATTTGATATTTCATGATTTATTAAGGTAGGTTTAACTAAAATAATAAATTAAAATTATTCATATCACATATGAAATAATAAAACATTCAAAAGAAACTATATATAAACATATAAAAGTGGGGTCATTACAGATATCGGAGATGAAAATTCACAAGGGAAGTGTTTAGCCTTTTTGAGTCGTATGATCACACCCACTTTGTCCCATGATGATAGTATTCATGAGAGCGACTGTGATGAATCAGGTGTTTCTAGTGGAGGTGAGAGCGATTTTGAGAGTGGAGATGAAAGTGAGTTCCAAAAATCTTTTAGGTATTTGTACACCGAGACCTTGAAAACAAAGAAGTATATTGGGATTTAGGTCATCGGGTTTTAGATTTGGAGAGAGAGAAATAATTTTTAAGAAGGGAAAAGTGTGACTTGACTGAAATGGTGTCTAGTCTGATGACACGTGTATCCCAACTTTAGAGTGATCTCGAATGTGCTCGGGAGGTCAAAGTCCCTTTAGAGAACGCATATAAGAAATTTGAAAGGATGGTTCTTAATCCTGTTTTGGGTGGTGGTGAGAATTTAGGAAAAGTTCATGATAATGTATCCACTTCTATTGTTTCACCCGATCCGATTCCCACTTTAGTGACTCGACCTAACCCACCTAGGCGTCCCGTACCTATTAGGAGAGAACATCCTAGTTTTTTTTAGATAGGTGTACCTAGGTCGATTTATGTTTTCTCCCATTGCAAAAATAGAGGACACCTTAGGGAGTTTTGCTTTAAATTGAGTTATGTATCACGGTTTTCTCCTACACATATTCGCACACATGCACCTACCCATGATACTTTGCTTGCACATAATGATAGAGAGTTTTCAAATATTCGAGAGCAAGTAAAATTTTTGGTCAAGACTTCTATTGATTTGATGGAGTTGTTTCAAAATATGTCACCATCTTTGAAAAACTCTATCGCACCTCCCGGTTGAGGTCTAGACATATTTGCTAGCATAGGTTGATTTTCATGATGTTATCTTATACCTATTGCTAGTATGTACCATTTATTTTATACTTTAACATTTTTGTTTGGTTTTTCGTATTTTTTGGTACTATTTTAGAACTATTTTGGATTTGTTTGCCCATTCCAGGAACTAGTTTCTCAAAAAAATTCCCTCTGGACAAAACTGCATGTTATCATGAACAAACTGGGAAAATTTATTTTCTCGTTCTAACGAGAACATATGTCGCGCGATGTCTTCTCGCGAGATCACATGTTGTTCAAATGACAAGGTGTCTCGTTCGAACGACACTTGGAAAAACCTCTATTTTGCAGTCCCCTAGTTTATCTTGTTATATTATTAGGTTTTGCTGGGTTTGTTTCTGAACAGTGTTCGAAAAATACAAAAAGATTTTCTATTTTAGAAAAAAATTGAAAAATCCACAAAGAGTTTTGTATTTTGTTTACATCGTATATGAATAGACATTTAGGATGACCAAGTCACAATTTCACTCCATCTATCCATGTGACTGTTTGATAGTGTTTTGAGACAATATGTTGTGTCATTCATGTGCTTTTCAAAGTTTGGAGTCTTTGAGATGTGATATATAGTGTTTCTACCTACATGTTTGACTCAGTTTGTCCTTTATTGCACGCATACATGGATTTGTTTGACTTTTGTGCTTGTCTATCACATGTTGGTTGAGTGTTTCCATCTCAATTATGTCTATACAACGAACCAAATGCGATAAAACTTAACAAAAAGTTGTGCATGTCACAACCGTTTGAGAATTTGTGTGATTTATTTTGAAAACGGAAAAAGGCTGCGAAAGGTATTTAATTTTTTCCTTTGTGATAAGGCCACCGTTTAAATGGACCTAAAAAATTGGGGAATTGAAAATTATCCGGTGTCCAATGAGGTTTAAAAGAGCCCGAAAAGTTGAAAGGCAATAAAAAGAAATATATGCCAAAAATGGGCCAATAGGTTTTTTAGTTTCATCACCTCATAAGAAAAATATAAATGCATTATCTTTTAATGAGGGAGTTTGGATGGAATTTAATACGGTTTGCACGTCCTTGAAAGTCATGAAAAAGCATTACATAGTTTTGGACGTTATTGGTTCGGAAATCATTTATACTTGGATTTGTTGATATGATTAAGACGTTGTCATCTAAATTCAATAATTTTACACCTAAGGACTATTTTTTATGTTCATTCGTTAGGAGTACACTTATGCATCGTGCACATATGATATGATTGAGTTTATTTTCCTATCGAATTTGTTCACACCCAATCATTCTGTTTCCATGATTTGGTTATCTTAGTATAAATTCGTGGTGTGTGATTTTGTAACATCATTTTTCCTTAAAAATCTGAAAAATTAAAGAAATTTTTTTGTTTACTTTTTTTATCGTGACACCCCAATTTGCTTTATGTGATTTATTCTTTTCCTTGTCTATTTTGGAAAAATAAAAAGGGGGAGAACGAATTATGATATTATGAGGGTGTTTTAGTATGGGGGAGATTTGATTATGCTTTCATGTTTATGCTTATATCATTTCAAACTTGATACGTCACGAGATTTTTTCTTTGTCTCATGTGTATAGGTACAATTGAAGATCATTATGTTACACACCTTGATGAGAAAAGCTTGGAGATTTGAAAAGTTTATTGTTAAAGCATCGTTTGAAAAAGTTTGAAGACTTATCATTTCATCTTTCCACATTTGAGTTTATGGGAGGGTAGATTTGTATAGGTCATTTAAGTTGATAATTCGGATATTTTTATTTTGTACCGGCATAGACACATGGGAAGATTTATAAGGACATTTTTGTCCGTTATCAATTTAGTATGTCGTATATCGATACAAGTCATCGAAGGATTGAGAAGATTACATCTACACAAGTTGAATCCGAATTTCAAGAAGACTTTAACATCCAATCCCAACAATGAATTTGGTAAATTATGTTTAATTTTCATTTACATATCACATTAAAAGAGTTGGGATACTTTTTATAAAAGTTAAAATGATTTTTGAAGTGCTTTAAATGGTTTTAAAAACATTTTTATCATAAAAACTTTTAGATAAATATTTCTGATCTCGTAAACAGTTTTAAGTTTTGAGGCTTCCAAGATATTTAAAAGATTGAAGTTTTCTAGGATACATGTATTATGTCGTTCGAACGGCACCGTACATGGTTCGAACGAGATTGTATCTTGTTCTAGCGATATCATATGTCATTCGAACGAGAGCTATTTTTTGCCGACACATCACCGCCTTAACTTTTAATATAAATAAGGGTGTCAGGCTTCTGTATTTAATGTGGAGAAAAACTATTTTTGACAGAATACATTTTTCTATTCTCCAATAATATTTGAGGGTTAATAGCTTTTGTTTTACAATTCACAATCCCAATAGCATTTGTGTGAGTTATTTTGTGCAACCCTAAGCATAGTTTGTTATCGTTCATTCTTGGTGGGGAGATCTCTACAACCGAGAGCTGCGTGCTATTATGGAGTGAGCCGCTACGAAGTTTAAACTACGTGTCATTGAGGATCTTCTGCGTGTTGATTCTTTATTGAAGACTAAGTGTCTGAACTGCGTGTCCGTTGTGGTATAGTTGTGTGTGAACCATTGCTGATTTCTAGCCAATACTTTGAAGGTTTGACGAAGACACCGTGTGTTACACTTGTGGGAGATTATCACATTGTATGTAAGTCAATGGTCTTGTAAACTTATCAAAGTTCTAGAAATAAAAAGGTTTTTCCCTGCGGGGATTTTTTCTGAAATTTGTGTTGCATATTTTATTTATAATGGTTTACACTTGCACGCACGTAGTTATTTGAGATTAAGGGATGAATTGATTTCTTTCATAAATTGACTCTAATTAAATAAGTTTGTGATTGGGATTTTCACAACTATTGAAATCTTTATCACATACGGGATTTTACAGGATGTTTTCTCTAAAATGCTATTATATCTCAGGTATACTCAATCTAACCCGGTTACCATCAGTCGGTTCACTCACACCGAAACTGGTAATAAAATCATAAGCATAGTGTAGGCGGTCATAGTCCCCATAGAGTGAGACCGAATTATACACAAAGTGTCTCACCTCAAAAAAAAATCACACAATAAAATATCAGGCGCTATGACATGGGGATTATACGCTCCGTGCATTCACTAGCCAGTGGATTCATCCACATTGCGCAACCTCCTATGATAGCACTAAAGGTGTATGTTTTCACATAAATATCATACACACGGATATTATTCTTATTCGTATATATATTGTCTTTATACCCGAATATACATGCATATCAATACAAATTCGTCTAAACCCTGCCTATCACTCAAAGCACTAGCCTACTTGAGAGTGCACTTTTTATTCAATCGGAGAAACTAATTTAATTAAATCCAATTTTTAATTATCTAGATTTTAACACACACCAAAGTCATGAATCTAAAAGTGATTGATTAGATATTCAACATATTCACATCAAGTAAGGATCAATCACACACATCAAATGAGGAAAAATCCCCCAAGGGGGAAAAACCTTTTTATTGCAAAATGATTTATAAACACTTACATACATAATGAAATATAGTTTGAAAAGCGAAGACCCTCAGGCATCGATTCATTGTCGCCATCAAGATCTCCCTCAAGACACCCCAATTTTAACAGTGTAGATAACCCTCTTCTCAACACAAGATGCTCCATGAATGGGTATGATTGGGTTTAGAATGATTCACACATATGATTGTGAGTGTTTGTGCTTGAAACATATGAAGACTTGACGTATTAGGTCAAGAAAGTGTTCCCTCAAAGTCTTGAACAAAAACATCTCCAAAGGGGGATTTATAGAAGTAAACAAAATTTGGTGCGCCGGATTTTTCTGAGCCCATCGGACCGGTCCGAAAACCATCATCGGATCAGTTCGCCATCTGGATCGATTTGATTTTTTCTTAAATGGTCTGGTCCGATTAAGAGACTTTTCCTGTCGATTTCCTTCTTAAACAGATCGACCCGGATTTTTCTTTCTTTCTATTCCTGTATGAGAGAACTTATGAATAGAAAAATCAATACCACGAACCCACGATGTAGATAATGAGCACGACGCATGATATTAATGATGATGGGCACGTGACACACATAATTCGGATTGAGGCTGCCAAGATATGATCGTGTTAAGATGAGTCGACTATAGTGGTAGCTGACTATAGCAGTGTACAACATATATACTGAGATCTAGAATAAAACTAAAATGCCTAGATACTAACCCGGACATTTATAAAATATGTCCTTACAAATCTCCCCCTATGTCTATGCCGCTACATACATAAAAAATCCGAATTTTGTTACCTTAAATTGAAAACTAAATGGCATACAATTTAATATCCCTATTAAACCCAAAAACTGGAAATACTAAATGGATGACATGTCTTCATACAAATAACATCTTCAAGCCTTTTCCTTTTGCCCTCATAAGGGTGTGCAAAAATAATCCTTAATTTGTTACCTGCACACATGAGGCAAGACACAAATACCCGTTACGCGTAAAAATTTGAAATATAATTATAAGAAAAAATAAGTATTAATTATGAGCAAGAAAATAATTATTATAACAAATAACAATTCTCCCACATAATTCGTTCTCCCCCTTCTTTATGATGTCCCCAAATAGACAAATAAAAAGAACAGAAATAGATGCACATGGAGATTGTCACAAGCAAAACCACTTCCTCTTTTTAATTTTCAAAATTTTACTTACAAAATATACAACAAAGAATCACACCATGAAAGAACACTAAAACAACCAAGTCGATAATAGCGAAAATATAGGGTTGTGAGTAGATTCGACAGGAAATTCAATACATACAACCATAACATATGTGCACGATGAATGTTGGAAATTCCTAACAAAGGAACTCAATATCTTCCCTAGGTGTAAAAAGATGTGGACTTAAAAGAAATTGACTCAATCAAATCATCAAATGAAAGCTCAAACTAATTTCCACACCAATAACGTCCAAAATATTTTAAACGCCTTTTCTTGACTTTTGAGGATGTGCGAACCCGTTTTTCATTTCTTTCCATCCAGACTCCCTCATAAATAATTATACATTATATTGTTCTTTTGAGGTGATGAAACTAAAACCTATTGGCCCATTTGATTTGGCATATTTTTCTTTTTATGGCCATTCAATTTTTTCGGGCACTTTACAAATGGTGTCTTTCACGACGAGTTAATTTCAGACTCTCGTAGCCCTTTCCCGTGATTCACTCATCATATTTTGCTGAAATTAAATCCACACGATAAATGGTTTTTATATGCACTACTATTTTGCCAAGTTTTAACACATTTTGGTTATTGTATAGATAGAATTGAGATGGAAACACTCAAGCCAATATGTGATAGACAAGCACAATACTCAAATTATACCATGCATGTGTGCAATAAGGGAGATAAGGAGCCAAATTTAGAAAATATCACTAATCACATCTTAAAGACTCCAAACAATGTAAAACACATGGATGAAATGATGTAGCATCTCAAATCATTATCAAACAGTCACATGGAGTATGAAATGAAGTTGTGACTGGCTATCGTAAATGTTCATCGACAAATGATGTAAACAAAATACAAAACTCTTTTTGTGTTTTTCAAAAAATTTATAAAACGAAAAATCTTTTTGGCTTTTTCCAAAAGTTTTCAAAAATAAAATCTTTTTGGATTTTTTTTACAATTTTTCAAAAATAAAATCAAACAAATAATGATTCAAATGATACAATCTAGAGATAGGAATCAGATGATATGAATATGAAACATGCATCCTACTATAGACATGGTGAACAACCCTTAGTCAACTATGCAAATTCCTAAAGACTTCCTAAGACTCTAGAATCTAAGGGCATCTAAAGGCTTCGTGAAAATATCGGCTAACTGAAGGTCAGTAGATACAAAACTCAAGGATACGACCTTTTCTTCTACAAGCTCATGAATAAAGTTCTTTCATGTCCTAATATGTTTTGTACGCGAGTGCCGGACATAATTACGAGATATGTGCATCGTGCTCGTGTTATCACAGGTTATGGTGTCCTGTGATATCCCATAATCCTCCAACATATGCTTCATTTACAGAAGTTGCGTGCAATAACTCCCGGCGGCTAAGTACTCAACCTCCGTAGTGGACAAAGAAATAAAGTTTTTCTTCTTGATCAACCATGAGACTAGAGCAGAACCAAAGAATAAACACCCACCAGAAGTACTCCTACAACCATTTGCATCCCCGACCCAATCGACATCCGATTAGGCGGACATTCGGTCATTGGTATCAAAGGAATACCAAATGTCGTAGGAAAGAGTCCCACTAATGTATATGATAATATGTTTTAGAGAGAGTAAGTGTGACTCTTTGGGGGATGCCTGATATCGCTCACAAACTCTAACACTAAAGGCGATGTCGGGACGACTAGAAGTCAGTTAGGGAAGACTGCCTATCATACTCTGATACAAGGTTTGCTCAATGTCCTTGCCTGAAGTTTCCTTACTAATCTTTTAGATGTACTCATAGGTGTACGTGCATGCTTAGAGGAGTCCAAACCAAATTTCTTCATAAGGTCTCTAGCATACTTATATTAGGAGATGAACATCCCATCCTCTAGCTGACAAACCTGGAGACTAAGGAAGAATGTAAGATCACCAACCATGCTCATCTCAAACTCACTCTTCGTCTCCTCCTTAAAGTTGTGAGCATACTGGGAGCATGTGGATCCAAAGACTATGTCATCCACATAGACTTGGGCGACTAAAATAGCATCGTCATCTCTCCTGACAAATAGCGTCTGATCAACTCCCCCTCTCTTGAATCCATGGGCTAAGAGATAGGAAGTAAGCCTCTCGTACCAAGCACGGGTTGCTTACTTCAAACCATACAAGGCTTTTCTCAGATAATAGACGTGTCCTGGATACTTAGGGTCTTCAAACCCTTTTAGTTGTTCCAAGTATAATTCCTCCTGAAAAATACCATTCAGAAAGGCACTCTTGACATCCATATGATATAACTTGAAGCTCAGATGACATGAGATGGCGAGTATTAAGCGGACGGACTCAAGCATCGCAATAGGAACAAATGTCTCCTCAAAGTCTACACCCTCAATCTGTGTGTAGTCCTGAGCAACTAACCTAGCCTTGTTATAGATAATCGTACCATTTTCATCCATTTTGTTCTTAAAACTCCACTTGGTACCAATCACGTTAGTCTCACTAGGCCGGGGGACAAGTTCCCAGATATCATTCTTTCTAAACTGAAGCAACTCATCTTGCATAACAGATATCCAGTGTTCATACTTGAATGATTCTTTATAAGTTTTACGCTCGACTTTTGACGTGTAGCAGACATGGCTGACAACATTATCTAGTTGAGCATGAGTCTTGACCCCTAAGGTGGGATCTCCTAGAATAGCAGTAGGATCATGACTCTTACAAACCCAAGCAGGAGTGTCTCCTAAGTCAGGAATAGGATCCACTCTATGTGTGGAAGACACAAAGGGATCATTGGTAGGAAGTGCGGCATCCTCACCTAAAAGGTTAGAATCAACAAACGTCGGTGGTTCATCATCTTGCACGGTGACGTTTATTGACTCCATAACCTTAGATCTACTTAGGGTAAACACCTGATATGCTCTACTAGTCGACGAATATCCTAAAAATATTCCCTCATTGCTCTGGGAGTCGAAATTTACTAATTCTGTCTGTCCCCTAGGATGTATCATTTACTCCCAAAAGCACAAAAATATGACTGGTTGGGCTTCTCTTCAGTCCACAATTCATAAGCCATTTGAAGTGTGTGTGGGCGCAAGTAAACCCTATTCACCATATGGCATGCGGTAGACACCGCCTCTGCCTAAAATCTCCTAGAAACTTTACGACCAAGAAGCATAGATCTATCCATCTCCTGAATCGTCATATTCTTCCTCTCAACGATCCCATTTTACTGAGGGGTCTTTACGATCAAAAACTCATGTTTGATCCAAAGGCTATCACAGTAAAGATCTACTTTAAGCTCCGTAAATTCAGATTCGTTGTCACTACGCATTCTATTGATAGTGACACCGTGTTTCTTTTATAAGACAAGACACTTGGCCGTTAGGAACTCTACAGCGTCTGATTTCTCCCTCGAAAAACCTACGACGGAGTATCTAGAGAAATCATCCACCATCACGAGGATATACCTTTTACCACCTAGTCTTTCTATATGAGTGGGACCCATAATATCCATATGAATTAACTTAAGTACCCTGGAGGTAGTAATGGAATTTAACTTCCAGTGGGGGCTACGAATTTTCTTTCCCAACTAACAGGGTCCACAAGCTGTGGAAGTTGGTCTTCCAAGAGATGGTAAGCCACGTACTTAGTCCTTTTTTACTAATCGATCTAAATCTCTAAAGTTCACATTACCTAGACGTTGATGCCACAGATCCATATGAGTGATCGTGGCGCTGATGCAGATAATTAAAGACTCGGGCATTATCCTATAGCAATTCTCTTCTGTCCTCACCACTTACAATACAAGTTTATCCGCTTGATCATAAACATTACAAGCATCCCGATCTAACTTAACTGCAAAGTCAGCGTCGCACAACTGGCTGATGCTGAGAAGGTTTGCCTTCAAACCTTTGATGTACAACACACTCTCTAGCTTAGGAAACCCTGGTATCTCTATGGTACCTCGTCCTACAATTCTAGACATAGTCCCATCAACAAAAGTGACTTTACCATCCTTGTAATCCACTAAGGAGGTAAAAAATGAGACGTCATGAGTCATGTGTCTTGAACACCCACTGTCAAAATACCACTGTGATGTATTCTAAGATTTAAGATCAACATGGGAAATAAGATATTTGTTGACATTCTTAGGTACCCAAGTGGAGGTAAACTTTTGTTTGCCCTAATTACTGGTGGTTCTAGTCGTAAACTTTGTAGTATCCATAGACGGTTCAGATAACTGTTGGAATTCTCTCATTAAAGTCTGAGAAGTAGAGACTAAAAAATCAACTTTCTCTCTCAGTATCGTGAGATTACTGGTTGGGTGTGATGGAGCATAAGTACGTCATGTACGTCCCAAACTATAGCAAAACTCTCTCAGGTGGACTTTCCTTTTATAATAAGTACAAAAGTACACAGTCTGAGGCCTACCTCGGTTTTCTTTTCTTAAACAAATAGCTTTCTTAGGTTTTGGTGGATGACCTAAGGATTCGTTATAAACTTAGGGAGTGGTCCATGTGCTATTTGTTAAGTGGATGCACCATCAAACCCAATTCCATGCCTCTCACCAAATCCCAACGCAGGGGCGAGGAACATCTTCCCCATTTTTCCAAATCTATCCTCAATTTGAACCTTGGCTTCCCGTGCTCTTTCAAGATCATGAGTGAGTTAGGTAACAAGGGCTTCCAAAATCTTACGAGCCTCTTCGGATGCATAGATGTCTTTCATCATATTAGCCCTTGCTTTGTCAAGTCCCCTTTGACTTTCTCAAAACACTTATCTTTCGCTCTTAATAAAATCTCTCCCTCTAAACAGACACACACTCTCTCTCTCTCTCTCCCCACAAATAGACTCTCTCTCTCTCTCTCTCTCAAAGCGGTGCACAAGGAGGACTCACTTTCTCTCATCTCTCCTAACTCTTTTTATAACGATGCAATCCTAAGAACTAAACCTTTATTAAACTTTTTTTATTTTAAATGAATAAGCATAAGCGCGACTAAGGTCACTCTCAGTCTCACTCCATGCATCCTATATCTCACTCTCATTGTCTAGGTCTCCATGCGAAGAGGCATCCTCATCGTCATGAGGTGCATCAGAATCTCTCACATGGCTAGACATGAATGCAGTGAAGTTGCACTCATGAAATGATTCTTCTCCTGAATCTACCGACTCGACCTCACTGTCTTCACTCAGGGTAGCATTAAGAATAACTTTGCCTTTTTCTTTGGCTAGTCCGTTCAACCTTGTAGCACACTCAAAGGCTCTATGACCCTTACCATCACACTCATAACATCTCTCTTCGTTTCTCTTGGGTGTGTCTTTCTTTTCTTTTTCAAAATTCTTGACATTTTTATTTTTCTCAAATTTATTTTTATCATTAAACTGGCCACTATTTTTTAACTTGAGAAACTTCTTAAAATTCTTCGTAAACAAAGCCAAATCATCTAAATCGAAGTCAAAATCAGAATCTGGCGTATTTTCCTCACTCCGTTTAGACGATTCTACTCTACTCATAGCTGACTCAAAATTCTTTTTGTCTTGGGCTTTAAGAGCTATCCCTTTATCTTTTGCTTTAACAGCTTTAGGAAACATATCTATTTCATAGGTTTGAAGATCGCCTACTAATTCTTCTAATTTAAGTGTGTTTAAATTTCCTAAAGAATTTAACACAGTGACTTTGGGGATAAACCTCTTAGGCTAGGAATGAAAGATTTTCTTAACTACACGTGTGTTAGGAATGTGCTCACCAAGGTTGAAACTAGTGCCAACTATATCAGACAATCATGTATAGAATTCATCAAAACATTCAGTCTCAAGCATAGTTATAGTCTCAAACTGTGTAGTTAGATTCTGCAATTTAGATTCTTTAACAGCGTTCGTGCATTCATGGTTAATTTAAAGAACATCCCATGCTTCTTTAGACGTGGTATACGTCATTATGCATCGAAACTCGTTAGGAGTGATGGATCCAAAAATGGCACTAAGACCTGTAAAATTATACGTGGACCATTTAAATTCATCCTCGGTCTATTGAGCCATATATTTTAAACTTGTCACATTTTTAACAATGACAGTGGGAGGTGTCCACCCATTTTCAACAAGAATCCACACACGTTCATCAATGGCTTTAATAGTGGATTTCATACGGGCTTTCCAAGATGCATAATTAGTCCCGTCAAAAAATGGAATTTTATTAAATGATTTTTCCATTTGAACAAACGCCTTTTCAAAAAGTTGTGTAAGTGGTTGTGATACTAATTTGAGAGTGTGCTTTTTGTTCAACCGGAGAAACTAGTTTAATTAAATACAATTTCTAATTATTCAGATTTAAACACACACCAAAGTCATGCATCTAAAGGTCATTGATTAGGCATCCATCATATTCACATCAAGCAAGGATCAATTACACACAACAAATGAGGAAAAATCCCCTAATGGGGAAAAACCTTTTTATTTCGATATGATTTCTAAACACTTACATACATAATGAAATACAGTTTGACAAGAGAAGACCCTCAGGCACCGGTTCATTATCATCAGGAAGAGATCCCTCAAGACACTCCAAGTTCAGCAATGTAGAGAACCCTCTTATCAACACAAGAGGCTCCACGAATGGGTATGACTGGGTTTAGAACGATTCACACATATCATTCTGAGTGTTTGTGAATCTCAAAATGTTTGTGCTTGAAACATATGAAGACTTGACGTATTAGGTCAATAAAGTGTTCCCTCAAAGTCTTGAACAAAAATATCTCTGAAGTAGGATTTTATAGAAGCAAACAAAATCTTGTGCGTCGGATTTTTCTAAGCCCGTCGGACCGGTTCGAAAAGGATCATCGGATCGGTTTGCCATCCGGATCAGTTTAATTTTTTCTTAAACGAATCGATCTGGTCAGAAGACTTTTTCGTATAAAAATACAATCAGATCGATCCGATTTCCTTCTTAAATGGATTGGTTCGAATTTTTCTTTCTTCCTGTTACTATATGAGAGAACTTATGAACCAAAAAATCAATACCACAAAATCTTGATGTAAATAATGAGCACAACACATGATATTGATGATGATGATAGGCACCTGACACACAGAAATTGGATTGAGGCTGTCAAGATATGATCACGCTAAGACGAGCCGACTGTAGCGATATACGACATATTTGCTGAGATCAAGAATAAAACTAAAATGCCTAGATACTAACTCGAACATTTATAAAACAAGTCCTTACATTATTATCCCGAGTCTACACCTCGACTCTTATATTTATTAAATTCTCTTCTTGATTAAATAATATAACCCGTTTCTCATTGCTGAATTCTATCATACTCTTCCCACTAGTCCTAATTGCATAAACCAAAAATTACTCTATCTGTTCAATCTCCTATATATCAAGTATTAATAATCATCAAATACCCTATCTACAAGTATATCGAACTAACTCGCTTCTACCCAAAATTTCTCTTACCGAACATAATCTTCATATGTAATAAAAACCATTAACTTAACCTTAATATCATACACTATGTATTCATATTAACTAAGGTAATATATCCATAAGGTTTTGTAATCATTTAAAACATAAACATGCCTAGGATAAAATCTGTAGATTACCCCCTAAACTCTCCCTAGGTCCCTAGCACCCCCCTTCATAACTACAAACCCAAGTCATACCCCAAGTACTGACCTAAAGGCCATCGGGCGCTCCCAGGCTCCGTTTGAACAAAAAGTCAAACTTTTCAGCTCAACTAAGACTGAATGAATCTTCAAAGGGCATTGAATCCCCTTTCCAATGGTCCTTTCCGTGTGGGATTCCAACTTACCATGCGGACGAACGACCCATTTTCCCCAAAACTCGATCAAGAGGCCATCAGACGCTGTTGGGCTTCGTTTGACCTAAGTCAACTCTTCATCTCGACTGAGACTGACTGAATCTTCAAAGGGAACTTAAACCCATTTCCAACGATCTGCCCCTTGCACGATTCTGACTTACAGTACGAACGAACAATCTGTTTTACTCTAAGAGGTCACCAAATACTTCCAGGGACCGTTTGACCAAAATCAACTCCCCAAACCGGATCAAACTCTTTGGAATGTATAAGTACATCTCCTATCCTTTCCAACGGTCGTGAACGATTAGGACTTACCATGCGGACGAACGATCCGTTTGCGTCCGAAGATTCCCCGTCCAAAGGACCGACAAGCGATACCAAGGAATTTCTAAGGTCTCTGAACTACCTTTCCAACGGTCCACCCCGAGCGTGATTCGGATCAACGGTTTGTGCTCAACAATCGATTTTCCAAAAAGTACTGAAAGACAATACCAAACTGTAGGTCCCAGACCCTACCTATCGGTAGTGTGCCTAAACGCACCTACCGATTGGCAGGACCAGGGCTATGCTGATCATCAATGCCATGGGCCTATAAAAAGGAGGGCTTATCCTCATTGAAAAGGGAGCCCGGATCTGAAAGATATCACTCTCAGCAAATCTAGAAAACCTCTCTCGAAGTCAGCGTGATTTCCACACCCAAAACCCTCTCCAACCTTCACTTTTCATCATCCTTTTCATCAAAGTTGGTGAATTCACTACCCTCCATCATCATTCAAGTGCAAGGACTTCTCTCCAATATTCAAGATCAAGCTCAAGATCTTCAAGAAGGTTCAATTTTCTTAATTCTCTCCTCAAATTCTCATAAATTCGCATTAACTTGTTTTATTACTTAGCACTTTTATTCTCTCATCTCACATATCCTAATATACTTTTTATTTAGTATTATTGCTCATCTCTTATTTTCATACAAATAAAAATCCCAAAAAAACAAGAAAATAGGGTTTGCTCATAAATTCCAAACGACAATTCTCACACTTTTCTTACACTTTTCTCGTAACTAAAACACTTTTTTACACACACAACACACAACACACAAATAAGAGAAGTCCCGGTTGGATTTATGGGATAAACCCCACCCCTCATTTTCCATATGAACTACGTGGACTTTGATGCCTTTATAGGCTATGTAGTCTTCTCGAGGTGAAACCCGAGACTCGAGTCCTATTCTCACATTTTCTCTCATTTTTTATTTTCTCTAAACTCGACTGTCTTAGATTACATATATCCATATATTCATATATTTGTTCTTAATGGCGTATTATTCCCAATACGTTATCATTCCATTATAACGATTAACGCAAGGATAATTGCTTAAATCCTATTTTCTTATATTATTTTTATGAACATTCCTACAGATGACTCGCTTTATCTCTTCCCCGGTCCAAGTCGAGGATTCCTATCTACACTATATATACACATGCACACATATCACGGGGAAAATAAAGGAAAATAGCTAAACCCCATGAGAGACCGTAAGGGCAGAATGGGTGCCTAACACCTTCCCATTTCGTAACTTAGCCTCCAGACCCCTTTTGAATCATTTTGGTTTTGTATGCATCAGTATGTCTTTGGATGCTGTCTTTCGGGATGGCTCCCTTTCTTTTGTTTGTTTTGAGTAAAATAGACTGGCGACTCCATCTCTCTACATTTTTCACCTCATCAATGACGCCGGTCGTAGCGCTCCTGAGAGGGATGCACGGGATCTAGGATCCTCACTCTCCTGCCCGCCGCAAGGATCAGGGATGGCCAAAGTGGCGACTCCGCTTGGGACTATAGGTTTATTTTGAGGTCTAGACTCTATTTACATGGGTTTTTTATTTTCTTATATATCCCCTTATTTGCATGTTCCCCTTTACTACTCATGTGTACATCATACATATGCTTCTATTCACACACTTGTAGAAAATTCTCCATGTACACTTCGCACCACGTGCACCTAGGATCATATATATCCTCATGTTGCACGTAACACCCATACTTGGTATACCATTTGTACTTGTACTTTGCTCCCTGTTTGGCATGATGAAGAAAAACATTCTCATAAGATACTAATAAGACAATCATGCATGATTCACACGAAATCACCAAAAAGCATTGCGATTGACCAAATTAATTCCAGTAATTGGAGGGTCACTTCATGATGGGCGCTGGTTCGGCAGGTCGCATATAACTCTCACCTTCCATTGGCCAAGTACCTTTGACGTATATCGAATGGTTCCCCCTCATCGTACCGCTTGACCGAAGTCATGACGGGAGGTATATCGCAGGGAACTCGTTCAAATACGCCAAGTATATCGAATTCTCTCTCAAACATACCGTCCCCACGATGTATATAGTGAGGAAATTCTCGTACACTCAGGTATATCAAATGACTTTTCCACACGTACCGATTGCCTATGAGAACAAGACGTATATCGTGGAAGTCACGCCAAAGGGTGGGAACCCTTTCTGATTCACCCAACCAACTGCATACCCGCATATAGGTGTCAAGCCTAGGACACACATATTAGATTGTTGGTTTCAACCAGAAACTCTGCCAAAATTCCAGGTCGGCCTGCCACCCAAATTTACGTGCATTTTTAAAATGGGACCCTGCCCATGAGCCTAGTTACAAGCCCAACCATAGCTTTGCATATGTTACAAACCCAACTTTTCCAGGCTCGGGCCTCGTCTGGCATTTTATTTTGCATTTAGGAGAATTTAATACAAGTGAGAACATAATAATCATAATAATCATGCTAAGACCAGCTCCTAAAAGAAATCCAAAAACATTTCTCCTATCTTTATAAAAAATCCAAAAACATTTCTCCTGTCTTTATCAAAAATCCAATAAAATTTCTCCTCTCTTTATCAAAAAGCTAAAAATATTTTATCTTTCAATCTCAAAAAGAAAAGAAAAAAGTCAAAAATATTTTCATCTCTTTTTTCTCAAAATAAATCCCATTTTACGCCTTCTCAGGTCGATCGCACGGCCTTGGCCTGGCTCCTTATTGGCTTCGGTCTTCAGTCAAGTCACCTCGGAGTTCTATTCATTCTGCTACTAATTCTTCCAAATCCGAAATCCATCCTCTTTCCATGGAGAACACAGATTAAGTACCAGCTGTGCAGCCGGATCTGATGGAAATTTTTGCTCAGCTCGTGTCCAAGATTGACAACCTCCAAACTGAGGTTTGAGAGATGTAACGAAACAAGGTTCCCATTCCTCAAGAGTCGGAGGCCCTATTTTCTCGTGCTATGGGTCCACTCGATCCTATCCGGGTTCTTGAAGAATATCAGCACGCTTCACGTGCCCCTCCTGCTAATGGGCCATCGCCTGCCCAACTTCTGATGCCGAACCTTGCCCAGTATGGGGCCAATTTGCCTATGATCATTGATTCGAAGGAGGAGGACTTGAAAAAGGTCAAAGAAGACCTCAAGATGCTCATTAAGAAGTTTGACCAAGTTAGAATCTCTGGGAATTACATGAACTACACCCACATGTCTCCTTATCCTAAAGCGAGGTTACCTGAGAAGTTCAAAATTCTAAATATCGAGAAATTCAGAGGAAGTGGACCCCCGATTGTTCATCTCCATAGTTATCACCATTCCATGACTCTACCAGGGGCTTTTGAAGAAGTGATGGCCCAATTGTTTCAGCAAACTTTGAAGGATAGCGCCCTCATATGGTTTTTATCTCTCGAAGAGTCTAGAATCCGTACCTGGGAGGATGTGGCTCGAGAATTCATGTCGCAGTACAAATAAAATGAAGGGCTTGAGGTCACCCACCGTGATTTAAAGCTGCTTAAACAGAGCTCTGGGGAATCAGTCAGTAACTTCATAGCCCGGTGGAGGGAAAAAACTGCTACCATGACCAATCGGCCTTCCGAGGAAGAACAAGTTAGCATAGTGAAGAAGAATTTCTTGCCCCATATTCGAGCAACCATGGGAGGACAATACTATCCCCACTTCCGAGCTCTCAGAGAAGCAAGAGCAGAAATCGAGGAGAGTATGGCTAAAACAGATGTTGAATCGAAGAAGGTGTCCGAACAATGTACCCCCAGAAAATATGACAAACCTGCTAGTGCTATAGTCTCAACCATCAGCAATATCTCTCAACTAACCACTTCATGGGCATGAAAAATTCACACTGTCCCAGTTCGAAAAGATTACACCGAGCTCCATGCTCCCCTCTCCAAAGTTTATCAAGCCTTATTGAGCTGAAACCTTATCAAACCCTTGGATCCCCGTCATTTGCCAAATCCGCTTCTAAAAAACTCCAAGTCAGATGCCCATTGTGCCTTTCACCAAATAGCTGGACATACCACCAACCAAAGCTTCCACCTTAGAAACGTAATCCAAGGTCTAATTGATCGGGGTACCATTGCCCCACCAGCTAATCCTAAGCCAAACACAACTCACAACCCACTCCCAAATCATGCCAATGTCATATTTCTAGAAGAGAACCCAGAATTTGATCCCTCAACTCAAATCACACCCATACACTCTCCCAAACCTCTCCAAACCTGCCCATATTTCCTCCTACACCCTGCTAGCCTCACTGATCAGACACTGTCACTCCTTACCAGATCATGCATCGCTATCCATACTCATTATGAAAATGGAATTATGGAATTACCAAAAGTCTTAAACTAACTCCTAGAGTTCGGGCTGAAATAGTCATCATGGATGATCATTAATTGGCAGTGATTCAGTACACTATTCTTGGAAGCATATGAATGGGCTCGAGAGTTAGACAGTTGGGTGGTACCAACCGATGAAGTCAGCTTAAATGATGTTATCCAAGTTATAGCTGAGATATTCAGGCAAACCAATGATATTTGTAGTATGATTGAGTTACTTGATACTCTGAAGCTACAAGGATGCCTAGTCCCTTCACCCTTATATATACCCACAGAATGGGAAGACCTGTATGAAGAAGCCATCGAAGTTTTGGAATGCATTATATTTGCATGAAAAGATAGAATTGTTGCCACCGGATGGGGGAAAGAGTTCAAAGATTCGAATGAAGAGCAAGCTTCAGAGAAAATTGGCTCGATAGCCGACATGTGTGGGATGATATCATTTGAAGAACTCCTCGAAGAAATAAAAAAGGTGGAAGAACAACCCGAGATCAACAAGGAAATGGGATTCATATTCTTCCCTTCTTCAGTAAATCACATGACCAGATTAGGGAGGCATTACCAGATTCTAAGATCACTACCTGCCAATAACAAGGGGAAAGGCATTAAAAACCTTCCTATGCCAGAAATTACCCTCAAGGAAAGCAAGATCCTTAATTAACTGAAGACAACTCAAGATAACATCACTCTATGGGGGCTTTTCATGTTTTCTCAGCTGCACGGAAACTCTCTAATCAAGTTGCTCCCTGGACCCACAGTTCCTCCCTCTACCACACTAGAAGAAGCGATAAATTTATTTGGATCCTTGACCTCTACCCGAATGCTATCCTTTTTCGAGGAAGAAATCCCTGAATTGGGCCAAACCACAATCATGCACTCAACATCTCCGTCGAAGTTATGGGGAAGGTCGTACCACTCTCTCTTGTCGATAATGGATCCTCCTTGAATGTTTTCCCATTAAGGACCTTCATATGTTTTGTCCTGAAAGAAAACTACCTCGCTCCAACCTCCGCTGTTGTACGTGCCTATGATAATACATGTCGGTACGTGATGGGATCCATAAAGCTTGTAATAGGGGCTAGCCCTATAAACCCTATCATCGAATTCCAAGTTATTGACGTCCCAGCTTATTTCAATCTGTTGCTAGGACGACCTTGGCTCCACAGTATCAAGGGTGTGTCTTCCTCACTCCATCAAAAATTAAAGTTCTTTGCCAACGGGTGAGTCATCACCATTTAGGGCGATGACGATAATATTGAGGGTGGAAGCACCAGTAATCCGATCCATGAAATATAGCACGGGTCAAATGATATGGTCCTATCTGGATTTTGAGTTGAGCCACTCATACTCCCGGTAGGGGATAATTTCAAAGAAATGGTTTGTCCAGAGTACTACCCTCATGGCAACGTCAATGTGATTCAGATGTTCAGAAACATGCACTTCATGCCCGGACTGAGGCTAGGATAAAGACTGCAAGGGTTACTTGAGCCTATTGAACTAAAGAAAGCTTTCCCTCCTTGTGGTTTGGGGTGTTAACCATTAGAACAAGAGCTCAGAATGATCTTCCAGTCTCGACCAACGAGGAGACTAGACTACATCCAGACTATCCCAGGTGACTCCTTGAATGGATGATTTATCAAAGAGGGCAAAGACTTCCCCTTTTGTGGCTTTCCTAAACCATGGTATGACCATACAAACAAGAAGATAAAGCCTGGAATGGAGATCTTCTTCCAAGATAGCTACCCATGGGCTAAAAATTCCCAATACTGTGTACAACCTCTCATCAAAGATACCGAAGAGACTGAGGAAAGTGACTTTGAAGATTACTTCAACTTACAGACACTGGGACTGACACTCTGCATGGTTCACTCAGGCACTACATGACTGGATCCATCCCATATGATTAAATATGCTGATACACCTCTCCTCAATTGGCACACTGCGCTGTTCTACCTGTTCAAATCCCCCCTAATCCTAATGTTTACCCCATTTCTTCTTCTGTTGTATATCCTTGCTCAAATTTAATCTAGACCTCCTTTGATGAGGTTCCCAATGTTTTTTTTCCTATCAATGAAATAAACGAAGATTTTGAGTATCTTGTTGTGCCTTACATTAATTATCTAGATTCTTCATAAACTTTTGATGATGATGATTTTGCAAATGAACAATTCTTAACTGATCTAAATAAGGTTAATAATAAAAAACATAACCGCGTTCAAGTTAATGAAGAAGAGACTGTTGTTATGAACCTCGGTTCTAGTAGCCAACTGTGCGAGATTAGGATAGGGGCTTCCCTTCATGAGAATGAGCGTGCAAAACTCAAATAATTGCTAAAGGAATTCATGGATGTCTTCACATGGTCCTATGACAATATGCGCGGCAATGATCCTGAAATAGCACAGCATGAGATTTCCACTCTCCCAGATTATAAGCCGGTCAAACAAAAGTTGAGAAAACTCCGCACCGAATGGTCGCTCAAGGTCAAAGAAGACGTGGTCAAACAATTGAACGTGGGATTCATTCGTGTGATTGAATATCCCACGCGGCTAGCCAACCTAGTGCATGTGCTAAAATTAGGAGGGAAGGTTCGAATGTGTGTAGACTACCAGGACTTGAACAAAGCCACTCCAAAGGATGATTATCCGTTACCCAATATCGACATGATCGTGGACAACACAACCAGTCATGCTCCTAAGTCATTCGTCGATGGGTTTACCGGATACAACCAAATCAAAATGCACCCAGACCACCAAGAAAAAACCGTGTTCGTCACCCCATGGGGAACCTTTTGGTACAATGTAATACCATTTGGTCTCAAGAACGCTGGTGCTACCTACTAGAGGGCTTCCATAACCATCCTGCGTGATTTGATTCACAAAGAAGTTGAGTTCTATGGGGATGATATGATTATCAAATCCAAAACTAGAGAAGGTCGTGTTCCCTCTATCCGAAAGTTCTTCGAACGACTGCGATAGTATCAGATGAGACTCAATTCGCATAAATGCATCTTCGGCGTTACAAGGGGGAAACTCTTGGGATTCATGGTCAGTGAGAAGGGGATAGAAGCAGATCCCTCCAAGATAAAATCCATACTTAAGATGCCACACCCCCCCCCCCCCCCGAACAGAGAAGGAGGTCAGAGATTTCCTTGGAAAATTACAATACATCATCCGGTTCATCAGCCAACTAACCTCTATCTATGAACCCATTTTCAAACTACTCCGAGAGGATTCAACTAAGGTTTAGAATGAGGCACGCCAAGAATATTTTGACCAAATCAAATAATATCTGACCCAACCCCCGTACTCATGCCACCACAACCTGGTCTCCCTTTTCTCCTGTACCTAACCATAACCGACACTACAGCTGGGGCTTTACTATCCTAATACCTTGAAGATTCTGGTAAAGAAAGAGCCATTTATCATTCCAGTAGAAAATTGGTCGGGTACGAAGTTAACTACATTTCTTTGGAAAAGTCATGTGTCGCGCTTATCTGGGTCATCCAAAAGTTACGACACTACATGCTCGCCTTCCCCATTAAACTTGTATCCTGAATGGACCCCATAAAATAACTGCTTGAGAAACTTTCCTTGACCAGACGAATGGCCTGATGGTTGATTCTCCTAGCCGAGTTTGATATCGTGTATGTCACGCAGAGAGCCATGAAAGGAAGATCCATCTTTGACTACCTCGTTGATTACCCCATAGATGTAGCCGATGTATAGATCTCCGAATTCCCAAATGAAAACATCCTCTATACTGCCCAGGATAATCTCTGATGGTAAATGTTCTTTGACGGCGCTGCCAACAAAAAGGGATATGGCATTGGGATACTTCTGATCACCCCAGATGACTCCCACACTCCCATCGCCATCAAGCTATATTTCCCTTGTACCAACAACATGACTAAATACGAGGCATGCACGATAGGCCTCAAGGTTGCTCTCAAGAAAAGTATTCAATGCTTAGATGTCTATGGGGATTCCGCCTTCATTATCGATCAAGTGCTCAGAAAGTGGAGAGTCAAGGACGAGAACCTTCAACCCTTCCATGACCACTTAGAAGAGCTTACCTCGAGCAAAAAATAACTTAGCCGACGCCCTTGCTACCTTGGCTTCCATGTTCGACATGCCCAAAGGAATAACAATGACCCATTTCCATTCAAAAATAAGACAAACCAACCTATTGCTACCACATTGAGCTCGCTACCACAGAAGATCCCGAGCTAGCCAATTGTTAGTACTATGTGTAAGGACATATTTTCATAGGTCCGTTATCAATTTATTATGTCATATACCGCTACACCGTCGAAGAACATTCAAGAGACATCTACATCAAAGACGGATCCGAATTACTCAAGTTCTTCATCATTCAAGACTCCGTGAAGTTTACTTTGGTATGGTCATGTTTTAAATACCTTAACTTTTCACTTAGAGCTTTTGGGATATTTTTACAAAATATTTTCTAAGTGTTGGAGCGGACTTTTTCGTCAAATTTTGAGAATGAGTATTTTTTCTAAGTGTTGAAACGGACATTTAAATAATGATTTTTTTGCAATAGTCATTCGAGCGACATATCATGTCATTCGCGCGAGATAGCATGTCGCGCGATCTCGTTCGAACGACAACTGTCCTTCGTTCGAGCGACATGTTGATCTCGTTCGAACGAGCTCTATTTTCGAGGCGACGCATTTTTCTATAAATACTCATTATTTGGTAACGTTTTCATTAAGAAGTCCCAGCATTTTGAAAGACAGAAACCTGCGAAAGTGCAAAATCCTTTTGACTTCTTCCTTTAGGGTTTTAATCCTTTTTTTTTTTCAATTCACAAAATGCCCGTATGCCTTAGTGAATTGTTTTGGTGTTCAAGAACATACTTTGCTCTTCTTTATACTTTGTGGGGAGAACTCTACAACCGACAGTTGCATGCTATTGTGGAGAAGTCCTTATAAAGTTTACTCTTGTGGAGAAGCCGTCTCTCTTCTTCATTGCTGCCCTCCTGGAAAGGGAAAGTTCCATCCAACAAACTTGTGGAGAAGCCATTTCTCTTCTTCATTGTTGATCACTTGGAGTTCCTGCGGGAGATTTCACCCGATGACATAGGAACTGACACCTGCGGGTACTTCTGTGTCACACTTATTTCATGGTAATCCGTGTAAGCCGTTTTCTTACAAATTATAGTGAAATAAAAGGTTTTGCCCCTTTGGGGAATTTTTCCTGAAATTGTTTGTTTTATCCTGCATGCTTTATTTTATTGGATAAATCATCTAGATGCATGTTTTAGGGGTTAACTAAAATTTGGGATTAATTAAAATTGGATTTTATTTGAGAAGTCGCAATATTTCCGCTGTAGCGATTCTACAAATTGGTATCAGAGCAGGTTGCACTAATTTATCGCGTATTCCTATTTTTTGCAAAATTTGTGTGATTTTGATTTTTTTTAAGAAAAAAGTTTGTGAAAAGATCGCAATTTTTCAATGGAAGGCCCATTTAATGAGGAGCCTATTTTTGAAAAATTTCACGACCGTGCTGAAAAATTAAAAAGTTTGAATTTGAAACTTTGCAAAAGAATTAAAGTTTTGGAAAAAGAAAATTCTCTTTTTAAAAGTAAGATTGAATATTTGCAAGCGTTTCAAACTCAAAGTGGTATTTGTCGTGAGCACTTTTGTAATTTGTGTAGTAATTTTGATTCTTTGAAAATTGCCAAAAAGAGAAGTGATGAGAAAGTCCTAGTTTTAGAGAATGAATTAGAGGAATTAAAAAATTCTAGGGTTCCCATTTGTGCCGTCGAGGATAAAAAATTAATCGATGATTTTAGGGCACGTGAAAAGACTCTTAGGGATAAGTTTGTTTTAATTGAGGGTGAGCGCCATAAACTTTAAGTTTGATTGAAAATTTGAAAAAGAAATCACTGTCTATGAAAGAGTCTAATTCTTTGCTTGAGTTAAAAAATTTAAAGTTAAAAAATAATTTGACAGACTCAAGTAGGTTTGATAGTGATGGTAATGGCTCATCGTGTTCTTACTTCTAATGCTAAAGCCAAAACCATTATTTGTTTTAAAGGGTCAACTAATTCCAAGGATGTTAGAAAAGATCACACTTTAGGTGTCGTTCCACCCATTTACACATGCTCATATTGTGGTAGGAAAGGTCACCTTAGGAGATTTTGTTTTGATCTTGGAAGAGGTACTAGGAATTCAAAGTCTAGTGTTTTGTTGGTTCCCAAAATCCCGTGTCGACGTGTTACATCCACTTAGGTTAGGAAATCACTTTTGGATACAATAGATTTTAGAATAGTTGATTCTCATTTGCTTGCACATGATTCTTCTCTTGCCATATCATACAGATGATTGTGTTTGCATGTTTTTCATATGTTAGTTATGCTTTTTGATATATTTTTGCTAGCGTTGTGACATGTACTCTTTGTATATATTTTTATACAAATTTTTGTTTTTTAAAAATTTTGAAAAATACAAAAAGATTTTATTTTGATAAAATTTTGAGAAAATCCAAAAAGATTTTTGTATTTTTTTTTGCACCTTTTATGGATGGACACTTAAGATGACCGAGTCGCAATTTCATTCCATTTATCCATGTGACTATTTGATAGTGTTTTGAGACAATAGGTCAATTCCTCCATGTGCTTTATAATGTTTGGAGTCATTAAGATGTAATTACGTGTTACTTCCTACATGTTTGACTCATAATTTCCTTTACTGCACACATGCACGGATTTGTTTGATTATTGTTCTTGACTAATCACATGTTGGTTGGGTGTTTTCATCTCAATCCTGTCCTTAAAACGAACCAAGTGCAATAATACGAGGGTAATAAAAGTAGTGCATGTAAAAACCATTGCCCGTGAGGAATTTGTTTAGTTTTAAAAAAATGATGAGTGGCACGGGAAAGGGCTGCGAGTGAATAATAATCACGTCATGAAATCCACCGTTTGAAAAGATCCCACACAAAAAATTAAGGCAATAAAAAGATGAAATATGCCAAAAATTTGGGCCAATAGGTTTTCTCTAAGTTGAGAATTTAGTACCTCTTTAGATATAAAGAATTGCATTGTTATATATGAGGGAGTTTTGGATGGATATATCAATGGGTTTGCACGTCCTTTGAAAAGTTCTCGAAATGACACTAAATAGTTTTAGACGTTATTGATGTGGAAATCATTTGACTTTGATTTGTTGATTTGTATAAGACGATGTCATTTAAATTCAATAAATTTTTACACATAAGGATACTTTTGATGTTCATTCGTTAGGGGTACACATATGCATCGTGAACATATAATTGATTGAATTTATTTACGTATCGAATGTGTTCACACCCATTCATTAAGTTTCCATGACTTGGTTGTTTGAGTTTAAATCCATGGTGTGATTTTTTTTTTGTATCCTATTTTTGTATGAAAAATTTTAAAAATAAAAAATAGTTTGTGGATATTTTTGGGGACATACCTTTGCATGCACATATCTTGATCTTTGTTTGCTATGCATTTTTTCGTGACACTCCATGTTTTGATTCTTTCTTCTTATCTGTCTATTTGGGGACATCATAAAAAGGGGGAGAAAGAATTATCATGTTATGGGGGAGTTTTTGCATTATGGGGGAGATTTGATTTATTAATGTTTTATTCTTATATATTTTCAAACTCGATGCGTCACGAAGGTTTTTTCTTTATCTCATGTGTGTAGGTACAAAGATTGATTATCATTATGTTGCACACCCTGATGAGAAAATCTTTCAGATTTGACAAAGATGATTGAAGAACAGTTTTGAGATCTTGCAAATTTACTCATGGGAGGGTAGATTTGTATAGGTATTTTGGTGTTAGATAATTCAGATTTTTTATGTATGTACCGGCATACACATAGGGGAGATTTGTAAGGACATATTTTCATAGGTCCGTTATCAATTTATTATGTCATATACCACTACACCGTCGAAGAACATTCAAGAGACATCTACATCAAAGACGGATCCGAATTACTCAAGTTCTTCATCATTCAAGACTCCGCAAAGTTTACTTTGGTAAGGTTATGTTTTAAATACCTTAACTTTTCACTTAGAGCTTTTGGGATATTTTTACAAAATATTTTCTAAGTGTTAGAGCGGACTTTTTTGTCAAAATTTGAGAATGAGTATTTTTTCTAAGTGTTGAAGAGGACATTAAAATAATGATTTTTTCGCAACAGTCGTTCGCGTGAGATAACATGTCGCACGATCTCGTTCGAATGAGGTCTATTTTCGAGGCGACGTGTTTTTCTATAAATACTCATTATTTGGTAACGTTTTCATTAAGAATTACCGACGTTTTGAAAGACAGAAACCTGCGAAAGTGCAGAATCCTTTTGACTTCTTCCTTTAGGGTTTTAATCCCTTTTTGTTTTCAATTCACAAAACTCCCACATGACTTAGTGAATTGTTTTGGTGTTCAAGAACAAACTTTGCTATTGTTTATACTTTGTGGGGAGAACTCTACAATTGACAGTTGCATGCTATTGTGGAGGGAGTCCTTATAAAGTTTACTCTTGTGGAGAAGCCGTCTCTATTTTTCATTGTTGCCCTATTGGAAAGGGAAAGTTCCAGCCGACAAACTTGTGGAGAAGCCATTTCTCTTCTTCATTGCTGACCACCTGGAGTTCCTGCGGGAGATTTCAACCGACGACATAGGAACCGACACCTGCGGGTATTTCCGTGTCACACTTAATTGTAATCTGTGTAAGCCATTTTCTTATAAATTATAGTGAAATAAAAGGTTTTGTCCCTTTGGGGGATTTTTCTTGAAATTGTTTGTTTTATCCTGCATGCTTTATTTTATTGGATAAATCATCTAGATGCATGTTTTAGGGGTTAACTAAAATTTGAGATTAATTAAAATTGGATTTTATTTGAGAAGTCGCAATATTTCCGCTGTAGCAATTCTACACTATGATATCTGGCACCTCCTCAAGCATGGTAGGTATCTCGAGCGTTACAACAAGAAAGATCGAGCAACCCTTCAAAGATTGGCTGCCCAGTACATCATCTGTCACAAAGCACTACTCAAAAGGAACCTCGATGGAACTCATCTGCACTGTATTGCAGGGGTTGAAATTGAAAAGATAATGTAGAAGATCCACAGTGGGGAATGTGGACCCCATATGAACGGTCACATGCTTACCAAGAAGATCATTCAATAAGGTTACTACTGGACTACCATGACCCATGATTAAACCGCTTATGTCCGGAGATGCCTCAAATGCCAATAATTCTCCATCCTTCAGGATCTGCCCCCCGCGTAAATTATATAACATGACTTCTCCCTAGCCATTCTCCACCTGGGGTGTCGATATTATAGGGAAAGTTACACCAAAGGCTTCCAACGGGCATGAGTTCATCCTAGCTGCCATTGATTACTTTACCAAATGGGTCATAGTTGAGTCATACGCAGTGCTGAACGCTAAGAAAGTGGCCAAATTCATAAAAAAAATCATCTGCCGATATGGGGTCCCGCATGAGTTACTGTTAGATAACGGCTTGCATTTTGAGGCAGAAGTTACAGAAGTGGTCAACGAGTATAGGATTTAGAGACTCCCTACCGACCTCAAACCAAAGGTGCAGTCGAAGACGCCAACAAGAACCTCAAGGCCATCATCAGTAAGATGACCAAAAGTTGTCTAGATTGGGCCGACCTGATCCCGTACGCCCTCTAGGGCTACCGAACCTAAATTTGAACCTCTACTGGGGCTACCCCTTACTCTCTAGTTTACGGCATGGAAGCAGTCCTGCTCATGGATCTGGAAATACCCTCATTGCGCATCATGCTTGAAAGCAAAATCACCAAAGAATATTGGTGCCAAAGCCGTCTTGACGAGCTGACCCTCCCAGATGAAAAGAGATTGAAAGCTCTATACCACCTACAAGGGTACCATCGTCGAATAGCGCATTCATTCAATAAGAGAGTCAAGGATCGAGGTGTCCGAGAGAGGGATTTAGCCTCAAAGAAATAGTAGAGCCCATTTGCGACCCCAGAGGGAAATTCAAGCCCAATTGAAGCGGCCCATACATTGTCAAGAAGATCTTGACCGACGGTTCCGCCATGCTCGCCAACTTAGATAGGGAGGAGATGGCTCGCCCATTCAACCTGAACTATCTCAAGAAATTTTACCCCTAGTTCGAAATCTCGGTGCGCTATAACTTTTCTCATCTCCCTTTCTATTCTAAAAAAAATCTCTTCATTTCCTTCTACCCAGAACTACGTGGGCCTGATCCTCTGCAAAAACATTTTCAAACAATTTAAAAATCTTCAAAACCCCAGAGGTACGTAGGCAGCTCATTCACCTTACATGAGCACGACCCTTTCTTTTTTACAAAATACTATTCTTTTCTTATCTCCGAGAACAACAGTACATTCTAACATATACTTGAATAAAAGGATTATGTATGCCTTAGCGATGGGTACAGATAATTCAAAAATACAAAAGTCATCAAAAAGGCACAGTTGGATGATCAAAAACTTATTTATTTCACTAATAAGAAATTTCAGTACAGATTACATGAGAAAAGGAACGGATAACTCCCTTCCCATACCTTCCTAAAAAAGCCAAAATAAAATCCCCACATTTATTCCCCATTACAAAATAAACTCTCCAAGAGTCCTATCCACAGCTACCAAAGGAGCCCAATCCATCATCATCATCTGCATACTGGGGTCCCCAAGCTTCCCCTGCCTGAACAGAGTGCCGTAGGTTCTCCATAGACCAATAAGCCCGAACCAGCTTCGGAAAAATCACAACACCTCCCTCCATGGTATTAAATAAGACAAGCCACCTCTGGCCAGTCTCCAATGCCAACATCTTGCTGACCACTATCCTCCACGACCACGTCATATAATCCCTAGGGATATGCCAAACTCTCCTAAAAAACTGAGAAGGACGGATCAACAGACGCCGATTCTCCCACATAGAGCCAAGTCGCATATGCAGACGCTCAGTTAAATCTTCTACTGGAAGGAAGTCTAGTGTCCGAGGTGGTACGACCTGTTCCCATCCAAATTGACGCAGAAACCACCATGGGAAATAGAAAGAGGTCTGTCTGAGACTAACTAGTCGAACATACGGGTATTCTCCTAGCTTCAACATAGGCAACAATTGTCCCCGCCAAGGCACTGACCAACACAGATTTAGAGCCCTGTGCTCCAAAAAATAGTTCTCCTAACTCTCGATGTCCAAGCCAATGTTAATTAAATAGCAAGAAAAGAAGTTGGGTACAACCGAAAAAGGGTATTCTGGAGGATTCACTGGGCAGAGTCTCTCAGACAATTATAGGAACAGCATCACGGGGCTACCCCTCAGGAAGTCAGAATGACCATCTTGCCAGGCATCCAGGACATTCAAAGTCTCCGTCAGTATCACCATCGCAATATTATGATGGTATGACATTCAGTAAATAATAGCTGCAAGTTGTGGCTCCACCAGCAGTTCCCCAGTCACCAGTAGTAATTTTGATACTAAGCCCAGAACAACGGCTCTGACATATCCAGCATCACCAGCCTCCTGCAAATGCATGGACTGTAACACTGCTGAAAGGGAGATCATTCCCCCAATAACCAGTGGTCTAGACGCCGAAGGCAAAATACAAAGAAGCCCGGCCAACAAATCCCTGGGAGAACGAGAAAACTCAGGAAGAGCTGAAGCAACATTCGGATTTATCCCCAGCGTGGCAGAAAATTCCTCGTAGGTAGGTCAGACTTCATCCAACCCAAAGTGGAATACATGGTCTTCGGGGAACCATAATTGTACAGCCGCCATCAACATGTTCCACTCAATGGGTCGGTTGTGCCACAACGAAACTCGACGCATATTGAAAGCATCGTAGTCGACATTATAAGAGCACATTACTTCCAAGGCTTAGAGGTAGTTGGCAAACTCAATGCTACCAGGGAGAGCCATCTTGTAAGACTAAATAAATATTAGGTAAGTAAGTAAAAATGTGAAGGTGTGATAAAAACACTCCACCCTTACCCATTTTTATACTTGAAAACCCTCACAAGAAAACATGACCCCTGTAGGAATCGAAGGAAATCCTACCCCACAAGGTACAAGAGGTTGAAGAGGGCACTAATCAAAGCTTTGAATTGATGGGACTGGACTTGACTACCGATAGGCAGGACAAGGGTCTTGTCGATCGGTAACCCCCTATTTTTGAAAATTTTCCTTTTTTGTTAAAATCAGAAGATCATTAAAAAATAAATTGATATTCTCAACAGAATTTCAAAAATCCTCTTCCACCCCTATATAATTTCTCATTTTTAAAACTTTCATCCAAAATCCAAAAAATATCTCTTTACGATCTTAGTAGCAAAGTAAAAGCGCATGTGCATGCATTCACCATTAATAAAATATAATAAAAAAAAACCATTGCATTGCATATATATATATATATATATATATATATATATATATATATATATATATATATTCTTCTGTGTTACATCAAATTTTGCAGGAAATAAAATAAAAGAAAAAACCAACGGGACTCAGCCCGAACCCACATTCTCTCTCTAAGAGCTCCCACCCCTGCGACACGCTCTCTTTCCCCTATGGCGAGACGAAGCCCCATCGCTACCCGAGCCAGATTCCTCCCTGGATGAAGCAGATGGCACCAAGCAAGAAAGAACCGGGATCGCATCCCGAATATAGGCAGTTGCAGAAGATATTCAATCCCTAATGTCCCTCAGCCAAGTGGTCGACACCCGAACTTGCTTGAAGTAAAAGGAAAAATTGGTATCAAAGCAAAAAGGATCAAAACAAAAAATAAATAAAAAAAGATCAAAAAGAACATAAAGGTTTACCGCAAGATGAAGAACCTCCTCTATTAAACCCAGCTCCTCCGGATCCATCGCATGAGGACGGTACAATATGGGGACCATCCTTCCATCAGCCCGCCGAATGTTGTATAAAGGAGTATGCAATCGAACGAAGGGAACCTCTGAAGTCTCCGCCGTTATAGACGCCGACGGACCACCGCCGCTGTGGGAAGACCCCACCACCCGACTGGAACCCTCAGGAGGGAAATGCAAGGCATCATATATGCTGGGCGCCATTAACCAACTCATCACAAAGTCCATACAGTCATATGACACATCCGTATCAGTGTACAACTGGTAGGACTCGCCGATCCTCGCATCCTCCGGCAACCGTCGCTCCCACCTCATGGACGTAGGAGGCTACACAGGTGGCACCATGACCTCCTCCTCAGCAATCTACCGAACCACCCTCTCCATAAGATACCAAGAATGGCCAAACTCATGCGCCAGCAAACGCCTCATCTGTGCATTCACCCCGGTCACCCCCGTATCCTGAATGGTTGTCCCCCAAAGGTAAAAGTTCACCTGAAAATACCCAAAAGGCATAATTCAATACAATATCAGAACATGCAAAAACCAAGACTGAAGAGGAAAGAGTCTCACCCTACCACTGGTTAGGCCATTCAAGACTTGACGCACCGCCTCCAGAGAAAGAGATCCCTTCGACTGCCGATTGGCCTTTCGCCATCGATACAATCGGCAGAAGTCCCCAACAGTCACCTCCTTTAGGGCAATCAGCTGGGTATTACACCCAATCACTTCATAGAACCACATCTTCCAAAGAAAAAAATTCACAATAAAAAAGATACGTGTAAGGAAAATGCAAATGCATGAACGGAGAATGCGTAAACATAAGAATACCTCAAGAAGATATGTGGCTCCAGTAAAAGTTTACTGGCAGCACCGACTGAATACATCCAAAGAAAAATAGAGGGTTACCAAATTCAAGCTTCCCCAATCATAGAGAGGGATGTTAGAAAACATCCTCAAGTACGAAAAGAACCACAAATGGACTACGTCACCGCTTGACGCCACCATGAAACTTCCCAGCACCAATAATATGAACAACCGGGCCATCTGCTTCACATGCATCCCATCCTCCACATCAACCACCCTACTCAGTAAAACATCCTTCAGCAGGGACAAACGAATGGAATCCCCAGACACTATCCTCCCTACATCACCGAGCACCGCCCACACCGCCTCCGACCTCACTCGCAGAGAGAGATCCACCTCTATCTGCTCTCCATCACAATTCAGTCCCAGCAGTTGCTGCACGTCTATGGTAGTCGCGGTCATCTCACCAAAATCAAAATGGAAAGTATGGTTAGTATCCCACCATCTCTCCCCCAGAGCGCATAAGACCGTTGTCGAACGAGGCGTCTCATCCAGCGCATATGCCAACCTCCCAAAACCCGCTGAGGATACCACCCAATGCACCACAGGTGGAAAATGCTCCCAGACATCC
The DNA here is from genome assembly GCA_949130495.1 of Sambucus nigra. Lineage (NCBI taxonomy): Eukaryota > Viridiplantae > Streptophyta > Magnoliopsida > Dipsacales > Adoxaceae > Sambucus > Sambucus nigra. The sequence continues at coordinate 392,160,749 of OX422219.1, forward strand.
TTAAGCCCCATCGTCCCATGGGCACACATATTCTTCAAAGAGATATTAGACTGTGAAAAGAAAAACCTTGTCAAAAATTCCAGAAGGAAGGAAAAATCACCAAGAAAAAAGAGAAGAATGCCAAAAGTCAGGTTACTTACATAACTGTCGAGCTCACCACTCTTAAAGAGCGACGAAGCGATGACTCCCGTAGAAAGTTCCGCTCATCCGCAACTGGCTCGAATGCACCAAAGGAATTCTCGCTCCCCAAAGCAAGAGGCACCTTGGCCCTCCACTCCACGTTTGCCCAGTCATTAACAGTCAACCATTATCTATACATTACAGTGCTCACAAAGGCAGCCATTTCTTAGAGATCGGGATGCTAGAACAATTAACAGAGGAAAATTACAGAATGAGAGAAAGCAAGAAGCTGTGAAAAATGAAGAGAATTCGCCCCCTTTATATAGGATTCCAGGCCGATCGGCATTGACCTCCCAACCACTAATCGGCATTGCCTCTTTACCTTCCCAAGGTAGTACAAAAGTTTGTGCCACTGCCGAATAGCACCATCTTCACCATGTCAATCGGCACTCCCCTTAAAATTTTGCACAAAATTCCCAAAAAATCCTCAGAATTTTTTTTCAAAATCCCAGAAAATATGTAGAACATTTTCGCCAAGAAAATTTCTCATTCCCTCAAGAAGAACCTCTATTTCCCCAGCGGAATTCTCAAAGGACAAGTGTATATTCTCCCGGCAACATCCCTGGAGAATCTCTAAGGATCGCCCCTTATACCCCAAAAGGTCTCAAACCTCCCCAAGCAATACGTCCAATACCTGGACCACCTAATCACTTCCCCAGTGGAGTTTACAACATCAAATTGGCCTTTCCTCTGCAAAGTCTCCAAAAGACACAAGGATTTCCCCAGACATTAGCTCCCCACCTCAAAACAACATCGCGAGGTAAAGTTTCCCAGCGGAATTCCAAAGAATCATTCGCACCTAGAAATATCTCCAAAGGATGCTCTAAATTTTCCCCAGCTCATTCACTATTCCCTAGTGGAACCCAAAATCCAATCTTTATCCCTAGCAAAATCCCTGATTTTCTCAAAGAAAATGTACACCTCTCTTAGGTCAGAATTGACCTCGGTCCTCGGTCGTCACATCTCTTAGGTCAGAATTGACCTCGATCTTGGATCGTCACCTTAGTTAGGTCAGAATTGACCTCGGTCCTCGGTCGTCACCTCTCTTTAGGTCATAATTGACCTCGGTCTTGGATTGTCACCTTAGTTAGGTCAGAATCGATCTCGATCCTCGGTCGTCACCTCTCTTTAGGTCAAAATTGACCTTGGTCTTGGATCATCACCTTAGTTAGGTCAGAATTGACCTCGGTCCTCGGTCGTCACCTCCCTTAGGTGTGAATTGACCTCAGTCTTGGATCGTCACCTTAGTTAAGTCAGAATTGACCTCGGTCCTCGGTCGTCACCTCCCTTAGGTGTGAATTGACCTCAGTCTTGGATCGTCACCTTATTTAGGTTAGAATTGACCTTGGTCCTCAATCGTCACCTATTTTAGGTCAAAATTGACCTCGGTATTAGATTGTCACTTTAGTTAGGCCAGAATTGATCTTGGTCCTCGATCCTCGATCGTCACCTCTCTTAGGTCAGAATTGAACTCGATCTTAGATCGTCACATTAGTTAGGTCATAATTCACCTCGGTCCTCGGTCATCACCTCTCTTAGGTAAGAATTGACCTCGATCTTGGAACGTCACCTTAAGCCCGCAGAATTGGCTTTGACCCTTAGAATTGGTCATCCTAACCTAAGCCAGCAGAATTGGTTATCTCAACCTAAGCCTGCAGAATTGACTATGACCCGCAGAATTGGTCATCTCAACTTAAGCTTGCAAAATTAGCTTTAACTCATAGAATTGGTCATCATAACTTAAGCCCGCAGAATTGGCTTTGACCCACAGAATTGGTCATCCTAACCTAAGCCCACAGAATTGTCTTCGACCCGCAGAAGTGGTCATCTCAACTTAAGCCCGCAGAATTGGCTTTAACCCGTAGAATTGGTCATCTCTACTTAAGCTCGCAGAATTGGCTTCGACCCATAGAATTGGTCATCTCTACTTAATCCTGCAGAATTGGCTTCGACCCACAGAATTGTCATCTCAATTTAAGCCCGCAGAATTGGTCATCTCACCTTAAGACCGCAGAATTGGTCATCTCACCTTAAGCCCACAGAATTGGTCATCTTACCTTAAGCTCGCAGAATTGGCTTCGACCCACGGAATTGGTCATATCTACTTAAGCCCTCAGAATTGGCTTCGACCCACAGAATTGGTCATCTCTACTTAAGCCCGCAGAATTAGCTTCGACCCGCAGGATCGCTCACTTCATCATCAAGCCCGAAGAAATGGCTTCGACTCGCAGAATTGGTCATCTTTACTAAAGACCGCATAATTGGTTTTGACCTGTAGAATCGTTCACCCTCATCTTCAAGCCCTCAGAATTGGCTTCGACTCGCAGAATTGGTCATCCCCATCATGCTCCTTAGGTCTTTAGAATCGACCTTGACCCTCTGAATTGGTTATCCTTGTTCCTTAGGTCCTCAGAATCGGCCTCGACCCTCAGAATTGGTCATCCTTGTTCCTTAGGTCCTTATAATCGGTCTTGACTCTCTGAATTGGTCATCCTTTCTCCTTAGGTCCTCAGAATCGGCCTCAATCCTATGAATTGGTCATCCTCTTTCAAAAGGCATCATGTGATGTCTATTCGACGGCTATCATTTATTCCAAACTCACCCGTCGAGGGGATCTATAGACACCCCATTCTATTACCCCCTAAACTCTCCCTAGGTCCATAGCACCTCCCTTCATCACTACAAACCCAGGTCATACCCTGAGTACTGACTTAAAGGCCATCGGGTGCTCCTAAGCTCCGTTTGATCAAACATTCAAACTCTTTATCTCGACCGAGACTAAATGAATCTTCAAAGGGAACTAAATCCCCTTTCTAATGGTCTATCCCGTGTTCGATTCCAACTTACCATGCGGACGAACGACCCGTTTTCCTCAAAACTCGATCAAGAGGCCACCGGATGCACCCAGGATCCACTTGACCTAAGTCAACTCTTCATCTCGACCAAGCCTCAATGAATCTTCAAAGGGCACTGAAACCCCTTTCCAACGGTCTGTCTTGTGCATGATTCTGACTTATGATACGGACGAACGATCCGTTTAACTCCGAGATGTCACTACATGCTTCCAAGGACTGGTTGACCAAAGTCAACTCCCCAAACCGGATCAAACTCTTTGAAATGTCAAAGTACATCTCCTAACCTTTCTAACGGTCCATCCCATGCGGGATTTGGACTTACCATGAGGACGAACGATCCGTTTGCGTCTGGCGATTCCCCGTCCAAAGGATCGACGAGCGCTTCCAAGCCACATTTGACCCAAAGTCAACTCCTGAACCCGGGAGTAGTCCAAAGGACTTTCGATGGTCTCTAAACTACCTTTCCAACGGTCCACCCCGTGCACGATTTGGATCAACGGTTTGCGCTTAGCGATAGACTTTCCAAAAAAGGCCTGAAAGACACTACCAAATGGCAGGTCCAGACCCTGCCTATCGGCAGTGTGCCTAAACGCACCTGCCGATTGGCAAGACCAGGGCTATGCCGATCGGAAATTCCCTGGGACTATAAAAAGGAGGGCTTGTCCTCATTGAAAAGGGAGCCCAGATCTGAAAGATATCACTCTCAGCAAATCCAGAAAACCTCTCTCGAAGTCAGTGTGATTTCCACATCCAAAACACTCTCCAACCTTCACTTTTCATCAAACTTGGTGAATTCACTACCCTCCATCATCATTCAAGTGCAAGGGCTTCTCTCCAACATTTAAGATCAAGCTCAAGATCTTCAAGAAGGTCCAATTTTCTCAATTCTCTCCTCAAATTCTCATAAATTCGCATTGACTTATTTTATTACTTAGCACTTTTATTCTCTCATCTCACATATCCTAATATACTTTTTATTTATTATTATTGCACATCTCTTATTTTCATAAAAATAAAAAGCCCAAAAAAAATAAGAAAAGAGGATTTGCTCATAAATTACAAACGGGAATTCTCAAACTTTTCTTACACTTTTCTCACAACTAAAACACTTTTTTACACACACAACACACAAATAAGAGAAGTCCCCGATTGGATTTATGGGATAAACCCCACCCCTCATTTTGCATACAAACTACGTGGACTTTGATGTCTCTATAGGCTACGTAGGCATCTCGGGGTAAAACCCGAGACTCGAGTCCTATTCTCACTTTTTTTCTCATTTTCTATTTTCTCAAGACTCAGCTCTCTTAGATTACATATATCCATATATGCATATATTTGTTCTTAGTGGCGTATTATTCCACATACATTATCGTTCCGTTATAACGATCAATGCAAGGATAATAGTGTAAATCCTATTTTATAATATTATTTTTACGAACATTCCGACAGATGACTCGCTTTATCTCTTCCATGGTACAAGTCGAGGATTCCTATCTCCACTATATATACACATGAACACATATCACAGGGAAAATAAAGGAAAATAGCAAAAACCCAAGAGAGACCATAAGGGCGGAATGGGTGCCTAATACCTTCCTATTTCGTGACTTAGCCTCCGGACCCCTTTCGAATCATTTGTGTTTCAAATACATCAGTATGTCTTTGGATGTTGTCCTTCAGGATGGCTCATTTTCTTTTGTCTTCTTTGAGTAAAATAGACTGGCGACTCCATCTCTCTACATTTTTCACCTCATCAATGATGTCGTCCGAAGCGCTCCTGAGAGGGATGCGCGGGACCTAGGATCCTCACTTTCCCGCCCGTCGCGAGGATCGGGGATGGCCACAAAATCCATGCCTAGATTACCAACTAAAGATTTTTATCTCATACACACTTCCATATATAAATCATAACTGATTAAAAATTTCTAAAAATATGAAATCGATGACCACACGATCGTATTGAAAAGATGTATAATTCTATATTTTGGACAAGCAGGTAAATTGAACCGGTTCGCCTTAATAGTTAAAATGATACAGCTTTGATTTCAGCAAACTACAACCTATGATCTTCCCCAAAATGGATCGAAAACTCTTCCAAACCATCCCCAACCTCCATTAGAACACATAAAACATAATGGGATATAAATATGATGATTATAACACTTCTACATCATCCTAACACCATAGATTTGACTAATATTAATGATTAAATCAATCAATTGGCTAATTTTTTAAATCTCTCAACCAAAACTCTAAGTTAAACCCACAAGTCTGAATTTAGATTCAATCACTCTCTATATCTAATCAAAGTTAACTTACCCAGCAGTTATAAGTCATCTAAATTCATTAGTTCTTCATTTAAATCCATTGAATATTATGGGAGACAGATTAAACCCTAAAATCCCCTCTTTTTGTATGAAAAAACCCTTCCCAAAAATAGTTTTGTACACCTAGTATGATATGAACATGAACTGCGCACATAAAAGTCACAGGAAGATAACCACTTGCTTTATACGAATTATAGGGTCTGAAATTCTGTTGGGAAATATGAATTGCTCCTCGAATTGGTCTTCAACTCTATTTTTCTTTTTCGTTCTTCACTTTCCCCTATTCCTTCACTTGGTTGGGGTTGAGAATTGTGTTTAGGCTTCCTCAAAATATTAACCCTAGATTAAATATTGTAAATCCAAAATTAGGCTAATGGGCTTAGCCCAAATGACCCTAATACCCCTGTGTGGGCTCATTTATGCCTAAAAAGGCCCTCGAGACCTAATTAATACCTACAGGTAAATTATTTCGACTATTTAGACCCATTTGGAGTTAATTGTAACCTCAAAATTGCAATCTGAGTCATTTTACAACAATTCCCTATCTCTACCTCATATAGTCTACACGCGACTCCCGGTAGAGATAAAACACTGTCACGTCACTATTACTCGCTATGACGTATAAATAATTATTTATTATTCGCTTAGTATTTTTATCGCATAAACATTAATCATTATCTTCCCCGATTAATATCTTATTAAACACATCATATTTAATTTAATTAAATTATGACACGCGTGTAACTTAAAAACAACCGAATTAATTAAATTTTAATTACTCAGAAATACGGGGTGTTACAAAAGCCCAATGAATCCATTACTGTTATGTTTACTAGATTTACAAGTATTATTAATGGTTTAAAGTCTCTTGCAAAAGTTTATACTAATAATGAGAATGTATAAAAAAATTCTTAGGTCTCTTCTAATGAGTTGGATGCACAAGAAGCTTGACATCAAAGAAGCTTTAAGATACATACCAATTCCTCTTGATGAACTACTAGGCTCACTTATTATTAATGACATGGAAATTAAAGAGCTTAATGAAGAAGAAAATCAAACGTTAAATCTTTTGTTTTTAAATCTTCAAGTAAATTTGAACAGAGTGATGAAGATGATGATATTTTCTTATTGTCTAAGGACTTTAAAAAGTTTTTACTTCTAGAAAAAAATCCAATGAAAGAAGAAAGAACCATTTTTCAAAAGAGTTCAATGATGATACATTTTTAAAGTCAGAACCAAGATGTTTTAATTGCAATGAATCTAGACATATTAAACAAGTGTAACAACCCGAGGTCTTGGAGACGAGGATTTATTTATTCTGGGAGAAATAAATATTATTTTAGTTGGAGAAAGGTTAAATTGGCAATTGAGGTCAAAACTTGGAGTCATTAGAAAGTGTTTCGAATGGAGAATCTGTGGGTTTAGTTGTGTCCGGAAGGGGTGAGAAAGTCAAAATGACTGTAATTGGGGTCTATCTAGGTTCCGAGATAATTTTAAGCTTGTTTGACTCGAATTAAAGATACTGAGTCATTTAAAGTGTGTATTATCATTTAAAGATGTGTATCTTGGGAGAATAGGCTTATTAGGACTACGAGAGATTTATTTCTCTAAAGAGAGAAAGAGAAATAGAAAGAAAAAAAGAGAGAAGAATAAAGAAGAAGATAAAGAGAGAGAAAGTGGAGATTTCCAGCATTTACGCGATCTCGAGGACGGACGAGACCCTACGAAACCGAGGCAAGTGATTAAACTAGCTAAATAATTATTGTGTACATTTATTTCATGATTTTTGGATCAAATTTATGGGTTTTAGGTTTAGTTTATCAAAACCTAACTTTTGGGTATAATCTTAGATTTGTTATGTAAATCTTAGATTTGATGATAAAAATTAGTTTAAATGTATTCTAGGATGAATATTAATGTTATATATGTGATTGGGTTGAAGAGAAATGAAGAGAAGATGATAAATATGAATTTTGGGATTTTTGGCTTACTAAAAAGTAGCCATTTTCGAGCCTCCAGGTAGGCCGAATCGATTCGGCCCCCTAGCCGAATCGATTCGGAAATATACAGGAGCCCAGGTCTGAGTGACCGAATCGATTCGGACCCCAGCCGAATTGATTCGACCTAAGACATAGTCCCAGTTCTGATGGCTCGAATCGATTCTCCTTGGAGGCTAAATCGATTCGCTGGGCGAATCGATTCGAAATTGGCCCGAATCGATTCGAAAACAGGACTTTTCGAAGGATGATTTTCTAGGGAGAATTTCATTCCGTTTTGTTCAAGGTTATCGATTGGGAACCTCTATAGGGATCGTATGGAGTACGTTTTGGAGATTTTAGGGAGTTTCCCTTATAAGAGATTATTAGAGTCATACAGACTTAATTTGAGGAATACCAATTTAAGATTTTGGTATCATCTAAGTGGGGAAGCCCACTACCGCTGAGATTTCCAATTGGAGATATTTATGAAAATATATAATCGAGTTAGAACGCTTAATGATAATGGATTTTATAATCCAATCCCAAATGGGATAGCTTTAAAGGTTCACGAAATAAATTGAACCCTATTATGGATGGAGCATTATAAATGCTAATTAATGAGAATACGGATATAGAAATATCCTAAATGATGATTGATTTGGGAGAAATCTCACACAATGAGAAATGCTAATTGAAGTGCATTAGGATATAGAGAATATCCTTAACATAAATAGAATTGAGAAATAATTCATAACTAGAAGCGACATGTGAGCTCCAAGCGAGAAATAGTATAGTTTATACTAAGTGGGGAAGAAATGTGATAATTGACAATTAGTATATCAAGAGGGAAATATACTAAATGATGATGATTAATCATATTGTGCCTAAGGGCGTATAATAATATGAAAATAATGTAACAGGTATACCTTATATGATGGTGTATCTTTATATGATGTGATGATGTATGTATGCCTTATGTGATGGTATATACATACATACATTCATATATATATATATATATATATAGTGAAGCATACCCCGTCCTTGCTATCATTGGGAAGTTGCGTGCGATGAGGGTGAGCATCCTGGCTCAAAAAGAAGGGTGTGGATATTCCCCAGGTAATAGTCGTCCATTGTGATTATTATGTGATATGTATATATGCATTCTTTTTGGGGGTACGTGACGTTCTCACTTATCGGTTAGGAGCTATGACCGCTTCTGGGACGTTGTGTGCGTGAGTTGATCACGAGGTGGGTGTCGTTGAACACCACCAGGTGGCCCCAGTTTGCTACGTGTATGGGCTACTGGATGATGATAGCATGTAAGCCTACGTCCTCGAGTTATAGCTCGGTTGGATGGTTATGATATTGTTGTGCTTGTACTTGGGTATCGAGGGCTTAATGGACCTCAACGACTAGCATTGCCAGGATTAGTGTATTGGGGGGTTCCTTGTTTGGATTTCACCTCGGCGAGACGTCCCACGCATGAATCGCAGTGTAACGTTGAAAATTGGGGAGAAGTTAGTCCTTAATGATCATATTTATATATATCACCTATCCCGACGATCGGCAGTGCCAGGAGTAGTGATACAGGGGGGTTCCTTGTTTGGATTTTGCTTCGGTGAGTCATCCCACGCATGAAACGCCGTGTACTGTTGAGAATTGGGCATATTAATTAAAATTTGAGTAATAATAACTTGGGTTACATTCATCATGCATTGAGGGCATAATGAATCTCGAAGATCAATACTTTCAGAAGTAGTGTAATCGGGGGGTTCCTTGTTTAGATTTCGCTTCGACGAGACGTCCCACGCATGAAATGCAGTACATTATTGAGAACCAGGAGAGGTTTTGTCCTTATCACTTGATGCTAATAACTCATACATACATGATTATATGTCAAATTAGGGCATAACTGGAATATATGAAATTTTATTAAGAGAAAGTTAATGTATTGTGATTATGTTAATCTATGGATGGTTATGCAACTTTATATGTTCAACAAATGAACAAATATAGAGAGAACTGTAACATTTAAAATAAAGTAATGTTGTCGATGAAACTTAGATAAGGGTAGATGTAGCACCCCACCCGCCCGGGGTGAGCGAACGGAGCGCCACTATCGATAAAACCAATCAAATTCGCAAATAGCAAGGTATAGAGCATCTAAAAAATCCCACAGTATAAATAAAACCACTAATCTCATTTCTTGAAATTCAATACAACAAAGTCTCTCGAAAAAATATAAATCACCAATGCTCTATACAACACAATAAAATAATACAAATCTTTCAACAAATATTCTTTCCAAAATAATCCACGCTAAAATCATCCCAATTGGTCTATAGAGCTCAAATCCACTCTAACCTGCCAACTAAAAGAAAATATGGGGAAATACATAATACTACAGGAAATATGCTCAACAAATATATTAGCGATGAATAAAGCGTAACAACACGAGTACGAATATTCAAATCAAATGCGAATCTCAATAGCATTTATTAATAAATTTCTCAACAACACATCAATGGGTCATCAAGCCTCACCCCATCCGCATATGCTTTATCAAGACATAGTCCCGGAAAGCAGGAATTTTGGCTGGTGACCAACCTTCGTGCCATTTAAAATCTCATGACAATGTGCTCAACAATAACATGAATAATACCACATGAATTAAAATAATTGCAACAATTATTTTTCCAGATTTCCAAGAATTTATCAATTCAAATATGAGTTCAATTAAAAATGAAATCAATGGAATCAACTCTCGAGAAATTTAAAGGAGAATATTGTGTAAAACCCCATACCTTAAAATCATTGGATGAATCTCCACATAAATTCAACTTCAAAATATGAGCACACCATCACGTTCATCTCGCAAAAATAATCAAATCATGTTTTAGCCCCAACACGAGATAACCCCAAACAGTCCTATTTTAAAAACTCAGATTTGGATTCTACAAGAAAAATTGAGTCAGGTGTGTGTTTTGTGTTTTTCTTAAATCTCATTCGAATGCACTCAAAAAGAAGATTTAAACATTCCAAATTGGTCTTCTCATTCCACTCGTTTTACCCTCTTTGGATTTCATTTTTGGGCTCTCTTTTTCATCTTCCTTTCCTTATAATCACCCATAATATTCCTTATATAACCCCATTCTTAAACCCTAGCTTGCAGACTAAGCTAACACATATTACTATATTGCTCTTTAATTCAAAATTATCAACTTTACATATTTAAACCAATTATAAAATATCCAAAAGCAATTTAAACTTAAATGTTTGATTCGATTCCAAACCAAAATAAATTATTTTATCCCGATTAATAAAATAATAATATTACTTAAATCTTGTATAATATTCATAAATAAACCTCAAAATAATGGGGTATTACATACTTCCACCCTTGAAAAGGAATTTCGTCCTCGAAATTCGACGAAACCTAACACTCGAAATAAAATGCTACTCGATTATATTACTAAAATCTTGCATAATATTCGTAAATAAACCTCAAAACAACGGGGCATTACAGTAGATGGCGAGATAAGTTAGATAATCTTAATCGAATATGCATTTTGGGATCTAGTTAGATTTTATTGCCTAATGTATATTTGGGCATTCATTTGGAGACCACGTGCATACGTTTAGTGCGCGCTCTAGTTGAGAGGTGAGTTGGAATATTATGGAGAGGACGATTCCATTAAATCATGTCAAAATGCATTTATAATTATTATGCATTTTAATGCACTTGCTATAAAATGTTTTCAACTCGGTCTCTAACCCGTTTATATTTTCTCCCTCCATGTATATGTTGTATTACTTTAGGTGTTCCTCCGCAAGGATGCCATTGATGTTCTTCCATCCAATGTATTCGTGGAGTTGTGGCAGTAGCCGACTGTTGCGGCATCTTGTTTAGATGATTCCTATCTTTGATGTATCTAGATTTGGATTCAGTTTGTATCTCGATTTTTTACTCAAGTGTTGTAGATTAACACTTTTATATTTCTTTCCTCAGATTATTGTATTGTCTGTGACCCGATAGTTTATTCGGGTATTTCATTATTGAGATTTGTTGTACATTGTATTGTACTCTTTTATATCGTTGGAGTTTGCATGTATCACTCATCATAGTTAGATGTAGTATTGTTGTTTGTTTGTTGCATGGTTGGTTTTAAATTGGTGTTAAAAATAAGTTTTAAAATTTTGGCACCCTCTTTATATGATTTCGGGTAGTTAGCCTTATATTATTTAGTATTGTCAGTTGATGTTGAGACTGTGCCATCTGAGATACCTGATTTAATGTAGTATAGGGCTAGCCACCCGTTATTATTTTGAGTGGGTTGTAACAACAAGATTGTCCTAAGTATAAGAAAAGCAAAGGAAAGCAGGTAATGAAGGCCGCCTCATGGAGTAATTCGGACACTAGCTCTTCTGATGACGATTTTAATGAAAATGAAGCTGCTCATCTTTGTTTCATGGATATGGAAGATGGGGTACATTATTACCTTGAATCCTCTAGTGATATTGATGATGGTATTATTGATGATTATGAGGAATTACAAAATATTTTTAATGAATTATGTGATAATTTTAATGAACTTAGAAATAAATATGTAGTACTTAAAAAGTCTCATTCATTACTTTCAAAAAAATGTGATTTTTACTTAAAAGAAATTAATGAATTGAAATTAGAAAATCATTCTTTAAGAAAAGAAGTTGAATTTTGAAAATAGAAAATACTAGTAGCATATCTCTTAAAAAACTTGAATTTGAAAATTCAGAATTGAAAATAAAGTTGACACACTATTATCTATCTTGTCAAATTTTGTTAATGGTAGAAATAATTTAGACAAGTTATTAGGAGATCAAAGTTGGAATTTGCTATGATATTAACAAAAATGAGAAAAAGAATTATTCCAATTTAATACAAAATAATGCCTCATCTAGTAACTACAAATCCTTATGCACATATTGTGGTAGACACACACATTGTTCAGATTTCTGTCCATACAAATTTGAAATGAGAAAATTAGCTTGGGTTCCTAAAGGAACTATGATGTATACTAACCCATATGGACCTAACACGTTTTAGGTACTAAAAGAGAAAATCTTCAAAGTTGTGTAGGTTGCCTATTGAGATGGATTGTAGATTTTCAAAGCATATAATTTGGTATCGGTTACGAAATTGACATTACAAGTATCTTTATCAAAAGTTAAAAATGCCACACTTGGAGAGAATTTCATGGAAATGTCATTGGTATTGGTAAGGTTGTAAGTAACACCTTTCTTTAATTTCAAATATCTTATGTTCGTTGATGATTTAAAATATGGCCTTAATTGATATTATTTCATTATATGTTATGCTTAGATTATTATTTGTTAATTAAAGTATATTAATTTGTTGTTGATAATTAACTCTTCACATGTTAATTTGTACATTTATTATCTTTGATGATTTTATGTTGTAAGACATGTGCTAGATTTTAATGATGAAATTTTGTGATGAAAATTCATATTCTTTTTGCTCTCTCTCTCTCTCTCTCTCTCTCTCTCTCTCTCTCTCTATATATATATATATATATATACTCGTGCTTGAAGCCACGACAAAAAATTCTAAAGTACGTAATCGTGAAACTCCAAAAATTTCAAAAGTACGTAATCGCAAAACGACAAAAATATCGTTCAACAACAAAATAGTTTTTTACCGACTACAAATTCAAAACACTTTGTAAACTAAAACTTGTAATCATATCATTTATTATAAAATGCAAAAATGTGTCCACGATATAGAAAATTTGACCAAAATTTTCTCTATTTATAAGTCTATCCACCTGTTTAAGAAACCAAAACTACTAAACTATTCAAAGAGCCCATCCCATACATTATATAAACCAATAAAAAATCATTATTATGAATATATTTAATAGCAACTAAAATTCATGATAACAATATTCGTTTATGTTAAAACGCCAATAAATTGTAAACAAAATAAATATAAAATATTATCTTCATCGAGTATCCCATGTACATCTAAGAATTTTTTTCACTTTTGGAACCCACAATACACATGTCTATGGCACTTATTAATAAAAAAAGTGTCATCAACACTACCATAATTTAATCCAACATTCAAAGAAAATAATCCACTTTCACCTCTAAATTTGCATCATAGGATGACCAACCGTCTGATGTTATAAAAAAAATTCATGCTGAATTGAGGGGCTTGGTGTTCCTCAAAAGGTTTAACCAGTCTTTAGTCTTTTTTTTCCTTGTACCAAAAAACATAAGTAAAAACATTGGCCACTTAATTATAAGTACCTACTTATAAGTAAAAACATTCATTAAAACTGTTTGAAATTTACTTGTTAATACTTTGAAATTTAATCAATAATTTAAAATCTTATATAAATAATATGTTCCACATGGGCGGAATAACGATATAATTGGAGCTCCTGATTTTTTAGAGTCATTTGAAGAAGTACCCTTTGTTTGTCTAAATAAAATTATATTAGTATCATCTCAAAAGAATCAATAATCAAATATAAATCAAGGTGTGAAAAGGAAAATGAATGATGGATTTTGAGAAACATACATATTAAGCATCATCTGCTATTGTGGTTCCGGCTAAACAATCGGAGCCCCCCAAATCGCAACCATGGCAAGGTGCCGCCAGGAAACCATTGACAGCCTCCATGACAACAGGTGTCATTTTCTGGTTCATCCCCGTCCCATCCGGCGTCACCCAAAATGCCTGGAAATTACTTTACATTTTTCTCGCCACAATCGTCGGTATAATAACCCAACACTTTCTTCTCAGTAAAGTGGCACTCATGGGCTTAGGAGCTTGCTTTCTCATCAAAACACTAACATTCGCGATCGCATTTTCTTCTTTTTGCAACCTAAGCCCCTGGCTCATAGCCCTCACTTTCTTCTTCCCTAGAGGATTCATCAAAATGGGTCTCAAAAATTGAATCGCCTACCAGTTTGTGGCTCTATTCGGTAGTTCGTCCCTAGGTGCCCCCCCCCAATAGAGAGATGGTGTAAAGTGAGATAAAGGGTTGTCAAAAGAAGTGAAAGAAGCGTGTGAATTTGTTTGAGCGGGATAAATAGGTTTTCAAATTAAAGTGAAATGAGAGTGTTAAATTGGTTTGGGCGGGACACTAAAATGTGGGTGTTGAATCTTAACCCTTGATTTTTAAATTGGAGATGTGGTCAAATCTCAATCGTTATTGTGCTTTTACATTTTTCAAATTCAAAAACCAAGTTATATATATATATATTAATAATATTGAATTCATTCTTGACTTTCTTGTACATTAATTTTAAACAAAAATGTCATTATAAATATGGTGGTATGTAATCTATAAAGTTATATGAACTATTTGTTGATATTGAGATATGCATTTATTCATTATGATTGTATGAACATATTGCTCTTTATGATTTAGCTCCATGTCATGTTATATATAATTATCCCTATTATTTGAATATTATTGGCTTTCATGAATAATATTTTTTTTAAATTGACATTTGTGATGTTTGTTCTTAAATGAAAAAGTCTTATGATTTATTGGTAATTGAAATGATTTGTGAATATATTGAGATTTATTAAAAATGATTTTATGGAAGCAAATATTGAAAATATTTTATCTCATGAAAAATATGCACCTTGTTTGTTATATGCATATATGCCTTCATTGTTATCCCTTAGGGAGAGAAAAATATTAATTGAAAACTATTTATTAGAAAAATGCTTAATCATGAATTTTAATATATTCGCTTGAATTATTATAGTTATTGTAATATGATTGACAGTTCCAATAATTTTAGCTCGTATCTCGAAATGGGTAAAAGCATGAACAAGGCGAGAATTTATTATCACTATATATATCGCTATCTTTTAACTCATGTTGCGTGCTTCATTAAAATTATTTGAAAATATTGAGTTGTCAAATATTCATCATTATGTTCTTGAAATTATTGATTTTGTCTTCTTGGTGACTTGTGCATTATTTGATTATATTCATGTCTATCTGAATATTCAAATGCATGCTATGAGAAAAATTATAATGAAATATGTGCCCACTGAAAACTTTGATACATTTGTATGCCTCTTATGATTTATGGATGGATCCCATGCACAAATTATTTTTGATAGTGGGAACTTCTCTTTTTACCGTGGACACTCAATTTATATGGAAAAATCTTTTTTGATAATGTCAAAGAGGGAGAAATATTGGATTCACTAATTGTGCTTAAATTATTCATCTTATGGATTATTTTGAATCATTGTTTGTCCTCATAAAAAAGAGAGATAATGTTAAACGAAAATATCATTAACCCTCTAATTAATGTTTAATTATCCTAATTATAATTAATGTACATTTTAGTACAATGTAATATATTGATTTTGATAATTCCAAATATATATTTTTGGGATGTTATAAAGATATTTTTTAATTTACAATATATATATATATATATATATATATATATATATATATATATATATATATATATATATATATATATATATACAGTACTTCTCTTGTGCATACCAGTATGTATTTTAAGAGTGCGGACAGGACATGTGTCACCTGGCTGTGAGCCCAGAAAAGAGAGGCTAAATTATAGGCACACTCTCCCTCCTTTCTGGGCTCACCGTCAGGTGACAAATGTTCGGTTCGCACTCTTAAAATACATACTGGTATGCACAAGAGCATTACTATATATATATATATATATATATATATATATATATATAAAATTATTTTTATACTTTTATATAAATATTATCCGATAATATATATATATATATATATGTAGTATTGCTTAATTAACTATTTATATAAATACTATCTTATGTAATTTTATATAACTATTATTTTTATTTTTATCTTTACATTAAAGATATTTTTTACTATTTAGAATATTTTTATAATAAATATTTATACATATGCATATATTATATTTCTTTACATAAAACTGTTCTTATATATACATTACATATATTTATATTTATTTCGTATATATACTCTACCATACATATTATTACACATACACACCTATATATATATATATATATATATATATATATATATATATATATATATATATATATATATATAAGCATTGGACCCCGTGTGTTTTTGTTCTAACCTTTCTCTTTTATACCTTCAGCAACACGCCCCTTAAGCCCCTCCCAAACAGGTATTGAGCTTTAATTTTGGTTCCTCTCTTTTAATTACCTCATACCCCACATTTTGTTTGTACTAGATGTTTAGCCACTTCTATCTGTTGGAGATAGCTTTTTCAGACCATGAGCCACATTTATTATACCTTAGGAAGTAATCTTGGTTATATTACATCATGTGTCCCACGCCACTATGTCTTGTATGGACAAAAACGTTTATTGTTATTTTTCTTAGTCGCGCCCTAGTCCTGTACCTTCAATTCTGCTTTGATTTTTTTACAACTGTAAATTCTGTCCCCTGGGGCCCCGCGAGTGTAAATGTAACACCCTTGCTTAATTCTGGTGTCGGCCACCACCAAAACTACGTTGGGCGCTACTAAATAAATACTATTCTTAGCATGTGACAGATATGAGATAAAATAAAATTCATTCCACAAGAGAATAATGAAATCAATCCCAATAAATAATAAACATCAATGCGACATAAAATCTATCACCATGCTAATCTCCAATAATATTTTACTTGAAATAAATATAATATCCAATAAATTGAATCCATAATGAAGTATCTGAATAAAATCGTAACAACTATGGAACCGAATGGGCCACCAAATCCATAAATCGTGTCTCAGTATAAATACGAAGGAATTGAAACTAAACTAACTACTAAGCATAAAAGAAATAAACTCCAGCTGCACCTCCAAGATATATATCTCCAAATACTCCTATGCAGCTACTCCAGCGCTAATACCTGAAAAAATGGTAGTCAACGCATAGGGTCAGAGCCCCGAGCATGAATACCGACTACTCCCTCCAATTAGGGTCCATGAACCCAGACAATAGCATTATACATGATAAATATTACAATAGAATATTTTAAATTATACGAGATGATTAATCACGATCCGAGTAAAATAAACGACATATGATAGGATACCCGTATATTCCATCTCATCATCTAAGTCTCATTATCCAATCATTTAACTCAATTTAAGTTAATCCAATTATTAATTTTTCATCATTACTAATATTACAGGTGGGACTCCCACTTACATATTTAACTCATTTTATTTGTTTGGTTGTGGTACTCTCGTTGTTCTACACCACACATTTCCCTCGTCATAGCCTGCCAACCCGTTTAAACTGTCAGCCATACACATTATGTACGAGGTTCCACGCATGACACGTCTCATAATCTGCCAACCCGTTTGAACTGTCAGCCTTGCACGTTATTCAGACGCCACACACCCACACGTCGCAATAGCGGCCAACCCGTTTCTAACTGTCGGCCATGCACGTTATTAATGATGCCAATATATTTTAATACACGTTTTATTATCTTAGGTACCAACTCTTAATTTCTCATGTTTCTTATCATTTCACTTGTTTATTTACCCCACCCTTATTATCGATGTGAGATCCTCAAAAACACCCTTAGTTCCATACCTAAGGGTCTCCAAAATGCAAATACGTCTTACCCTATGTATAGGATAAATTTCTATCAAAAATCTCTTCTTAGTCTTATGCTTAGGCTAGCGAATCAACGGCACGACGTAAAAATCAGCCCCACCCCAGAATCACCCATCTGTAAAAATCTACACTCACTAGTCCCATACCTAGAAAGCGTAAATAGCAACTAAGGCCTACCCACTAGTCCCATACCTAGCAAGTATCCTAAAATATAGGTGAGAGCATACTACCCAAACTGCGACGTACCCGCGATGATAAAAATCAATATCAATCAATCACATAATCCAACAACACATATAAACAATATCACAAATTTAATCGTGATGGCACAATTTAATTTAATTTAATTAATAATATTGTTGTCGTCCTTAATACAATTATTTCCATTTAATCATTATAGTTAATCAACATGCAAAGTTATTAAACACACCAAAATTTTCCACTTTTATCGACTACATAATTTTTATGCGTGTATACACGTCCCGATTTCAATTAAAAATAATCCCCATAAATTCTACATGCGATCTTACACCCATAATAACCAAAACCTACTACTCTCTCCTACGCACTCAACGGTTTCAAGTCTTATTCCATATTAACATTTTTCATCAAAAAAGTACAAAATTTAGTTTTCACTTTTTCTAATTAAGTTGCTAATTTATTTTAAGAAAAACAAGTCATTAAGGATTCAAGCGACAATTAAAACGCATAATACTAAAGGAAGAGAATAAAGTATCCATGTCTGAATAAAAATTGATGAAGAATGATTTCAAAGATGTATTCTTCTCAAAAAGTTGACAAAGATCCGTTATTGACGCGTCTTGAAAAAATCCGGTTAATCTTGACAAATCTTGAGTTGAAACCTTGAAGAAAATTGGGGCAAGGGTTTGTAGATGGAAGAAAAATATTTTAGAGAAGTCTTTTGGAGGAAGAGTTGTGAAAAAAGTGATTTGAAGAACTCAACCACGGATTAGTCTTAATTTATAATGGTTAGGATTTCTAATGCTAATAGAATTCTATTTAAACCCCAAAAAAATAGCCATTTGTCACAGCCCAGAACCGTGACAAAGTTTTTTTTTTAATTCCCATTTTAACTCAGATTTGAATTTCGATTAAAATCCAACTTTCAATATTAAAACTCAACATTTTAAATCAATAAATTTTATAAATTCCAAAATATTACGTTACCCAAAAATTCCGAATTAATTTAAATAATAACTACTAAATTCACGGGGGGTTACAGTAAACTCTTTAAACTGCCTTAGTCAGTTAAGATCGTCACTTAGCCTCACAAAAGATTACTTAGTCCGTCTCTTTCCTTTCAACTGTCAAAAGAAATCTTTATTTTTTTATTCTCTTAAACGTCTGTTGTCCTTTTCAATTGCATAGAACGAAAACATTATATATAAAAATAGTATATATATATATATATATATACTATTTTTATATTTATATATATGTTTTCTTTTATAAACTTTATATATTTTTTTTGTAACATTTCTTTTTTACCGGGAACTTTCCATGGGCCTTGCGCATGGATCTCTTCAAACCTTTAGTTGTTGCTTTGTCAACTACCCTAAGCCTCGCATAGATATCTGTCAACAACCATGGGCAGTCTGTGATAAATGACAATGACTCGACACGCCATGTTCTTTTTTTATAACCTTACTGATAAATTATTTTGTCTTATTACTTGATTAAATTATATTCTATAATATCTACGATATCTCTTGTCTATTACCTGATGTACTATTCTTTTTGAGCCAATTAAATTATCTTCGAAAAATAATTTTTTAAATTTTTTTACCTTTGGTCATTCATGAACATCAGATTCTTGTCTTTATTATTGGATAGAGAGCTATTTGTTTCTTACTCTAGTATACATATCACATTCTCTCTCTCTCTCTCTCTCTCTCTCTCTCTCTCTCTCTCTCTCTATCTATCTATCTATCTATCTATCTATCTATCTATCTATCTATCTATCTATCTATCTATCTACCTATCTATCTATCTTTATTGTGCTACTAATTTTTATTTTGTAAAGACACTATCATCTTTTATACTCAAATAAAGAGACTCTATTTTTGGACCATATCTTCACCAAAAATGAGTCAAGAGATATACATGCCATTTTTATGTCGCAACAAATATATTTCTCTTGAGAAGACAAAATGGGATTTCAAGACCATTATTCAGCCATCTTTCTCTCAACAAAAATCAGAAGCATTTAAAGCTCTCAAGGGATGTGTCTAACAGCTAGTATTTTGGTCTCTATTAAGATATTATGTAAGAATTCAAGTGGAACATTAAAGACTATGAGACTAGAGAATTTATTCAAGAGAATCAAAATTTATTATTCAAGTAAAGCAATAAGAGCGCAATTAATATTACATTCTGCTCATACATATTCAAGTGAAGACTTTAGCCAAAAATCATAATCATTTTTTGAAGTCTCATTGCAGAAGGAAACTCAAATTCTAAATTATACTTTTGAAGAGTTTCATTATTCAAACATTATACGGTAAACTCAAATTCATTTGAAACTTTGTTAGAAGCTTCTAGTTGTAATCACTACCTCGGCTTAAGTTACTCGACTTGTAAACGGTGATTGGTTCCTACCCGTAATTGGACCATGGGTTTGAAGCTCGTATTTAGCTTCAAGCAATTATAAAACTAACCCGATTCTTTCTACTCCGAAGTACGTGGTGATGATCCTACCCGCAAGTGGATCATGGTAGTGAAGTACAAGAAGACGGAAGTTCTAGGAGCGTGGACGTAGGCCGGGTTTTGATCGAATCATGTTAAATTTCGGTGTTAGTTATTTTTTGCATTTTATTTTCTTACATATTCTTGCTTGTCTAATTTTATAATTTCAGCACTTATATTTGAAAATAAACTAAGTCCAAAATTCGGTAAAATTATTTTAAAATTAAAATAATTATTTTTATAATAAATAATTAATTTCAGAATATTAATTAATATTAAATATGAACATTCATTATATGTTTATTGGGTGTTATAATCTGAAAATTTAACCTCTTTAATTAATTGGTAGTATTAATTTGATACTCTTTGTTTTAATCATTAAAGATTTATTAATCTTAAATTTGGTTAAGTGTTTTCAATTAAATATGTTTTGAAATTTTAATTTAACCAAAATATTTATAAAATCCCTATTCACCTCCCTCTTGGGTATATTTTTAGGCGACAAACCTAAGCTGAAATGAAATTGGTAAATATTCCAGTTGAAAGATAACATGGACAAGAAATATGAGAATTTGGCTAATGTTCATGCGAAGCGATTGAATATAAGCAACCTAAGGAGGTTTAAACCCAAAATTAAAACATCTTTGTGGGTGCAAAAGGTTTTCGGCAGAAAACAAGTAGCTTCTACGGAGGGTGCGTGTGTTAAAAGATTATTTTCAAAGAAAATACTAAGGTAAATACAGTGTGAGTAAATGGCTGATTTCGATAAAAGAAGTATTCTCTCTAAACAAATTGTAATTTGTTTAGGTATTTAGTCGGATACATTAAATCAAGAAATTTAGTAAGTTAAGCAAAAGGGGCCTCTTCATAGGTTTAATATGAATTAATCGAAAAAAGTAACATTTTTGGAATAAAAATGGTCTCATTCATTAATGTATGTATATGTATATATGAGGTAATTGCATGTGCACGTAGGTATAATGTAATAGAGTCTTTTTCTACCATTCGATTCTATATTGCATTGTTGTATTTCTCATTGCGCATTCGCCTCATTCCATTTTCCTTGTTATGGTAGGTTGTGTGCGGTTCCGTATTTTGATAGCGCTGTATGGGTAATTGTTCTTTTTATTTTACGTTGGTTGCTCTGTATGCTTGGATTCCAAGCACACTTTTATGCGTCCTACACGTAGTTTGATATAAATTGAAATCGCACGTTAAACAAGCGAAATGTTAAGTAAATAAAACTAGACTAGTAACAATGTTTAGGTTGTCTTATTGCACTTCACACCTAATGTCCGGGTCGAATCGGGTTGACCACGAATAACCCATAAATCCTAATCAAGGCATTAGAGTTACATTTTTTCAAGGATATTTTTTTATGTCAGGAGGGGGTTCCAAAACTTCGAGAGTTAGTTTTGATTGAGGATTTTTCAGCTCCATTGGTAAGGCACATGGTATATGAAACCATATATCAGGGATTTAAATCCCGTTGGTACCAGTTTATGGATATGAGCAAGATTAAAACTCCATACCACTAAGAGAAGTGGATAAATTGGGCACAATATCGATGGTGGTAGAGTGGGGTAGGCGTGGGACCATTTGGGGTCATTTGAGTTTATTTGACCAAACCAATTAGAGGTGTGAGCAATACTCTATTAGTATTTGGATGTGTTTGAAAAACCTTTAGTAAAATGTGTTAATATAGTCGGAGTAGGAAAAAAAATTGAGGAAGAGTGAAAGTCCGGTTTGGAGCTTCGGGTGAAAAATTAGATGTTATTAATGATCTCTCCAGTGTAAGAATTATGAATTATAGGCTTCAATACTTACTAAGTGACTGATGGGAAGCTCTTCTTAGAAAATTTAGGCGGGGCGAGGTCGATATCATTTGAATTCACCTTATCACCAGTAGCATGCATGATGTAGTTCCACAAACACGTGATGGAGGGAGTCATTGAGTTAAAAGTGGTATTTCGATGGTTAGATTAGTTGGTTAGGAGTATTAGTCGAATGCGACTTACGGTAAGAGAGACCTAGATATGGATTACGTCCTAGTGGAGTAAGTTCTTTTATCATAGTGTGAGGATGCTACGACTAAGATATCTTTAAACTTTCGAATATATCTATAAAGAATTCGAATTTTGAGGACAAAATTCCCAATTTAAGGGGGAGGAATGTAATACCTTGTGTTTTTATACGTATTAATTGATGAAAATTAATTATGTGCTTCTGTTGTGAATAGAGATGTAATTCTTTATATTTTTGTGTCTTATTTAATTCAGATTTAAAATCAAATTTAAGACACAATAATTAATTAACTAAATTAATTAATATCTAGACCCGTACCGATTAATTATTAATTAATTATTTTGGTATATTTTGTATCGGGCTAGTGAGATGCGCAAAATGCCCGTTTTTAATTTAAAATAATGTAATCTAGACCTATTAGGTTAGTATATGATTTAGCTGGGTGTCTTTAGATCATTTAGATATTATTAGGTTAGTATATGATTTAAAATAATGTAATCTAGACCTCTGATCTAATTGGTTTTGCAAGCATCAGTTTGTCTTTGATGTCGTTTTCTCGAGGCGGCAACATGCTCTTTTGCCTGTTTTGTGCAAAATAGACTGGCAACTCTATATATTTACAACACCCTACATTGACGACGATCGAACCGTTCCTAGGAAGGGCGTGAGACCTCTCTCTCTCTCTCGCCCCACCACACGTGCGAGATCCAATCCCCGAGATGAAGAAGGAGATATGGAAAAACCCAAAATCCAGGGAGGGATGGCCACAGTGAAGACTCTGCTGGGGACTTACTTAAGAGGGATAGACTCTATTTTCATGGGTGTTATCATTTTCTGCTTGTGTGTGTATGCACCTACCTGTATGTTCCCTTTTATCCTCTATTATTTCTTGTATATATCTACCTCATGTTTATATCATCTCTCACTCACTTTTCACTTCACATCCTTGTAAATAATCTCCATGTATACCTCACACTACCTACACTTGTATATAAGTTTACTTATATCCGCATGTCACACACACCTTTGAATATCCATGCTTAGGTGTAACTAGCACAAAACTCCACTTATCACACTTGTATATAGTCATGCTCATTTATACTTATCACACACCATTTTTAGTTTACCTATGCTTAGATTCACTACCACACCCTCACTTATAGATATTCACACATCACTCACTCTCACGTATCCATGCTTAGTGTAATCTTCATGCTCAATGCTAGATTTACTTTTTACTTGTACATTCTTCCTTATTAGTATAGTGATCATCATGCCAAATAAAATACTCTCTCCATAATATACTAATCAAGAATCATGCATTTCGCACACTACATCACCAAGAGAATGGTTATTGACTAAAATTTTGTCCCGTACTATAGGGTCACTTTATGATGGGCACTGGTCCTCCAGGGCGCAGTTAGCCTCAACAATATGACTCTCACCTTCCATTGGCCTAATACCTTTAACGTATATCGAACGGTTCCCCCTACATCGTACCGCTTGATCAAACTCACGACGAGAGGTATATAGCAGGGAACTCGTTCAAGTACATAGAGTATATCGAATTCGCTCTCACACGTATTGTCCCCACGACATATATAGTGCGGCAATTCACGTACTCTCACGTATATGAAATGGCTTTTCCACACGTACCGATTGCCCTCAAAAGAAAGACGTATATTGTGGGAGTGATGCCAAAGGGGGGAACCTTTCCACTAACCCAATAAATCCATACTCTCATATAGGCATCAAAGCTAGAGAACTCATATTTAGTTTACATATTACTACACGAAACTCTGCCAAAGCGTCGGGACGGCATGCTGCCCAAATTTTTGTACGATTCCATCTTTTTTCAAAATGGGACTCTATCTATGAGCCTGGACACAAGTCAAACCATTTTTTACATATTTTTCAAACATAATTTTTTCCAATATCGAGTCCGGTCTCACATTTATTTTGCATTTAGGTAAACCTAATACAAGTGAAAAGATAAACATAATAATAATCATGAAAGACTTTTCTCTCATTTTCCCTCCTTCTTTACAAAAAGTGTCAAAAATATTTATCCCCCTCTTTTATAAAAATACCAAAAATATTTTGTCCTCCCCTTTCTAAAAAATGTCAAAAACATTTTCCTCTTTTCCAATAAAAAAATACTTCTTTCGTTTTTTTCAAAAATAAATTCGAATCATTTTTCTCCTCAGGTCGATCGCATACCCAACCCTCGGCCTGTCTCCCCATTAGCTTCAGTCTTCCATCAAACCGTCCCGAAGATCCGTTAATTCTCCAACTACTTCCTTCGAGTCCGGAATCCACCTTCACCAACTCTCCATGGAAAACGCAGACCAAGTACCAAATGTGCAACTTGATTTGATGACAGTCCTGATCCAACTTACTCTTAAGTTTGACAACCTTCAAATCTAGGTTCATGAGATGTAGAAAAACCGAGTCCCTATTCTCGAAGAGCCCAAGGTCCTCTTCCCTCGCACTATGGGTCCACTCACACGTGAGCCTGTTTGGCTCACGAAATAATATCAGCATGACCCTTATGCCCCTCTGGCCAATGGGCCACCACCAATTCAGCTCCCTATGTCGAATCTTCCCCATACAGGGGCTAACATAATAGTACGCATTGATCGGTGGGAAGAAGAGTTAAACAAGGCCAAGGAAGACCTTAAGATGTTAACCAAGAAGTTTGACCATGTTCGAATCTCTTGGAACTATATGTATTACACCCATATGTCTCCCTACCCTAAAGCAAGGCTGTCGAAAAAATTCAAGATGCCTAACATTGAGAATTTTGGGTGTATCAGGCCCCTAATTGTTCATTTTCGAAGGTACCACCGAACTATGACTTTCCTAGGTTCTTCCTAAGAAATAATGGCCTAAATATTCCAACAGACTTTGAAGGACAACGTTCTTCATTTGTTTCTATCCTTTGTGGAATCCTGAATTCGCAGTTGGGAGGATGTTACCAATGAATTCATGCCACATTAGAAATATAACAAGGAGTTAGAGGTTACACGCCATGATCTAGAACTTCTCAAGAAGAACCCGGAGAAACTGTCAGCAATTTCATAGAAAAGTGGAGAGAGAAAGCAACCACTATGACCAATCGGCCTTTCGAAGAGGAGAAAGTTAGTATTGTGAAGAAAAACTTCTTACCCCATGTCCGAGAAACTATGGGAGGACAGTATTACCCACATTTTTTAGCCCTCCATGAATCAGGAGTGGAGATTGAAGAAAGTATTGCCAAGACATAAGCCGAGCCAAAAAAAAGTATCTGAACAGTTCACTATAAGAAATATATGAGAAGTCTGCTACAGTCTCGACCATCAACAATATCTTACAACCCGCTAACTCTTTTAAACCCGACGCCCATTGTGGTTTTCACCAAACTTCCGGCCATACCACTGATCAGTGCTTCCATCTCTGGAATGTAATCCATAGTTTAATTGGCCAGGGTGTCATCACCCCCACCGACCAATCCCAAATCGAACACCCCTCACAATCCACTTCTAAAACATAAAAACATCATCTTCCTAGAAAATGAACCAGAATTCGACCAATCTACCCAGATTGTACCCAGTAAAGCACCATCATACCCATATTTTCACCCTAAACCCCTTAAAGTCTGCCCATTTTTCTCCTACACCCTACCCATTTTGTCGATCGATCTCTATCACTTTAACAAGAGTGTGTTTTACCGTTCGTATTCGATCCGAAGTGAAAGATATGGAATTACAACCAGTACTGAACCATCTTCTAAAGTTTGGGCTGAAATTACCCCCTGAAATGACTATTGACTGTCAGAAGTTCAGCATCCTATTCATGGAAGCCTGGAAATGGGCTCGAGAGTTAGATAATTGGGTGGTACCTGTTAACGAAGTTAGTTTAGATGATGAAGTATAGGTTATGGCAGGCTTGTTTTTATAGACCAATGAGATTTACAGTATGACCAAGTTACTCGATGCCTCAAAGCTACAAGGGCGGTTAGTCCCTTCACTTTTGCACCTCCCCTTTGAGTGGGGGGGATCTATATAAAGAAGTCGTTGAGGTTGTGGAATGCATTTATTTCTCATGGAAAAACAACATCGTTTCCCCCAGATGGGGGGATGAGTTTGATAGCTCAGACGAAGAATCAAGCTAAGAAAATGTTAGTTTGGTAATCAGTGTGGGGGGTGATATCTTTTGAAGATTTGATAGGAAAAATCAATAAAGTGGCCAAATAACCTGAAATAGATCAAGAAGTTGGGTTTCTATTCTTCCCCTCCTTCGTGAACCCTATGACAAGATCTGGGAGACACTACCAGAGTTCGAATCCTCAGTCAGTAAGGATAGATAAAGGAAAGGGAGTTATCGAGAAACTTCCCATGCTAGAAATGACCATCAAGGAAAGAAAGATCCTAAACCAGCTCAAGAAAACTCAGTCTAACATCACCTTATGAGGAATCTTCATGTCTTCCTAGCTACACGGAAATGCTTTGAATAAATTACTTATCGGGCCCATAGTCCCTCCTTCCACCACTCCAGAAGAAGCCGTGAACCTGGTTGGGTCCTTAACCTCTACTAGATTGCTTTCCTTCTCTGAAGAAGAAATCCCAAAGTTTGGTCATAATAATAACTATGCTATCAACATCTCTATTGAGGTAATAAGGAAAACAGTCCCTCTTTCACTCGTCGACAACAGATGAGAACTCAATGTTTTCCCATTCAGAACCTTCAACTGCCTTGGTCTGAAAGTGATTGACCTTGCTCTAACTTTCATCACAGTGCATGCCTATGACAACACTCGACGAGACGTGATGAGATCCATAAGACTCATAATAAGGGCTGGCCCTATAAATCCCATTATCGAGTTCCATGTTATTGATATACCTACTTGTTTCAATCTATTGCTTGATTGACTGTGTCTTCACAGCATCAAGGGGGTATCTTCCTCTCGCCATTAAAAACTGAAGTTCTTCGCCAAGGGACAGGTCATCACCATCTTGGGGGACGATGATAATACTGAGAATGCAATCACCAGTAATTCGGTACAAGAAATACAACATGGGGAAAATGACATGATTTTTTCCAGCTTCTGAGTTGAAGCACTTTCACTCCCAGCATGGGATGATTCCAAAGACTGAGTATGTCCAGAGCACAGCCCTCATGGAAATGTCAACGAAATACAAATATTCAAGAATATTCACTTCATGCCCGGACTGGGGCTGGGACGATAATAATAAAGGATCCTTGAGCCTATAGTGCTGAACAAGACCTTTCCTCCATCCGACCTGTGTTGTCAACCGTCATCAGAGGAACTCAGAATGCTCTGCCAACCATGGTTGAAGCAAAGATTAAAAAATACCAAGACTGTTTCAGGAGATTCCTTGAACGAAAAATTCATCAAAGAGGGTGAGGATTTTCCCTTTTGTGGCTTTGCCAAACCATGGTATGATCACGTGGACATGAAGATGAAACTAGGGATGGAGATCTTCTTTCAAGACATTTACTCCTTGGTCAAGAACTCCCACCATCATGTGAAACCACTCATTGAGAAAGCTATAATTGTTACCAAGGTTTTCGAAGGAAGTGACTCCGAGGACTCATTCAATCTGCAGACATTGGGGCTGACACTCTGCACAATCCATTCAAGTGCTACATTATCGGATCCGTCCATCCTGATCAAGGCCACTGATGAACCCCCTCCTCAATTGGAATGTTATACCAGTTCCACCTACTAAAATGCTACCCAACCCAGATGTTTATCCTATTTCTTCCTCTTTTTTTGTTCCTCTTTTTTCTGATAACAATGTAATCGAGACCTCCTTTGACTAGGTTCTCAACACTATTTTTCCCGAGAATGAAATAAATGAAGATTTTGAGTATCTTGTTGTGCCTTACATTAATTGTCTTAATTATAATCAAACTCTCAATGATGATGATTTTAAATATGAACAATTCTTAATTGATCTTAATAAGGTTAATAACAATATAACCGCATTCAAATTAATGAAGATGAAACTATTTTTATCAATATCGGTGCTAGTAGCCAACTGCGCGAGATTAAGATAGGGTCCAACCTCGATGAACATGAGCGTGTGAAACTCGAAGGACGGATGAAGGAATTTGCGGACATCTTCGCATGGCCCTATGATGACATGCTGGACATCAATCTCGATATCACTTATCACTAGATTCCAACTCTCCCGGAATGCAAACCGGTCAAACAGAAACTACGAAAGCACCGCATCGAATGATCGCTCAAGGTTAAAGAATAGGTGGTCAAATAGTTGAACGTAGGCTTTATTCGGGTGATCGAATGCTCCACGTGGCTAGCCAATATTGTACCCGTGCCAAAATCAGGAGGAAAAGTCTGCTTGTGCGTTGACTATCAGGATTTGAACAAGGCATCTCTGAAAGATGATTAATCATGCTCTCAAGTCATTTGTCAACGGGTTTTGCTGAATATAATCAGATTAAAATGCTCCCTAATAATCAAGAAAAAATCGCATTCATCACCCCCTGGGGAACCTTCTGTTACACAGTTATGCCATTCGGTCTAAAAAACATAAGGGCTACCTACCAAAGGGATGCCACAACCATCTTGCATGATTTGACATAATAAGTGGCCGAGGTATGATCTTTAAGTCTAAGACTCAGGAAGGTCATGTTCCCGCCCTCCGAAAATTCTTCGAACGATTATGGCGATATCAAATGCGACTTAACCCACATAAATGTATCTTCGGCATTACCAAAGGAAAGCTTTTAGGATTCATAGTTAGCGAGAAAGGAATTGAAGAAGATCCTGCCAAACTAAAAGCTATACTCGAAATGCCACCACCCCGAACGGAAAAGGAAGTGCAGGGATTCTTGAGGAAATTACAGTATATCAGTCGGTTCATCATCCAGTTGACTTCTATTTGTGAACCCATCTTCAAACTCCTCTGAAAGGATTCCTCCAAAGTATGGAATGAGGCTTATTAGTAAGCTGTATACCGAATCAAGATGTACCTTACCCGACCTCCGATACTGATGCCACCGTAACTTGGTCTCCCTCTACTCCTATACTTGACCGTAATAGACACCGCAATTAGGGATTTGCTAGCCCAATACCTTAAAGATTCCCATAAATAAAGGCCCATCTACTACGCTAGTCATAAATTGGTCGGGTACGAAATCAACTACACCACCTTGGAGAAAGTATGTGTCACCCTTATTTGGGTCACTCCGAAATTATGACACTGCATTCTCACTTTTCTCATCAGATTTGTGTCCTAAATGGATCCTACCAAATACCTGCTCGAGAAACCTGTGTTGTCTAGATGAATGGCTCAATGGTTGATGCTACTAACCGAGTTCAATATTGTGTATGTCATGTAAAAAGCCATGAAATGGAGAGCCATCTCTGATTACCTTGTTGACTACTCCATGGAAGATGCCGATATTTGGATCTCCAAGTTCTCAGATGAAGATATCCTTTGCACCTCTCAGGAAGACCTCCGATGGTATGGTATTGGGATACTCCTGATCGCCCCCAATGACTGTCATACTCCTATTGCCATAAAGTTGTATTTTCCCTGCACTAACAACATGACCGAATATAAGTCATGCACCGTAAGCCTCAAAGTCACTCTCACGAAAGGTATCCATTCCCGAGATGTCTATAGGGACTCTGCCCTCATCATCGACCAGGTTTTTAGAAGATGGAATGTTAAAGATGAAAAGCTCTTACCCTTCCACGCACACCTAGAAGAGATGGCCTCCCAGTTCTGAGATATGACCTTTAACTACTTACCCCAAGCAAGGAACAACTTAGCTGATTCCCTTTATACCTTAGCCTCCATGGTTGACATGCCCGAGGGAATAACGATGGCCCCCTTCATAGTCCCAAAAGACGCTAAACCAACCCACTACTACCACATTGATCTCATCATAAAAGAGGATTCCAATAAGGTCGAGTGCTGGTATTATGATATTTGGCACCTCTTCAAGCACGGTAGTACCCTCAAGATGCCAAAAAGAAAGACCCAGTGAGCTTTTACAAATTTGCTGCCCAGTACACTGTTTGTGATAAAGCACTATTTAATAGAAACTTCAATATAACCCATTTGCACTGCATCACAGGGGATGCCATTGAATAAATAATGCAGAAGATCCACAACGGATAATGTGAACCCCACATGAATGACCATATGCTCACCAAGAAGATTATTTGACATGGGTACTATTAGACTACCATGGTTCAGGATTGCACCGCCTATGTCCAGATATGCCTTAAATGCTAACAGTTTACTAATCTCCAGCACTTGCCTCTGCGATAATTATACAATATGACTTCTCCCTGGTTATTCTCCATATAGGGCATTGATATATAGGGAAAGTTATACCCCAAGCCTCCAATGGGCATGAGTTCATCCTAGTTGCCATTGATTACTTCACCAAATGGGTCAAAGCCAAGTCGCACGCAGTGCTAAATATCAAAAAGGTAGCCAAGTTCATCTGTAAGAACATCATTTGCCGATACGGAGTTCCGCGTGAGCTAATATCATATAACGGGTTACATTTTGAGGCAGAAGTCACATAATTGGTTGATGAGTATAGGATTCGGAGACACAAATATCCCCCCTACCGACCAAAAATCAATGGTGCAGTTTAAGCCGCTAATAATAACCTCAAAGAAATCATCATCAAGATGATCGAAAGTTATCGAGATTAGACCGATCGGATCCCTTAAGCCATCTTGGGCTACTGCACTTTAGTACGGGCATCTACTGGGGCTACCCCTTACTCTCTGGTATACGATATGGAAGCAATCCTACCCATTGAAGTTGAAATACCTTCATTACACATCATGATTGAGACCAAAGTGAACGAGGAAGACGGACATCAGAGCCATTTTGATGAGTTGTCACTCTTAGACGAAAGGAGGATAAAGGCTCCATATCATATACAGGAGTACCATCAATGGATAGCGCAATCATTAAACAATAGAGTCAAGGATCGTGGTATCCAAGAAGGGGACATATCCCTCAAAGAAATCATATAACCCGTCTAGGACCCTAGAGGGAAATTCAAGCCAAACTGGAGTGGCCCCTATATCGTGAAAAAGATCTTATCTGGTGGCGCGGCTATGCTCACTGACCTTGACGAAGAAGAGATGGTGCATCCTTTCAACCTTCAAAATCCTGACGCACTAAGACTTCTATCATCCGCCTTCTATTCTAAAAAAAATTCTTCATTTCCCTCTACATAGAATTACATGGGGCCTAATCCTCTAAAAAACCTTTTGTTTTTAAAAATGAAACCAAGAAATTTTTTAAAACCCCTTAAGGTACATATGTAGATCATACGCTTTAAATGTGCACGGTCCCCTTTTTTTCACAAAATGCTATTCTTTTATAACCTCTGAGAACAACAGTTCTTTTTATCATTTACATGAACAAAAGGATTATGTATGCCTTAGCGATTGGTATCAAAACTCAACAAGAGTAAAAAAAATAATTAAAATCCTTTTTTATTCCATAAATGGGAAAATTCAGTACAATTACATGAAATATCAGCGTAGGGAGTCAAACACCCCCCCCCCCCCCCGGTAACCAAATTGTCCCTAAAATAAAACTAACCAAACATTCCCAGATTTATTCCCAAAAAAACAAAAATAACCAAACACAAAATCATCACAAAAGCTTCACAAATAAAACCAACTTCCGTATCCGCAACTATCGAAAGACCCAGCCCCATCATCATCTTCTCCTTGAGGCCCTTAAACTTCCTCTGCCAGGATGGTATGCCGAAGGCGCTCCATAGAGCAATAATCCCGGACCAGCCTAGAGAAAACCACTATGCCCCCTCCATATTATCAAACATGACGAACCATCTCTATCCAGTCTCATCTGCTAAGATTTTAGAAAATATCCTCTTCCACATCCATTTCATATAATCCCCCAAAATATGCCAAACCTTGCCAATAGATTGAGAATGACGGGTTGGCGACCGATGATTCTCCCACAAAGAGCCCAACCGCATGCGCAAGCCTTCAGTAAAATCCTCCATAAGAAAGAAATTCAGGGCATGGGAAGGCATAATGTTCTCCCGTCCGACTTAATGCAAGAGCCTCCATGGATAATAGAATGAGGTCTACTGAAGGCTAATTAATCGAATGTACTGGTCCCCCCACCAAGGCACCGACCAGCGCAGATAGGGCTGTGTTTTTTTTCCGAACATTCCGATTTTTCCGATGTCCGATCCGATATTTTCCGATTTTGGAACATATATAAGGTTTCCGATTTCCGATTTTCCGATTTCCGATTTTTCCGAATTAAATTGGATAGGAAATTGGAACTATGTTTTAAATTCCGATTTTCCGATTTTTCCGATATAATTTCCGAATCTTTTTTCCGATTAATATTCCGAATATATCTTCCGATTAATATTTCGAATATTTTTTCCGAATATTTTCTATATATATTTTTTTACCTTATAAGTTATATCCTTATGTAATAAGAATGTGTACAATTTAGATTTCTTTTATTTTTTACCTTACCCCATATATTTATATATGCTGTTAGTAGAGAGCAACTAGGGTTGTATGATATTCTTATTAAAATATCTCTCACATCTTTCTCTTTCTCTCTCTCTCTCTCTCTCTCTCGTCTCGCCCCTTTCTCCTCGGCGGTGCATATCTCTCACCTCTCTCTCTTGACCCAATCTCTATACGGTCGTCCAACCCCTTTCTTCTACTTTCGGCGGCGCATATTTGTTTACATCGTCCGACCCTTATAGTCTCGAACATAGGTAAGTCTTTTCTAGTTTATTTTTATCTGTTTATTTTTTTTATTTCTACTTATTTACAGATCTGTTTACATCGGTTTATAGGTTCTATTTACATCTTGTTTACTTCTGTTTATAAGATCGGTTTACATCTTATTTACATCTGTTTACATCTTTTTATTTCATCTAATACATCTGTTGGGATCGATTTATAGGTTTAATAGGTTTGTTATATTGATCGGTTTATAGGTTTACAGATTTGTTTACATCGGTTTGTTATATTGATGGCTGCGGCCTAACAGAAAAAAACTAATTTCTAATTTCTCATACTGTCTTCATGCGGCAGAACAGAAAAAAATACCATATTTCTAATTTCCGAATTTTTCCGATTTTTTTCCGATTTTCCGATATTTCCGAATTCGGAAACTTTTTTGATTTTCCGAAAAAATTGGATAGGAAATTGGAACAAATATTTTATTTCCGAAAAAATTGGAATTTTTTCCGAAAGGTCATTTTCCGATCCGATCCGGCCGAAACACAGCCCTAAGCGCAGACATCGAGCTCCCTGCTCACTAACCAGTTTACGCAGTCTATGGATGGGCCAAAGCTAATGAATAACGAGTGAAAAAATTCAACACAATTGTAAAGGGATATTCAGGGGGGATCGCCAAACGGAATCTCTCAGCCAGCCACATGAACGGCATAACCGATTTTCCTCTTAAAAAATTAGAATGCCCTTCTCGCCAAGCATCTAGACCATTCAGGGTCTTTGCCAGTATCACCATCGCATAATTGCGACGATATGGCATCCAAGCTGTTATAGCGTCCAGTTGAGGGTCCACCATCAGGTCCCCGGTCACCAGCAGCAGGTTCGAAGTTAAGCCTAGTACAATGACTCGAGCATGCCCCGCATCATTGAAATCATGTACACGCACAGAATACATGACAGATGGGAGATAAATCATTCCCCCAGTAACTAATGGTCGAGCCACCGAAGGAGAGATGTGGAGAAATCTTGCTAACAACTGTTGAGGAGACTGAAAGAATTTAGGCTTGGCCGTCGCGCCACTGGGATTAAACCCCCAACATAGCTGAAAATAACTCATAGGTCGGAGAGACCTCATCCAAGCCAAAATGAAAAACATGATCCTCGGGATACCAAAATTGTGCTGCCACCGCCAGTATGTTCTAGTCGATGGGTCGATTGCACCACAAAGAGACCCCGCGCAAGTTTAAAGCGTTGTAATCTACATTATGCAGACACACAACTTCTAAATTTTTCGAGATATGAGGCAAATTCAACACTCATGGGAAGGGCCATTTTGGAAAGGAAAATGCTATGTGTCCCAAACAACTCCCCCAAATCATCCCCCAAATAGCTTTAAGTGTTATACCTTATGGTATGGGTCCCGCCAGGGCACAACTCATCAATGCTATTTGGGGGAGATTTGGGGGAGTTGTTTGGTACCCATAGCACTACTCTTTTGGAATAATAAGATAGAATGCAAAAATAGAAAGAAAATGAGAATGGGTGAAAAAACCTCACCACCTTACCCCCTTTTATACATGGAAACCTTGGCCAAAGACAAGAAACTTGAGGAACCCAAATAAATGACTGCCCCACCAAGTACTTTGAAGATGTATAAACTGCAATCAAAGCCTTAGGGTGATTTGACTGGACTCACCTGCCGATGGGAAGGACAAGGTGTATGCCAATCGGCAGCCCCTTGTTTTAGAACATTATATCTTTCCTTTTTTGTCAACATAAAAAATCCAAAAAATAAATCCTTATTTCAAAAAATTCGGGTTGTTTCTTCCTATATTATCCATTTTTTACTCATCCTTTCTCAAAATAAATTTTCTCTTGAGTTATTTAAAAATTCCATCCTTTTTACAATCTCAGCAACAAAGTAAAAAGTGCGTGTAGAGTAAGTCATTTAAAGCAAAGATAAGTAAAAATCTCATTTTATTATATTGCCACTTGCTTCATTATATTTTTTTAGGAAAAAAGAAAAAGAAAAAAAGACAACGGAACGCTGCCCGAAAACCCCAATCTCGCATCACTCTCTCTAAGTCTCACCATCCCTACGACAAGCGCGCTTCCCCCGGTAGCGAGCTGTGGAACCTTCGCTTCCTAATCCTGATCTTTCTTACAAGGTAGCAGGAGGCACAAGATAAGAAGAAATCGGGACGAGTCCCTGATGTAAGCAGCTTCCCAATCCACCAAGTCTCAGATGTCCCTGAGCCAAGTAGTCAACACTCGAACATGATACAAGCAAAACGACAAAGACAAAAGGCAAATAAGTCAGTCTAAAGCAAAGAAAAAGTCAAGGAAGGACAAAGAAAGAAAAGATATATATCTCTGGCTGAAGGACATTCTTCATCATCCCCAACACCCACAGATTCAGTGAAATAGGACGGTGTTCCATGCATTGAGATCCCCCTCCAGTTAATAGGAAATTATACGAAGGTGGGGCGAGTTGAATGAGTGGAACCGCCACTGCTGCTGTTGACGAAGACGCACCACCTATGATGTGAGCATACCCCACCGGTCGACTCCTACCCCTGCCCAAAGTCGTAGAAGGAGGATTCATGTTCACCACGTCATATATATAAGAAGGCATCAACCAGCTAGTCGCAAAGTCGAGATAGTCATAAGTCGTTGTTGTATCCGTGTATAACGAGTAGGTCTCACAAACCATCTCCAACGCCCTAGCCTCCTTTGACATATCCCGAACCCACCTCATGTACATTGAAGGAGCCTTCGGTGGGACTACCACCTCATCCTCCACGATTTGTCGGACCACTATCTCCCCCAAATACCAGTAGTAGCCGAACTCGT
This sequence comes from Sambucus nigra, assembly GCA_949130495.1. Lineage (NCBI taxonomy): Eukaryota > Viridiplantae > Streptophyta > Magnoliopsida > Dipsacales > Adoxaceae > Sambucus > Sambucus nigra. The sequence goes on from OX422219.1 coordinate 392,197,087, forward strand.
GCCCTAGCAGCCGACGCATCTGTGCTGCATCCCAATCACCCTTGTGTACTGGACAACCGTCCCCCAGGGATAAAAGGTCACCTGCAATTACTAATAAGGATAAATATTTGTGCAAATGGACAAAAATGTCAAAAAATGTTTCAAAAATATGAGGACTAACCCGATCGCTCATCGGGGTGTTCAAGACCTGACGCACCGTCGACAAAGAAGGAGACTGCTTTGACAGCCGATTGGACTTTCACCACCGGTACATGCGGTAGAAGCTCCCCACCTCCTCATCATGTAAATCTATCAAATGGGAATTGATCCCAATCACCTCATAAAACCACGTTTGCATGGAGACAAGATTCAGCAAAAGAAAAAATCAAAAAGGAAATATAAGAAAACACATAAAGAGAAATGCAAGAATTATAACCAGAAGATACGTGGGCCCAGTAAAAGTTTATCAGCAGCACCAGCTGAAAGGATCCAAATAAGAATAAAGTGTCTCTAAAGTGAAGCTCCCCCAGTCAAAAAGAGGGATATTCAAAAATTCCCTCAGAAATGGTAAAAACCATAATTGGACGACGTCGCCGCTCAATGCCACCAAGAACCCTCCCAACAAAAGAAATATGAATAAACAGTTCGTCTGCCGAACCTGCAGCTTATCTGTCTCATCAATCCTCTAGCTCAAAAGCATCTCCCACAAAGAGAAAATGCGGATAGAATACCCCGAGACTATCCTCTCCATGTCTCCCAATGCAACCCCAATCGCCGCAGGTGTCGCCCTAAAAAATTGATCCACCTCAATCTTCATACCCTCACAGTCAATCCCCAGCATCTGCTGGACGTCAATGGGAGTCACCATCATCCCCCCAAATCCAAAAATAATGGTGTGGGTAGTGTCCCACCACCTCTCCCCCAGAGCGCATATAATGGTCGTAGAGCGCGGCGTCTCATCCAAAACAGATGCCAAGCGCCCTAAACCTGTAGAAGAAACTACCCAGCGCACCACAGTCAAATGGTGCTCCCACAAATCTTTAAACCCATTCATCCCCTAAGAATAAAACCTCGTTGAAGCTATGTCAGTCTGCCAAAATAAAGAAACCTTTTGTCACCTCAAGGAAATAAAAGAAGAAAAAGAAAAAGAATGTCAAAGTTCATTATACTTACGTAGTCACCAGGTTTCCTCACCCTAGATGAGCGGTGATTCACAGGATCACGCAGAAGAGTACGATCATCAACAACTGGCTCGAACAAATCCAAGGAATTTTTGTTTCCCAGTGCGAGGGGCACCCTAGCCCTCCACTCTAGGTTCGCCAAATCGTCGACATACAACCACGCCAAATGGATTGCGCTACTCGAAAAATCCTCCATTTCTAGAACTTGAAAAAGGAAAAAGTCTGAGGAACGAATCTTATCAAGAAAGGGCAGAAAATCTGAATGCTAGAACATGTGAAAAATAAGGAGAACTCGCCCTTTTTTATAGAAGGCCAAGGGGCATGCCGATCGACAGTCCCCTACACCCACCAATCGGTACATGCCTCTTCCCCTTCCCAAGGAACCCCAAAAGACCATGACATTGCCAAACAACAACCCTTGCACCATGCCGATCGGCAACCCCCCGGAAATTTTGTATAAAAAATGCCAAAAAATTCCAAAAATTCTTCAAAAAATTCGTAAAATTGCCAAGTAAATATTGGAACATTTCTTCACCAAGAAAACATTTTTCCAGCTTATGAAATCCCCTGCGAGATTAAAACTACTTCTTATCCCCAATTTAAACCCTAAAATGGCACGCTTGCATCCTTAGGGTCCACTACAAATTCCTTAGCGGAACTTCCAAATCCAATTTCTCGAGTGGAGCTATAAGCCAGTCGGATATCTCTCACCGACAATGTCTAAGAGAAGCACATTCCCCAGCGAAATCCCAAAACCTCAAATCATCAATTGGTTCCCCAGAGGAATCTACAGTCTAAACTTTACCACAATCCATTCAACATAAGAATTTCCCCAGAAAGCAGAACTTTAGGTCCTCAGAATTGGCTCCGTCCCGCATAATTGGTCGCCCCTACTTTAGGCCCGCAAAATTGGCCTTGACCTTCAGAATTGGTTGCCCCTACTTTAGGCCTGCAGAATTTTCCTCGACCCGCAGAATTGGTCGCCACAACTTTAGGCCCACATAATTGACCTCAACCCTCGGAATTGGACACCATAACTTCAGGCCCGTAGAATTGGCCTCGACCCGTAGAATTGGTCGCCCCCACTTTAGGTCCTCAAAATTGACCTAAACTCGCAGAATTAGTCGCCACTACTTTAGGTCCGCAGAATTGACCTCGATCCACATAATTGGTCGCCTTTACTTTAGGTGAGCATAATTGACCCCGACCCGTAGAATTGCCCCCCCATACTTTAGGTCCGTATAATTGACCTCGACCCACAGAAGTGATCACCAATACCTTAGATCCACAGAATTGACCTTGACCCGCAGAATTGGTCGCCAAAACTTTAGGTCCTTAGAATTTAACTTAGACCACATAATTGGCCATCCCCATAATTACCTTAGGTCCTCAAATCGGCCTCGACACTCTAAAATGATCATCCTCGTCCCTTCGATCCGTAGAATTGACCTCCTTCTTAAAATATCATATTGTGTCTATTCGATGGCTTTCACTTGTTCTTAAGCTCACCCTTAGAGGGGCTTTATAGACACCATATTTTAGGACCCCCTAAGTCCTTCCTTAGGTCCATATCACCTCCCCATTAAATAAAATCCCTAAGTCATACTCTGAGTACCGATCTAGAGGCCACCGGGTGCTCTCGGGCCTCATTTGACTCCAGTCAACTTCATTATCAGAGAACAAGCTCAAAAAATCCTCAAAGGGATCCGAATCCCTTTTATAATGGTTCTCTACTTGGAAAATTGGCATAACAGTTAGGATGAATGGACCATTTTATTATCGAAAACCTATCTGGAGGCCATCGGGCGCTCCCGGGACCGAATTTGACCCCAATCAACTTCATCGTCAGAGAAAAATCTTATTGAATGTTTAAAGGAAACTAAAACTCACTTCCAAAGGTCCATCCCATGAACATAACGGAATAAAAGTCTAGAAAAATGATCCATTTTCCCCCAAAAACTGATCCGGAGGCCCTCGGGCGCTCCTAGGCTCCGTTTGACCAAATTCAACTCTTTAGCTTAAATGAGATTGAATTAATCTTTTATGGTCACTGAATACCCTTTTTAAGGGTCCTCCTCGTGCGTAAATCAGCCTTACAGTACGGACGAATGATCCATTTTACTCCGAAAGGTCATCGAGAGCTTCCGGGCTCCATTTGACCAAAGTCAACTCTCTGAACCAAGTGAAGCTCTTTAGAACATAAAAGTTCCTATCATAATCTTTCAACTGGTCCACCCCATGTGAAATTTGGACTTACGGTTTGGACAAACGATCCATCTTCGTCCGATGATCACCTGTTCAAAGGACTAACGGAAATTTTCGAGCCTCGTTTGACCAAAAGTCATCTAACGAACCCATTATCGGCCCAAGGATTCTCAAAGGTCTCTGAATAAACTTTCCAATGGTATGCCCTGTGCACGATTTGGACTTACGGATTGCATTTCACGACCATTTTCCAAAAAATCTGCCCGAGACTGCCATTTGGCAGGTCCATTTCCATGCCTATCAGTAGCGTGTCTAGGGTTACTTGCCGATAGGCAAGGCAAGGACAATTCCAATACATAATAACCTAACCCTATATAATGAGATCATGATATCACCTTCCAAGGAACCTCAGAAACATCAACTTCAGTGTTTTCAACATCATTCTTCTTAAGTCAACGAGGTTTCCTTGTTTGAAACGTTTCTCCACCTTTCATTCCCATCACTTTCACACCCAAGTTAGCGAAAATCCTCCTACATTCTTCATTCACTTGCACGAAAGCTAATAAACAATCAAGATCGTTCTCCAAGTCTGCAAAGAAGGTCCAAACATTCTTCATCTTCTTCTTCTTTAAATTTCCTTATTTTCCCATTAGTTATATAAGTTCTTAATTTAGCTTTAATTTTTTATCATACACATATTAACTTCCAATCCTTTATTAGTAATATTGCATATAATATATTTTGTATATAAAAACAAAACAAGAAAAATAGGATTACACCTATAAATTCCAATGGTATTTGTCACCACATTCTCTGAAAACTAAAAACACCTTTTTCTTACACACACATGATAAAATTACCGTTTGAATTTATGGGATAAACCCCACCCTCGTGCCTCATGCGAGCTACGTGGACTTTGATGCCTTTATAGGCTGCTTTGGTGTCTCGGGCTAAAACTCGAGACTCGGGTATCATTTTCCAATTTTCCCATTTACTCTTTTTCCTATTTTATTCATACATTATTCATATATATCTTACTTCTGATTCATACTTGTGTTTTATCTAACACATGTTATCGTTCCATCATAACGATCAATATCTCGATAAGCTCACACATAATTTTTTTTAATTATTATTTTCGGAGCATTCCTATGGATGACCTCACTTCATATTTTCCATCATGCGAGTTGAGCGATTCCAATCTCCATTTATATATACATGCACACATTTCACGGAGAAATTAAGGAAAATAGTAACATAAGCCCATGAGAGACCGAAAGGGTGGGATGGGTGCCTAGCGCCTTCCCATTCCATAACTTATTCCATGATCCTTTGATCTAATTGGTTTCGCAAGCATCAATTTGTCTTTGATGTCGGTCTTTCAAGGTGGTAACATGTTCTTTTGCCTGTTTTGTGCAAAATAAGCTGACGACTCTATCTCTTTACACCACCCCACATTGACGACAACCGAAGTGTTCCTAGAAAGGGCGCGAGATCTCTCTCTCTCTCTCTCTCTCTCTCTCTCTCTCTCTCTCTCCACCTCATGTGTGAGCGCCAATCCATGAGATGGAAAATGAGATATGGAAAAACCCAAAAGTCGGGGAAGGATGGCCACACTTAGTTAGAAATCTCTTGATTTCTTACAATAAGCCTATATCGCTATTAGCTAGTAGTATGTCATCGACATAGAGTACAAGGAAGATAAATTAACTCCCATTGAAGATATTATATACACAGTCATCAACTGTATCAACCTCAAAACCATGTGAGATAATGACTTGATTAAACTTGTGATACTATTGACGGGAAGGTTATTGGAGACCATAGATGGAATTCTTAAGTTTGCAAACCATAGACTTTGGATCATCTGAGACAAAGTTTTTTTATTGCACCATATATATGGTTTTCTCAATGTTACCATTGAGAAAAGCCGTCTTAACTATAATAATCGGGATTTTCAAAACCCGCCCTAAAATACCTAAGGTCACTATTTTAACCCTTATAAAATATTCAAATTCAAAAGACTTCTAAAGAATAAAGAAACTATACCTGATACCCTATAATTTTACTGAATTGACCTAGACCCCTGAAGTTTTAGTAATTAAAAAATAGCCCCCTAAAAACTTCAAAGTAATATAACTTGACGTATATTTCACTCCTAACCCTCAACTTTATATCAAATTAATCCTTTAGACTTCAACTAACATAAAATCATAATTTCACTATTGAAACTTTTTGAAATTACAAAAGTACCCTTATACTTTATGCAAAGTGTACTTTTAAGTCTACAAGTGGAACTACAAGACCAACCAAGGAACAAACATCAAATATTTGTTAATTTCATTTAACACCCTGTCAACCTAGTGCACCACATCAGCACAAGAAGTTAAAAAGCACATGTGTACACCATGCAAACATGAGAGGAACATTTACCAACCTTTAAAAGTTTTATATAAATAATTAAAATCCACCACACTTTTCCACCAATCGAATTTCCTGAGTATGTAATATAAATACCCCACCATCTTACCAGTTAAAACACAACTCAAACTTCAGTTCAAAACTTTGAAATTTCACTCCAACCAGGTACACCACGATTTTATGAATTAATTTCAGTTCTTTCATTACAATTGCTTTATGTGTAGTTATTATACTTAGAACAATCATAATATGCAAGCTTTTACATGTAGAACAGTGTAGAATAGAAAAAAAATGTGAAATTACACCATTAAAGCTTGAGCTTTAATGGTGAATTTAGATATAATGATTCAAACTTTGATTTGAAGATATGTATATCTTCATTAGAACCTCAAGAACTCGAGTGTAATGATCAAAAGCCATGAATGTACCTATTAAGCTCGAATCGATTGAAAGTGTGTTTTGAACCAAAAATCAAAATATTTGAAATTCTCCATGTAGAATCCATCTCAACCTCTGAAATCAAAACAAAACTACTCATATACATTGTAGAAAACAAACCATGTTCATAAGAATCCATGCCATCGCCTTAAAATCCACGAATGTTAAGTTAAAATTTCATAAAAATACACCATATGAAACTTAAGATATACTGCATCTCAATCCACAAAACTTATATATTCGAATTCCTTATGAAAAATTAGGTTGAGTTTGTTTAGAAATCATCTTAAATGCTTTAGAAATGAAGGAGTTATTCAAGGACAAAAAATAGAAACCCTAGAGTCAACTATCGAGGGGAAGAAGAAGAATTTTTTGATAAAAAATATTGACCTAGCGCGAGAGGCACGTGGCCAATTAGAAATTTCTGATTTTTTTTTCCAATATTTTTATTTTATTTTTACGGTTAAAATGGTATAAAGTAAGGCCATGTTTTGATTAACCTAGCCTGAGTTATGGAAAAATGAGATTTTAACTTAAGAATCCAAAATTGCAAATTGACCCCTCCTGACTTTTCAAACTTATGCCCAAACTTTGTCTATGAATACTTCAAAATATTTTAAGACAAAAAGTCTATTGCACCAAAGTTCAGAAATGAATTTAAGTCTAGTATTTTAAAGCCCCAAAATATTTACAATTAAAACTTCGAAACTTTAAAAGATGCAGTTTTTGTACAAACTGAATGACCTAATCCCAAATACTTACATACCCAAACATTGTATACAGAAAATCAAGTACCAGCTCCTCTCGATATCCTCTTGTGATATATAAAGCCGACCGATATACCGAGTAAGTGGATTTTTTCTACCTTTATAATAGTAAATTTTACGCATTTAACATGCTGCTATTGATATCACTATATGATAGCTCCTATTTAATCTTAGTATGTGCCTATTATAGTGCTGCCATACTATATATTTTTTTAAAATTTCATTGATATTTGAATTGTAATATGGATTAATTTAACATGTCTTATCTAATAACCGATGTCATGTTCCATATTGAATCAGTTCACCCCTACTCCTTTGTGCAAATATTTATATTATGAGCATCAGTATTAATTAGGGATTAGACTGATGTGTTATCCCACAGAACTTTTTGCTTGGTCTAAAGGTCTCAGATGATTGAGAGCCTGAATTATTACTACATATGTAGGAGTGACACTTTAATTGCATGCCTAGCCGGTTACTTTTCCCCAAACTTTTTGGGTTGATTCATATTTGGTTTTATTGATGGCTCAATTATTTTTATACCCCTTAGTGAACTGGTATGTATGGGATTATTAGTTCAAGAATCCTTGACTTTCTTTACATGATCTTCAATGAACTGGTAACAAACTTTATTTTATTAATGAACTGGTAAGTATGGGATTATTAGTTTAAGAACCTTGATGTTCTTTATAAACTGATAAGTATAGGATTATCAATTTTATTTCTTTAGCTTTGCTAAACACTGATTTTATACACAATCTAACTCTTATCTATACATATATTGGTTATAGAACTGGTAGAACCTTCTTAGCATATTTGTGCCAATACCTTTTCTCTCTAGATGAACCCGGAGAAAGAGGATAATATCTCTTCCCTATTAGAGATATATACTGATTACTTGTTTGCGTATGTGACTGTGTGAGCAGAGAATAAGCCATATGGGAGCAAAGAGTAGAATTTTCAATTTTCTACGTTATAGTTTGTACTAAAAAATGTAACTCACAACTGCGGTGGTACAACTCTATGTAAACTACTTTAATATATGAATAAAGTTATGTTATTCCACCTTAACTTTAATTCATTGCTTTATGTGTCCTTCTTGTTCATTCATACCAAAAAGCAGGGTGTGATAAGTTGGTATCAGACCATGTTTTAAATTTAAACATATCGCTAGGTTAACATTCTATGCAGGAAAAGTTCTTTTTCGTAACTTCTTTTATTACTATTATTATATGGTAACTCCATTTTGCAGAATGGATACGTGGGACACGTTCTTATTTAATATAGACATTTAACCAAACAATCACTGGGAAACTGGAGTTAGAGAGGAGGCATTAGCAAAATTACAAGAGATTATTCGTGTAGTCGAGGAAGACTGGGTAGGTGCCAATAGTGATGTTAAAAGGCTAGTGCTGACAAATAGAGTTTTAGGAGATATGCAAGTCATTAGGAAGGTTGATGATTATGTGAATGATTCGGTAATTTTTCAAGAAGCCATAAATCTTGCACTTGCAGATGATCAGCCGACTCCACTGATATACCCCAACGCCATATCAAATGGTGAAGTACATGGTGACTATTCTCCTAGTACTACTGATGACTCAACTGATGGTTCGGGTAAGGAGATTGTTTATTCAGTCCAGAATCTAGTTGTAGTGATGAAGTTTTTGTCCCTACTTAGTAATCAAAAGTTAAAAGTTATCTCCTAGTGTAGACAAATATAATAAAGTATTGTAGATAGTATGTCATACTAAAACTAAGGAGATGAACTAACTGCAATAGATGCACTAATATAAAACAATTTGTGGTATATAACTCTAATACATCATATAACTTATCCAAAGTAATATAATAGGCGTGTGTCATATCTTTGTCAGTGATTATTGTTAAAACTGTTCTATTATATTTTAGGATAATTAGCACTCGAATTCCCTCCGCTAGAAATCAAGCTGAAGGAATCATGCCATATCTTCAAGAACTTACTTATTTAGCTTGACAACAACAAACACTCGTTCTACTCTAGATGACATTTTCGAAGAAATTAGTAGGATGAATGACCTTAAAAAATTCCTGAGACAACAACCTCCATCTTTTCTTGGAAAGCCAAGTGCCAGTGAATCTAAGAAACGGGTACATCACATTGTGCAAATTCTGAATGGAGTAGGTATAGCAACTAATCTTCGAGTAACTTTAGTTGTCTATATGTTTTAAGGTGAAGTTGATTTCTAGTGGCAAGCATTATCACTTACCCAGAATGTTGCTAATTTTACTTGGGAGCAATTTGAGGAGATTTTATTTAAAAATTATTTTCCCAATGCTGAGCGAGATCAATAAATTGTTGATTTCTTAAAATTGCAACAAGTTAATCTATCAGTAGCCCAATACGATGCCAAATTTATCGAATTATCTCGTTACACCCTTGAATATATACGTACTGAGATAAAGATGTGCAAGAAATTTGAAAGAGGATTACATCCGAGAATTAAGAATTCGACCGGTCCTTTACAAATCCATGAGTATTCTCAACTTATCGATGTTGCAGCAATTGTGGAACATAATTCTTCTGCCGTAATAAGATCTTCTCTCCCGGTTACCAAAAACAATCATGTTGTTAGAACTCCACCTCATTATCGGCCTCGCCCTTATTCAAACTCGAGTGGACAAGCTTATTCTCAGATTCGTCATAACACAAATTCAGCAATCCATTGTCATGAGTGTCACGGAGTAGGACATATCTGGCCACAGTGTCCTAAGTTAAAATCTGTTCCAATTCGTCGTTAATTAAACAAACCCTCCCAAAATCCAAAATCTCGTCCTATAAAAAGTCAACCTAAGCTAAACTCTGCTAAAGGAATTGTGCCAATCTCGATTCGTGGAAAGAATTACGCCATACGGCCTACACAAAATTCCCATGACGTGATAGAGGGTATGATATTTTTTTCAACATTTTCCTGCACATATTTTGTTTGATTCAGGATTAACAAATTCTTTTATTAGTCTTGGACTAGCTTAATTATTTCAATTATTACCTACATATTTAACTTCTACATTGGATATTGAATTACTAATAGGGGAAATCAATACACCAACGCAAGGTTATAACAATTGTAAAATTCACCTTGGTTTAGGAACACTCCTTGTTAATTTTATAATATTAGATATTTGTGGTTTCGATATTATTATCGAAATGGATGTTTTATGAAGACATCATGCTTATATCAATTTTCATGCTAAGAAAATTTACTTACGGAATAAAGATAATTGTTCTTTTGTATTTCAAAGATCAAGTCCATCTGAACCCTTAAGCTTCCTCCAAATCTCTTCTTTAATTCCAAATATGTTGAAATAATTTGAAGATGTTTTTCCCGAAAAGTTACCAGGATTACCCCCTTCTAGAGAAATTGAGTTTGATATCAATTTTTTCCTAATACACTTCCTATTTGATACCTTCATATCGAATGGATCTTTTATAACTTTGAGAACTCCGTACCCAATTAGATGATCTTTTGGACAAAGGTTTTATTCGACTAAGTTCATCACCTTGGAAAACTCCAGTATTATTTGTCAAGAAACATGATGGAAGCTTTAGATTATGCATAGACTATCGTAAACTTAACTCAGTAACTATTAAGAATAAGTATCCTTTAACCCGAATAGGATATCTATTTGATCAACTCTGAGGAGTAAAGGACTTTTCTAAAATAGATTTGCGATTTGGTTATCATCAATTACGCATTAGAGATAAAGATATTTCAAAAACTATTTTCCGAACCTGTTATGGGCATTTCGAATTTATCGTAATGTCATTTGGATTAACCAATGCACCCATAACTTTTATGGATCTAATGCATAGAATCTTTAGGACTTTTCTTGACCAATTCATTATTATTTTTATTGACGATGTTCTTGTTTATTCTCAGAATCCAGTAGAACATGCACAACATTTAGACACGGTCTTAAGTGCTCTTGAAAACCATCGGTTATATACTAAAAGGAACAAATGTGATTTTTTTAATGAAGGAAATAAATTTTTTAGGACATGTGATTTCTAAAAATGGAATCCAACTCGATCCAACCAAAATTTCAGCCATTTTAGAATAGAAAAATCCTACCAATATTACTGAAATAAAAAGTTTTCTAAGATTAACTGAATATTACCGTCGTTTGGTAGAAGGATTTTCTCGCATTGCTCTTCCCCTTTTAAAGATAACTAGGAAGGAATTTCCATTTGTATGGACTGAAGAATGTAACCAATCATTCCAAGTGTTGAAGGACAAGTGAATTATTGCTCCTATCCTCACTATTCATTCTAGTGACGTAAGTTATGATGTATATACCGATACTTCATTGCAAGCATGTGTGTTGATGCAAAATGAGGAAATTATAGAATATGGGTCACGAAAACTCAATACTCATGAACATAATTACCTTGTCCATGGTCTTGAATTATCCGTTGTAGTTTTTGCGTAAAAAATTTGCATTGTTACTTTTATGGTGTAAATTTTCACGTCTTTCGGATCATAAAAGTTTGAAATGTATTTTTACCCAAAAGGACTTGAATTTAAGACAATGACGTTGGATGGAATTTTTGAAAGATTACCGATTTAAATTTAATTACCATCCAGGCAAAGGCAATATAGTAGCCGATGCTTTAAGTCGAAATCCAGTAGGAAGACTCCACACTTTAATTTCCTACGATATGGCTTCTATCATAGAGCAATATGATTTACGATTGATATCTCCTTTGGCAAAATTCTTTAACATTATTGCTTATCCTGAGTTAAGAGAGAAAATATAAATTTAACAAACCCAAGATTCTTTTGTACAAACCTTTTTAAACAAAAATCTTGACTTCTCATACGATAAGGAAATAGGTTTATGATTTAGAAATAGATTGTATGTACCTGATGATGCATCTCTTCAAGAGGAAATATTGCAAGAAGCCCATCATTCAAAATTTATAATTTAAAGTTTGAAAATGTACCACGCTTTGAAGAAGCAATACTGGTGGCCAAATATGATAAATGATATCGAGAATTTTGTAAGGAAACCTATTACTTGTCAACAAGTAAAGATAGAACACCAACACCCTGGTGGACACCTCCAACATTTACCAATTCTCGAATGGAAATGGGATCATATTACCATGGAATTTGTCAATGGACTACCTCTTACGTCTCAAGGATATAATTCTATTTGTTTAATAAAAATTGACTCACCAAATCTGTTCATTTTCTACCTTTAAAGACCATCGAATCATACCAAAAGCTTAGCAAGCTCTATATTCGAGAAATGATTCAATTACATGGAATTCCTTTATCCATCATATCGGACAGAGGTTCCTGTTTTGTAGGAAAATTTTAGCAAGCGTTTCAAATCGCAATGGGTACTAAAATTCATTTAAGTATTGCAATCTTCCCACAAACGGATGGACAGTCGGTACGTACAATCCAAACTTTAGAGGATACGCTACATGCTTATACATTAGATATGTCTGACAATTGGAATGTGTACTTACCCCTTATCGAATTTTCATATAACAATAGTTATCAAGACAGTATTAAAGCTGCTCCATTTAAAGCTTTATACGAAATACCATGTTGATCACCTGTATGTGGGACATAATTCGAAAATAGTAAACAATTTAGTCCCAAAATAATTCCGGAAACCACTGAAAGAACATAAAAAATTCGAGAAAGATTGAAGACAACTCAGGATCGATAGAAAAGTTATGCGGAACAACGTCGAAAACACTTAGAGTTTCAAGTTAATGACCAAGTATTTATGAAAGTTTCTCCCAGAATAGGAATTTTATGTTCTGGAAAGAAAGGAAAATTAACCCGTAGATATATTGGACCTTTCACAATTTCTAAACGAATTGGCTTCGTAGCCTATCAATTAGAATTACCTGTAGAATTATTCAATATTCACAATGTGTCACAGTTATGCCAGTATATTTCTGATCCATCTCATACGTTTACATGGCAAGACATTTCTATCGAATCAAACCATGAATTTGAAGTACGCCTTATTCAAATTATGGATTGCCAAGTTAAGTACCTCAGAAATAAGAAAATTCCCTGAGTTAAAGTACTTTGGGAAAATCAAAATCAGATGAAGCTATATAGGAACCAAAACAAGCGATGAAGGATCAATACCCTGACTTATTTCATGGTAAATTCAATGACGAATTTCTTTTTAGGTAGGTAGAATGTAATAGTCGATATTTTCAGAACCGACCCTAAAATACTTACTGTTACTGTTTTAACCCTTATTAAAGTATTCAAATTCAAAAGTCCGTTAAGAAAAAAAGAACTATACCTGATACCCTATAATTTTACTGAATTGACCTATACCCTTGGAGTTTTCGTAATTATAAAAGAGCCCCCTGAAAACTTCAAAGTAATATAAATTGACTTATATTTTACTCCTAAACCTCAACTTTATATCAAATTATTTCTTTAGACTTTAACTAATATAAAATCATATACTTTATGAAAAGTGTACTTTTAAGGCTATAAGTGTAACTACAAGACCATCCAAGGACCAAAGATCAAATATTTGTTAATTTTACTAAACCCCCTCTCCACCTAGTGCACCACATTAGCATAAGATGTTAAAAACACATGTGTACACCATACACACATGTGACAAACATTTACCAACTTTGAAAACTTCTATATAAATAACTCAAATCCACCACCCTTTTCCACCAATTGAATTTCCTGAATATGTACTATAAATACCCCCACCATCTTAGCGATTAAAACACACTACAAACTTCAGTTCAAAAACTCGAAATTTCACTCCAACTAGGTACACCACGATTTTATGAATTAATTTCAGTTCTTTAAATTCCAATTGCTTTCTGTGTAGTTATTATACTTAGAGCAATCATAATATGCAATATTTTACTTGTAGAACAGTGTATAATAGAAAAAATGTGAAATTACACCATTAAAGCTTGAGCTTGAATGGTGAATTTTGATATAAGGCTCCAAACTTTGATTTAAAGCTATGTATATCTTCATTATAACCTCAGAAACTCGAGTGTAATGATCAAAATCCATGAATGTACCTATTAAGCTTGAATCAATTGAAAGTGTGTTTTGAACCAGAAAACTAAAAATTTAAAATTCTCCATGTATAATCCATCTCAACCTCTGAAATCAAGGCCAAACTACTCCTATAAATAGTAAAAAACAAACCATGTTCATAAGAATCCCTGCCATATCCTTAAAATCAATGAATGTTAAGTCATAATTTCGGAAAAACACACATTTATAAAACTTGAGATATATTGCATCTCAGTCCACGAAATTTATATATTCAGATTCCTTATGAAAAATTAGGTTGAGTTTGTTTAGAAATAATTTTAAATGGTTTAGAAGTCAAGGAGTTATTTAAGGTCAAAAATCAAAAACTCTAAAGTCAACTATCAAGGAGAAGAAGATGAACTTTTTTACCAGAAATATTGACCTAGAGCATGAGGGTGCGTGGCTAATCAAAAATTTCTGAATTTTTTTCCAATATTTTTATTTTATTTTTTTGGTTAAAATGGTATAAGGTGAGGCCATGTTTGGATTAACCTAGCCCGAGTTATGGAAAAATGGGGTTTTAACTTAAGAATATTTTTTCAAAATTACAAATTGACCCCTATCGATTTTTCCAACTTATAAATTTGAAACCCAAACTTTGTCTATGAATACTTCAAAATATTTTAAGACAAAAAGTCTCTTGCACCAAAGTTCAAAAATAATTTTAACTCTAATATTTTAAAGTTCCAAAATATTTACAATTAAAACCCCAGAACTTTAAAAGGTGCATTTTTTGTACAAATTGTCTGACCTAATCCCAAATACTTACATACCCAAATGTTGTATACAGGAAATCAAGAACCAAATCCTCCCGATATATATAAAGCCAACTAATATACCGAGCAAGTAGATTTTTTTCTACCTTTTTAATAGTAAACTTTGCGTATTTGACATACGGCTATTAATATCACTATGTGATGGCTCCTATCATACTGTCATACTACATATTTTATTAAATATCATTGATATTTAAAATGGAATATGGATTGATTTAATCCCTTTCATTTAATAACTGATGTCATATTCCCTAATATTTATATTATAAGCATTAGTATTAACTAGACTGACATGATATCCCACAGAACTTGCTTCTTGGCCTAAAGGTCTCAAATGATTGAGAGCCTGGATTATTGCTACATAATTATGAGTGCCACTTTAATTGTGTGCTTAGCAGGTTACTTTTCTCCAAAGGTTTTAGGTAGATTATTATTTGGTTTTACTGATGGCTTAATTATTTATGTACCCCTTAGTGAACTGCTAAGTATGGGATTGTTAGTTCAAGAATCCTTGACTTTCTTTACATGATCCTTAATGAACTAGTAACAAACTTTATTTTCTTAATGAACTAGTAAGTACGGGATTATTAGTTCAAGAATCTTGATGTTCTTTATAAACTTATAAGTATGTGATTATCTACTTTATTTCTTTAACATTGCTAAACACTCTTCTATACGCACTCCAACTCTCAACTATACATATATTTGTTATAGAACTAGCATAACCTACTTCCCATATTTGTGCTAATTCCTTTTCTCTTCAGATGAACCCGGAGAAAGAGGATAATATCTCTTCCCTATTAGAGACATATATTGGTCACCTGTTTGTATATGTGACTATGTAGGTAAAGAATAAACCAGATGGGAGCAAGGAGTGGCACTTTTCGAATTTTTACATTATACTTTGTACTAAAAAAATGTAACTCACCCCTGCGGTGGTACAACCCTATGTAAACTACTTTAATATATGAATAAAGTTATGTTATTCCGCCTTAACTCTAATTCATTGCTTTATATGTACTTCTTGTTCATTCATACCAAAAATCAGGGTGTGACATTAACATCCATCTGATGTAGCTCTAACTCAAAATGAGCTGCAAGTTCCGTTATTGTCCTGCAGGAGTCTTTCATTAAAACTGGAGAGAAAGTCACTTCATAGTCGATGCCTTCCTTCTTAGTGAAATCCTTTGTGACTAGACACAACTTATATCTCTCAACATTGCCCTTAAAGTCCCGTTTAGTTTTAAATATCCATTTACAACTAATGTGCTTCACACCTTTAAGTAACTTGATAAGATCCCAAATGTCATTATCTCTTATGGATTTCATCTCATCATTCATGGAATCAATCCACTTTTGATAGTTGGCACTTTGTTTCACTTCTTGGAAATTGATTATATCATCTTTCATTGACTCTATATCAAGCTTATGCTCTTGAAGAAACATAATGTAATTATATGAAATTGCACTTCTTCTTTCTCTAGAAGATTGCCTTAGTGGCACTTTCTTATGAGGTTATTGAGTTTTCTCTTCTTAAGTAACTCTTTGGTTTTGAGTAGGGAAGTCCTTATTATTATTTTCTTAAACACTGTCAGCAGGTTGAATAATGTTCGGAAGAGGAATTGATTCATCTTCAAAGACAGCATTCTTATTCTTAATCATATCTTTCCCCTCAAACTCAACATCCTCAAGATATCTCACATTTCCCATATCGAAAAAGGACTTAGTTAAGGGAACATGGAAGTTGAAACCCCTTGACCATTCAGCTTACATAATAAAATAATAGTTACTAGTTCTTGAGTCCAGTTTCTTTTCATTTGGCCTATAAGGCATTGCCTCAGCTAAACATCCCTAAATGTGTAAATGCTTAATGACAGGCTTTCAACCTATCCATAGTTCATAAGGGGTTTTAGCTACCACTTTACTAGGTACTCTGTTTAGAATATATACTACAATCTTAAATGCCTCTCCCCAGAGTGTTCTAACGAAGAAAAATGACTAATCATACTTCTTACCATGTCCTTAAGCTTTTTATTTCGTCTCTTAGGAACATCATTCATGTTAAGCTACCATAGTATTGTGTATTATGGGACGATACCACATTCTTCTAGGAATTTGGTAAAAGGTACTGAACGTTGTTCACCTAATCGATCATATCTTCCATAGTATTCACCATAACGGTCAGATTTGACAACTTTAATCTTTTTTCCTAGTTGATTTTAAACTTCAACTTTGAAGACCTACAAAACTCCTTGTGACTTCTCATGAATTAAATAAGTACCCATAACGAGAATAGTCGTCTATGGAAGTAATAAAATACTGTTGACCATTCAAAAAAGTCATAGGAAATGGACCGTAAATATTAGTATGTATCGATTCTAAGAAGCTAGAACTCCTTTTGGAACTTAATTTCTAAATGTTTATCTGTTTCCCCTTTATACACCCAATAAAACACTAAAGTCTGTTAAATCAAGGGGTTCAAGTATTCCGTCTGACACAAGCCTTTCAATTATCTTTTGGAAGATATGACTCATACATTTTTGCTATGAGGCGATGTAATTCTCATTAGCCAATTTGACTTTTGTGCCTCGTGTAATGGTTTGCAAAGTTTCATTAAATGGAGCATTGGTATTCAAAATATATAATTAATTAATTAAAGAACCAGTCGCAACAAGAGTAGAATTAAGGAAAAGGCTGACTTTATTATTTCCAAATAAATGAGAAAAAACATATTTGTCCAAAACAAAAAAATAGAAATCAAATTCTTTCTGAAAGACGGTACTACATGAGTATCTCTTAATTCAATAAAATAACGAATCTCAAAAGATAATCTAAAGGTCCCAATTTCTTCAAATGGAACTATTTTGCCATCGCCCACATAAATGAATCTTTCAGCATCACTTTGTGGTCGGCTCCATCAGGTAACCCTGCATAGGCACACTTACATGAGTAATAGCGTCAGGATCTTCCCACTAAGTATGACTAGATACAAAAGCCAAATTAACTTCAGAACAAACCAAAGTAAGAAGTGTACATTTCTTTACACGTTATGCAACGTATATAGAACAATCCTTGTTCACATGCCCAGGTTTCTTACAAAAGTAACAGGTAAATTCTGGATCCTGCTTTTTTTGTGGAATTTTGGGTCATGATGTTTCTACTGTAGTTTTCTTATTACCATTCCTTTTTCGCTTATTATTCTTTAAGGTAGATACAATTTGATGACTTTTAATTATCTTTTCTCGCTTCAATCTATCCTTTTCTTGCACACAATGAGAAATAACTCATTAAGGGTCCATTTATTACCAGATGCACGATTAAGTCATTAGACAACTCTAACTTTAGTGCCTTAAGTTTTGAAGCAATGTTAGACATCTCCATAATGTACTCCCTTATGTGTCCTTTACCTTTATACCTCATTTGAAGAAGGTTATCTAAATGTTTACTTATCTCAACCTTTTCATTCTTTGCAAAATGATTTTCAATATCTAGAAGGAAACTCTTAGTAGTTATCTCATCGGACATACCGACCCTTAATACTTCTGGAACACTGCGCTTTAAAATCATTAAACTTAAGCGATTAGAATGATCCCACTTCTCCAAGTTCGCTTTATACTCAATGGATCTTTGTAAGAGGAGCGGGTTGTTCTTTTCTTAGTGCATAGTTTAAATCCACGCAGCCGAGAACTATCAGAATGTTCTCTTTCCAGTTCTTGAAGTTTGTACCGTTTAGCACAGGAATTGAGTTCATGTTGGCAGTGATATTAGTATCAGAAGCAGTAACTGAATTTAGAAAACAAATAAATAACACAAGCTCAAATTAAAATTCATGTCAAGTTATATTCAAAGAATAAATGCAAGACATAAACTTTATGCAAATGTAATGTTGGGCCCTATTTAAGATACCTAGCACAACACTAATGTTCAGTCTTTGGACAAAAATATTAACTTGTAAGTGATATTCTTAGCACAAAAATCAAATGTTGATGATAAATCCGGTCAAACAACAACTTTTCTTTGGGCCGGTATATTGTCCACATGGAGACTTTATAATCACCACACATTTATTCCTGCATGTATATTTATTATTTGGTCAATTAACAACCTTCCTTTGGGCCAATAATTAATCGCATAAATAATAAACACACATATCTTAATAACTCAAAATATATCAATCTACACAATAGCAGTTACTTTGGCAACGTATTACTTCAATTAAATTATTTTAAGATATAAGATAAAATGGTATTAATTAAATATCACCAATGGGAACATGACTTTGGTTCCATAAAAAAATATCCTGAATCCAAATCATTCAGAAAACGTATGTTCCCCTGACGGGATTCTTCTTCATCCCATAGATTATATGAATACCTTATCATATATCTAATATTCAAAACTTTATATTGAACCTTTGGTCAACACCAAATAATACAAAACATTAATATTAAAACAAATATTTAATGATAAAAAAATATATGTAGTGATTTATACCATAAAATATGGAAAAAAAGATTTATTTTTTCAAAAATAAAATTTTTTGAGTTATCATTACAGTAACATAAACAATCTCTCCAGGATCACTCTCCAATTCCGGAATCATAAAATCAATTTTTAAGTGAGAGTTATTAGCATTGACATTATTACAAAAATGACAAAAAATACATTTTTAGGGTCTAAACAACGTCGAATCGTCGAGATGGAGTGGTACCCATTGTTTACAGTGAGTTTTGTTCATTTCAACATTTCCTGATGATCGTCAAAATTTCGTAAAATTCTGAGCAAGAAAACGAAATATGTCATTGAAAACATCCCTTAAATTTATTTTCAATTTATCTTGAACAAAACTGAATTAATCCATCCAAATCCATCATGAATTAAACCCTTTTGAGAGAAATAATTTTTTTTTTAAATTACACTATGGATCTAAAATCAACAATCCTTTAATTAATTTTGGGATTATGATTATGAAAAACATCAGAAAATATACATAAAATTCTACAAAAATCCTAAAAGCCATATGAGTTCTTTACACATCGTATGTATGATAAAATAAAATCATTCTTAAATCATAATCATAATATCAATTCCGATAATCTGATATAAGTTACTCTGATACCACTTGTTGGGATAAAATTCCTAATATCAACATATTAAATTATCAAGATTACATATTAAAATTGTTAGGACTGTGTACCTAAACCCATAGTGATGATTGAGACTTGGGAATTAAAGGTCTTCCACAAAATAATCTCTCTCTCTATGAGTTCTCTCTCAATTATGAGAAATAAGGAGGAGAGTATATGAGTGCATTAACCTTTGGGACCATAATCCTTCATTATATAAGCATCTAATTAGAACCATTAAGTAACCATACATTACAAAGCTCATACTAATTTTAAATGTCTTATTCGACTCTACTAATTACATCACTTAATTAGTCTAATTTGAATAAAAATCGAAATACAATTGCGATTAAATATGTAAGCACACGGTAAAATTTTAAAATATTACAAAAAAAAATTGTCGCATCAATGAATATTTATGGACACTAATTGAAGATGATTCTATTAGGAACAAAAGGATCTTCCTCAGGACAAGATCCACATGTAGACTGTTGACCAAACAGTAAGTGCAATGGCTGCCACCAAGTAAGTCCACAAGAAGAGGATTGAACACTCAGCTTGACCCACATCAAACAGTTGGGTCATGGTACCTGCATCATCACCATTCAATTAGTTTCAATATGGTAAACAAATAGATTACTAATAATAATAATAATATAGCTCAACCTAGTAGCCATAACAAAGAAATGGTTGGAATATTTACGGCGACCTTCCTGTGTTTTGTGTTTATTACATGCATATCTTATATTTTGAAAAATTATTTGTTTGGGTATACTTTCTGAGTATACGAGCTTTGCCGCCTTAGGCCGTCGCCCCTTAGGCGGGTTGATTATATGAATCAATTATTTTTTTTTAATATCTTGAAAAATCATAGGAACCACCCTCAAATTATTTACTTATAAAAAAAAACATAGGAGCCTCCCTCATGTTTCGGCTCGATAACAATTAGCTCCTCTGATATTAGTTTTGGTAACTATGATTTTTTTTTTGGATACATTAGACAAGGAAGACTTAAAATACATTATAAAAACCAATTAGAATTGATGTTAACATCGAAACATTCTGAACGTGACAGGAGGTCATTACAATCTCACAGAACATAATAGAGGTATATCATACGTAATAAACCCAAAACGTGTCAGTCTTATAATTTCAAAATGGCTTTAATATAATTAGAATGTCTATGATATAAGTAACATGAGCATAACCCATTTAACACTACTCACTTACCAATATTCATGGCAGGTGGGAGAGTGAACTGAATCATTAGAACAAAGTGGAACAATTGGTCTGATGGTAGGATGCCAAAATTGCTTGCTGCTCTAACTACACCAATTCCGATGATCGGAAGTATAATGTATCGCACACAGATCACTGCGATAATAATCAACGGCCTTAACTTTTCCTTACGTAAGCCTGTCAAATGGATAATAATTTGTTAGCATTTGTACTTCTCCACACGGCTCAATTTAAATTAGGAGCAGTGCTGTACTCATCTGCTTATTTTATTAAGTAAAAAAAAAACAGCAAAATAGCAGTTTAAGTATATATATATATATATATATACAAGTTATCATGATTTGGGAACATCCACCCCCCATCCACCCACCCACCAATCTTTTTATTTGTGTAAACTTACTTTGATTCCAAATTTGTTAACATAGTATTGTCCCAAAGTTTTTTACTTCTTTGTCTTTGACCCCTAAAATGGCATAATAAGTAACGTTTTGTCATAAAAGGTTGAGCACGTGTGGTGAAAATGGCTTTCCGGGGTCAAAGTATAAGAAAAACTTCAAGCACCATGTTACCACAAATATATGGGGCCCAAGTCAAAACAATCCAATATTTGACTGGGCAGTTGGAGATCTTTTT
Organism: Sambucus nigra; assembly: GCA_949130495.1. Lineage (NCBI taxonomy): Eukaryota > Viridiplantae > Streptophyta > Magnoliopsida > Dipsacales > Adoxaceae > Sambucus > Sambucus nigra. The sequence goes on from OX422219.1 coordinate 392,218,949, forward strand.
ACCTTGTGTGAGGTTGCTTCCAAGTATAAGTGTGATGCAAGGTATGGTCCCATCCCTACACAGTAATAAATACTTAACAGTTAGATTTTTCGTTGATAAGTCAAATATTCCCCCAACTGCTTGTCATTTGAAAAGGCTCACTCGATGTTTTAGTTTCTTCAAATTCAAATCCTAAAGTACAATAAGTAAAGAATTTGAATTAGGCCCTTGTGTGGCACTAATGTAGTACATGACAGCGACATATAGAAAGGCGATTTCTTCACTTTGTGCTTCCAAGTTCGAATTGTTAAAAAGTGAAAGATCGAGGTAAACATACCATATGATGCCAAGTTTAGGATTTAATTTGCAATATAACCCTTTGTTTTTTTTGAGGAGTCAACTGCCATAAAACAGAGCTATTACAATCTATGTTACTCATTACTAAATGTGAATATTCAATGCATTACCCAAGTAATTTGATGGAGTCTTGGATGACTCTTAGTGGAGCATCATCACCAATAATAAGGTTTTTCAGCCATGGGATTGCCCCAAATATGAACCCTACAATCTGAAAATTGATGGAGATGTTAATCTGTTACTCATGTTTTGTATTAATCGATATAATGAGAGATTCATAATACTCAATTCACATAAATGCAGGTGAAATTTTAATTGCACTTACTGCTCCAAGAGTTGGGGGTGCAAATAGCTCCTCTAGTATCTGGTGGAGAAGGCTCATAAATTTACTCCAACATGATGTATTTTCTCTATTCAGTTTGCTAACTGATCCTTGGGACATAATCTGCAAAAAAAAAGTGATACTTAATCTTCATGCAGTTTTATTTTTTTGAATTACAATAAGAATAAATTTATGTGTACCCTTATTTGGTACTTCCATTAGTACCGTCTAATAAGACAAACTAACAAGTATTATTGTGGGTCCTGTCAGGACAACAAGTACAATCTCTTTTTGCCTTATCTTATTAAAGGGTACTGTATTATTGTGAGTCCCGTCAGAACAATAAGTACAATCTCTTATTGCCTTATCTTATTAAAGGGTACTAAATGAAGGTACCAAACTAACATTACTCTTCCAATAATGAATCAGGGACCCTTTATTTCTCTCTCTTTCTCACTTATTTCATTGACATTTACTACACTATGTTTGGATCAATACATAATCAAATGTGTGTGTAAAAGGAAATTTACAAAGCATGTGAAATCACAAATTTGAAACCCAGGAAATCACTCTTCTTTGTACCTTTTAGGAGAGTACGAATCTTATGTGAACTAACCCGGCTATTTTAGAAAACTTCTTTCATTATGTAGTGTTTTCTTTGTCCATTGCATATTGATATCCCACATTTTTTTTAATACAACAGTTAGAAATCAGTATGTTAAGCTAAAAATAATAAGAGCCAAGGCCCATCTTTAAATTAAAATGAGCTAGCTAGTCTACATAGGATCTTGACTACTGATTTTATAAGATACAAAAACAAAGCGGACTCACAGTTTGGTTTTCTATATCCTCTTCAGTTGATTCTGTTGATGACACGAGTATGGCATGTTGCTCTTCGACTTCTCCGTCTAGAAGGTAAGTCTTCTCGTTCGCGTTGAAGTTCATGTTGGGTTTCTTTGTGACCTCCTCGGCTAAGTTCATTGCCTTGTATGAAACGGATGAACTTCGTACTAATTGGTAGGTGTATGTCCATATGTAGAAACCACCAATCTGCAGCATCAACAAATATGGTGAATAAAAAAAAACATCTCGTCAAAAAAAATTCTCCATTAAATTTTTATTTGTGGATCGACATACAGCCATTGAGAAGGACGAATATGAGAGTCCATTGGAAGCGCAAACACTGTGATCACCAAATGGGCTACCACCCTCCGTACAGATTGCAGGAACAATTATCAAAAGAAGGTTTCCCAGATTTCCTGTTTCCAAACATAAAAAATTGAGCATCTCATGAAAATTTAGCTCTATGAAGGAGAGGAAAGAGCCAGTCTCTCCCTAATATGAAAATTACATAATAATAATAATAATAATAATAATAATAATAATAATAATAATAATAATAATAATAATAATAATCAGGTCGGTCTTAAAGTTGAGAAGGCCTTGTGTAAAAGTTATAAAATGAACTCCTTTTGCGTGTAGTGATATAAAAAATTTCGATACAACAAATAGAACGGTAGAGGAGTTCACTTCTTAAATTGTTGGCCCTTAAAATGACTCTGCGTGATACTTTTTTTTATCTCAAAAGATGTTGGGTAAAGCTGTAAAATATGGTAAGGCCTAAAAGTGTGAGAAGAAAAAACTTGAACGCGTGACTATGTAAGCACAATTAAATGAGTGTCAAAGTGATAATAATAATAATAATAATAATAATAATAATAATAATAATAATAATAATAATAATAATAATAATAATAATAATAATAATAATAATAGTTGTAGTAATAGTAGCAGTAATAATTAAAACCGACAATTGAATCTACAATGGCTTGGTTATCTCTCCCTCGGTGTGGAATGAGAGAGAAACTAGATTTGAGGGGTGTAACTAAATTCTAGTTTATTGAATATATTTATTTATTGAAAGCTACCTGATGAACATGTAGCAATTATGAGGCCCTCTAGATGTGGCTTTGGTTTTAGTACTTTCACTGCTATCCATCCTAGGATTCCTCCGCATAGAAAGGTTATACCAATGTTAATAGGCATAAACCACCTGTGATGAGATGATTTAAGGTAAAAGTTAGGGGCAGAAATTGACACATACAACGTTAAATTGAAAGAAAATGGTGTATATCTTTCACTAGACCCTGCTTAGGACAAATTTGAATGGGCAATACAGTATATGATGCCATGCAATATATATAGGTTAAGTTTTATTAAAATACGCTTTAGGGATTACATAATGTTCTTACCAAAAAAAAAACGTTAACATATTTTTGCATGTAGATCTGATAATCGATAATAACTATATTAAATATGAAAAGCAAAAGAAAATGAGTCATCTATAGACAAAACGTTGACAGGATTTATAGCTGTTTCCTGTTTGAGATGACTTATATCACCTAAAATTAATCGATAATTATATTAAATATGAAAAGCAAAACAAAATGACACATAAGATGATGCGTAAAGATGTAGGTAGCATACCACGAGATGATATCCTCAAGTGTAACGGTCTTGGCGAGACTCGCAAACATGAGAGAGGGTGTAAACACAATGAACACAATCTGCAATCACATTTTAAAGTTTTTTTTTTTTTTTGTTATCAAAGCAACAACAACAAAAAAATGACATAAAGTGAATAAACAACAATACGTGCATGCATTAAGTGTACTCACCTCATTGTAATCTTTCTCATATTATGTGACATTTTTTTATTCTCCGGTCACGTTATAACAGAAAAAAACATTTAATTTTAACTAGAGATTCTTAGCACGCATTAAGTGTACGTGCATATGGTGTGGGGTTTACCTTGTTTAGAGACTTTCGGGTATCAGAAGAAAGAAGATTGAGATATTCAGTTGCCATGAAAGCTCCCAATAAACTAATAAAAAGCACTTGCACTATTGGTGTGGATGCCACCTGCAACAATGTCCAAAAACCCATCTCTTCTTTTTCAAGTAAAATCTCTCTCTCTCTCTCTGTTGATCACTTCCTTACTTTGAACCTTTGAGTATGTTTATATTCCGGACCTCTCTCTCTCTATATATATATGTTATAATTCTAATAAAAGAGAAGGTATATCCTGCAAGTCAGCAAGACGAGACAGAAAAACAAGGTTTAGTTGGGCAAAACAAAATAAAAAAGATTAAGCTAAGAAGTTTAAAAAAACACAATCAAAAGTGGATATCAAGTTCAAAGTACAAACTCAAAACGAATAAAAGGTACTACTTTGACCAATTTTAACAGCCAACAATTTGTATCGGAATAGCGTGACAGATTTATGAATGCTGTGGTCATCTGCAAATTATTAATTTGTGCAAAAAAATATCGTAGCGCAAAAGAACAGCTAAACTACAACTCACGGGGACAAACATAAAGGAACAAGACAAATCTTTGAGTAGTTATCAGGGTCCCATCATTAATGTAATAAAATATTACAAGGCACAATTGTATTGTACAAATTATGCTATTTTGTCGCCACGAATATTTTGTGGTTTATATATAACGTAGAATGTACACAGGTATATAAATTTCTTTTATATTAAGTTGACAAAGTCTTAGGACATAATAGTGATTGTTTTTACATATTAGAAATTCATAATATATGAAAAATGATGAAAGGTGCCCTTAAGTCAGTGGCGAATTCAGGATTTTTGTTCAATTAGGACGAAAGTTTCTTTTATATACTTTGAAGTTTTACCAAAAAATTCTATATATATATATTTTTTTTTAAATTGAACCAGAGCCGCCACCCCCCTTGGGTCCTATGTCTATCCACCCCTGCCTTTAAGTCATATATTTTGACCATAATATATGAAAAATGATGAAAGGTGCCCTTAAGTCAGTGGCGAATTCAGGATTTTTGCATGAGTATGCTACAAATTATTTATTGCAACACTGTTTTTATTATTTTTGGGATCTTAACATGTGTTTTTAAAACATAAGTTATATTTTAAATTAGAGCAAGTAGTTTTGTCTCAACTTAAATACTGAAGTACCTTCATTTATTAATTAAATTAAATTAAATTTTAATAACAATCCACTACTACATATTATATAAATTATTTTATAAAATTGATACTAAAGTTATACTCCACCTAATATTTTACAATGAAAAATATATATCTCATTAATATTATCAATATTTTATATCTACGGTAATAACTTGTTGTTTATGAATATTAGACGGCACAGATGCTAGTGAGGAGGAACAATTGCGGTCATTACATTGTCACACAAGACATCCAAAATTAAAGTAATAAACACACAAGCGGTTGGACAGAGCCAACTTAATTTCACATTAAATTGGTTTAAAATATCCCAAGGTCAACACTCTTGTTCATCATGATTAATGGTGTAATGACGCTTAAACGTCAAAGTTGACCATTTAAAACTTTGCTTCTTGTAATGCACCAACCTTCCTTTTAAATGGGAGACATGTGTTCAACGTCAATAAAGGAACACGAAATTTATTTGTTAACAGCAGCCAACATTGGTATTTTAATTTTATTTTTTGTTAATTTTTTTTTCACTTTTATATTCTTAATAGCTCTGGATCATTGACTAGAGCGTTGAGCTGCACAACCAGAGCCCGCCAAAGCTTATAGATTTCTGTTTAAGTTTAGGACTTCCGTACTTGAATCGTTACATGTAGACAACGTTCTAAAAAAACGCTGGGTGGTTAAGGTGTGGAGGCTAAGTCTTAACTCTTAAAAGTCTTGTCGGGCCTAAGCATAAAAAGGCGTGAAAAGACGTTTAGGTTTTCTTAATATATTTTAATATTTTTTAACCATAACAAGGCTATTAAAATACTAAAATTGCACATATCATAAAAATATGTCTGAATATATGCAAATTAAAATACTATTTGATTATTTTGGATGAGATAATAGTCCGGTTTGTAAAAAAATTCTTTAAAAGGCAATATCGTTTCACTAAAACATTGTTGTTTTTAGAAAAAAGTGTGCCTTAAGGGTTTTACCAAGAATAAGGCGTGAAAAGCGTAAGGCGGGGTGTTTCTCACAAGCCTCAAGCCTAGGCGAATTTTTTAGAACAGTGCATGTAAATAATAGGTCACGTGCTTTTTTCGTTAACTATCACGTGTCTTTTTTCATTCCCTCAAGTGCATCTCTCAAGTACAAAGGAGAAAGATTAAGAGTTATTTGCACAATAATTAATTATATGTGTAATATAAAATGTATGTTACATAATTTAAGGTCTCTAGTAACTTTTGTAGCACTATATATTTTTAAAATATTTTCAATTATACATGTGTTGTAATTTTAATTGAACCGGAAAATAAAGTGACTTAACTAAATATTAATTAGCGAATATTAATATTTATGTATATCTATATTTACTTATGTGATAAGTAAATGAAAATGTAAATTATATTACGTCATAAGTGAGTAAAACCGATGGGTTTAACGGTATCAGGACACGCAGATAGAGTCATGTTTGGCATGAGAAGAAAATTAATGTAAATAGCTCGGATGGTATTTTTGAGTGCGCCAATGGTTTCGTAATGGATCGAAATAGTCCGAAATAGGTATCTGAAGGTTATAATTGAGTTCCGGGGGCTTTTTAGGCTTACCAGGACTTGTAAAAGGGTATTCGGGTCATTTTGACATATAGGGACTGACTCAATTTCGAGATTTGGAGTGTTTATATTCATATTTAAGTAAGGTGGATAGAATGGGCATATATCCAACTATTCAAGAGGATAGGGTTTTGAGAGAGGAGAGAAAAGAGAAGGAAAAAAATGGAGAAGAGTGAAGAAAAAGGGATATGGGTTAGAGATCAAACTCATCAAGGTTCAAGATCGTTGCTAAGAGAGTAGCCCAAGAAGAGATTCTCATAAATTCATTACTCGTAAGGCAAGTATTTAACTTGCTTTAATCTTATTTGTAGTTTCAAATATTCATATAAAATTGGTGTAGGAAGAACACAATTTTTTAAGTAGGGGAACCATGAAAAACGGGGGTTTGATTAAAGAAATCATTGAAGAGGAATCTTATAATGATAATATAATATATCTGATATGATTAGAATGATAAAGATGAGTTATTCATTGATTTAAGTGATAAATGATTGAATCTTGAATCAGGATTTTAAACCATGCATTAATCTTTATGTAAATTGGGTGATCTTATGAATTAGATGTTACTCATGATGAATAGTTCGTAGAAACTTGTTAATTTATGTTTGGAATTTGTTTGGTATTCATATTTAGGGTTTACATGAAGGTTAGAACTCCTAAGGTTGAAGGAAAATGGGAAAATCTTGTCTCAAGTTCATCATAGCAGCCCTGTAAACTAAACGGATTCGCTCACCAAACCGGTTCGATCCAGCCAGTGAACCATTTCAGTTTGACTAGCTAGTCTTCCTTGCCTTTTGTTGTTTTTTGTGGCCATTTAAAGTTTGACATGGTTTATGAAGTCCGAAAAATAGAATTTGACTATTGAAAATTTAAAGGGGAAGTGGCGCCGAGGTACGTAGGGCCATTCCTTATCACTGAGCGGATTGGGCTTGTAGCTTACAGACTTGGGTTACCGGAATACTTATATAGGATTCATGACGTGTTCCATATTTCTTCGCTGAGGAGATATATGCGTGATGACATGGCCTACACTCATATTACTTTAGAGGAGATCGACCTACAGCCCGATAGTTCCAACAAAGAGAAACCAGTTGCTATCCTAGACCATAGCGAAAGGAAATTGAGGTCAAAGGTAGTGCCGTTAGTACGTGTTCAGTGGCGGCACTATGATATCGAGGAGTCTACCTGGGAGCCCGAGGATGAGATGTACGACAAGTATCCAGAGTTGTTCGTAACAGGTATACCGTATTCTTATTCCTTCCTGAATTTCGGGGAGAAATTCCGTTGTAAGGGGGGAGTATGTAACACCCCATATTTTTATGATTTTTAAATATAGGATTAATTGAATTGAATTTGAGAATTAATAAATCCGGATTAAAATAAATATTAACTATCGAGTTAAGTGTTAGTATTTATTGATGTGTATTATGTTGAACATAACTGAGCGAATAAAGTAATATATGATTACGAAATTAAAAAATTTATCGTGAGTGAAAAAATACAACAGTTATGAAAATTAAGTCGGGACGTGCGTGTGAGTCATGTCAGGACGAATTTAAGGGGATTAGGAAGTAAATTAATTATAAGTATTTCGAATAGTCATTTCGAGTGCGTCAATGTGTCCGAAAGGATGGAGATAGTCAGAAAAGTCTACCCGGGGTTTAGTTTGGGTCCCGGAATAATTTTAGGCCAAATCGGCATCCCAAGAGGGCATTTTGGTAATTTTAATTTTTAGGTGATTAATATGCACGAAAATTAGAAATAAAATATATCTGCTACATGAGTCCAATTAGGGTTTTTATTCACAAATTTTAAGGCAGAGTCACAAAGGGTGAGGGAGAAACAAACCCAAGGAACTGAGGCATAGAACCACTACCTTGCAATACTAGGACAACCACTTTGTAGATCGAAGAACGAGGAACACACCCATACCACCTACATCAGCGGATCAGACCACCATAATCAAGGCGAGTGTTTAATACTTGATTCTTTTTAGCAATAATTGTGTCCATGTTAGAATAGGGATTAAACTCATGATTTAGAATTGAATTTGGTGGATTTAGAGAATTTAAATCATATGTTAGGATCAAAGATTGAATCCCTATGCATGTAGAATAGAAATCCAAAAAATTTGATGTAATATGATGAACAAATCTGAGCTTGATTTGATGATTGTGTATGGAATTAAAGAACTAGGGTTTCCTATAGATTAATTGGGAATTTCAAAATTTATTACTGATTGATGATGATTTGAGGATATTAGGATGTTCGAAATTGAGTATACATGTTGGGATATCAATTAGTATAGTTTTATTGGTGTTTGGGTAAACTCTGTAGAGGATTGAAGTTTAAAAATGATGCAAAATGGACTTTTTGTAGGTTAGGGACAAACTGGTAGAACTCGTTCGAACAACCTGGGGAAGTCGTTCAAATGAGATTAAGAATGAAAATTCAGAGTCAGAAGTTTGTTCGAATAACCCCGTTGAATAACAATCTGGGAACTTCTAACGAGATTTCAGAACTGAGAATTTTTGCTCGACTTGGATTAAACGATACCTCTTAGCTAATTCAAAAAAGAGGGATTTTCTACGATAATTAGTGATAGATATTGATGGTGAGGGACTTGAGTACACAACTAGGAAATACTCATATGGTTGGATCATGTTGTGTAAGGTGCAATAGAGAGAATAAATCGTAAGATATAGTATACCAGAAGTTTTACAGAAATGAGTATTATATATGAACCTATGTTCAGGTTGTGTGTATACCTAATTATATTAATGGGTGGTGTGAATACCTATAGTATGTTTGATTATGTTTATTGACATACCTAGCTACTTTATATCATAGGAGGTTTTGAAAATGATATAGGGCATTCTTATTATGATGAGCCTTCGGGGGGATTTTAGATTTATCACCTCAGAACATAGTACATCGGTTGTATTGCCATTTGTGAGAACGATGGTATTGAACAGTAATTTGGGGTGCGTAGCCCCAAAGGACTAGGACTACGTTCGTCTACAATATGTGTGTTTGATTTTATGGTTCGTGGGAGATTTCTGAACCGATTGTCCTTATTTGAGTATGAGATGAACCAGGGCTCGATAGCAGAGTATGCATGCACCGCAGCTGATTCTAGGGGTGTCGTATTAGTATATTATAGAGTGATGATTATATATATATATATACTAGTTATGTTATCTATCGTGTGATATTTGTACATGATTAAGATGATGAAATCCTAAGTACCTTAAGATTTGAATACTTAACTTTAGGGTGATAACCCTTAAATGAATTAATAAATGTTAGAAGAGTTAATATAAGTATTTGGGAATGCGGGATACTACTTCGAGGTATAGTTAGTAGTTTAAGTTTAGAATCTAGTTAAATGATATTAGGATAGCTAAATTGGACTAGATGTACGTTAGGTGTGCACAATAGTTGAGATGTGAGAATCTCAGGTGAGAGTATGAAAAGCTAACATAGACATAATAATTGCTTTATTGTAAATTTTAAATACTTGCTAAAAATATTTTTGACAACTCAGGCTTTGACCCGTCTCTTGCATATTTTCCTCTCTTGTTCTATTTGTCTCAGGTGTCCAGCCACAGAGATGTCAGACTTAGGTAGTCAGACTATTTGACGTGTTGTAGCAGTTGTGGGAGCTGCAGGTCCTCCTACTTAGATGCCTCTACTCTCATTTCATTCAGTTCTCATTAGACATTTTTAGGGAATGTGTCTCCCATCCTCATTTATTTTATTAGAGAGATTGTACTTCCTTCCTTTCAGTATTTAGTTATTCAGTTGGATTCAGTGCATTAGTTTATGGTTTGAGACTTTGAACTAGAATGTTTTTATCCACTCTTTTGATTTCAGCAATTGATTTATATCCAGTTTTTATTTTATTCATGTGTATGGTAAATGGTTTATGTCTTAATAGTTAGAATTTAATAATGGATTAATTGGGTATAACTTAAAATGAAAAATGTTTTGACACTAGCTTAATTATTTATTAGGTGATTAATAAGGCTAATTATTTTCGACAGTGATGCTAAGAATGAACCAAACGAACATTCGATTTTAAATTTAATAAATGACTCATCACCCGGTATTTAATTGGGCGGGGTATCACACAATGTTTTAGTTTTGATGTAATTAATTTGAATTGTATATTATTTGGTTTGATCTATGTAATTAGTGTATTTGGTTTTGATTTCCTTGTTATGTCATATTATATTGTGGATTGCGTATTTTGGATTGTGGATTGTGTTGATGTTTGGTTTGGACAAAAAAGGGCATTTTTTACGCAAGTTCTTTGATGAAAAATAGCTATTGTCCAACAATTATTTTTTTCCTGGTCTATAATTTTTTCACGGTCCTCAATGGTGATAAAGTCGTGACAATAATTATGTCTTGTAACGGTGAAGGACCATAATATTTTTTTATTATCACGCTCCTTGACCGTGACAAGACTATGACAAAGCATGTATTGTTATGGTGAAGGATTGTGATAGGGGCATGACAAGTCGTGTGTTGTAATGGTCCTTAACCGTGACAAGGTTTGGTCACCATACTTAGTGACTGATATCCTCAGTGTATAAATGACTGTAACAAATGGGTGTTGTCACGTCCAAAATTATCACGGTCCTTAATTGTGACAACTCTTCTTTGTCACGATCAAGGACTATTTACACCATATTTTACAGGGTTCTTTTCGTGATATTTTTTGACATGTGACTAGATGACGGGGGATGTTAGTGGCTATATGGTTGTTATTATAGGAATTTTTGGTAAAAGAATGGTAATGATAAATAAAATTTGAATAACATTATAAAATAATTGAAAGTGAACCTAACCTTACTTTTCGGACTTTTTAGAGACATTTATCCATGACTTGCAACTCTTTATGGGATGAGGATGTGGAGTGTGTCTTTTTTCGATGTAACACCAATTGATAAAAAGAGTCATTGCCCTTTTTGCCTTTGGCTTGTACTTTTGCTCTCAACTAATATAAATTCTACTTCCAATTTAGATGCAATTTTTTCTTTTTTTAACAATCAATTATTTTATCATAAATAATTAACCTTGATAATAAAGTTATCCTTGTAAATCATTTAAATAAAAAAATACATAAAAAATTGTAAAGGGAGAGACTTAGGGGTTGCATGTTTTTTTTTTTTTTTCATAAGTCTGAATTTTAAGCATTTAGCGTTAGGAGGTACCTAATAGTATTTATTATTTTAAAAGATGAAGAGACCAATGATTATAATTTCCTTTTCGTGCTTAAAAGTCAAAATTACCTCTGAAACTGACATTCATTCATATATTTACTTAGGCACAAAAACAAATATGGTTAATTACATTTGCCCCTGAACTTTAATCCACTTTCAATTCTTCACCCAAAATTACATTTTCTTCAAATAACACCCTAAACTTTTAAAATAGATTCAAGTAACACCCTAAGAGTAACAATATTAATTTTTTGGACAGAAAATTGGACATGTGCGACAGTTTTGTCATTAAAAAAATAACTATAAAATTTATGAAAAATGCAACAAAATCATTTAATTTTTTTGGAATATACGAAATATCCATTTAAAAAATCTAAAAATTCTATAAAACATTTAAAAATATGAAAATTATAAAAATAACATAAGCCATTCAAAAATTACAAAAATATATTTTGAAATGCTAAAAATTATAGAAATTTAATTGTAAAAAATATTCAAAAACTTTTAAAAATATGGAAATTAAGAAAAAGAATTTAAAACATTTGGAACTTAAAAAATATATTTAAAAATAATTAAAGTTAAACAAAATTATAAAATATGAAGAATCTTTAAAAATATATTTAGAAATTCTAAAATTACTAATTTTTTATAAAATCATTTTTTTAAATAGGGAAATTATAAAAAAAATGTATTTAAAACATTTGAAAATTACAATAAATATATTTAGAAATTCTAAAATCAGGGAAAGAATATTTATAAAAAATATTGAAAATCTAAAAAAATAGGATAATAATAATAATAAAAAACTTTGAAAAAAAGATGAAAACGAAAAATATATTTTTAAATCATAATATTAGCGAAAAAAATAAAAATTACAAACAAAAAATATTTATTTAAAAAATCACTTTTAAGACACGTGGAAATTACTTTTAAAATAAACAAATCTAGAAGTGAAAAATAAAAAAAAAATATTATTTCAGTCAACGAGATTTCAGGAATATTGTAGTTGGTGGGGTAGATTTGGGATGTATCTTGGGAGCAGAGGTCGAGATGTTAAAGGGGCATTTCATAGGGGAGGAAATTGTTGAGGTTTTAAACTCCATGAATGGTGATAAGACTCCTGTTCCCGATGGATTCACAATGGCATTCTTTCAATACTGTTGGAAAGTTGTCGGAGGCGATGTCATGGCTTTCCTTAGTGAGTTTCATGATAGAGGTTACTTTTTGAGGAGCAAAAATGCGATATTCATAACCCTGATCTCCAAGAAGGGTGGTTCGATTGATATTAGTGATTTCAGAGCTACAAGTCTAATTAGGAGTGCTTATAAGCTTGCCAATGTTCTATCAGTTAGGCTTAGGAAAGTCATTGATCCCCTTATTTCAGAATCCTAGAATTCCTTCATGGGGGATAGGCAGATCCTTGATGAAGTTCTGGTGGCTAATGAATGTGTGGAAGATAGACTCAGGAGTGGGGTTTCGAGTATTCCGTGCAAATTAGACATTGAGAAGGTGTATAATCATGTTAGCTGGAATTTTCTTTTGTACCTGTTGAGGAGGATGACGTTCAGAGAGAGGTGGTGTCAGTGGATTAAAAGATGTATCTCCACTATCAGGTTCCCTGTTTTGATCAACGATTTCCTGAAGTTTTATTTCCTAGCATGTGCGGGCTTTAATAAGGTGACCTATTGTCCCCATTTTTGTTCATCTTGGTGATGGAAGCGTTCAGCCGGATGATGGGTTACGTGGTTGAGGCAAGAAAGATCAACAAATTTGTGATAAGATAATCGAGGTCGAATTCGATTATGGTATCACATCTTCTTTTTTACGACGACACTGTAATTTTCTATAAAGGCAGATGTGCGACAGGTTTTGAGGCGATGTCGAGTCTTCGCATTAATACTGAAAAATCTGAGATGATTCAGATTAGGGGGAAAGTGAGCGTGAAGGGTCTGGCCGAGATGCTTGGTTGCAGGATAGGAACTTTTCCCTCTACTTATCTAGGATTACCATTAGGGGCAACTTTAATACTAAATCCATCTGGGATCCAGTGCTAGAGAGAATGAAAATAAGGTTAACGGGGTGAAAGAATTACTATGTATCGAAAGGGGGATGTTCACCTTAATTAACAGTACGTTGTCTAGCTTGCCCGTTTACTTCATGTCTATCTTGCCATTACCGTGTTTAGTTCTTAAGAAGACGGAGAAGATGATGAGAGACTTTTTATGGAGGGGTAATGAGGGTAATTTTAAATACATCCTTATGGGGTGGGAGGATGTGTGCAAGCCTATCAAGGAAAGGGGTGCGAGGGTTAAGAACTTAGAGTGCTTTAACAAAGCGTTATTAGGAAAGTGGTTATAGAGATTCCCCCGCGAGGAGAGAAAACATTAAAGGAGAGTAGTGGGAGATAGGGTGAGTACACATCTCGGGCGGGGTTCGAAAGTGGGGCAGTTTTCAAGTGGGGAGTTTTTTTAGACTTATGGAGTTTCAATTGGGGAGAGAAAATAGGATTCGATTTTGAAAGGATAAATGAGGAAAGAACGGAACATTCCAAGAGTTATTTCCCAGGCTTTACAGTTGAGGGTCAAATAAAGATGACTTAGTTGCAGATCACTAGACGGTTTTGACTGAGAGAGTGGTGTGGAACCCCAAGTTCAGAATACAGCTTCGAGATTGGGAGCTTGAGGAGGCTAAGATCTTTTTTTACTTATTGGGTTTGGCTCCACGCCCGATGATAGGGGATGATTATTTGAGGTGGCAAGTGGCACTACACCAAAATGACAAAATTGTCACCTTTCAGCCGGCCACCCTTGTCAAGGTCATTGACCGTGATAAAAAACACGCGTTTTATGTCACGGTCATTGACCTTGACACGACCGTGACAAGCCTGTAACAAATTTACTTGCCACGGTCATAGACCGTGATAATTCTTTAAAATAATTGTCACGGTCAATGACCTTGACACGACCGTGACAATGTCTCCAGCAAAAATCCTTTCCCCCTTCTTTTTTCCCTCCCGGCGTTCCCTCCCTCTCTCTCTCTCTCTCTCGACGCTGCTCTCTCTCTCTCTCTCTCTCTCTTCCATTTATATATATGTTTGTGTGTATATATATGTGTGTATGTGTGTATATATGTCCGTGTGTGTGTGCGTGTGTGCGTGTGTGGGGCAGGGTGGGGGTAGGGGGTGGGGCAGGGTGGGGGGTAGGGGGTGGGGTAGGGTGGGGGCAGAGGGTGGGGGTAGGGGGTGGGAGGTGTTTGCATTTTTTTATTGACAAATTTTGTTAAATTGATCTATATTCAGTACAAATTTTAGTTTTTAGAATCATGTATGCCCAAAACTTTGATCTTTGGTAATGCAATACCTAATGAATGACAAACTTAAGAGGTAACCAAAATAAAATCAATCTAAATGCAAAGTAAAGGGATATAGCTCAAAGAAAATCAATCTAAATGCAAAATCAATCCATATATGGCGTTTTTTGTTGACTTTATATGGTGAAATAATCACATGACTTTATATCCATCAAATAAAAGCATGAAGACTAAAAAACTACAAAAAGGGTTAAAATGGCATCCGAAGTTTCTAAAAGCATGAAAAATAAAATATTTTTTAAGATTTGTGGTGAATAACTAAAGTTAAAAAAAGTATTACTTTAGTCATTAAATTACTTTTTGAATTCGGGCGATGCGCATAAATTTGTAGTAATTGTCTTATAATAAAGATCATTTAGTCTATGTTGTTGAAAAATTTGATCAAATTGGTGAGCCCTAATTATATTTACTTTTTATTCCTATTCAACTTTTCTTTCTATACACCCCTAATTATATTTAAAGTTTAATAAAATAGGAGTTATAGAAAGAAAAGTGGGGTTTAAATAAAAACACTTTTTTTAAATTTTAGGTTATGGTCCATAATCTTACTACTGTGTGTGGGGGGGTGGGGGGCGTATGATTTATAAAAAGCACAAAACAATAGTAGAAATTCAATACCTGAAATTAACATTGAGATTATTTTAAATAGACAGTCACTACTGTGTGTGTGTTTAAATTGAAAGAAGATATGAGAATTTTATTAAAGTTTTTTATGGGAACTTGTTATACTAGAACTTAGATGAACACTAAGTGATGAAAATAGTCCTTAAAATTGAAAATTAAATAAAGTTTATAAAAGTAAAGATGCTGGTAATACATCAAAGATAAATTAATAAGGACTAAATAACAAAATGTGTTCAAGTGTATAACAAGAAAGAAAATGTGGTATTTAGATTGGGTAAAATTCTTAAAGTAATGTTAAGGTACTAAAAGACCCAAGACAACTGGTCAGTAAGTCACGGACCGAAAAATTTATGACGGGTGATGAAAGCCCGTAAACATGATGGGGTGGGGGTGTGTGTGGGGGTGGGGGGGGGGGGGGTGGGGTATGATTTATAAAAAGCACAAAACAATAGTAGAAATTCAATATATGAAATTAACATTGAGATTATTTTAAACAGACAGTCACTACTGTGTGTGTGTTTAAATTGAAAGAAGATATGAGAATTTTATTAAAGATTTTTATGGGAACTTGTTATACTAGAACTTAGATGAACACCAAGTGATGAAAATAGTCCTTAAAATTGAAAATTAAATAAAGTTTATAAAAGTAAAGATGCTGGTAATACATCAAAGATAAATTAATAAGGACAAAATAACAAAACATGTTCAAGTGTATAACAAGAAAGAAAATATGGTATTTAGATTGGGTAAAATTCTTAAAGTAATGTTAAGGGACTAAAAGACCCAAGACAACTGGCCAGTAAGTCACGGACCGAAAAATTTATGACGGGTGATGAAAGCCCGTAAACATGTTGGGGTGGGGGTGGGTTGTGGGTGGGGTATGATTTATAAAAAGCACAAAACAATAGTAGAAATTCAATACCTGAAATTAACATTGAGATTATTTTAAATATGGGATGTAATTCACAATATATATATACACCTTCATGTTGTTAGAAAGTCTTAAATGTAATTCTCACTTTATTAATGTCAAAACCGACTCTCTTATAAGATATGTATATTGTGATAATATTATATCTGTACTAATAACATTTTTTTACTGCAAATGTCTCCTTCAGATATTAAGGCGAAGATGATGATGCTATTTATGATGATGTCGTCTGGGGTCGGTGGTAGTGGAGGCGACGAGGGCTCTTCCGCCCCTAGGCTCCACAAATATGGGAAATATGGGATTACCGTCGAGAACAAATCGGAGAAATTAGCGAGATCCCTCGTTCTGCTAAAGACGGTCATCGGCCCGGGGTTTATGAGTTGGAAGGAGGTGCCATATGAGCTCAAGTTAGCTGTTTGGGCGGCACTACATGTAATATGTTTATATTTATATGATTATTTCAATTTCAATTTCAATTTCAATATCATATTTATATTTATATTTATTCGCAACTAACATTGTATTTGTTGGACAGGAACAATTCAACTTGGATCCAAAGCTACGCGATCCCGTCTTGGAGCATATTAGGGAGCAACTCAAGTCGTGGAAAAAAAATATGCGGGCACGGTACTTTGGGAAAATACGAGAGTCGATTATCCAATGGCGTGAATTCGTCCCCCCCAAGGAGCCGATCTCATTGGCACAATGGCAGAAGTTCATTGACAATGAGATCGAGGATCGACAATTGACATCTCGCCAATCGGGGAGGGAAAATCGGGCAAAAAAGACGGACGTGCACTACTCCGGCTGGACCTCTTACGCCGAGGTGGAGCATAGGATGCAGGTAAGATTTAATTTTTCTATAACTACATAAATATATTATTCTTCATTATTTTACTTTGCGGGGCCGATACTAATTTTACTTTACTTTATTTTATTTCAGGGGGTAGGGAGTGGGCCAGGGGGTAAGCCACATAGGCTCGATACTTATGTGGCTCTTCGGACGAAGAAGGGGAAGGACAAGGAGGTGTCCCCGAGCGTCGCGGCCACGATTGTAAGTAATCCGACAGTTTAATTTTTGTTAATTCCGTTATAATTTTTTAGTTTACTTATTTTACTAATCATGTGCTTTTTTTCGTTCCAGGCAAAGTTTAAGGAAGTGCATGAGTCGCAGTCTGATG
Source organism: Sambucus nigra (assembly GCA_949130495.1). Classification (NCBI taxonomy): domain Eukaryota; kingdom Viridiplantae; phylum Streptophyta; class Magnoliopsida; order Dipsacales; family Adoxaceae; genus Sambucus; species Sambucus nigra. The sequence continues at coordinate 392,236,545 of OX422219.1, forward strand.
CCGACAAGGCATCTTTGTCCACAGATGCACTCAGCCAAGTGATTGGCTCTGATCGCAAGGGGAGGACAAGGGGGGGTGAGCTCGCGGGTGGCCAAATCTAGGATCATCGGGTTGGAGACGAGCGACACCAGGTTGGCTCGAACGGTGGATTCACACGACGCGAAGCTGTCCCGTTTGGAGGCGACGGTCCAAGATATGTACGCATTCATGACACTACATCAAAATGGGAAAATTATCACCTTTCAGCCAGCCAGCCTTGTCAAGGTCGTTGACCGTGACAAAAAACACGCGTTTTATGTCACGGTCATTGACCTTGACACGATCGTGATAACTAATTGTCACGGTCAATGACCGTGACAAGACCGTGATAAATTTACTTGTCACGGACTTGTCACGGTCATTGACCGTGACAATTCTTTAAATAATTGTCACGGTCAATGACCGTGATAAGTCCGTGACAATGTTAACAGCAAAAACCCTTTCCCCCTTCTTTTTTCCCTCCCGCGCCGTTCCCTCCCTCTCTCTCTCTCTCTCTCTCTCTCGACGCTGCTCTCTCTCTCTCTCTCTCTCTCTACTTTCAGGTCGATTTTCTCTCTCTCTCTCTCTCTCTCTCTCTCTTCCATTTATATATATATATTTGTGTGTATATTTATGTGTGTATGTGTATATATATATGTGTGTATGTGTGTGCGTGTGTGGGGGGTGGGGCAGGGTGGGGGTAGGGGGTGGGGCCGGGTGGGGCAGTGTGGGGGCAGGGCGGTGGTGGAGGGGGGGCAGGGGGTGGGGTGGGGTGGGGTGTGTGTGTGTGTGTGTGGTGGTGTGTGGTGGGGGAGGGGGTGGTGGAGGGGGGCAGGGGGTGGGGTGGTGTGTGTGTGTGTGTGTGGTGGTGGTGTGTGGTGGGGGAGGGGTGGTGGAGGGGGGCAGGGGGTGGGGTGGGGTGTGTGTGTGTGCGCGCGCGCGCACGCGCGTAGGCAGGGACGAAGCCAGGAATTACACTTAGAGGGGCCCGGGCGGACAGATAGACACATTATGGTTGGTTGACCGAACCAATTTTAGTCGATTTTGGTTTGATCGGTTTGATTGTTGACTAATTTTGGCTTAGGGTTTTATCTCGATTTCAGTAATATATGATGAATTGAATTTAATTAGTGAAAATTATTTTTGACGAATATATTAAGATGACTTGCATGCAATACGAAGTTAGTGAATTAAGGTTGATCCTTTTTTACGAACCAAAAAAAATTGACATGATAAAAAAACACAAATAATAAACTCCGATTTTACTTATATATGATACAAATAATCATATTTAATTACTTACCGTGTAGAAAAAGTGACAAATATATTTTCATAATTATATATGGTTTTGTATAAGTTCTTGTATAACACACTTAAATTACCACCTCTAAATTTAATTAGAGTAAAGATTTATAATAAATTTACAACAAAATAATAAGTTATTGAAATAATTTACCCGTGGTATATAAATTCATAAAACATAAAAAGTAAAATTAAAATTGCTTAAAACACCTCATATATATATATATATATATTGCACACATGTATATATAATCAAACTTTTTTTAGGGTTAGCACACCATCATTCAACTTGCCATAATATTTTAAGTTATAAAATGTAACTTGTTAACTATTAGGAGCCATCAAACCTATCAAGGATTTGTAATTCTAAAAGGGGGCCATGGCCCTCTTTGGCCACAATATAGCTTCGTCTCTGCGCGTAGGTGCGTAGGTGTGCGTGTGTGTAGACATCAATTTTATAAATAATTGATAATAGTTGGATAATAAACATCGGGAGGGGGTGGGTGTGGCGGGGGGAGGGGGGCAGGGGTGGGGGTGTAGACATCAATTAGTGAATTAAGGTTGATCCTTTTTTACGAACAAAAAAAATTGACATGATCAAAAACCACAAATAATAAACTCCGATTTTACTTATATATGACACAAATAATCATATTTAATTGCTTACCGTGTAGAAAAAGTGACAAATATATTTTCATAATTATATATGGTTTTGTATAAGTTCTTGTATAACACACTTAAATTACCACCTCTAAATTTAATTAGAGTAAAGATTTATAATAAATTTACAACAAAATAATAAGTTATTGAAATAATTTACCCGTGGTATATAAATTCATAAAACATAAAAAGTAAAATTAAAATTGCTTAAAACACCTCATATATATATATTGCACACATGTATATATAATAAAACTTTTTTGAGGGTTAGCACACCATCATTCAACTTGCCATAATATTTTAAGTTATAAAATGTAATTTTTTAACTATTAGGAGCCATCAACCCTATCAAGGCTTTGTAATTCTAAAGGGGGGCCATGGCCCTCTTTGGCCACAATATAGCTTCGTCTCTGCGCGTAGGTGCGTAGGTGTGCGTGTGTGTAGACATCAATTTTATAAATAATTGATAATAGTTGGATAACAATTGAATAATAAACATCGGGAGGGGGTGGGTGTGGCGGGGGCAGGGGTGGGGGTGGGGGTGGGGGTGTAGACATCAATTAGTGAATTAAGGTTGATCCTTTTTTACGAACCAAAAAAAATTGACATGATCAAAAAACACAAATAATAAACTCCGATTTTACTTATATATGACACAAATAATCATATTTAATTGCTTACCGTGTAGAAAAAGTGACAAATATATTTTCATAATTATATATGGTTTTGTATAAGTTCTTGTATAACACACTTAAATTACCACCTCTAAATTTAATTAGAGTAAAGATTTATAATAAATTTACAACAAAATAATAAGTTATTGAAATAATTTACCCGTGGTATATAAATTCATAAAACTAAAAAGTAAAATTGAAATTGCTTAAAACACCTCATATATATATATATATATATATATATATATATTGCACACATGTATATATAATCAAACTTTTTTGAGGGTTAGCACACCATCATTCAACTTGCCATAATATTTTAAGTTATAAAATGTAATTTGTTAACTATTAGGAGCCATCAACCCTATCAAGGCTTTGTAATTCTAAAGGGGGGCCATGGCCCTCTTTGGCCACAATATAGCTTCGTCTCTGCGCGTAGGTGCGTAGGTGTGCGTGTGTGTAGACATCAATTTTATAAATAATTGATAATAGTTGGATAATAATTGGATAATAAACATCGGGAGGGGGTGGGTGTGGCGGGGGGAAGGGGGCAGGGGGTGGGGGTGTAGACATCAATTAGTGAATTAAGGTTGATCCTTTTTTACGAACCAAAAAAAATTGACATGATCAAAAAACACAAATAATAAACTCCGATTTTACTTATATATGACACAAATAATCATATTTAATTGCTTACCGTGTAGAAAAAGTGACAAATATATTTTCATAATTATATATGGTTTTGTGTAAGTTCTTGTATAACACACTTAAATTACCACCTCTAAATTTAATTAGAGTAAAGATTTATAATAAATTTACAACAAAATAATAAGTTATTGAAATAATTTACCCGTGGTATATAAATTCATAAAACATAAAAAGTAAAATTAAAATTGCTTAAAACACGTCATATATATATATATATATATATATATATATATATATATATATTGCACACATGTATATATAATCAAATTTTTTTGAGGGTTAACAAACTATCATTCAACTTGCCATAATATTTTAAGTTATAAAATGTAACTTGTTAACTATTTGGACCCTTCAAACCTATCAAGGCTTTGTAATTCTAAAGGAGGGCCATGGCCCTCTTTGGCCACAATATAGCTTCGCCTCTGCGCGTAGGTGCGTAGGTGTGCGTGTGTGTAGACATCAATTTTATAAATAATTGATAATAGTTGGATAATAATTGGATAATAAACATCGGGACGGGGTGGGTGTGGCGGGGGAGGGGGCAGGGGGTGGGGGTGTAGACATCAATTAGTGAATTAAGGTTGATCCTTTTTTACGAACCAAAAAAAATTGACATGATAAAAAAACACAAATAATAAACTCCGATTTTACTTATATATGACACAAATAATCATATTTAATTGCTTACCGTGTAGAAAAAGTGACAAATATATTTTCATAATTATATATGGTTTTGTATAAGTTCTTGTATAACACACTTAAATTACCACCTCTAAATTTAATTAGAGTAAAGATTTATAATAAATTTACAACAAAATAATAAGTTATTGAAATAATTTACCCGTGGTATATAAATTCATAAAACATAAAAAGTAAAATTAAAATTGCTTAAAACACCTTATATATATATATATATATATATATATTGCACACATGTATATATAATCAAACTTTTTTTAGGGTTATCACACCATCATTCAACTTGCCATAATATTTTAAGTTATAAAATGTAACTTGTTAACTATTAGGAGCCATCAAACCTATCAAGGCTTTGTAATTCTAAAGGGGGGCCATGGCCCTCTTTGCCCACAATATAGCTTCGTCTCTGCGCGTTGGTGCGTAGGTGTGCGTGTGTGTAGACATCTATTTTATAAATAATTGATAATAGTTGGATAATAATTGGATAATAAACATCGGGAGGGGGTGGGTGTGGCGGGGGGAGGGGGGCAGGGGCGGGGGTGGGGGTGTAGGCATCAATTAGTGAATTAAGGTTGATCCTTTTTTACGAACCAAAAAAAATTGACATGATCAAAAAACACAAATAATAAACTCCGATTTTACTTATATATGACACAAATAATCATATTTAATTGCTTACCGTGTAGAAAAAGTGACAAATATATTTTCATAATTATATATGGTTTTGTATAAGTTCTTGTATAACACACTTAAATTACCACCTCAAAATTTAATTAGAGTAAAGATTTATAATAAATTTACAACAAAATAATAAGTTATTGAAATAATTTACCCGTGGTATATAAATTCATAAAACATAAAAAGTAAAATTAAAATTGCTTAAAACACCTTATATATATATATATATATATATATATTGCACACATGTATATATAATCAAACTTTTTTTAGGGTTAGCACACCATCATTCAACTTGCCATAATATTTTAAGTTATAAAATGTAACTTGTTAACTATTAGGAGCCATCAAACCTATCAAGGCTTTGTAATTCTAAAGGGGGGCCATGGCCCTCTTTGCCCACAATATAGCTTCGTCTCTGCGCGTAGGTGCGTAGGTGTGCATGTGTGTAGACATCAATGTTATAAATAATTGATAATAGTTGGATAATAATTGGATAATAAATATCGGGAGGGGGTGGGTGTGGCGGGGGGAGGGGGGCAGGGGCGGGGGTGGGGGTGTAGGCATCAATTAGTGAATTAAGGTTGATCCTTTTTTACGAACCAAAAAAAATTGACATGATCAAAAAACACAAATAATAAACTCCGATTTTACTTATATATGACACAAATAATCATATTTAATTGCTTACCGTGTAGAAAAAGTGACAAATATATTTTCATAATTATATATGGTTTTGTATAAGTTCTTGTATAACACACTTAAATTACCACCTCTAAATTTAATTAGAGTAAAGATTTATAATAAATTTACAACAAAATAATAAGTTATTGAAATAATTTACCCGTGGTATATAAATTCATAAAACATAAAAAGTAAAATTAAAATTGCTTAAAACACCTTATATATATATATATATATATATATTGCACACATGTATATATAATCAAACTTTTTTTAGGGTTAGCACACCATCATTCAACTTGCCATAATATTTTAAGTTATAAAATGTAACTTGTTAACTATTAGGAGCCATCAAACCTATCAAGGCTTTGTAATTCTAAAGGGGGGCCATGGCCCTCTTTGCCCACAATATAGCTTCGTCTCTGCGCGTTGGTGCGTAGGTGTGCGTGTGTGTAGACATCAATTTTATAAATAATTGATAATAGTTGGATAATAATTGGATAATAAACATCGGGAGGGGGTGGGTTGTAACAACCCGCCTAATAAGATACCGGGCGATCACTCCAATATTAAATTAAAACAGGAGTTTCATATGGATCATTCTTAGCATCACTGTCGAAAATCCAATTAATTACTAATATCCTATTAGGTGGCCGTTAAAAACTTTTATCTAACTACTCTTTTTAGCGCACAAATTTAAAACATTCACAATTAAATGCGTAATGAACTGAAATAGAAAAGAAAGGAACTAAAATAACCGAACACTCGGTCCAAATAATACAACCATATCGAATGCTGTACTGAAGGAATAAATAAATGCAATTGAGCCATTGGCTCGAGTGTTTATACAATAACTCCTATCTAGAGTACAAGGAAAGAAACGTCTACCGATAACCCTGCAAGCATCCACAGCTGCTGCAGCAGACGTCTGACTCGAAAGAGTTTCCATCCAGGCGTCCCTGTGTCTGGACACCTATATATATACAGTATAGAGAAAGAAAGGAGAGTAGACAAACGGGTCAGGGCCCGAATGTTTAGAAAATATTTTGCAAGTGCATAGATGCTTTATTTTTAGAAAAATAGTTTTATCTCATATTTAAATTGGTATCGCACTCTCGTGAGATACCCCTCACCTCTCCCCTAACAGTGCACACCTAGCGCATCCCTAAAAACATCCTAGTCAAGCTACCCTGCTAAACTAGTCTAATACCCAACCACTATCCAACCTAGATAGTCAAATAGATGTACTAAGGGCTAACTTCACTTTAATCTCGACGCTATGCCATGTTCGTGCGTGGGGTGTCTCGCGAAGCGAAATCCAAACAAGGAACCCCCCCCGATACACTACTATGCAGCAAGGTCGATCTTTGAGATCCGCCAGTCCCTCAGTACAGAAAGATATATAATATATATATCATAACATTTAATAATATAAGAGCATTAAGGATTAAACTTCTCCCCAGTCTCAACACAATGCCATATTCGTGCGTGGGGTGTCTCGCGAGGCGAAATCCAAACAAGGAACCCCCCCGATACACTACTATGCGGCACGATCGATCGTCGGGATTCATTAGACCCTCGGCACCCAATTTATACATATACAATATACTTCCGGATAATATAAATATCTCCCAAACTGAGGATTTCTTGATACATAAAGTATTTATAAATACTTATCCTTTTTACTTCAAAAACTTCCATTTCCCTTCTCATATCCAGGAAATGTATTTAAAAGCCAATTCATTATCATGAATTGCTTTAATAAATCATATACCTTTTTAAAAGCCAGTTTTATTATCATAAAATGCTTTTCCTTATCAAAATATCCCATTTCCCTTTTTATACTCAGGAAATGTATTCAAAGACATTTTCATTATCATAAAAATGCTTTGTTCAAAACATATGCTTCCACATCCCTTCTTCCATCCGGGAAGTGTTACCGAAGCCAAATTATATATAACCCATTTCCCTTCCTATATCCAGGAAATGTAATTAAAGCAAATCCATTATTATGAACTGCTTTAATAAACGCGTTCTAAGACCGCCCGTCCGGATTTCTCCACTGTGCGCGCCCCTAAATGGCTATCATCTTCCAGGGCCTCCAAGACAACCTGGGATCCTATATCGAAAGACGTCGGGAAGCGACCATGTGCCTGCGGGATAGTCAAGACCACACCCGGAATCTCCTAACCAGCGCAGAAAATATAACAACAAACGCTCACATGGCCTATAGGACTATATCCACCCTGCATCATTAGCCAGGGGGCTTCACCATACGAACGCAACTTCCCTTATGATAGCGATTTAGAGAGGTGTGTAATCCATATATTATTAATTATGAAAAACATTATTCTTTCCATTTTGAAAATATTCATTTATATATTTTCAAAATCATTACCATCATCATATATATATATATATACCTAAAACACACAGTATATACATATCCTATATATTCTTCCTAGAATATATATATAAACGGCCTTAGTGGCCTATAGCATCTAACGATGATAATAGTCCCAAAGATTCCCTCCGGGAATCATAATCATGCATTGATATTAGCATGATTCTAAATCCAAAGTATTTCTTACTTTAATAATCACTATATACTTTAATCCTATTCTAAGGATTTATTGGATATCTCCAATGATACTATTCTCCTCAAAGTGAAGTATATATATATATATACCCCCAAATTATCCTAATTATCTCTTAGGATATACTTAACGATGATCGATATAATTATGCCTTCTATAAGCATAATTATATTGATTTATAAGCCTACGAGAAATATCCTCAGGATTTCTCTCACCCGAACAACTTTAAACTTAATAGGTTAAGGATTTCATTTCTTTAAACCCCAAGACTATACCTTGTCCAAATAATCTTTTAGAAGTCCCCAATTAAAGTTGGGAACCCTAATCCATCAAATTCTACAATTACTCTATTTTCCTCGAAAATATAGATTAAGGGTTATATACTTAAAACCCTAACTTTACCCTCCTCAATTATCTTAATTTATGGACCCTGAAGTCCTAAAAGGTCCCTTAGGTTATCACCTAATTTTCCTCAAAGCAAAAGGGAATGGAATCTATCCCATCCAAATCACCCTAAAGAAATTGTTCCTTTTCAGCAGAGGTCGATCGATCGACCCATGACCGTCGATCGATCGAAGGCTTCGATCGATCGATCCCCGAGGCTCGATCGATCGATCAAGTCGGGCAGCTTCTTCTCCGAGAAGCTGTTCGGCCATGGAAGCTTCCCCCGAGCTTCCATCTCTTCACCCAACGGCCTACAACTTCTACCAACAATAAATACACCTATAATACGGGTCCTAAACATCCCAGGACCCTGAATCACCCAATATTTTTGGTTAATTACTAAAATCTCCAATTTACCAATTTTAGGGGTTTATTCGTTTTATCTCCCGAAAACCCGTTTTATTCACGAATACCCAACCCAAAATCATTAGGGTATGTTATACCAACAATGATATGAGATATTTATGCTCAAAAATAAATAAAGCAAGTAAACACTTGCCTCGTGGATACAATCCGACGTCCTCGAGCCGAATCCCGCGGAGGCCGGCCGGAATCTCCCCCTTTTTCTTCTTTTCTTCCCCCCCTCTCTCTCTCTCTCTTCTTCTTTTCTTTTTCTTTCTTTCCTCTCTTCCTCTATATATAGAGAGAAAAAGGGTTTTAACCCTAAAAGCCCAAAAATGACTCGTTTACCCAATTACGAGCCTATTTAACTCCAAAATTACCCGGAACTTAATTTCGACAATCGGACACTCTTTTCCGACTATCTCGGACATTCCGAGACTCGTGGCGCAGTCGAAATTTCCATTCGCGGTACTTGACCGCAAATCACTATTCTAATCCAAAATAATTAAATGCGGTGTTCTACTCAAAATCTCACTTCTTTTGTCGCTATACTCCGTGGCGACATATAAATAAAATATTTCGACCTATATGGTCCCAAAATAATTGATAACACCGTTCCAAAATCATTAAATCCTCGAGAATCCCAAAGATCACTATTTCGAGAAATTCTCCAAATTCCAATTTATATCCAATTATGGAATTTAATGGTCTCCAAAAAGGACGGGTTGTTACACTCCCCCCCTTACAACAGAATTTCGTCCTCTAAATTCAGATGCGACCTACACCACCAATCTTAGGATCACTTCAACTCCTAATACCTTAAGGGAAACGATACTGACCCAACGGTTCCCAACCATACGCTATGCGGCTACCGAAATCATAAAGTGACTCTAATACGTCACAGAATACCCATCATCTATAATGCCTATCGGCATGAATTTCAATCTTGTGTACCACTCCTATCGTAACTAGGCGGTTTATCAAACCACCTTACCAAAGGTGCCCATACACCTTTCCAACTTGTGCATATCAGAACAAACATTACGAACGTCTGACACGCATCACTCTCTACCAGTAAGGGTCTCCTCTCCTCGGTGTAATACTCACCTATGGGTCCTCCGAACCTGCGCATTTCAATACTCCTAACCTTGGCGCTGCTAATACTAGCGAACCTATATCCTAAAAATGCTACGATCTAAGCGTTACCCTACCTACACGAAACTAATATAATCCTAAGTATGTCCCTAGTGCCCAAGGCCTCTCTCAACTCCCGACAAGTGCTTGGTTTCATGCGTGGGACGTCTCGCCAAGGCGAAATCCAAACAAGGAACCCTCCCGTTACACTACTCCCTCGCGTAGTCGGTCATCGAGATATAACGACCCAAGGCACAGAAGCGGGACGTCCTAAATCTTACTAGGCTAGCCTATGAACGCATTCCTACTATCTTATCCTTCCGCCCATACAGAAGGAAACCTAACTAATCAAGTGCCCACTTTCTGTAGAAAGTGTCACGAACATAATACCCAAAATGTAGCTCCTCAAAACTTGCCTTTTCCTTAAGGCCTGACTATTGTCCTCAAATAAATTTCTCTAAGTCCAACCTTACCCACCCATTTGTGGCGAAGGGATCATTTTAGTGCTTTTCCATAGCACAATTTTCCATAAGTATTTTGACATTATGTGGCTCATAGTCTATAGTGGTTCATCCACACTATACGACCGTTCCACATGATCAACATCCTTGCATCTCATAACAGCTCCCCACTCCCGACGCCGTTAAGAGTCATGTGTGGAGTGTCTCGCAAAGCGAAATCCAAACAAGGAACCCCTCCACACATTAACCCTTGACTTCGTTGGTTGTGGAGTTCAGTCATTTCAACATGCAACCGGGATAACCCTATCCCCTAATCCAACAAAAGGTGATCTGAACTCCTATCTCTAACTAAGAGTCATACCACCCTGCGCTCGCACTCATTCCTAAGTCCTTGCGCAAACTAATACTGAGCTAAATATTATCGCTCAACAACGATTCTGTGGGCCTTAAATTATATTTATAAGGTTTCCACATATACCATCCAAAATAAGGGAGCCTCTACTCATCGAGGTTCCATAAATCCATAATAACAAAGGTGTACTCAACCTGAATCAAGGTGAGACACCAGAATAACAACCTGTTCCCTCTAGGAACTGCGGACACGATAGACTTGCCATTATTAGCCTTCTATCGCTCCGTTACACCATATACCGTATACGTATATATACAAAGTATAATCACCCGCCTTTATGGCGGATGAAGAGAAATAAAATTCCGCTATTGCGGAAAACACATAGTCATACATTATAATGTTATCGAGACCGCCACAACTCAAAATACACACACGAGTCTAGGGATAACTAATACCGCGACTTTATCTAGTCATGCCAAATATACCTCCTCAATTGAGGTAAAACTCATAACAACATCTTCGCCCTTATTCACCGTCGGCCTCTGGCTGGACCTTAGGCGACTAATTCCCAAAACTGCATACTTCTCATCCTACTGTTTCATGGGGACTCACGGTTAGAACTATCCGTAAGATCCCTTTCTAATCCTTATCTCCACGGGGAAATCCAACGTTAGTACCACTTTCTATCACAGTAGTACTTGGTTGCTCATAACTACTATACTTTAGTAATCGTCGCAACAGTCCTTAGCATTTGCCATAAGGAAAGAGGCATCAACTAATGTCCTCGGCCCCGTCTTCTACCAGCTCCCCCAGCTAAGCTCCTACTCCTGCTGCCCTCCGAGCTCCGCACATGATTCTCAACGAGCGCGTAACAGATTTCTATAATCTTCTAATATGGCAGGAGATCGAAATCTCACAAGAGATATCAACAATCGTAATCCTGGGGCTCTATACAAATCGAGAGCAACGCTGAAAGCGTAGTACGTCCGCACAGATTCCTAAAGACACTAGAACCTGATGCTCTGATACCATCTGTAACAACCCGCCTAATAAGATACCGGGCGATCACTCCAATATTAAATTAAAACAGGAGTTTCATATAGATCATTCTTAGCATCACTGTCGAAAATCCAATTAATTACTAATATCCTATTAGGTGGCCGTTAAAAACTTTTATCTAACTACTCTTTTTAGCGCACAAATTTAAAACATTCACAATTAAATGCGTAATGAACTGAAATAGAAAAGAAAGGAACTAAAATAACCGAACACTCCGTCCAAATAATACAACCATATCGAATGCTGTACTGAAGGAATAAATAAATGCAATTGAGCCATTAGCTCGAGTGTTTATACAATAACTCCTATCTAGAGTACAAGGAAAGAAACGTCTACCGATAACCCTGCAAGCATCCACAGCTGCTGCAGCAGACGTCTGACTCGAAAGAGTTTCCATCCAGGCGTCCCTGTGTCTGGACACCTATATATATACAGTATAGAGAAAGAAAGGAGAGTAGACAAACGGGTCAGGGCCCGAATGTTTAGAAAATATTTTGCAAGTGCATAGATGCTTTATTTTTAGAAAAATAGTTTTATCTCATATTTAAATTGGTATCGCACTCTCGTGAGATACCCCTCACCTCTCCCCTAACAGTGCACACCTAGCGCATCCCTAAAAACATCCTAGTCAAGCTACCCTGCTAAACTAGTCTAATACCCAACCACTATCCAACCTAGATAGTCAAATAGATGTACTAAGGGCTAACTTCACTTTAATCTCGACGCTATGCCATGTTCGTGCGTGGGGTGTCTCGCGAAGCGAAATCCAAACAAGGAACCCCCCCGATACACTACTATGCAGCAAGGTCGATCTTTGAGATCCGCCAGTCCCTCAGTACAGAAAGATATATAATATATATATCATAACATTTAATAATATAAGAGCACTAAGGATTAAACTTCTCCCCAGTCTCAACACAGTGCCATATTCGTGCGTGGGGTGTCTCGCGAAGCGAAATCCAAACAAGGAACCCCCCCGATACACTACTATGCGGCACGGTCGATCGTCGGGATTCATTAGACCCTCGGCACCCAATTTATACATATACAATATACTTCCGGATAATATAAATATCTCCCAAACTGAGGATTTCTTGATACATAAAGTATTTATAAATACTTATCCTTTTTACTTCAAAAACTTCCATTTCCCTTCTCATATCCAGGAAATGTATTTAAAAGCCAATTCATTATCATGAATTGCTTTAATAAATCATATACCTTTTTAAAAGCCAGTTTTATTATCATAAAATGCTTTTCCTTATCAAAATATCCCATTTCCCTTTTTATACTCAGGAAATGTATTCAAAGACATTTTCATTATCATAAAAATGCTTTGTTCAAAACATATGCTTCCACATCCCTTCTTCCATCCGGGAAGTGTTACCGAAGCCAAATTATATATAACCCATTTCCCTTCCTATATCCAGGAAATGTAATTAAAGCAAATCCATTATTATGAACTGCTTTAATAAACGCGTTCTAAGACCGCCCGTCCGGATTTCTCCACTGTGCGCGCCCCTAAATGGCTATCATCTTCCAGGGCCTCCAAGACAACCTGGGATCCTATATCGAAAGACGTCGGGAAGCGACCATGTGCCTGCGGGATAGTCAAGACCACACCCGGAATCTCCTAACCAGCGCAGAAAATATAACAACAAACGCTCACATGGCCTATAGGACTATATCCACCCTGCATCATTAGCCAGGGGGCTTCACCATACAAACGCAACTTCCCTTATGATAGCGATTTAGAGAGGTGTGTAATCCATATATTATTAATTATGAAAAACATTATTCTTTCCATTTTGAAAATATTCATTTATATATTTTCAAAATCATTACCATCATCATATATATATATATATATACCTAAAACACACAGTATATACATATCCTATATATTCTTCCTAGAATATATATATAAATGGCCTTAGTGGCCTATAGCATCTAACGATGATAATAGTCCCAAAGATTCCCTCCGGGAATCATAATCATGCATTGATATTAGCATGATTCTAAATCCAAAGTATTTCTTACTTTAATAATCACTATATACTTTAATCCTATTCTAAGGATTTATTGGATATCTCCAATGATACTATTCTCCTCAAAGTGAAGTATATATATATATATACCCCCAAATTATCCTAATTATCTCTTAGGATATACTTAACGATGATCGATATAATTATGCCTTCTATAAGCATAATTATATTGATTTATAAGCCTACGAGAAATATCCTCAGGATTTCTCTCACCCGAACAACTTTAAACTTAATAGGTTAAGGATTTCATTTCTTTAAACCCCAAGACTATACCTTGTCCAAATAATCTTTTAGAAGTCCCCAATTAAAGTTGGGAACCCTAATCCATCAAATTCTACAATTACTCTATTTTCCTCTAAAATATAGATTAAGGGTTATATACTTAAAACCCTAACTTTACCCTCCTCAATTATCTTAATTTATGGACCCTGAAGTCCTAAAAGGTCCCTTAGGTTATCACCTAATTTTCCTCAAAGCAAAAGGGAATGGAATCTATCCCATCCAAATCACCCTAAAGAAATTGTTCCTTTTCAGCAGAGGTCGATCGATCGACCCATGACCGTCGATCGATCGAAGGCTTCGATCGATCGATCCCCGAGGCTCGATCGATCGATCAAGTCGGGCAGCTTCTTCTCCGAGAAGCTGTTCGGCCATGGAAGCTTCCCCCGAGCTTCCATCTCTTCACCCAACGGCCTACAACTTCTACCAACAATAAATACACCTATAATACGGGTCCTAAACATCCCAGGACCCTGAATCACCCAATATTTTTGGTTAATTACTAAAATCTCCAATTTACCAATTTTAGGGGTTTATTCGTTTTATCTCCCGAAAACCCGTTTTATTCACGAATACCCAACCCAAAATCATTAGGGTATGTTATACCAACAATGATATGAGATATTTATGCTCAAAAATAAATAAAGCAAGTAAACACTTGCCTCGTGGATACAATCCGACGTCCTCGAGCCGAATCCCGCGGAGGCCGGCCGGAATCTCCCTCTTTTTCTTCTTTTCTTCCCTCTCTCTCTCTCTCTTCTTCTTTTCTTTTTCTTTCTTTCCTCTCTTCCTCTATATATAGAGAGAAAAAGGGTTTTAACCCTAAAAGCCCCAAAACGACTCGTTTACCCAATTACGAGCCTATTTTTAACTCCAAAATTACCCGGAACTTAATTTCGACAATCGGACACTCTTTTCCGACTATCTCGGACATTCCGAGACTCGTGGCCCAGTCGAAATTTCCATTCGAGGTACTTGACCGCAAATCACTATTCTAATCCAAAATAATTAAATGCGGTGTTCTACTCAAAATCTCACTTCTTTTGTCGCTATACTCCGTGGCGACATATAAATAAAATATTTCGACCTATATGGTCCCAAAATAATTGATAACACCGTTCCAAAATCATTAAATCCTCGAGAATCCCAAAGATCACTATTTCGAGAAATTCTCCAAATTCCAATTTATATCCAATTATGGAATTTAATGGTCTCCAAAAAGGACGGGTTGTTACATGGGTGTGGCGGGGGGAGAGGGGCAGGGGTGGGGGTGGGGGTGTAGACATCAATTAGTGAATTAAGGTTGATCCTTTTTTACGGACCAAAAAAAATTGACATGATCAAAAATCACAAATAATAAACTCCGATTTTACTTATATATGACACAAATAATCATATTTAATTGCTTACCGTGTAGAAAAAGGGACAAATATATTTTCATAATTATATATGGTTTTGTATAAGTTCTTGTATAACACACTTAAATTACCACCTCTAAATTTAATTAGAGTAAAGATTTATAACAAATTTACAACAAAATAATAAGTTATTGAAATAATTTACCCGTGGTATATAAATTCATAAAACATAAAAAGTAAAATTAAAATTGCTTAAAACACCTCATATATATATATATATATATATATATATATATATATTGCACACATATAGATATAATCAAACTTTTTTTAGGGTTAGCACACCATCATTCAACTTGCCATAATATTTTAAGTTATAAAATGTAACTTGTTAACTATTAGGAGCCATCAACCCTATCAAGGCTTTGTAATTCTAAAGGGGGGCCATGGCCCTCTTTGGCCACAATATAGCTTCGTATCTGCGCGTAGGTGCGTAGGTGTGCGTGTGTGTAGACATCAATTTTATAAATAATTGATAATAGTTGGATAATAATTGGATAATAAACATCGGGAGGGGGTGGGTGTGGCGGGGGGAGGGGGGGCAGGGGGTGGGGGTGGGGGTGTAGACATCAATTAGTGAATTAAGGTTGATCCTTTTTTACGAACCAAAAAAAATTGACATGATCAAAAAACACAAATAATAAACGCCGATTTTACTTATATATGACACAAATAATCATATTTAATTGCTTACCGTGTAGAAAAAGTGACAAATATATTTTCATAATTATATATGGTTTTGTATAAGTTCTTGTATAACACACTTAAATTACCTCCTCGAAATTTAATTAGAGTAAAGATTTATAATAAATTTACAACAAAATAATAAGTTATTGAAATAATGTACCCGTGGTATATAAATTCATAAAACATAAAAAGTAAAATTAAAATTGCTTAAAACACCTCATATATATATATATATTGCACACATGTATATATAATAAAACTTTTTTTAGGGTTAGCACACCATCATTCAACTTGCCATAATATTTTAAGTTATAAAATGTAACTTGTTAACTATTAGGACCCTTAAAACCTATCAAGGCTTTTTAATTCTAAAGTGGGGCCATGGCCCTTTTTGGCCACAATATAGCTTCGCCTCTGCGCGTAGGTGCGTAGGTGTGCGTGTGTGTAGACATCAATTTTATAAATAATTGATAATAGTTGGATAATAATTGGATAATAAACATCGGGAGGGGGTGGGTGTGGCGGGTGGAGGGGGGCAGGGGGTGGGGGAGGAGGTGTAGACATCAATTAGTGAATTAAGGTTGATCCTTTTTTACGAACCAAAAAAAATTGACATGATCAAAAAACACAAATAATAAACTCCAATTTTACTTATATATGACACAAATAATCATATTTAATTGCTTACCGTGTAGAAAAAGTGACAAATATATTTTCATAATTATATATGATTTTGTATAAGTTCTTGTATAACACACTTAAATTACCACCTCTAAATTTAATTAGAGTAAAGATTTATGATAAATTTACAACAAAATAATAAGTTATTGAAATAATTTACCCGTGGTATATAAATTCATAAAACATAAAAAGTAAAATTAAAATTACTTAAAACACCTCATATATATATATTGCACACATGTATATATAATCAAACTATTTTGAGGGTTAGCACACCATCATTCAACTTGCCATAATATTTTAAGTTATAAAATGTAACTTGTTAACTATTTGGAGCCATCAAACCTATCAAGGCTTTGTAATTCTAAAGGGGGGCCATGGCCCTCTTTGGCCACAATATAGCTTCGTCTCTGCGCGTAGGTGCGTAGGTGTGCGTGTGTGTAGACATCAATTTTATAAATAATTGATAATAGTTGGATAATAATTGGATAATAAATATCGGGAGGGGGTGGGTTTGGCGGGGGGATGGGGGCAGGGGTGGGGGTGGGGGTGTAGACATCAATTAGTGAATTAAGGTTGATCCTTTTTTACGAACCAAAAAAAATTGACATGATCAAAAAACACAAATAATAAACTCCGATTTTACTTATATATGACACAAATAATCATATTTAATTGCTTACCGTGTAGAAAAAGTGATAAATATATTTTCATAATTATATATGGTTTTGTATAAGTTCTTGTATAACACACTTAAATTAACACCTCTAAATTTAATTAGAGTAAAAATTTATAATAAATTTACAACAAAATAATAAGTTATTGAAATAATTTACCCGTGGTATATAAATTCATAAAACATAAAAAGTAAAATTAAAATTGCTTAAAACACCTCATATATATATTGCACACATGTATATACAATCAAACATTTTTGAGGGTTAGCACACCATCATTCAACTTGCCATAATATTTTAAGTTATAAAATGTAACTTGTTAACTATTAGGAGCCATCAACCCTATCAAGGCTTGTAATTCTAAAGGGGGGCCATGGCCCTCTTTGGCCACAATATAGCTTCGTCTCTGTGCGTAGGTGCGTAGGTGTGCGTGTGTGTAGACATCAATTTTATAAATAATTGATAATAGTTGGATAATAATTGGATAATAAACATCGGGAGGGGGTGGGTGTGGCGGGGGGAGGGGGGCAGGGGGTGGGGGTGGGGGTGTTGACATCAATTAGTGAATTAAGGTTGATCCTTTTTTACGAACCAAAAAAAATTGACATGATCAAAAAACACAAATAATAAACTCCGATTTTACTTATATATGACAGAAATAATCATATTTAATTGCTTACCGTGTAGAAAAAGTGACAAATATATTTTCATAATTATAAATGGTTTTGTATAAGTTCTTGTATAACACACTTAAATTACCACCTCTAAATTTAATTAGAGTAAAGATTTATAATAAATTTACAACAAAATAATAAGTTATTGAAATAATTTACCCGTGGTATATAAATTCATAAAACATAAAAAGTAAAATTAAAATTGCTTTAAACACCTCATATATATATATATATATATATATATATATATATATATATTGCACACAAGTATATATAATCAAACTTTTTTGAGGGTTAGCACACCATCATTCAACTTGCCATAATATTTTAAGTTATAAAATGTAACTTGTTAACTATTAGGACCCTTCAAACCTATCAAGGCTTTGTAATTCTAAAGGGGGGCCATGGCCCTCTTTGGCCACAATATAGCTTCGCCTCTGCGCGTAGGTGCGTAGGTGTGCGTGTGTGTAGACATCAATTTTATAAATAATTGATAATAGTTGGATAATATTTGGATAATAAACATCGGGAGGGGTGGGTGTGGCGGGGGGAGGGGGGCAGGGGGTGGGGGTGTAGACATCAATTAGTGAATTAAGGTTGATCCTTTTTTACGAACCAAAAAAAATTGACATGATCAAAAAACACAAATAATAAACTCCGATTTTACTTATATATGACACAAATAATCATATTTAATTGCTTACCGTGTAGAAAAAGTGACAAATATATTTTCATAATTATATATGATTTTGTATAAGTTCTTGTATAACACACTTAAATTACCACCTCTAAATTTAATTAGAGTAAAGATTTATAATAAATTTACAACAAAATAATAAGTTATTGAAATAATTTACCCGTGGTATATAAATTCATAAAACATAAAAAGTAAAATTAAAATTGCTTAAAACACCTCATATATATATATATATATATATATATTGCACACATGTATATATAATCAAACTATTTGGAGGGTTAGCACACCATCATTCAACTTGCCATAATATTTTAAGTTATAAAATGTAACTTGTTAACTATTAGAAGCCATCAAACCTATCAAGGCTTTGTAATTCTAAAGGGGGGCCATGGCCCTCTTTGGCCACAATATAGATTCGTCTCTGTGCGTAGGTGCGTAGGTGTGCGTGTGCGTAGACATCAATTTTATAAATAATTGATAATAGTTGGATAATAATTGGATAATAAACATCGGGAGGGGGTGGGTGTGGCGGGGGGAGGGGGGCAGGGGGTGGGGCACCCATTTAATAACTCTTTAAATATTTGGAAAAAACATAATATTACACAACACTAAAAGTAGACATCAATTTTATAAATAATTGGATTTATCCCTTTATGATAATGAAATTTATGCTACAATTATAATTATCTCATGTCATAATTTTATTGATAAGCAATATATGTAGTTGTCACGGTCGTGGTGGGGGGAGGGGGTGGGGGTGGGGTGGGTAGGGGTGGTGTGTGTGTGTGTGTGTGTGTGTGTGTGCGTAGGTGCGTAGGTGTGCGTTGTGTGTGGCGGGGGGAGGGGGCAGGGGGTGGGGGTGGGGGTGGGGCACCCATTTAATAACTTTTAAAATATTTGAAAAAAATATAATATTACAAAATTGAAACGAAATGGTATTGACGGAACTTACACATACGTTATAATATAGACGGAACATTTTTTTATCTGTACTATTAATTCAATTAATTCAATTAGGTAAAACGAAATGTGTACTATTAACATTTGTTTTTTATCTGTACTAATAACATTTTTTTTACAGCAAAAATATCTCCTTCAGATGTTAAGGCGAAGATGATGATGCTGTTTATGATGATGTCGTCTGGGTTCGGTGGTAGCGGAGGCGACAAGGGCTCCTCCGCCCCTAGGCTCCCCAAATATGAAAAATTTGGGATTACCGTCGAAAACAAGTCGGAGCTATTAGCGAGATCCCTCGAGCTGCTAAAGACGGTCATCGGCCCGGGGTTTATGAGTTGGAAGGAGGTGCCATATGAGCTCAAGTTAGCTGTTTGGGCTGCACTACAGGTATTATTTATATGAATATTTCAATTTCAATTTCAATTTCAATTTCAATTTCAATTTATATTTATATTTATATTTATATTTATATTTATTCTCAACTAACATTGTATTTGTTGGACAGGAACAATTCAACTTGGATCCAAAGCTACACGATTCCGTCTTGGAGCAGTTGAGGGAGCAACACAAGACGTGGAAGAAAAATATGCGGACACGGTACTTTGGAAAAACACGAGAGTCCATTTTACAATTGCACGGATTCGTCCCGCCCAAGGAGCCGATCTCATTGGCACAATGACAAAAGTTCATTGACAATGAGATCGAGGATCGACAATTGGCATCTCGCCAATCGGAGAGGGAAAATCGGGCTAAAAAGACGTACGTGCACTACTCCGGTCGGACCTCTTACGCTGAGGTGGAGCATATGATGCAGGTAAGATTTAATTTATCTATAACTACACAAATATATTATTGGATATTATTTTACTTTGCGCGGCCGATACTAATTTTACTTTACTTTATTTTATTTCAGGGGGTAGGGAGTGGGCCAGGGGGTAAGCCACATAGGCTCGATACTTATGTGGCTCTTCGGACGAAGAAGGGGAAGGACAAGGAGGTGTCCCCGAGCGTCGCGGCCACGATTGTAAGTAATCCGACAGTTTAATTATTGTTAATTACGTTATAATTTTTTAGTTTACTTATTTTACTAATCATGTGCTTTTTGTCGTTTCAGGTAAAGCTTAAGGAAATGCATGAGTCGCAGTCTGATGCCGACAAGGCATCTTTGTCCACAGACGCACTCAGCCAAGTGCTTGGCTCTGATCGCAAGGGGAGGACAAGGGGAGTGAGCTCGCGGGTGGACAAATCTAGGATCATCGGATTGGAGACGAGCGACACCGGGTTGGCTCGAACGGTGGATTCACACGACGCGAAGCTGTCCCGTTTGGAGGCGACGGTCCAATATATGTACGCATTCATGAAGTGTACGTTGGGTGGAGACCGTAAAGGGAAAGGAAAAGGGAAGGAGAAGGAGAAGGCGGTGGAGGAGGAGGTGCGGGAGGATGAGGCGCAGGATGACGAGGATGTGGACCTCGCTGCTTCATCACTGACACGTTCGTACTTCGACGATCCACTTCCCTATTTGACGCCCTCCAACAGACCATTGTCGACAATTGGTTGGCCGAGCGTGTTCATATTGGACGTATTTGATGGCCAGCGGATAAGGCGGGGGGTTGAGGGACCCGAATATCGTCGAGGGTGGAATAGTCCATGGACGTGTGCTTCAAGAGATGGAGTCCAGGGTGCTCGTCACGCATGTCATACCCGGGAAGGAGAACTCCCTATTGTGGTTGCGCGAACAATGCGGCATGACGTATATTAGTGGGTGCGTCAATTCGTATGTCGTGTGGCGTACTCACCTCCTCAGTTTTATCCAAGACATGTAGTAACATTATTTTTAAGTTTGTTCATTTTAATTATATTTGGATTATATCGTCATGTATATTATTTTTACTTTGAATATTTGGATTATATCGTCATGAATATATATTTGCATTATCTTTAGTTTGTGTTGGATATATGATGTTTGGAACAGGTACAACGTTGCTATAACAGGTACAAATATACTGCTGGGCAGTGGCGGTGGCCAACTGCCCAGCAGACTTTTTTTAAATTCTGCCCAGAATTGTCACGGTCATTGACCGTGACAATTTTTTTAAAAAGGGTCAAGGCTTAGTCACGGTTTATAACCGTGACAAATGTGTCATGGTCATTGACCTTGACACGACCGTGACACGAAAAGTTGTCTCGCCTCGAAATGTCACGGTCATTGACCTTGACAAGGTGGATTTGTCAAGGTCAATGACCTTGACAAATGGGCAGATTTGGTGTAGTGTGAAGCGTACGTTGGGCGGAGACCGTAAAGGGAAAGGGAAAGGGAAGGAGAAGGCGGTGGAGGAGGAGGTGCGGGAGGACGAGGCGCAGGATGACGAGGATGTGGACTTCGCTGCTTCATCACCGACACGTTCGTACTTCGATGATCTACTTCCCTATTTGGCGCCCTTCAACAGACCAATGTCGACACTTGGTTAGCCGAGCGTGTTCATATTGGACGTATTTGATGGCCAACGGATAGGGCGGGGGTTGAGGGACCCGAATATCGACCAGGGTGGAATAGTTCATGGACGTGCGCTTCAAGAGATGGAGTCCAGGGTGCTCGTCACGCATGTCATACCCAGGAAGGAGAACTCCTTATTGTGGTTGCGCGAACAATGCGGCACGACGTATATTAGTGGGTGCGTCAATTCGTATGTCATGTGGCCTACTCACCTCCTCAGTTTTAACAATACACCAGACATGTAGTGACATTGTTTTAAGTTTGAATTGAATTGTTTTAAGTTTGAATTGAATTGTTTTAAGTTTGAATTGAATTGTTTTAAGTTGTTACATTTGAATTATATCGTGATGCATATTGTCTCTAGTTGAATATATATTTGCATTATCTTTAGTTTGTTTGGATATATGATGTTTGGAACAGGTACAAATATACTGCTGGGCAGTGGCAGTGGTCATACTGCCCAGCAGATTTTTTTTTAAATTCTGATCAGAATTGTCACGGTCATTGACCCTGACACGTCCGTGACAACAGTTGTCACGGACTTGTCACGGTCAATGACCGTGACAATATTTTTAAAAAGGGTCACGGCTTTGTCACGGTTTATAACCAACCGTGACACAAAACGCGAGTTTTGTGTCAAGGTCAATGACCGTGACACGACCGTGACAAAAAAAGTTGTCTCGCCTCGAAATGTCACGGTCATTGACCTTGACAAGTTGGATTTGTCAAGGTCAATGACCTTGACAATTCGGCAGATTTGGTGTAGTGTGGATGGAAAATGGGTTTTCTCAATGAGAAAGTATTATTCCATCTTGAGAGGTAATGGAAATCAAGGTGCTCAGTTCCCTTGGAGACAAATCTGGAAGGCAAAGGTTCCCAAAAATTGATGTTCTTTGTCTGCACCGTGACAAGGCAGACCATTCTGACGACTGAGGGTTTGCAGAACATAGGGCGATTAATGGTTAGTCATTGTTGGATTTGTAAGGAGGCTGAGGAGAAGATCGATCATTTACTTCTGCATTGTAGGGTGGCGTATGGATTGTGGACTATCTTCATTTCCCTTTGTCGAATTTCATGGTTTATGCTTGAGACGGTGAGAGCGTTGCTTGAGGTTTGGAAACCCCCTAAGGGTTAGAAAGGGGATTACAGAGTGTGGCATCTAATTCCGCACTATATCTATTGGACCATATGAATGGAGAGAAATGCAAGATGTTTTAATGGTTTGGAGAGTGGGACGTCTAGAATTCATTACATTTTTTTGAGCATATTAATGTATTGGCATAAGGAGAGACATGTCGCAACTCTTCCTAACTTTTTAGATTTCGTGGAGGATTTGCATAGGGAATTATAGTTTTGGTATTTGTGGTGCCCCCCAAGGTTAACAACTTTGTTTTTGTCTTGTATACTCCCTGTAGATGTGTTCCTCTCCCTTAGCGGTTGCCTTCTAATGCAACATTTGTTTAAAGAAATATTTAAAAATCCATCAACAAGATAGACTACAACCCCTACTTAAAAATTGTTATATAACCTTTCATCACTATCGGATCCAAAAATGGCAGGATAATAGGTGAAAAATCGGGTCCCTAAGCACTCCGCCACAGCCACTAACCTTCCACCCCCATTAGATATATATATATATATATATAAAGAGAGAGTGGGGCAACCACGGGTGGGGATAGAGAGATGAGAGAGGGGTGTGCCTGTTGGTGGAGAAAGCAAAATGAGAGAGAGGGGCCGTGTGTAGAGATAGAGAAATGAGGTAGAGAGAGCGTAGACGATCATGGCTGGGTGGGTGGGGTAGCCATAGATGAGTGGGGAAGGGGGGGGGGGGGGGGGGGGAGAGGGAGAGATTATAGGATCTGAGTATGCTTACTCTTTTATCTTTACTAATGTGTTTATATATAAAAAAAAGTCCTTTTGTATTAGATTAGACAAAAAATCCGTCACGTGCACGGACATGAGCTATTTTCCGTCCAAATAAATAATGGTGTTACTATTAGGCTGTTACCTAAAGTCGTTTTAAAAGTTCAGGGGTTAAGTGAAAAAAATTAAAAAAAAAATAGAGAATAAAGTGAAAATAGGGATAAAGTTGAAGGGTCTAAGTGTAATTAATAAGGTGGGACATTTGAGATGGGACGCGTGAGATGAGAGTTTTACATAGTAAAGTGGAATAAAGATACAAATGGCTATCGTATAATTCTTATTATAATTTTCGATATATCTGTTCACATCTCGTATGTTTTAAAAGTAGAATATACCCCCGCTTCAAAAAAGAAAAGAAAAAAAGAGTAGAATATATCCCAAACTCCATAATCTCTTCCATTATGTGACGAGCGATGTAGACTTATCTCTTTCTTTCATTATGGATTTCCTGAACATTTTCTTGTCACAAGTTTCAAACTATCAAAAGGAAAAAACGAACTACTAATATTACTAATCTTAGACCAGAGACAACCGATACTACAATTCAAACATAAATTACTTTTTTAACATAAGTTTAAATGTATATTTGATTTAGTCTCCTTTTATTTGGCGGTGAAAAACATTCTTAATGATTCAAGTAACATTTTACATGTTGTAATAATCTAAATTTGAGACAAAATAATAAACATATTTTAATTTTAAACAATTGTAAAAATACTTATCACATATTTCACAATGAATAAAACAAAACCTTAAAGGAATGTCACGCTCCTATGGCATAAAAACTCATAATGACAAGGGTACCAAGGTCTATGCTCACCTCTGTGGAGCCTTCACAAGTTTATACTTAATCGCTCTTATCTTAGGAATTGCACTATTGTTTACCAAAAAAAGAAGGAATTGCACTCTTTTCTTTAGTAATTCTTAAATTGAATGTTATGTTCTAAAAACTAGGTCCATTAACTAATAAAATCTCGAGAGTCTATTTATATTTATATATGATCACTTCAATAGACAATTTTGTTGGTATATTAAATTCATAAAATTTTTAATTATTTAATGATAAGTCGAGATGGTTTAGTTACACTTATTAATGTAGACACGGTTACACTTATTAATGTATATACAGTTGTAGTTGTAACTGTATTGATAATTGTAACTTTATCTACATTAATAAGTGTCACTTTATCTACATTAAAAAATATAGTTAAATCTATATTCATCAGTCAATAAGTACAATTGTATCTATATTCATCAGTGTAACTGTATCTATATTAATAATTATAACACACGTAAACGTATTGAAAAGTCTAAAAAATATGTGTCAATAACATTAATTACGATAGAGGTAAAAAAAAATTCACCATCTTCCCGTAAAAACTATTCTAGCAAATTATACAATAATTACTAATTATGAGCTCTAGTCTACAAAGAATGACTATCTAGTCCTCATTGTGTATTGTTGTTAGAGACATTTTCTCATATTTTTTAATAGAAAATATTTTTACATGGGAATGATTTCCCATCTACAATTAATAATAAAATTTTGTAGCAGTTAAATGAATTTGATCACATTAAACTGTTTTTTCCTAAATAAACTAACTTTTAAATAAATGACTACTCAAAATAAATGGTTCTAATACAGGGTACTGTAAGGTTATACCAACTTTTAATCGAGAAATCTCTATATACTATAAAATGCAAAAGAAGGCATTTATGAGCATTTAAGACTCCTCATCATTGAGAGTGTCCACGTGGCACTCTATATATTATATTTCTATAAAATACTATACAAGCAATTTAATAGATGCATTGAACTATTGAGTTTTTTCTCTCTCTCCTTCAATTTAATCAAACTACGAAACTAAGTCAAAAGCAATTAAAAAACAATTTATATAATAACGTTGAAAAATACTGTTTTTTTAACGTTTTTAACATTTTATATGAAAACTGTTCATATAAAAAGTGGTTTTTAATAGTTGATAAAAACTTTTTTTTTAACATTTTTGATGTCTTTTTATAAAAAAAAATTGATTTTATAAAAAACAGTTAAAAAAGAGTTTATTAGAAAACCTTTTGATGTTTATAACTGTTTAAAAAAAAGGGTTTTTGTACAAGCAATTTTTTAACGTATATAAAAAACAGTAAAAAAATTGTGTTTTTTTAACCTTTTTAAAAAACAGTGTTTTTATATAAACTATAAGAGCTTTTCTCTCTCTTATTTTTACTTTCTCTCTTTTTTGGATTATTTTTTTAACACTTTTTTTAAACGTTAAAAAAAATTTGTTTTTTATAAACATCAAAAAACAATTTATATAAAATCAATGTTTTTAAAAAAAATCAGTTTATAATCGTTAAAAGATTTTTTTATAAACAATTTTTTCTACTTTTTTTATAAAATTATTTTTTTACGTAAAACATTCAAAAACAGTTGATATAAAAATGTTAAAAATACTATTTTTTATAAATGTTAAAAAACTGTTTATATAAACCACTATTTTTTTAAGGAAAAAACACTGTTTTTAAAAAACGTTACAAAGTACTGAATTTTTAACTGTTTTTTATAAACATTCAAAAACAGTTTTATAATTCTCTTTAAAAAAATGTTGTTTTTATATAAACCATTTTTTAATATTTTTTTAAAAGAGTTCTTTTTTTTTTTTAAGAACAGTGTTTTTACATAATTTTTTTTAAGGTTTATACAAAAAACTGTTAAAAAAATAGTGTTTTTAATGTTTTTATATTAAGTGTTTTTTACGTTTTTAATTTATTCATATAAAGAATTGGTTTTATGAAAAAAGTTGAAAACAATTTACAAAAAAACTTTTGACATTCATAAACTGTTTTTTATAAGATTGTTTTTATATAAAGTTTTTTCAACGTTTATAAAAACCGTTAAAAACAATATTTTTTAATGTTTGTAAAAAAAAGTGCTAAAAAAAGTTTATAAAAAAAACTTTTGATTTTGTAAAACTTTTTGATTTAAAAAAAAAATACTTAATAAAAAAAGTGTATAAAACTTTTTCATTTTATAAAACTTCTCATTTTATAAAAAAGTGTTAGTAAAAAAAGTTTTACTATTTAAAACAATAAGATATAATGTAAAAGTTTTAATACACTAATAAATACTTATACTAATGGATAAAATAGTCTTTTTGATTGGAAAATGAGTCAACTGACCATCAAACTAGCTAACTAAAGTTTTTTGTCGATTTTGAATTCCAAACGAGTAGAATGCAAACAAATGAAATAAAACTCTAAATAACTATTGGACCCCAAATAGTAAAAAATCCGTACAAAATTGATAAGGAGCCATAGAATAAACTGTGATTTTGTTTAAGTAGAATGTGTTATGTGAAGATTGAAATAGTATTTTTCTTAAGATAATTTCGATTGAATCTTTATATAGAAATGTGAGTTTAATTAGTTAGAAGCATATGATGTGAATTTAGTTAGTTAGAAGCATATGGTGTATGTTGCTCTATTTTAAAGAAAGTGAGGTATACTTCCATGTTTAATAACATTGTTTTTTAAATAAAATATATAATATTCCTTTTTGGATTTTTCTCTTTTTATATTGTGATTGCACAATTATTTTTGTGCTTTGTTATAAGGTTTGATATTTTTATTTTGACTCATTTTCAGATTTTTTTATACAAATTATACCATTTATGCTTTATTTTCTTAACACACAAGTTCTAATTGTTTGTCATTTCTGTCTATCATATCCATGATACTATTCATTATATTTTTTAAAAATTAGGGGTTAAAGTATAATTTATGTAAAGTTGATTAAGTGCCTAAGTAAAATATTTTGAAATATATATATATATATATATATATATATATATATATATATATATATATATATGATAGTAATTATCGTGATTATATATGAGTGTCCATTTTCTCTCCATCTATTATTAATTAATATTAATACTTATATAATGTGTCAAATAGACAAAAAATATAATTATGTCTTAAATAAAAAAAGTATCTCGGTGTTTAGTGTATACTAATCATAGAACTACCTTCTATACTAAAAAATATAAATATATAGTTAATTTGTAATTTTAAAATAAAGGCATGTTCATATGTCCCAAATTTTTTATTCATTTTCTCATCTCATATTAACATTAGTTTAAATGTAATGATAATATTATTTATGTGGCATATATTTTACGAATAAAATTATACTACGCTCGCGCATCGCGCGGGATTTAAAACTAGTTACATAACAAATTTGCAATAATTAGTATGCGAACTGGTTTAGCAGGAACTCCTCATACCTATTAGTGCATAGCTAAATCGTTGTCTCAGAGAAAATATTGTCAGATTCTTTGGATTGCGTAGTATAATAAAAAAAAATAGTATCACTATTCCCACTTCTATACGATATTCCCCCACTGTACCTTTGTATTAAATGATTATAGTACCTTTAAAATTCACAAACTCTTTTTACCCGTCCAAAATTCATCCCTCACCTTCTTTATTTATGTATATATATAATAACAATTTCTTTATTTATTAATTTTTTTTAATAAAAATTTAAAACTGCTTTGATTATAAAAAAAAATTGTTTATTATAGAAAACTGTTTTTAAAAAAAATTATATAAAAAACTGTTTCAACTTTTTTCTAATTGTTTAAAAAAACATGTCAATTGTTTTTTTTAAAGTTTTAATGGTCGTTTTTAAAAATTGTTTATAAAACTAAAACAATGATCTATATAATATAAAAAAACTATTTTTTTTACAAAAATAAACTGTTTTAACAGTTAAAAATCTGTCTTTTATGTATAAAAGACTACATTTTATTTAAAACTATTTTATAAAAAAAATTAACACTGTTTTCTATAAATATAAATAAAACACTAGAAAACCAGTTAAAATGTTTTTTTTTACAAAATGTCTTGTTAAGAAAATGTTTTCGTTAAAATATAAGAAAAACATTTCAATTGTTTTTTAAGTTCAATTGTTGTTTTTAATTTTTTTTATAAAAACTAAAACAATGTTCTACATAATACAAAATCTATTTCTTACAAAAATAAATTGTTATTAAATAATTTAAAATAAAATGTACAATTTTTTTATATAAAAGATTGATTTTTAAGAGTTAAAAACGTTTAATTTTTATAATCAGTGTTTAAAAGCAATAGTTGAATTAAAAAAAATAATTGAAATGATTTTGTTTATTTTTTAACGAAAGCAGTTTTTTAACATGACTATTTTGTGAAAAAACTGTTTTAACTATTTTTTAGTGTTTTATTTATATTTATAGAAAATAGTGTTACTTTTTTATAAAATAGTTTTTAATCAAATGTACAGTTGTTTATATGAAAGACATATTTTTAACAATTAAAACGTTTACTTTTGTAAAAAATAGTTTTTTATAGTATATAGAACGTTGTTTTAGTTTTTATAAGAAGATTTTAAAAAGGAGCTTTGTAAATTTTGGGCCTATTGTAATATGTATTATGGAAATATGACAACAAACATTTCATTATTAATTTTAGATTCTATTTTTTTAATAAAGCCGCTGGTGCAGACTCATATCAATAAAGCGCCAAACAATCATAGCATGTCACGTCAATCGATAATTTA
The DNA here is from genome assembly GCA_949130495.1 of Sambucus nigra. Lineage (NCBI taxonomy): Eukaryota > Viridiplantae > Streptophyta > Magnoliopsida > Dipsacales > Adoxaceae > Sambucus > Sambucus nigra. The sequence continues at coordinate 392,266,500 of OX422219.1, forward strand.
AAAATAGGGACTAAAAGCGCAAACCAAATGTTTGTTGTCCAATATCCATAATTGATATTATTTTAGGCCCTAAAAATATATGGACAATTTACAATTAGGTCATTTGGTAATAATTTTTAAACATTTAAGGACAGTTTATTATTAGGTCCACTTGTTATGCCACTAGCATCGACTTCTACAAGAAGAGAATTAGTGAACCTAAGTGTTTAAAATTTGTCAAAATTCCTTTAGTGTTTAAAATTTGTTTGTGAGTGACCTAAGAGTACTTTCCCCAAATATATGAACTACAATTAAAATGTTTTAAAAAAAAAGAGTTGAAATGGTTTTTTTAACAGTTTAAAATTTTAAAACAGTTTTTATACAATTAAAAAAAACATTTTTCTATAATAAATAATTTTTTTTAATCAAAACAATTTTTAATTTATATAAAACCTATTTTAATAAATAAACAAACTGTTGTTTATACATATACATGTATGAAATTTTTTCCATTTTTATTTTACACCAAAGAAAGTGAGGAATGAATTTTGAATGAGGAGTTTGTGAATTTTAAGAGTAATATAGTCATTTAATATAAAGATTGGAGTGAAAAAATATTGCAGAGGAGTGGAAATAGTGAAACTCTAAAAAAAAAATATTTTTTGTTGTTTGAATAAATCCTTGGTTTCTCTCCGAGCTTAGAAAATAATATCTTTGCATTGAATTCATTCTTTTTCAAATACCTTAGTACAAGGAGTCCAGCATCTCGTTTGCATTAAACACACCAACAGAAGCATCTCTGTACATGACACATAAAATTGATACATTTTAGTGCAATAGACTAACTTATCTCATATGGCCCTTGTATGGACTGGTGTTGGAGCTCCACATGGACCCAACAAGAATGGAGCCCAACGGATTCACTTTGTTAGGGAGTAGCTCTTTAACAGCTTACTGTCAAAGCGAATCTCCGCTATCTTTTTATTTGTGACGAAAGCTTCTAAGGTTGCTCAGCTGCTTCCGGCATGAACCTAGTATTCCTTCCCGATCCGTAATTCTAAGATTTTGAGCTATTAGTTATGACTTTGATGCTAGTGACACAAGCGAATATAGATACGAGATCTCAGTGTGTCGAGATTCATGGTATTGGTAATCAAGATGTTCATTCACTTAATTATAATATATAATCAAATATCAAAAACGCATTCAAATATTTTTTAATATACACTTAGTCCAAGTCTTTTATTTTGTACCTAAAAGTTTTACTCTCTTATCTTTAAAGGTCCGCGCCAACGGTATGATAATGCCTTTTTGGCATAGTGAAGAACATTTTGGTGCAAAATAAAAAAATTTAAGCTAAACGTATATTAAAAAAAATTCGAGGAACTATTTGATATATGCCCCATTATAATAATAAGCGCACTTGAGATTAAATAAAGAACTAAACTAACTAAATTCCAATACATTATAAAATCCATAATTTTTATAAATTAAGTTGGAATATTCTCTGAAACAAGAATAAAAATAGTATTTCACGTGAGCGACGGTGAAAGGCGCACCAGAAAACTATAAGTATTAAGTAAGAAAGAGCCAAAACAATTATTTCAATTCAATATATAAAGAGCGCTTTTGCGTGGTCAAAGAAAGAATCGGGATAGAGAAGAGACCAATGTTTGATTGTTTTAATCAGTAAATGACAAGCTCATGCATCATCTCTCTCGCGTCCGCACATACATATATAACTTCTATTTGAAGAAGGAGACGTGGAAATATAATAAAAACAAAAGAAAGGGAGAGGTCATAATATGAGATAATGAGACCTATTTTTAAGTACAAAACATAGAAAACGAGAAGAAATTGGGGAAAAAAGAAAGTAATAAAGAAATAATGGCCGAATAAGAAATGGAACCTGGAATCAAGTCGAAGTTGATAAGCAGAAAATATCAGAATCCGAGCAGAGAAAGCAGATGAAACGGAGTGAGAATTGACGGTGGGAGAGGAAGCCATTTCAGTGGTCACCTATTTTTATTCTTATAGAATAATTAGGTAAGCTCCATATGTATTATCTAATGTGAAGACCAACTCGGGTCCTATTCCTATATATAGACTATTGAGTGGGAGGGAAAGAGAGACAGCTCAGATATCACCTCCCCCCTCTAGAAAATGCAACTAATGGTATAGGACAACCATGTCATGTATCATGACAGTAGGGCATCACATACTCAAAGTAGGAAAGTTTTGCATGTCCTTTTCATAAGTTACTATTTTCACTAAAAGCATCGAGAGTGGGATGCTATAACTCAAGACAAATGGTAATTTGAGAGTGGGATGCTATAATTCAAGACAAATGGTAATTTTGCAAATTGAAGGCACGGAGTGGTGTAAGAGAAGGAATAAATTTTATAAGAGAAAAGGCACACGATTTGTAAATTTGGTGAATGGCTACTGAATTTGCGAATGGTTCTTACGAACTTCATTTGTTCGTAAAAATTCCTACGAACAAATGAAGTTCGTAGGAATTCGTAAATAATTATTTTTTATTACATATTTAGGTTTCTACGAACACCATTTGTTCGTAACACTTCTTACGAACAAATGTTGTTCGTAAGAAAAGTTTATTTAGTTCCTACGAAGAAATATAATCCGTAGGAACTGAGTTTACAAATTTTCAATCATCACCACTCTGAAGCTTACCAAATGTTAAAGCCTTTTTGACTATTTGGTTTGCTAAAATTACCATTCCAGAGCATCCACCGTTGTGGATGCTCTAATGGCATAGGACAACCATGTCATGTATCGTGATCACTCCGCACTGTGTTTACAGGATCTAGACTGCATGTGCCGTTTAGGTTTAGGCTTTTAAAGTCCCATTACGAAAATATTCCAGGGTAATAGTTTTGAAGACAAATTCACTTCATCAATAAAATTATTTTTTTTATTAAGTTAGTGATGTTAAACGTCTTATTTTATAAATTCAGTATACTAAAATGATAAATATTTTTTTAAAATATATTTGATAGCTATTATCTCATTTTTTATAAAAAAAATCTATTAACTCTTTAAAAGTCTTCAAATCTACAAATCTAAAATTTATATATGTGGAATCCACTCTCCAATATTTATCAAAAAATGTCTGCATTCAACATTTTCCGACGAAAAAATCGAAACAAATAAATTTATTATTTTTTAAAAACCTTTATTTTTTGGACCAAAACTCATCTTTTTCAGTGTAACACCCCGTGAATTTTGTTTGTTAGATTAAAAATTTTAAAAAAAATAAATTTTTGGAATCTATTTCTTTTTGCTATCTAGAAATATTGGTTTTTATATATAAAAATAACATTTTAAGTGGAATTTGAATCGGAATTTAAAATTTAGAAATTATAACTTTTTATATAAAAATCGGGAGAGGATCCGCCCTAATGAAGGTAAAAAAAAATTCGATCGTCCGATCGAGTTGATTTTTTTATAGCAGTTTCGTCTCGCCATCAGCTACAACATAACCAAATTTCAACCAATTCTAATGGTTCGATCGTCTGCAATGTATCTTTTATAGTTTGTGTTTGATTAAGACTCTTTCTTTAAATCCTTTATATAATTGACGACTTTAGACTTTTTAAAATACTTTTAACCTTTCTCAAAATGTAGTAGCCTCACAAATTATTATCCCCTCTCATCTAGAAAATCTAAATCCCATTAAACACAATTTCAAACCAAATTTTGAAGTTCTAAATCGAGTTTTCTCAAGAACAACCAAAAGGTGTCTTTACTATTTTCGCGAGAGGAACACAGTCGTGTAATCAGATTTGCAAGATGACTTCTTTACATACATGAATACTTCTATTGTTCCTCTTTAGTATTATGCTTTTTAAATACTGCCTAAACACTAATAATCATTGTTTTCTTAAAATATATTAGTAACATTAATTAGGGAAAGTAAAATTTAAAGTTGGGACTGTTTTTCTTCAAATCTTTAATACGAATTAAGACTCAAAACTCTTGTATGTTTAGATTAGATGTTGGCCTTTCGTTAGATTATATGGATGTTCACATGTTAAAATAAATTGTTTGAATTTTATAAATAAAATTTGACTCGTAAAATCATCTTTTTTATGTGTATCTTGTAGAACAGAAAATTATTGTCGTATGTTCCAAAATATGCACGTGTATGAAAATTTTATAAGTTGTTGAAAATCGAAAGTGTTTAATTAAAATTAAAATTAAAATTAAAATTAAAATTAAACGGACGTATATTGGTGAATTTGGAATCATGAAATTTAATTGAATGAATTGTTGTTAAACGTTGAAAATTTGCTTTATGTTATTTATTAATTTTATTAATAATTGACATCGCGGGAACAACGAGATTGTTGGGATAGTTATTGCTCTGACCTTATTTTTAGGTTGATTGGTAGGTATGAGATTAGTAGGCATGCCTTAGTTGTTTGTAACGCTTTCTAGGTATGGGACTATATAGTGTGGGTTTTTACAAATGGATGATTCCAGGGCGGGACTGATTTGTGCTTCGTTTTCGTTGGATTGAGAGACTAGGTGCAAGGATAGGTGGTAACTAAATTGGACAAACTGGCTATAGTGAGGACAGTGTGTGTGGTGTAGAACTTAAGCGGGCGAGGAGTATATGCAGGACATGAAATGGGATGAACCGCTTATACTGGTGTCGTATAAATTAATTGAATTTAATCAATTAAATTAAATTATGTGATCTAGTGTTATGTTGAAATATCATAATTGAATTTAAATATTAGGGTGGCTTAGTGATATGTATAGATAATGGTAGTTATTTTACTCGCATGTTAACTTATATCTCGTTTAAATTAAAATACTCTTTGTGATGTTTATCTTGTATAATGTTATTGTCTACGTTAACGGACCCTAATTGGGAGAAGTATTTAGTATTCATGCGGTGGGCTCTAATCCATTGCGTTGACTAACATTTCAGGTATAGTTGCGGGAGTAGTTGCATAAGATGTATTGGATATCTTTGGAGCAGAGCTGGAGATTTATCTTAAATGCTTTAGTATTTTAGATTTACTTTTCATTCGGTCGTTTTATTTTTAGACAGTTATTTATGGATTTTTTGTGTGCCATTCGATTCCACAATTGTTTATAAATTTCAGTTAAAGATTTGTAGTGGGATTATTAGTGGACAATTAAAATTTGAGTTGGATTTATTTTAGAGATAGCATGGTGATGGATTTTAATATTTCATTAATGGTTATATTTCTTGAAAATTTGAGATATCTTGTGGAATTTTTTTAAATGTCTCATATATCTGTCACATGGTAAGAAATATATTTAATTTATAGTAACATCTGGTGTATTTTGGTGGCAACCAACGCCAGAATGTGCGTACATTCAGCTGGGCCAATGGTTCCACTGGCGCGAATTAGAACAAACAAAGACAAACAAATAAATGTATGAAGAGAGAGATGGAGAGAAAAACGAGGAGGGAGAACACTTCGGCGAGAATTCTGACAGTTTTCGGTGGACTATTTTCGACGAGTCTCCGATGGGGTAGGGTGGGGGTGGAGGTGGAGGTGGGGCTATTAGAGAGAGAAAGAGTGTGAGGTTGTTTGTTTATTTTTAAAGATAGAGCGTAAGTGGGTTTAAAATGGTTATATGTAAGGGTACATTTGTCTGAATATATGTAGTCTATGATGAAAAAAAATGTGCATTAAAAGAAGTCATTGGAATTTGATGCACCTTCGACCCAATAAATAGGACTAGCCTTGAATTATCCCAAAAAAATATAGTTAAAGTATGTTGAAAGATTATTTAACATAACAGAACGATATTTTGATTGTGGATAATGTGATCGAATATCTTAATGTTATTTTAAATAAATGAAAAGTAAAATTAAACCAATATATAAAATTTGTTATGAAAGAGATTGTTATGTTTAAAAGTATAATTGCATATGTCAAAAACAAAGAGAAAACACAATCCTTTGATGTTAAAAATCAACTTATAAATCCCCCTCTTTTCGTAAAAGCACGTGTATGTCCAGTATATGTGTATATTTCTTCATGCTGTAGCTTGCAGTAAGGTTACTCCTTTCTGATATATAGTCATGAATATTTATAAATATAAAATTTTAAAGTAAAAAAATACACCTGTGGTTTTTTAAGCGTAAAATATGCAAAATAGAATCTAAAATAAAACATAACAATTAGAAGAGTAAAATTAACAACGAATGGAAGCCTAATTTGTTGCTATTAAAATTAAACAGTTTGAAATAATTAAGAGATCAACCACAATACCTATTTTGAATAACAATTTTGGACCAAGTGTATCTAGTAAATAAATGGAGACAAAAGTACAATGCAATGAGTAATTTAACCCTAGGATCTGAATCGTTTAGTCAATAATAACATGAATTTGTGAACATCAAACGGGTAAATTGAACTCGACACCTGAAAAAATTGATAAGTTAACTAGTAACACCCAAGAGGAATTAACTGAGAACATACATTGGTTTTGAGGCTTCAAAGAATGTTATGCATGGAGAAAACCTTTGCAAGACCCAAAATCCAATTATACAATAACCTATTGCCTATAAAAATAGTTCAGTGATCAAAATCTTAAAAGGGTGTACATCTTAATCTAAATAAAACATACCCATATCATCAAAAGATTCAAAGCCGACAAAAAAAACTATTAAAAATCCTATATCAGAAAAGAATATAAATATATGCTCATATAAGGTATATGGCTCCTTATAAATTAAATTGACTACTAAGATCAAATAAAAAAAGGTGCTTTTAGCTTTGTTATATTTTTAACTTTTCTAATTAAAGATTCGGCTGATATTGAGCGTACCTATTATGAAAACTAAAAAGAAGAAAAAGGCAATTATTTGATCTATTTTAACATTTTTTGATGTTGAAGGGTAGTAGTACATACCTGTCTATTTGGGTTATGTACGTGGGTTTACACTTTTTTTTGGTTTCAAATTTAGTTGGATGCTTTTGTGGGTTCAATTATTCTAGTTGGTGCGTGTATTTGTGGGAAATTTGGAGTGGTCATGAGTAAATAGAGAAGAAAAAGAGCGGATTTCTTTAAAAAGAGTTGTATGGAGAGGGGGGGGGGGGGCATGGGAGGGTAGAGGAAGAGTTACGTATGAACTTAGATATTCTAATTGGTTTAATAATGTTTGAGTCACTACACCAAAAGGGCAAAAATAACACCATTCACCCGACCACCCTTGTTACGGTCAAATATCGTGATAAAAGAACACATGTTTTTTTATCATGGTATTTGACCGTGACAAGTCCGTGATAATTGTTGATAAAGAGAGATGTGATACCAATTTATGAATTCACAAATTTTCAATGGATTAAACTTATTTAATTAGAGTCAATCTTCAAATTAATTTTAATTAACCCTAAACATGCATCTAAGCGATTGTAATCAAACATGCAAAGCAAATAGTCACAAAAGCAATTTTTGGAGAAATCAGATTCAAAAAAAATTCCCGCTGGGCAAAACATTTTAATTCAATAATATTTGCAAATCACAACTTACAACACACTAAAGAAATCTTCAATGAACTCCCTCAATAATCCACATAGACCGCAACCGAGAACCAGCAATGACTCCCTCGAGAATCACAGCTCCTCCTTAAGCACTGAATACCCTCAAATATCCCCAAGTCAATTGTAGAGATAACACTCCATAAGAGTAAACTTCAATAAGAAGTGTTTTGGTTCTAAAGATGATCACAAAAGTAATTGGGATGTGTTTGTGTGAATCAAAAAGGTTCTTAGACCTAAAAAGTGAAGACTTAAATGAAACTGTTCTGCAGTTTTCGTACAGTAAAGTCTTAATTGAAAAATTTCACGAAATAGGTATTTATAGGCTAACAAAAAAGTTGAGGCGACGGAGGTCGTTAGAATGACATCTTGATGTCGTTTGAACGACATTTAGATGTAGTTAGATGCTCTAACGAACGACCATAGAAATTACATAAAAAACAAAACAATGTAGGGTCATTTAAAGCTTGAAAGGAACGACCTAAGAAACGACCTAGTAAAGACATTGGCATGTCGATCGATCATGTCGTTTGAACGACATTGCTTTGTCATTTGAATGATTGAAGCAAAAATATTATTGTTTAAAGACCGCCTACAAGTCTTTATAAAAAAAAATTAAGTTGGAAAAACGCCTGATTTTGATTTAAAACAGTTTAGAAAAATATCTCAATACTTAGTAAAAAATGTAACTAACTTAAAGAAAAATATTTACAAAAGTATACCTCATGTTGCGCATATGTTTAAAATGCTTGATATTCGGATCCGTCTTCTTGAACATGTGAACGTGAACTTCCTTTGACGGGTTTAGCGGGATACGACATACTCAATATAAACTCATGACTGGAAATATATCCTTACAAATCTCCCCCTATATCTATTCTTATACAAAAAAACATTCAAATTATAAATCAAATGTCCTATACAAATCTAATACCCTCCCATGAACCCAAAAGTGGAAAGATATTAAATATGCAAGATTTAAGAAATCTTCAAATCTCTTTTCTTTCCTCCCTCTTGTTTTTGTGTGCTTTCCAAATGATCATCAAAATCCTGCACAATAAACAAAGCAAATACATTCATGACGTATTGAGCTTGAAATGGGATAAACATAAATCAAATATCAAATTAAGTCAAATCTCCCCCATCACTCTCCCATAATTCCTAATTTGTTCTCCCTTTTTTAATTTGTCCAAAATAGATAAGGAAAATAATAAAATATAATAGATACGGAGTGTAACGACAAGCATAACAAATGCATATCAATTAAGCTCATGCAAGAATAAACTCAAAAGGTTTCCACAAACTATTTTGGATTTTTTAAATATTTTCAAGCAAAAATAATTTACAAAAATAGCACACCATAATTTACACTAAGATAACCAAATCGTGGAAACAGAATGAATGGGTGTGAACAAATTCGATAGGAAAATCAACTAAAACATTCATAACACATGTGCACGATGAATATGGATACTCCTAACAAATGAACTCAAAATCGTCCTTAGGTGTATAAATGTTGAATTCAAATGATATCGACACAATCACATCAACAAATCAAAGTTTAAAATAATTTCCACACCAATAACGTCTAAAAACATGTAATGCCTTTTCAAGACATTGTCAGGACGCACAAACCAGTTGATTTATTTCCAACCAACCTCCTTCATAAATAATAATTCTTTTTAATGTTTCTAATTGAGGTGATCAAACTAAATTATTTGGTCCTTTTTTTGCATATGATTCTTTTTATTGCCTTAATTTTTTCTTGGGTTCTTTTCCAACGGTGGATTTCATGACGAGATTATTATTCTCTCGTAGCCCTTTCCCATTGTGACATATCGCCTAATTAAATACCAGGTGATCAGTCCTTTATTAAATTTAAAACAGAATATCCAGTTGGTTTAGTCTTAGCATCATAGTTGAAAATCATTTATTAATTACTAACCACCGAATAGTTAAAAAGTTAGCAGTCAAATTTTATCTTTTAAATTAACATACATTTAAATAAATAATTAACTAAACATTCACCATCCAATAAACAATCTCACAACAAGAAAATGCCATAAAGAAATAACTGCGTCTAGAATAAAAAAATTCAATCTAAATCCCAAATACAATAGTTTGAGATGAAATAAAACCCAACAACTAAAATATAAATAAATGTCTGTAATCTCTATCTTTGGATACATCTGAATAATGATGGGCAACATGCCCGACTGGAGTAAATAACTCAAAAGAATCAAAGATAGGTATGGAGGCATCTAGTACCGAGGTCCTGTAACTTCCACAACAGCTACAACACGTCAACCGATATGAACTTCTATGCTTGGCGTCCCTGTGGATGGGAACCTAAAAGGTTTTTATAAAAACAAAATAGATTTGGAAGAAAATGAGTTAGATCCCGAGTTGAAAATATTTTAAAACTAGCAAGTGTTTAAAATGCATTAAACAATAAATATTATATACATGTTAGTTTCACGTGCCCTCACTTGAGATTCTCACCTCTAAAATAATGTACACGCCTAACGTATACTCCTAACCCATCTTTATTACGCTATCCCACTTATCTAGTTTAAATTGAGTTTCTTACTATAATGCCTAATTCATTATGGCCACCGGTATTACCCGAATAATACAACTTGTATTTTCAATATTAATTAAATCAAAATTCAAGTATCTCATTACTCATTCAAATTTCAACATTCTTGATTAATATAAGATGTCGTAATCTTTCTCATCTACTAAGTAACACAGTAGAATAATCACAAGTGTAAATATATAAATCATAGTCATATATATCTACTAATATGGAATCCCAAAAGGCTAAATCTGCGTTGTACACATACTCTGATATCAAATCTCGGTACATCACGTACATAAGGATTACGAGTTCCGAATCACTCTGTAATCGTATCAAAACAAATCACACATATTTGAGGCGAACATAGTTTCCAGCCCCATAGGATATGCACATACCTACGCACCCACACAACTGCAAACTTATCAACTCGACGATAAGTCTTTCCCAGATCTATGTTCTGAGGCACCAATATAAAATCCCCCCAAAGGCTCATCAAGATAAGTCTGTCGCATTTCTAAGACCTCCCGTGATAGCAAGTATGGTAGGTATGTCATACACATAATCAATCAATCATATATTAGGTATTCACACAACCTTAGTACATAAATATATATCTTTAATATAGTTGTATGCACATCCTATATCATATGTTTTGTACGTAGTATATCTATCTCACGAATATCCTACGTTTTAATGAAATATATTACCGCTCTCGTCGTACGCTCCCGAGTAATTCTCCCCACTTGAAGTGTCTCCTTTATTTCCTAACATAATATCAGTAAGTAACTCACTTATATCCTACTAATCTAAGTCATCATATCCTTTGGATTATAGGGATTAGAATCTGTCTCCGATTTAGGTATTTCTCTCGATTAAACCTAATTAAGTTTAGTCCTTAATTCGTTATTCTGGAGTTAAACCCAAATTACAATCTAGGTCTACTGATATTCTCAAATACTGTTCAATATGTTTGAAATTAAAGTCCACGATAAAATCCCAAACATTGCCCAAAAATTTTAAACAAAAAGGGGAAAGGAAAATAATTCTGGGCATCCGAATCGATTCAACCATGTCCGAATCGATTCTCCTTGCTGAATCGATTCGGCCTCGTCTGAATCGATTCTCTCGTACAGGTATGGAAAATCTGCATATGTATTTCTTACGGGTTTCTCCTATTTTTAACCTCAAATCTTCAATTTAATCATCCCAAACTCCCAATAAATTATACTAAATGTTATACTAACTTAATCACATGAGTTCTAACGTATAAGAATCATAAAATCATCATCGGGCATCGAATTCTTGGATTAATTCATGAATATTTCTTAAGAACCCTAGTTCCTCAAATTGTATTCAAGAACACCATAATTCTCAGATTTAATCCATTATTTCTAACACTTAGGTTGTAATTTTATTTTTCTAATGATTCTAGAAATTCATCTACATGCAAAACCTACCCATAATCATGATTCAATTCTCCAAATTTGTGAAATATCAATTATTCATGGTTATTTGTTTCAATCTAAACTACCATGGATAATACATGCACTGAATCTTTGCAAGATAAAACTTTTTCCTTTAATGGAAGTTCTGATCCAATGAAGAAGATGGTATAGGGGCGATGCTCTCATTTCGATCTACGCGTTGGTGGTGACAGTGGTGCAAAAGCTGTAGGAAAGCCTTTAATCTCCTTTGGAATTCTCCTCCTTCCTTCCCTGGATAGCCTCTCTCAATTATTGATTATGATAACCCTAACTTCCTCGACACACAGTTTGATTTAACCTTATAAAATTTGTGGGTTTATTTCCTCTAAAATTTCAAAAGGCTAAAATGCCCCTTCGGGTGTTGGTTTGGCCTAAAACTGCCCCGTGACCCAAACTAAACTCCCGGGCAGACTTTTCTGACTGCCTCGACCCTTAAAAAAAATTTGGTGCACTCGAAATGACCATTTAGATGACTTAAAAATAAATTACCTTTTTATTCCATAAAATTGAGTCCCAACAAGACTGACACGTGCCTCCCAACTTAATTAGTGAAGCTGTCGTATTTTCCCCTCATGACAATTTTAATAAATTCATAATCACATATTACTTTATTCACTCAGTAATATTAAATATGATTCGCATCAATAAATACTAACCCTTGTCTCGCTAGTTAATATTTATTTTAATTCGGATTAATTTTAAGTAAATTTCTCATAATTAATTCAATTAATCTCACAATTAAAAATCAATAAAATTACGGGGTATTACATACTTCCCCCCTAATAACGAAATTTCATCCTGAAATTTGAAAATTAAAGTATACCAGGTAAGAACAACTCTAGATATTTTTCGCGCATCTCATCCTCACGCTCCCAAGTAGACTCCTTAACATTATGATTCCACCACGTAACACGTACTAACGACACTACCTTCGACCTCAGTTTCCTCTCACTACGGTCTAGGATTGCAACTAGCACTTCCTCGTAGGAATTATCGGGCTATAGATCAATCTCCTCTAAAGCAATGTGAGTGTGGGTCACCTCATCCCGAAGATATCTCCTCAGCAAATAAATATGGAACACATCATGATACCTATGTAAGTGCTCAGGTAACCCAAGTTTGTAAGTCACTAGACCAATCCGCTCAATAATATAAAATGACTCTACATACCTCGATGCCAACTTCCCTTTCTTCCCAAACCTCATTATCCCCTTCATAGGAGATACTCGTAGCAATACCTGGTCGCCCACACTTAACTCCTTGAAGAACCTCTTGGCATCGGCATAACTCTTTTGTCTATCATGAGCAACCCATATATGACTCCGAATCACCTCAATCATGGCTTCAGTATCCTGGATCACCTTTGGCCCAAGTAGCTTATTATCCCCCATCTCTAGCCAACATGCTGGAGAACGACAAGGCATACCGTATAGTGCCTCAAATGGAGTCATGCCAATAGTAAACTGGTAGGAGTTATTATAAGAAAACTCCACCAATGGAAGATATTACTCCCAGCCCCCGCCAAATCAAGGACACACATCCGTAACATATCCTCTAACATCTGATTCGTCCTCTCAGTCCACCCATTAGTCTACGGGTGATAGGTCGTACTCAATTGTAACGCTGTACGTATAGACTCCTGGAAGCTCTACCAAAATAGAGATAAAAAGTCTTATCCCTGTCGGACACGATATCAAGGGCCCCCCCGTGAAGTCTAACTATCTCGGCTATAAATATCTGGGCATACTATCCCGTAGTGTAATCTATCTGGACTCACAGAAAATGAGCTACCTTATTCAACCGATCCATAATCATCCATATGGAATCATGACCCCTCTGAGAAGTAAGCAACCCTGTAATAAAGTCCATGGAAATGCTCTCTCATTTCCACATAGGAATCTTTAGCGGCTGAAGATGTCCTGCTGGCTTCTTGTGGTTCACCTTTACTTGATGACAGGTAGCACACTTCGAGACAAACTCAACAATGTCCCTCTTTATCCCACTCTACCAATACTGCCGCCTCATATCCTGGTACATCTTATCCCCTCCGGTATGTACCACAAAGCGTGAACTATGCGACTCTGTCATCAACGCATGTCGCAAGTCCTCCCCTTCTAGAACCACCAGTCTCCCATTAAAGTGCATGCCCCCATCTGAACCCACAAAATAAAACTCGGCTCCCTCGGCTAGAAACTGTAGAATCCGATCCTGGTAGAATGGATCTGTTGCCCGAGCTTGTATAACCCTCGTGACTATCTAGGAAGATAAGGTCATAACTGACATAAAAGATCGATCCACTGCATCCTGGTCTCCCAACTCCTTCCATTTTGTCTTCCATACCTCGGCCACCTCACCTACTGGCCTACGGCTCAATACGTCTGCTACCACGTTAGCCTTCCCCGGGTGATATTGGATATTAAACTGGTAATCCTTCATAAATTCAAGCCACCTCTGCTGACGCATGTTCTACTCTCGTAAGTGAACAAGTACTGTAATGATTTGTTATCAACGAACAGGAAAAAATTATCCCCCAAGAGATAATGTCTCCATATTCGAAGTGAAAACACAAATGATGATAACTCTAAAGTTTGGATAGGGTAATTCTTCTCATGAGCCTTAATCTTATGAGAGGCATAAGCTATATCCCGATCCTCCTGCTGAAGCTCACCCCAAGTCCCTGTAAGAACGCATCAGTATAGACTAAGTACTCCACTCCCGACCTGGGTAGTGCTAGAATTGGTGTTGAAGTTAGCTTATCCTTCAGCTTATCGAAATCTAACTGACAAGCCTCATCCTATATGAATAGAACCCCCTTGCGATTTAAGTTAGTCAATGGACTCGTTATCTTCGAGAATCCCCAAATAAACCGCCTGTAGTATCCGGCTAGCCCCAAGAAACTGCGCACCTCCGTCGGTATCGTGGGTTGTCCCCACTCCCTTACCGCTGATACTTTCCTCAAATCTATGGATATCCCCTTGTCATATACAATGTGCCCCAAAAATTGAATGCCTCTTATCCAAAATGCACATTTCTCATATTTTTTATGCAACTGATTCTCCCTCAGAGTCTGTAATACCCGACACAAATGCTCGGCAGGCTCTTCCTCATTCTGGGAATAAATTAGGATGTCATCTATGAATACAATGATAAACTGATCTAAGAACTCTCTAAAAACCCTATTCATTAAGTCCATGAACACAACCGATGCATTGGTTAGCCCAAATGGCATAACACAACACTCATAGGACCCATATCTCGTTAGGAAAGCAGTCTTCGACACGTCCTGCTCCTTGATTTGTAATTGATGGTACCCCTACCTCAATTCTATCTTCGAGAAGTAGGCAACTCCTCTCAACTGGTCGAATAAGTCATCGATTCGGGGCAAAGAATATTTATTTCATATCATGACTTTATTCAACTCTCGGTAGTCAACACACAACTGTAATGACCCATCTTTCGTCTTTACAAACAACATGGGAGAACCCCAAGGCGAGGTACTCCTACGAATGAAGTCCTATCCCAACAACCGCTCAATCTGATCCCGTAACTCCCTCATATTCGCCGGAGCTATACGATAAGTCCCACGGGTTATTGGTCGAGTGCTTGGCGTCAAATCTATCACAAAGTATCTTTTTTTGCTAGGAAGCAACCCCGGTAGATCCTGGAACACGTCAGAAAACTCTAAGACCACAGGAATCGAATCAAGAAGGATCACCACCTCCTTAGAGGTCTCCTCCTCTATGTAATACAAGTGAGTGGACGATCCTCCCTCAGGGTGAGGCATCGCTACCAGGAATATATCTTAACCCGGTATAGAATTTATAATACTACGACTATAACAATCAATAAGGACTCTATATGAAACTAGCCAATCCATCCCAATAATAGCATCATACTCTAATATATCCAACACGAGCATATCGACAGGCAAAATGAATCTCCTAATTTCTATACCCACGCCCCAACAGATAAATAAAATAAACATTCTATTACCCAACACCGAGTCTACACAAGTAACAGTACTATTCGATGTATCTAATAACCCCGTAACACATGCAAATCTAGTGGCAATAAATGAGTGAGAAGACACCATGTCTTATAAAATGCGCCCTATAGGCCCCTAAATAGGAAACATAACCTCAACTGTGCATGGAGCCTGTGGGACTACGTACTAGTGGACGTTGTAAACACGCCTATACTGTAATTACCCATGTTGAACCGGAACTCTTGGAATGGCAGACAAAGCTGGCATTTGTGGTGGTGCTGGGAGGGCGGTGGGAAATATAAGTTGATGGGGCTCCTGATGAGCACCCTACTGCTGCTGCAGTGGGGATCTTCCCTTCTCAGGACACTCGTGACGCTTCTGGCTAGTTTTACCACGTATGTAACATTTACCAATAAAGTTTCCTCCTATCCGTCCATGATGATCTCAGCCCTACTGACCGTTATCGCCCCTCCATTTGCCCTGTTGGCCTTGTTGTGCACGCTACTGGCCCTACTAATTCTGCTAACCAGGATGGCCTTGTTGGCCCTACCTAAAGCCTCCCCATCCCTTCCTATAATCACCGGATCTGTGTTGCTTAGAAGGGACCCCCTGATGGCAACTCTGCTCACCCTGTCTCTGCTGACCTTGAGCTAGCTATGCCCCACTGGCACCGCTACCTCATGTCCTGCCCTGCTAGCTGGACTCCCTTGATCGTTTTCTTCCCTTCAGATAGAAGTAGTAATCCTATCAGTGTAGTAAAGCAGCATTAAGTACATCGATGTATGACCTCAATAAAATATTACCCAAAAGGTGTTGACGAATCCTCCAAGTCAAGCCATCCATAAACATCTGAATCCTCTTCTCTTTAGTTGGTACTCATCTGGAACTAGATTAGTCAATCTTATAAATTTATCCTCATATTCAGCAACACTTTTCCCCTCTAGGGTGAGGTCTAATAATTTTTGCCTCATCTCAGTCTGAACGGCAGAAGGAAAATATTTACGTTCAAACCGTACCCAGAAGTCCAGAATCATCATATTATCTCTTTCCCCGGTGATGGTAACAGACTCCCACCACGGTAGTGCCGCTCCCACTAGCTTAAAAGTAGTTACTATCTATTTTCTGACCCTTTTTCACTTGTACATTCTCAGGTGCCGCTGGATATCTTTCTTTCATTGGCTAACTACTACAACATCGGAACTCCCTGCGAACTCTAGAGCTTGTGCCTTCTGGAAGGTATCCCTGACTCGCTCCCAAGAGGAAGGGAACACATGAGATGGTGCTAGTGCCACCGCTTGTGCTTGACAATGAGCCTGCTGTACGACTGCTAAGGCTACATTTACCACTTGTGCCACTATAGCGGCAACCTCCGCAGCACTCTTAGCACTATGGGCCAAAGTGAGCTGAGGCTCGGGCTTTACATCTGTATGGGCTCTTTGTGCACATCTGGGAGGCATCTGAAATGAGAGAGAAGTTTTATAAGACCACAATTATTATCTCAAAATGTTTAAAGGCACAAAATGCGCAATTAATGAATACAACAGTCCTAAATATATGGCTCTATATCAAAGAACGCTACACTGAAAGCATAATAAGTCGCACGGATCCTAAAGACTCTAGAACCTAATTCTCTGATACCACCTATGAAACCCCGCCTAATTAAATACCGTGTGATAAGTTCTTTATTAAATTTAAAATGGAATATCCAGTTGGTTCAGTCTTAGCATCAGAGTCGAAAATCATTTATTAATTACTAACCACCTAATAGTTAAAAAGTCGGACGTCAAATTTTCTCTTTTAAATTAACATACAACTAAATAAATAATTGACGAAACATTCACCATCCAATAAACAATCTCATAGCAAGAAAATTTCATAAATAAATAACTACGCCTGGAATAAACATTTCCAGTCTAAATCCCAAATACAATATTCTGAAATGAAATAAAACCCAACAACTGAAATATAAATAAATGTTTGCAATATCTATCTCTGGATACATCTGAATAATGATGGGCAACATGCCCAACTGGAGTAAATAACTGAGAATAATCAAAGATAAGTGTGGAGGCGTCTAGTACCGCGGATATGTAACTTCCACAATAGCTACAACACGTCAATTGATAAGAACTACTATGCTTGGCGTCCTTGTGGCTGGGCACCTAAAAGGGTTTTACAAAAACAAAATAGATTTCGAAGAAAACGGGTCAGAGCTCGAGTTGAAAATATTTTAAAATTAGCAAGTGTTTAAAATGCATTAAACAATAAATATTATATACATGTTAGTTCCACGTGCCCTCACTTCATATTCTCACCTCTAACTAATATGCACACCTAACGTATACACTTAACCCATCCTTATTATGCTATCCCACTTATCTAGCTTAAATCGAGTATCTTACTATAATGCCTAAGTCATTATCCCCACCCGCATTACCCAAATAATACAACTTGCATTTTCAATATTAATTAAATCGAAATTCAAGTATCTCATTACTCATTCAAATTTCCACATTCTTGATTAATATAAGATTTCGTAATATTTCTCATCTACTGCAACACAGCAGAATAATCACAAGTGTAAATATATAAATCACTATCATATATATCTACTAATACGGCACCCCAAAAGGCTAAACCTGCAGTGTGCACATACTCTGTTATCAAATCCCGGTACATCACGTACATAAGGATTACGAGTTTCGAATGACTCGAGAACCGTATCATTTCAAATCACACAAATTGGAGGCGAGCATAGTTATCATCCCTATAGAATACGCACATACCTACGCACCCACACGACCACAAACTTATCAACTCACCGATAAGTCTTTCTCGTACCTATGTTGTGAGGCACCAATCTAAATCCTCCTGAACGCTCATCAAGATAAGACTGTCCCCTTTTTAAGCCCTCCCGTGATAGCAAATATGGTAGGTATGACATACACACAATCAATAAATCAATCATATATTAGGTATTCACACAGCCTTAGTACATAAATATCTATCTTTAATATAGGTGTATCCACATCATATAACATATGTTTTATATATAGTATATCTATCTCACGAATATCCTATGTTTTAATGAAATATATTATGTCTCTCATCGTACGCTCGTGAGTAATTCTCGCCACTCAAAGTGTCTCATTTATTTCCTAACATAAAATTAGTAAGTAACTCACTCATATCCTACTAGTCTAAGTCATCACATCCTTTGGATTATCGGGATTAGAATTTGTCTCTGATTTACATATTTATCTCGATTAAACCTAATTAAGTTGAGTCCTTAATTCGTTATTCTGGAACTAAACCCAAATTAGAATCTAGGTCTATTGGTATTCCCAAATACTATTCAATATGTTTAAAATTAAATTCCACAATTAAATCCCGAACATTATCCATAAATTTTAAATAAAAAGGGGAAAGGAAAACAATTACGGGTAACCGAATCGATTCGGCCTGGTCCGAATCGATTCGCTCGTACAGGTATGGAAAATCTGCATATGTATTTCTTAGGGTTTCATCCATTTTGAACCTCAAATCCTCAATTTAATCATCCCAAACTCCCAATCAGTCATACTAAATCTTGTACTAACTTAATCACACGACTTCTAACGTATAAGAATCATAAAATCATCACGGGGCATCAAATTTTTGAATTAATTCATGAATATTTCTTAAGAACCCTAGTTCCTAAAATTGTAATCAAGAACACCATAATTGTCAGATTTAATCCATGATTTCTAACACTTAGGTTCTAATTTCATTTTCCCAATGATTCCAAAAATTCATCTACATGCAAAACCTACCCATAATCATGATTCAATTCTCCAAATTTATAAAATATCAATTATGCATGGTTATTTCTTTCAATCTAAACTACCATTGATAATATATGCACTGAATCTTTGCAAAATAAAACACTTGCCTTTAATGGAAGTTCTGATCCGATGAAGAAGATGGAATGGGGGTGATGTTCTCTTTCTGATCTACGCATTGGTGGTGACGGTGGTGCAAAAGGTTTAGGAAAGTCTTGAATCGCCTTTGGAATTCTCCTCCTTCCTTCCTTGGATAACCTTTCTCATTTTTTTTATTATGATAATCCTAACTTCCTCGACACACCATCTGATTTCACCTTATAAAATTCATGGGTTTATTTCCTCCAAAATTTTAAAAGACTAAAACGCCCCTTCGGGGTGTCGGTTTGGCCTAAAACTGCCCTGAGACACAAACTAAATCCCCGAGCAGACTTTTCTGACTATCTCGACCCTTACAGACACTTTGGGACTCTCGAAATGACCATTTGGATGACTTAAAAATAAATTACCTTTTTATTCCATAAAATTGAGTCCCAACATGACTAACACGCGCATCCTGACTTAATTACCGAAACTGTTAAATTTTCCACTCGCGACAATTTTAATAAATTCATAATCATATATTACGTTATTCACTCAATAATATTCAATATGATTCGCATCAATAAATACTAATTCTTGTCTCGCTAGTTAATATTTATTTAAATCCAGATTAATTTGAAGTAAATTTCTCATAATTAATTCAATTAATCTCACAATTAAAAATCAATAAAATTACGAGGTATTGCACCCGTGTACACACATCATTTTTTAATATTAAATAAATTGCTCACGGGCAACAGTTCTTACATGCACTACTTTAATTGTCAAGTTTTATCGCAATTGGTTCGTTTTAAAGACAAAATTGAGATGAAAACACTTCGACCAATATGTGATAGATAAATACACTAATCAAATAAATCCGTGCATGAGTGTATTAAAAGAAATTATGAGTCAAACATGTAGGAAATAATCACTAATCACATCTCATTGACTTCAAACATTGTAAAGCACATGGATGAAATGATGTATCATCTCAAAACACTATCAAATAGACATACGGATAATGGAATGAATTTGCGACTTGGTCATCCTAAATGTCCATTCATAAATAATGTAAAAATAAATACAAAAATCTTTTTGTATTTTTCAAAAAAATTATCAAAATAAAACATTTTTGCCTTTTCAAGTTTTTTGCAAAAAAATAGAAAATCTTTTTGTATTTTCCAAAAATTTTAAATATAAAAATCCCTTTGGGGTTTTCTAAAAATATATCAAAATGGGAAAAATAAATACAATGGTAGTACACACTAGAAATAGGCATAAAATATCATCGTGAAAATCATCATCTGCTAGCAAACAAGTCTAAACCTCAATCATTAGGTCCGGAGGAGTTTTTTAATGTTGGTGATACCCTATGAAAAATATCCATCAAATTATGTGAATGCTTGACTAAATAATCAACTTGCTCTCTAAAATGCTCAAAATCTCTCATGTGATGTGCATGAGCATGCATAGTATCATGTGTAGGTGTGCGTGTGAGAACATGTGTAGTAGTATAATGAGGTAAATACCTATGAGACACACTACCCAACTTAAAGAAAAATTCCTTAAGGTTTCCTCTCTTCTTGCAATGAGAGCAAACATAAACGAGCCTAGGAACTCCTCTCTCAAAACTTTTAGGATGCGTTCTCTTATGGGGAAACAAACGCCCAGGTGGGTTAGGTCGAAAGCCATATGGATCTATCACAAACTCGGGAATCGGCTCAGATGCTATATGGGAAGTAGATGCACCGTCATAACCTATTCCTAGTCTCTCAACATTATTCAAAGTGGGACCGAGGATAATCTTTCCAACCTTATTATATGTGTCCTCTATAGTGACCTCGACCTCTCGGGGCACATTCGCGATCTCTCTCTAAATGGGATATACGGACTTTAAGTTCACTATTTTCCCAGCCTAAGGCAATCAACTTCTCACATAAAGAAACTCTCACCTTCTCGAGTTGACTCGTCGACACCTCATACCCCCTCAAAACCTCTATCTCTCTATCCAAATCTAACACCTTAAGACTAACTCGTTATTCAAATTCTTCATCTTTAAAGTCTCGGTGTACAAATTTCTAAACACTTTTTGGAGATCACCTTAACCCTCACTTCTAATATTACATTCACACCTACTATCCCCTAAATGACTCGAAACATCATCGAGGCTATCATGTTTACAAGTGTCATCGTTGTGGGGAAAACAAGATGTGCTCACGTGACTAACCACGAAAGCAATGCACTTTCCATGTAGTGATTCATTCAAAGAACCATCAAATCCGATGTCACTATCTCTAAGAGTGGTGGTATTAGCAATATTATTATCATTTCTCTTTAGCATAGTGGGACAATCAAAAGCGTTGTGCCTTTTTCCCCCGCACTCATAACATATCACCTCTTTCTCTTTCTCAGCGCTCTCTTTGGCCTCGTCTTTCTTTTTGTTTTTCTCAAAATTATTTTTATTGGAAGAATTTTCTTTTGATAATTTGAGAAACTTTTGCAAATAAGGCCAAGTCATCTAAATCAACCTCGTCCTCAGAATTAGACCCACAAACTCTCACTTTTTTCCTTTTTCTTAACCCGAGTCTTTAAAGCTACCCCTCTGTCCTTAGGCTTAATAGTTTAGGGAAACATGTAAATTTCATAAGTTTGAAGGTCTCCCATAAGCTCCTATAAAGTGAATCAAACATCCTGAGTGAATTTAAAATAGTAACCTTAAGAATAAATCATTTCGAGAGAGACCTCAAAATCTTTTTAACAAATCTCGTCTCATCAATTTTCTCACCCAAATTAAAACTCGTGTCAACTATGTCCTACAACCTTGCATAAAACTCATGAAAATACTTGGACTCTAACATGGTGATAGTCTTAAACTGGGTGGTCAAAATTTTCAATTTTGATGCCTTAACCGCGTTGGTATCCTCATGTGTTAATTGGAGGATATCCCATGCCTCTTTGGACGCGGTGCACATCATAATACAACGGAACTCGTCAGGGATGTCGACTCGAAAAATATCACTAAGGCCTTGGGAGTTATAGATACTCCATTTATAATCATCCTCAGTTTAGTCAGACACAGGTTTGGGATTGGTGATATTTTGAACGGTAACAATGGGAGGAGTCCACCCTCTTTCACATATGAGCCACCTCTTTCATCTATAGCTATTAAACATGATCTCATGCGGGCTTTCCAGTAGGCATAATTAGTTCCATTAAAGACGAGCATCTGATTATATAAGTTATCCCTCGAAAAATTTTGATTTTTCAAAAATCAAAATTTTCAAAAGGATTGATATCATAAAAAAATTAGCGAAAAAAGGATCTCATGATAATTTGGTGAAACCTGCTCTAATACCAATTTGAAAAGGAGGGATGTGATACCAATTTATGAATTCAAAAATTTTTAGTAGATTAAACTTATTTAATTATAGTCAATCTTCAAATAAATTTTAATTAATCCTAAGCATGCACATAAGTGATGGGAATAAAACATATAAAGTGAATAATCACAAAAGCAATTTTAGGAGAAATCAAATTTCAAAAAAATACCCACAAGGCAAGACTTTTTATTTCAATAATGCTTGCAAATAAGAACTTACAACACACTGGAGAAATATGCAATGAACTCCCTAAAGAATCCATATAGACCACAACCTAGAACCAATAATGACTCCCTCGAGAATCACAAGAACTAAAGCTCCTCCTTAGTAGTGAATACCCTCGAGTATCCCCACGTAAGTAGTAGAGAAAGCACTCCACAAGCATAAACTTCAATAAGAAGTGTTTGGATTCCAAAGATGATTCACAAAAGTAGCTTTTTTTTTGTGTCCATCAAAAAGGTTTTTCACCCTAAAAAGTTAAGACTTAAATGCAGTTGTTCAAAAAATTTTGTAAAGTAAAAGTCTTAATTAAAAAGTCTCATGAAACATGTATTTATAGGCTAACAAAAATATTGAGGCGACGGAGGTCGTTAGAAAGACTTCTTGATGTCGTTTGAACGACATTGGGATGTCTTTAGATGCTCTAAGGAATGACCATAGAAACAACATAAAAACAGTGTAGGTTCATTTGAAGCATGAAAGGAATGACCTACTAACGACATTGGCATGTCGTTTGATCCTGTCTTTTGAACGACATTAACATGTTGTTTGAGCGACATTACTTTGTCGTTTGAATGACTGAAGCGAAAATATTATTTTTTAAAGTCTTTCTACATGTCTTTTAGAAAACATTTCAAGTTAGAAAAATGCCTCATTATAATTTAAAACATGTTAGAAAAATATCTCAACACATAGTAAAAAATCTAAGTAAACTGAAACAAAATTTATACCAAACTGTACCTCATATTGCGCATATGTTGAAGATGCTTGATATTCGGATCCATCTTCTTAAACATGTGAACGCTAACTTCCTTTGACAGTTGTAGTGGGATACGACATACTCAATGAAAACTCGGGACTATGAAAAATATGTCCTTACAATTGTTGTCACGGACTTATCACGGTCAAAGACCGTGACAAGTAGAGTTATCACGAACATGTCACGATATAAATTTGTCACGGTCTTTAATTGTGACATGTCCGTGACAACTCTTATAACTTAAAAACCCTAGTCGCTATTTTTTTTCTTTTCCCTCACATTTCAGTTCCCTCGTCTCTCTCTCTCTCTCTCTCTCTCACGTTTCAAGCTCTCTCTTTCTATCTTTCACGTTTCAATCTCTCTCTCTCTCTCTCTCTCTCTCTCTCTCTCTCTCTCTCTCTCTCTCTCTCTCTCTCTCTCTCTCTCTCTCTCCCCTTTATGTGTGCGTGTGGGTCAGTATGTGTGTGTACGTATAGGTCAGTGTGTGTGTATTTTGGGGTCAGTGTAGGGTGGGGGAGATTTGAGTGTGTGTGTGTTGAGGTCACCATTTTAGATTTCAATGTGTGTGTGTGTGTGTGTGGGGGGGGGGGGGGGGGGTAGTGTGTGTGTGTTTGAAATTGAAATTGGTATTGAAATTGAAATTGAAATTGTTATTTGAAATTAAAATTAAATTTGAATTTAAAATTGTTATTAAAAATTGAAATTGAAATTTTTATTATAAATTGAAATTGAAATTAAAATTGAAATTGGTATTTGGTATTTAATATTTGGTTTCTCCCTCTAATTGTAGCAGCGACGACCCCCTTTCCTCTTCCTCACATATTCCGGCGACCCCCTTTCGATACATCTCTCTCTCTCTCTCTCTCTCTCTATATATATATATATATATATATATATATATATATATATATATATTGTTGAATTATTGAAATGTTTGGAATTCTTGAATTGTTGTTGATTGGTGGATTTGAACATTTAGATGGCCATTGAGTTCGTTGGCCCTTAGACCATATTATAAATATTAAAAGTTTGTTGTTAAACAATTAATATATTACGCATAAATACTAGACTTCTAGTTTTTATGCGTATGCATTCAATATCACTTAGACCCGTTCGAGAGTCACTACCCGTGTAATGAGATCTCTCGAATTTTTCTATTTGGATAGTTTGGGATGACATAGTTTATATATAATAATATTCTTAGTGGCTTAAACTTGTTACTTTTGGGGGAACACTACACCAAAATGGACTATTAGTAACACATTTATTTTACGAATACTAACGCTACTTTAGCATTACTATCTGTAACATTCTTCTAGTGTTAGTAATAGCTTATAAGTGTTACTAATACATATTTAGGTGTTGTTTGTTTTTACCTCTTAAGTCTAAATCTGAACCATTCAGACTTAAGAGGTATCAAAAAATGTTTATTTTTTTAAATGATTAAGTGGCTAATGACCATATTTGGCTCTTAATGATTAAAAGGTAGAATTACGTCTGAAGTTTGAATCTGAAGTCTGAATCAGTCTAAATACGTTCATTCAGAAGTATATTCAGACGTAAAAACAAACATATTTTTCAGATTCAGATTTCAGACTTCAGATTCAGTCTTCAGACATCAGATTCAAATAAAAAAACAAACACAACCTTAGTATTTTAAAAATTAAAGGAAAACCCCCCTCAGAGCACCTCCGTAACTCTTTGCTCGTCCAAAATTAGAGCCTTCTAAGAAAAAAACCCCTTAACGTGTTACACACCAGGTAACGCTTCTCAAATGCTTCTCAACGTTTGTCAGACCGTTTCATTTGTTCTTCGAAAGATAAAAAGATATTATTGTATAACCAGTTGTATTTTGCGTTGAGTTGCTGATTTTAGGGCTAAAGTTTTATGGTATAATCAGTTTTAGGGGATTTATGTGGGGAATTAGGATTTTTGAGGGTTGAGTTGTTGATTTTAGGGCTAGGGTTTTATTGTATAACCAGTTTTAGGAGAGTTATTTGGGGAATTAATTTTTTTTGGGGTTGAGTTGTTGATTTTGGGGCTAAGGTTTAATTGTACAACGAGTTTTAGGGGAGTTATTTGGTGAATTTGGGATTTCTATATGGCGGCAGGAAGACATGGGGGATATCGTGATGAGGAAATGAGTGAAGTTGCTTATTCAAGGGGAGAGTATGATCGGATTCGGAATGGTAATCGCGATTATGAGCTGGGTCATGTTAGAAAGAAGGATATTAAGGAAAGAGAATTAAATAACAGTGGGTATCTTATTGTTTAGATCATAAAGTAAGAGATATTAATAAAATTTCCATGATAGTAAAATATGATGTTATTCGTTTTAAATTTCATGTTTCATAAAAAGAGCTTCATTTTTCTTGCATTAGTGTGCCGATACATTTATTATCCTGTTTTTAGGATCTTATTGTTTAGATCATCCCAAAGATTTGTGTTGTGATTATTGTTTCTTTCATTATTAATATTTTCAAGACTTGATATTGATCCCAAGTAGCTTATATTGTGTTTTTTGCTTTTGTTATACTCGTACAATTTATTGGTGAGTTATTTATGACACCCCGCCTAATTAAATACCGGGTGATCAGTCATTTATTAATTAATTCATAATATCCAGTTGGTTCAAATTATGCATCACTGTAAAAAAATTTATTATTAAAACTAACCACCTATTATTTAAGAAAAGTTGATGTCAAAATTTTATCTTTTTAACTAATTATAGAACCATAAGAAAAATAACTAAGTAGACACCATTTAATCCAATCACATAAGAAATGAAATACTGAGATAATAAAAGCGACTGGAGTAAACACATCCAACCCAAAGTCAAATACAATAGTCCAACTGAATAAATCCAACAACTGAAGGGTAAATAACTAAGTTCATAATCTTTGAATAACAGAATAGAAATGGGAAACATGACCTAAATGATGAAATAGCTCAAAGGAAGTCAATGAGAGTCATGAAGGCGGATACAACCAATGCTAGGTAGCTTCCACAGCAACTACAACTCGTCGAATGAGTGAATCTCCTATGCTTGGTGTCCTTGTGGCTGGGCACCAGAAAGTGGTTTGGCAAGAAAAGAGATTTTTTCAGAAAACGAGTGAGCCCAAGTTGAAAACAGTTTAAAAATCAACAAGGTCTTAAAATGATTTATTAGCACATATATTTATCATGTTGAATTATCGAACGCACATGGGAATGCTCACCTCTCATCTAGTGTGCACGCCTAGCGAATATTCAAACCCCACTAGTTTTATTCCCATACTAACTAGTTCTTCTTGTCTAAACCTATTACAGTCCGATAACATCCCCTAATTATTTTCCCTCTCAAAGTACAATACATATAATTAATCCCACTTTAGCATAAATAAACATTTTCAGTTTTTATCCAATTATGTGACCGCTACTTAATTCATTTTGGATTTCATTATAAATTTTACCTACAAAATTCACACAATAGATATCAACACAAGTGTATACATATATTCACTCTATCTCATATATATATATATATATACAATACTGCACCCCAAGATACAGCTGCGGTGCCTGCATACTCTGCTATCATGTCCTGTTGCATCGTTCATTTGCCTAAAGGACTAAAGGTTCAGTATCTCTCGAACCATCAAAACAAAACACATATATTGGAGGCGAACATAGTACCAAGTCGATGGGCTACGCACATACCTACGGACCCATACGACCATCATCACTATCGTTCTCACAGATAGTCCGTACCTAGGTTCTATGCTCTAGTGATACCAATCAATATCCCAGTTGAGGGCTCCTGAAGGCACGATTATCCACAACGCGCAACCTTCGCTCGATAGAAAGCAGCGTAGGTATGTTATACACATAATAATTAAATCAATACGTATGCACACAACTTATTATATTCATTAGGTATTCATGCAACCTAAGTTCCTAAAATTATAGATAGTATCATCGTCTCTACTATTCACTTTATCGCAACACTTCGACTTATCTCTCTAACATATACCTTTCTCTAAGGTTCTATTAATTCGATATATCCTAATGAATAGTCTCTCTCTCAACTCATTACTAACTAGGAATTTAAGTCATTCGATGATAGTTTAGGTTAATTTCTCTCACTTGGACCAACCTAGAAAGGTTCTAACCTATCCGGGCCAAAATAAGTGTTATGAAATCTTGTTAGAAATCCAGGATTCTTGTTCGAACGAGGTCATTTGAATGAACTTCTCACTTCGAACGAACTCAAAAATCTCGTTCGACCTGGGCAAGTCTTCGAACGAAAATTTCGAGGGTTCCCCTATTCATCCCAAGTTCATTTTCCCAATCTTTTTCTCATCCAAATTCGTCTAAAATTCATTCCAACACCCAATCAATGATAGTAAACCATTCCTAATCATAATAGGGTACTTTCTAACATAATTTAAATGACAAATCCTTACATAATCATAGGGAATCTAAACTAATGTCTTCAATCTCTAAAGTCCATTAATATTAAACCCACCATGAACATTCAAAAACCCCCCAATTATTTCTTGATTATAACATAAAATTCCAAATTTATCATTCCTACAATAGTGTTATTCATCTACATGCAAACCTATCTTTCAAATTCCATAATTTAATCGTGATTCAGTCTCAAATTCATGACATCAATTGTTATCTCATAATGTAGGTTAACATGAATCATACATGCTTAGAATTTTAGCAAGATAAACACTTGCCTTTTCATGATCCTCTGAATTGTTGAACAAAATTGGTATGTAGGTGCTCCTCTCTTCGCGATCTACGCGTTGGTGTGATTTTCAGTGGAAGAACTTGAATCTTTGGCTCAAATCACCTATGTGTTGTTCTCCCTCTTTAGTTATCTACTTCTCTCTCACGTAAGTTGGAAACTGATAACCTCTTCTAACCCACGCACAACCCTTATTTAATTCGAAATTTTCGTCCATTTAATTATCTAAAAATCCCAAAAGACCAAAATACCCCTCCGGGTGTCGTCTTGGGCTAAAATGTCCGGACTCCAAATAAAACACCCGAGTAGTGTTTTTTGACTATTTTGACCCTTATGGACACACTGGCGCACTCAGAATGGCCATACAAGTTACTTAAAAATAAATTATCCTTTTTAGCTCACTAAAGTAATACTAACACGACTCACACGCACATCCCAACTAAGTGTATTGTAACTGCCATGTATTTCACTCCCGGCCAAAATAATATTCTCATATTCATATATTACTTTACTCGCTATGTAATATTCCACGTAATTGTTTCCGATAAATACTAACTCTCATCACGCTAGTAATTATTACAATTAAATCTGGATTAATTATAAATTAAATTTTCTCCATTTAAGTCAAGTAATCCAAATTCCATAATTAAAATAAAATTCTACAAAATACGGGGTATTATATAATTGTTACTATTTAGTTTTTAATGTTTACGTTATTTGAATTTTGTTTTACTTCTGCACTATAAATGAATAAGTGGAAGAGAAATTGAAACCCAACAAATACACGTTGAGGGCTAAGGATAACCTTATAGGGATGAAATTATACTATGTTTTGGCACTGACATTGTAGAAACATGAAAAAAGTTGGATATTAATGAGAGTACAAGCTTCCATTTACAAATTGTTATTTCAATTAAAAATAAAAACTTCAGAGATTTTTTGCTATATAGAAATTATGATCACTTAACCAATTATACTTTTGCTATGAAATACCTCCATATTTGGTTTCCACGTCCATCTGGCTGTTAATCTTAGAATGAATGACTATAGTGCTATTAATATGAGGTTGTGTTAGAATGATGCTTTTTTGTATTTCAATCTCAGGGGATGCCCGTGTTATGTTTTCTAGTTTTCTATGTTGTATTTATACTTTCATCACAACTGTGTATCATGCTTATACAATTGTGATGCCAACAGAAGTGAGAGTTTTAATGGTGACAATTGAAGATAGAAGTCATTTATATCTCTGAAGTTGGAAAGCTGACATATATTTATGAAATCGTTGCACTTTTTATACTGCAAAAGGACATTTGAATCAAAACTTATACTTGGGCCATTAGTATGCGTGTCTGATTCATATTTCCTTTTCATGTTCATAGGCTTCTCACTCCTCCGGGAAATCCTCTGTTTCCTTCATCAGATGGAAATGAGTCTTAACCAACCTCAGTGGCCCTAAGAAGCAGTTCCTTGGCTAGATCAGTCTCTACAACCAATGCTTCAAGGGCATGTGTTTCTATTTTGCATTGTAGACTGCTAGTTTTTGGCCAAAGTCATAGAAGTTAGTGTTTACTTCATTTGTATTAGCATTTTACCCCTAGCATTATTAGCTTCAGACAAACAGGAAATTTTTCTATTCTTTTTCTTCAAGATTAAGCTTTTGCAAATAAGCATACTTGTAGACAATGCATGACATAATGTTGCATTCCTTAATGGCCTCATCCCAGTCTTAATAGTCCTTAACAATCGTAAAGAATGAATTCAATGCAACGACGTCTATCCCCTCATTGATCATAAATGTTCAATCGGGTAATGTCCTCACACTCATGGTGTATTTATTAATTCGGGTGAAATCAACACGATGGATTGGGTTGCCCATTGACTAGATCTAGGAATTGGTTTTATTGTAATATCCAAGTCCAACCATAGAAACAGAGTTGACTTGATTTATATGTTTTCGAGTGCCATCTCTCTATGGTCACCATAATGTCGCCTTAATTCTCTGTTACTATGATGGCCTTGCACTTTTGTACATAATCTGATCAGTGAATATTATATTCCTTTTCCTTCGAATTTAATTCATAATAATTGTTCTATTTTTTAACAAGTTATGAGTATTTCTTGTTCATTATATATTTCAACATATTTCTTACTGGGAGTATGCTTGTATACTCAATTTTACTCAGTAAATCCATTAAATTGAATTGCAAAAATGTGTATTCTTGTTCTCACGCATTCCATCTTCTATATATTTTTGTTGAATGCAGTGGATGCAATGTAAAATCTTGAATGCAT
Source organism: Sambucus nigra (assembly GCA_949130495.1). NCBI lineage: Eukaryota > Viridiplantae > Streptophyta > Magnoliopsida > Dipsacales > Adoxaceae > Sambucus > Sambucus nigra. Next base: position 392,297,376 of record OX422219.1, read on the forward strand.
AATATGTATCTGTTGAGTGTATCTTTCCTTCTTTCAAGATAATCCAACCTTGGTGCTCTGCGCTTGTCCAAGGAAATAAGCTTGAGGTTGACATCTAACTCATCATCATTTTCCTTAAAGTTTTGGATATATTCTACCAACCTTAATAATCATATCCATATTTTTTACTGTTCTTGGTCTTATATCCGATGTTTTACTCATTTTTTGGTCCTATACCTCTAAGAAGCGACCGAAGACCATGGGACAAGGCATCAACTTGAGTGGAGGTGGTACTAGTTCAAGTTAAAATTCTAAATTAACTACAACCCACTTATGTACTTGATTATAACTCATCTTCATGATAATAATTCTTAGATTACCCAAATTGGCTTATGTATTGAGATGAACAATTTTTAGATTTCCCAAATTGACTCGTGTATTGAGATGAATTTCATATGTATTGAAATGAATTTTCTATTAATGGAATTTGGGATATTAATTTTTATTGAGGTTATTATCTGAATAATGTGTTGTTGTTGCGGACTATTTGTGTTGCTGTACTATTTTTTATACCTTAAACAAGTGGATAGTACTATAAATAAAGGAGATTTTGTCCAATTTTTTTAAAAAATTTAACTTATTTGTATTGAAATTAAATCGGATCGACAGTTATTTTGCTGTCATTATGTTAGCATTTTTGAATATTGTATACCCTAGTGTGTGTATATATATATATATATATATATATATATATATATATATATAGAGAGAGAGAGAGAGAGAGAGAGAGAGAGAGAGAGACAGGCTCATGTGCACACTAAGTTTGCACATCATTTTTTTAAAATAGTAAAAAAAATATTTTTGAGTTGATTTTTTTGTGTGATATTTAAACATTTCAACTGATCCATGTAAAAAAATCATCTCAAAAAAACAATTTTTACTATTTTTAAAAAATCGGTCAAACTTTTACTACTTTTAAGTACTTTAAAGCTGCGAAAGTTTGACCGATTTTTTAAAAATAGTAAAAAACATTTTTTTAAGTTGATTTTTTTACATGGGTCCGTTGAAATGTTTAAATATCACATAAAAAAGTAAACTCAAAAATATTTTTTCAGTGCTTTAAAAAAATTGGTGTGTGACAGCACTGTGCAAACTTAGTGTGCACAAGAGCCTGCCTCTCTCTCTCTCTCTTTCTCTCTCTCTCTCTCTCTCTCTATATATATATATATATATATATATTATAATATATAATTTATTTTTAATTTTTTTAAATATTAGTAACAAACATATACCGTTACTAAATGTGTTACAAAAATTGTGTTAGAAATGTGTTACGAAATTAGTAACACTTTAGTAATGGTAGAAAAGTGTTAGTAATACCAAATTTAGTAATACTTTAGTAACGGTAAAATAGTGTTAGCAACATAGAATTTAGTAACGGTAAAAAAGTGTTAGTAATTTGCTTCCCCACGCCTTTTTTCTAACGTTTTTGAGTGTTAGTAATTATTTTAGTAACACTACAGTAGTGTTACTAATTGACTGTTTTGGTGTAATGGAAGTTCTGCACCATCTCTTAATATTCTTTGGGTACATACTAGATGATGCGGTGTTAAGTGTTATTTCAATTGACAAATTGAAATAACACTTACGGTTGCAAAGTTATGTCGTGTACCTGGAGAACTATGGGGATATGCTACCGAATTTTCCTCAAATGGAAACAATGTGCATGAGCTGCTAAGTATAGTATAGAAATATGCGGTCTTGAATGGGATAGGACCACTAACCCTTTAGAGGAGATGGAGAAAATATGCAGACTTTAGTGTGTTTATTCTAAAGTTGGTATTCTGAAATTAAAATTTGTATATTAAAATTGGTATTATGAAATTAAAATTTGTACACTGAAATTGGTAATTTGTATAAATTGATATATTGTGGTATTGGTATAAATTGATTTATAGTGGGTTTGCCTTTACAACTCTCTTTCTCTCTAATTATATTAGCGATGACTCCCTTTCCTCTTTATCACATATTCCGGCGACCATATCTCTTTCTCTCTAAACACATTTCTCTCTCTCTCTCTCTCTCTCTCTCTCTCTCTCTCTATATATATATATATATATATATATATATATATATACACACACACACACACACACACATATTTTGTAACACCCCGCCCATCTGGGGAGAGCGAACGGAGCGCCACTATCGATAAAACTAAACTAAATCCATCAGCAATAAGTATAGAGCATCTAAATCCCACAATAAAAAAACGAGAATCCACTAATCTCAATCTCTTTAAATTAAATACAATAATTTTCTCTCGAAATAAAATAACTATCTCTCTAGAAATAAAATAAATCCCCTATGTTTTATAAAAAATTAAATACAAATCTTCTCATCTTGTATTCTAGAATATTCTTCCCAAAATATCCAAGCTAAAAAATCAGTCTCCATAGTGCCCCGAAATCCGCGCTAACCTACCACTAAAAGAAAATATGGTGAAGTACACAATATGACAGGAAAGAAGCTCAACAAATATTAGCGGTGAATAAAGCGTAATAATACGAGTACGAATATTCAAATCAAATGCGAATCTCAATAGCATTTATATCAGTATAATTTCTCAACAACACATTAACTGAGTCACCAGGCCTCACCATACGTGGCATACTTTATCAAGTAGTGAGAACAAGAATCTTGGCAGGTGCTCAACCTCCGTGCCATATTAAAATCTCATGACAACATGCTCATCAAAAATATAATACCACATGAATCAAAATTAGATTCCAACAATAATTTTCTAGATTCCAATTAATTTAGCAATTCAAATATGAGACAATAATCACGTGAAATAAAAGGGAATAACTCTCGCTAGATTAAGCAGCATATTGTGTAAAACCCCATACCTTAAACCACCAAAAAGGAACCGACATGAATCTGCCCAGAAACTCATATTACACCATCAAAATCATCTCCCAAGAATCATAAAAAAATCCTCCAAGGTCCAACACCAAAACAGCCCCAAGAACACCTCAAAAACTAGGGTTGAAAGCATAACTTAAAAGGGATAAGTGTATATAAAAAGAGAGGAAATAAAAATATGTTTGTTGCATATTTTTGTGCCAAAAGATGCTTTAAAAATTGTCACCCACGACCCCTTTAAATAAGGCAGAAAGATAAGAGTTTAAACTAAAACAAACTCCTCAAAAAGCTTGTTGCGCATGAAAATTGCTTGGGTCGATCGATCGACCCCTGGCTTCGATCGATCGATCGCCCAGGTATTTTGACAGTTCCGCTTAAAAAATATAATAAGGGATAAACTTTAAAAATCAATTAAACATCCGTTTTAACTCCAATTTTGAAATCGTTTTAAATTCTCGTCTTTAATAATAAAATCCAACATATTTGAGCAAGAAAAATAATTTTATCAAAAACATTATTTTTCCTCTATATTTTGAAAATACCCCCAAAATGACGCGGGTTGTTACACTTCCCCACTATCAAAGGAATTTCGCCCTCGAAATTCGCTGAAAGCCTAACTCTAAAAAATCAAGTCAATAATCTCCAAAAATAATCTCGTCACCAAAAATTCTAATATCTCACATCTAATCTAGATACCTACCACGAAACGATCATTTAAAATTTCTATCTCCAAATATGCGCTACAAAAATGCAACAGACCCAAAACCCTAGACTCGAGGGTAGTTGTATACCTAAGCTCTGATACCATTCTGTAATACAACACCCGCCGGGGAGAGTGAACGAAGCACCACTATCAATAGAACTAAACTAAATCCATCAACAATAAGTATAGAGCATCTAAATCCCACAATAAACAAACGATAATTCACTAATATCAATTTCTTCAAATTAAATACAATAATTTTCTCTCGAAATAAAACAACCATCTATATCGAAATAAAACAAATATTATATGCTCTATAAAAAAAATACAAAAAGCTTCTCATCTTGTATTCTCGAATATTCTTCCCAAAATATCCAAGCTAAAAAATCAATCTCCATAGTGCCCCAAAATCCGTGCTAACCTGCCACTAAAAGAAAATATGGGGAAGTGCACAATACGACAGGAAAGATGCTCAACAAATATTAGCGGTGAATAAAGCGTAACAATACGAGTACGAATATTCAAATCAAATGCGAATCTCAATAGCATTTATATCAGTATAATTTCTCAAAAACACATCAACCGAGTCACCATGCCTCACCATACCGCGACATACTTTATCAAGTAGCCAAAACAGGAATCTTGGTTGGTGCCCAACGTCCGTGCCATATTAACATCTCATGACAACATGCTCAACACAAATATAATACCACATGAATCAAAATCAGATTCCAACAATAATTTTCCAGATTCCAATGAATTTAGCAATTCAATTATGAGTCAATAGTCACGTGAAATCAAAGGGAATAACTCTCGCGAGATTAAGCAGCATATTATGTAAAACCCCATACCTTAAACCACCAAAAGGAACCGACATGAATATGCCCAGAAACTCAGATTACACCATCAAAATCATCTCCCAAGAATCATCAAAACTCCTCCAAGATCCAACACCAAAACATCACCAAGAACACCTCAAAAAGTAGGGTGGAAAGCATAAATTAAAGGGGCTAAGTGTATATAAAAAGAGAGGAAATAAAAATATGTTTGCTGCATATTTTTGTTCCAAAAGATGCTTCAAAAATGGTCACACACGGCCCCTTTAAATAAGGAAAAAAGATAAGAGTTTAAACCAAAACAAACTCCTCAAAAAGCTTGCTATGCACGAAAATTGCTGGGGTCGATCGATCGATCCCTGCTGTCGATCAATCGATTGCCCAGGTATTTTGATAGTTCCGCTTAATAAATATAATAAGGGATACACTTTAAAAATCACTTAAACATCCGTTTTAACTCCGATTTTGAAACGGTTTGAAATTCTCATCTTTAACAATAAAATCCAACATATTGGAGCAAGAAAAATAATTTTATAAAAAACTTTATTTTTCCTCTATATTTTGAAAATACGCCAAAAATTACGTGGGTTGTACATGTTTGTGCTCATAAATTGTTACAGAATACATGCATGCATGCACCCCAAAGCAAGTGTTATATTACAAGTAACGAGAGTGTAAAGGTAATAAATAATCGTATACAAGTTAATTTAGTGTAAAATTTACACCCTCGTTACTTGAATTATTATTTGAATTGTTCTTTTCGGTTCTTGAATTGTTCTTGACTGATGGATTTGAACATATAGATGGCCATTGAGTTAGTTGGCCCAAGGCATTTCTAATATTTTGCATTATTATTTGAATTCTTATTTGGGATTCTTGAATTATTGTTGACTGGTGGATTTGAACATTTAGATGGCCATTGAGTTGGTTGGCCCTTGACGTTTCTAACATTTAGGGATGTGATTCCACCAAATATAAATAAGAGAGAAATGAAACAAACTATAAATTTTAAAAGCTTGCTGTTAAACAATTAATAATGCGGAATGAAACATAACTATGTATAAATCATCACTATAAAAATTACTACCGAATAAATGAATATATGCTTGTGTTTATATTAATCCATGAATATACGCTTCTTACTCATATAAGTGATTGTTTATAGTATCTGTGATGGGATATCCTAAATACAAAGATTGGATGGGTGAGACAAATAGATTAGGAGATGCATTTCGTCGAGGTACTAATGAGTTTGTGAAATACACAAAAAGATGTCGTAATGTCGAAGAGTTCTCGTGTCCGTGTGCTAAGTGTAAGAATGTCAAGGCGTTTGAGTGGAAAATATTTAAACTACATTTGTTAATATGGGGGTATGCAAGTTAGTTCAATTTTTTATTTTTCACGGGGAATCAAAAGTTCCTTTTGTCCCCGAGCAACTTTCACAGCAACCATCAATAAGTAGGATAAATTTACAAGGGAAGGAGGACAATATAGATCATAATATGCTAGAAGATTTAGTTGATGATGTGTATGGAGTTCATGAAGTGGAAGCAAATGAGGTCACTGACGATGTACAAGGTTCAAGTGCTCATGAAGATATCGAGATAGACCTTGATGATGACTACCAAAGTTTAAAATTTAAGGCGACCTAACCATTGTACATTGGCTGTGACAAAGATTAAACGACTTTACATGGAATTGTTGGTTTTTATAATTTGGAGACCTAATATGGTTAGTCTATAAATAGCGTGACAGAAATTTTGAATTGGGTGAAAGGCTTGCTACCCAAGCAGAAAACACTTCCAAATAGCTATCCTTCTATAAAGAATAATTTAAAAGGTTTGGAAATGAAGTATAAATCAATTCATGCTAGTGTGTATGACTATATAATATACCGAAAATAGCATGAAATCTCTATCGTTGTCCAGTATGCGATGAACCTAGATATGTGCAATCTACTGGCAAGGAAGGCACAAGCCCAAATGTTCCTAAAAAATGTTGAATTATTTTCCCGTTGGGCCTAGAGTGAAGAGATTTTTCATAGTTTCATGGATAGCGGAGGCAATGACTTGGCATACTAGGGAAGAAGTAGGGGATAATCTCGCGCGTCACCCTATTGATTTTACAACTTAGAAGAGGATGAATTATGAGTATCCTATTTTTTCTCTAGAATAGAGTAACATTCGTTTGGTAATATCAAAAGATGGTTTCAATCCCTTTAGAAATCTAAGAACTACTTAGAGTGTATGGCTAGTGATTGTAGCACCACTAAACCTCTTTCCTTCATAGTGTATGAGACCTGAATTTTTGATGTTTTCTTTATTGATACCTGGGACAAGGGCACCAAGTGAGGACATCGAAACATATCTGAATTGGACTATATAAGCCTCAAAGAGGTTGTGTTTTTACTATGATTGGGTAAGAGTTGAGGATAAAAATGCTTGTAAAGTTGATGCTAACACCAATTTGATCATGGTTAACTTGTCCGAGTTGAAGGGCAATGAGCACGTGAGCGATGAGCCATTTGTTTGTTCTTTTCAAAATGTCAAGCATGTTTTTACTCGGAGTGTATCAACAACGAGTCGTGGTCCATCGCCGAACACAAGACAAAGCGTCTAACCAGTAGTGTGGGTGATTTGGCCACTCCTACAGAATATTAATCCATTTTCTATCATAACACGAATTTGATACAATTTCTAGATTTGTAATGAGTATTCCAATTATTTAAAACAATGATTAGTTTGGTTTATGATATGGATTTGTATTCTTATAATGTCATTAACTTTTATTCTTCTAGAGATTTATTATTATGAGACAACAATTTAATGGTTTTATTCATTTGGATTTGATCAGTTCCGGCGGATTTGAATCAAAATTGGTGGGTTGGTTATTGAATATGTTAATTTGAATCTTACTCAGTTTACCATTAGTTCTTAGTCCGTGACATGACCCGAATTTGAAATAATTTTTAGATTTGTAATAAGCTTCTTTTTATTTGAAACAATGCTAGTTTGTTTGATAATATGGATTAATATCCTTATAATGTCGTTAACTTGTATTCGTCTAGTTCCTTAATTGATTTGGATTTTAGTCAATTTAATGCTTTTATTCATTTGGATTTGATCATTTTCTCATATACGTGTTTGTACTAATAATAACAATTTTTTCAGAAATGGCTTCATCAGGGCATCACGGCATTGGAGACGAGGAAGACTCGTCTGCCACTAGGCCCCCCAAATGGGGAAAATTGTGGTCCATTGTCGAGAACAAGAGGGCCTTACTGTCTAGAGGCCTGGAGTTGCTCAAGTTGATCATCGGCTCGGGGTACACAAATTGGAGGAAGGTGCCATAGGAGCTCAAGATGTCCATCTGGGGGACACTACATGTAGTTACTCACTTCATTTTTATTTTGTATATATATTTATTATTGTATCTATATTTATATTTTATAACTTAAATACAATTAACACTTACATTCTTTTTGGTTTGTATTTGTTTGACAGGAACAATTCCGCTTGCCCCCACATGTCCGAAACTCCACGTTAGAATAACTGAGAGATCAATATAAGACGTGGAAGAAAAACATGCGGGCACGGTACTTTAGGCAGGACCGGGAGTCCATATTGAGGGTCCATGACACCGTACCGTCGAAAGAGCTGATCTCATTAGCACAATGGCAACATATTATTGACAATGAGATCAAGGAGAGATAGTTGACATCACATAAATTGGGGAGAGACAATAGAACAAAAAAGGTGGACGTGAACTACTTCGTGGGGACGTCTTACCCCGAGGTGGAGCACATGATGGTAAGTTTTTATTTTTCTTTAATTTTAGTTTTATGTCATTCTAATTTATCATTACTTTACGTTACTTAGTAATTCTGCATTATTTTATTTCCGGAGATGGGGAGTGGCCCTGGGGGTAGGCCACATAGGCTCTATGCCTACGTGACAATTAAGACAAAAAAGGGCAAGGATAAGGATGTGTACCCAAGCATGGAAGCCACGATTGGAAGTTATAAAAATATCTTAAAATTATTTTATTTTTTAATTACGTTATAATGTTTTTATTAACTTAACTAATCATGAACTTTTGTAATTTTAGGCAAACTTAAGGAAGTGAATGATAAGCAGTTTGATGTTGACAATGCATCTTTGTCTATGGACGCACTAAGACAAATGCCTAAGGACAGGTAGGTGAGCTCTCAACTGGGAAGTCGAATCTCACTGAGATTGAGACGAGCAACACTGGGTCGACTCGTAAGGTGGACACCCATGGCGATAAGATGGAAAGGTCATTGGAAATGGTCGTCATGAAGCATCAGATGGGGTACACCTCATGCAAGGGTAAGGGGAATGGGGAGGGGAAGGAGGTAGATGAGGACGCCACTACTCCATCTCTCTCACCCTCATTGCCGATACGCACCCAGTCGTCGCCTGCATATGATCCATTTCCCATCACGACCCCCGTGGAATGACCTATGTTTATAATTGGTTGGACGAGCATGTATTTGATAGACATCTTTGGTGGCATGCCGATAGCTATGGGGTTGAGGGACACAAACACACACTGAGTAGTGTGGTTCATGGACATGCCATGCAAGATATAGAGGCAAAGGTTTTCATCACCTATATTATGCTCGAAAGAGAGAATGCACTGAATTGAGGGATGTGTCAATTCATATGTAATGTGGTCTACCTTCCTCCTTCGACTTTCTCAAGACCCTAGTCCATGACATTATTTTTATTTATTTGTTTTGATATTGAATATTGGATATTATTTGTATTTTTTTGATTTGGTTATGGATATTTGTTGGTTGGATATGGTTATAGATATTTTTATTTATTTGATTTGGTTATTGAATAGTAAATGTTTCTTGATATATATGCTATTTGGACATGTTTAATATGATGTAACAAGTACAAATATACTACTGGGCAGTGGCACTGGCCATACTTCCCAACAATGTTTTTAATGCTACCCAAATTTGTCATAGACTTTGACCGTGACAAGTTTGTGATAATTTTTTATTTTTCACGGACTTGTCATGGTTAAAGTCCATGAATTTTTTTTTTATTTTTCACAGACATTAACCGTGACAAGTTCAATACTCGCCACGGACTTTGATCGTGACAAGTCCGTGATAATTTTTTTTTATCACCCCCAAACTTGTCACGATCAAAGGCCGTGACAAGTTTGACTTGTAAATGTTTTTTATCGTGACAAGTTGATAATTTTGGTGTAGTGGATAAGGGATATTATGTGGGTTGTTTTGTTTGAGAAGAGAAAAGGAATGTGCAGGGATTTGGAAAGTTAGTAGTTTGACGTTATACATAAGTTAAAACACCAGTTAATGAACTCAATATATGCATATATTGATTAATTAAAGATGGCTAACACATTTAATGAAGCGTAGATGTGTAAACGTGTGGGAGCAACAAATGTCAATGGCTGTATAACAAATTTATAGATATATGGAGATTGGGCTGGGAATACTCTTAGACATAGCGTCAATGTTAGTCATTGTACTTGCAAATTGGTTTCACACTTCATATACATGAAAATAGTATTATGACAAAATTACCTTAACTTAACAAATTCATTTTTTGAAAACACTATATTACTCTCTCTCTCCCTCTGTCTCTCTTTCTCTCTCTCTCTCACACACACACACACACTTTTCATTACTTTTCAAAAGAGAAAAATACAAATTTAATTATGAAATTTGAGGTGATCTTTCAATTTAGACACGATGTTTACAAAATTGCAATGTTAACTAGAAGTACGTTAAATATTTTAATTGAACTTACCGTCATCATTTCATTTATAAATAATGGAAAACTACACATGGAACAAGACACAAGTTAAAACCCTCTACATCTTTAACTAAATGGCACAATCAAGGTGACCATTTGATTTCAGTTTGAACACACAACAAATCTCTCTTCTCAAATTATATCAAACTCCAGTCACCGACCACTTCTTTTCATCTCTCTCTCTCTCTCTCTCTCTCTCTCTCTCTCTCTATCTATCTATCTATCTATCTATCTATCTATCTATCTATCTATCTATCTATCTATCTATCTATCTATCTATGTGTGTGTGTGTGTGTGTGTGTGTAAGAAAAGCTAAAGTTTTATTAAAAATGTTCACTGACATACATTATTTCTTATCACTCAAAATGTAAGATCCATGCTATGGTAATTTTTGTTTAGGTTTATTTGATTTTTTTGTTGAAATATTGGTTTATTCAAAAGTTTTTGCAAATTTATGCAAATATTGGTTTTGTCTTTCAAACAAAATTGTTTTCTCATGATTTTTAAGATTTTTGTAAAATGTTTTGTTTACTTAAAAATAAATAAAAATGGAAATATAAGTGTATGCTACGCCATTAAATTTTTTCCAATTATTTTGGTATGATTATACATTTACATTATTTTTTTAGAATAGTTGTTCATCTTACAAATCAAACAAATATAAAGGTTTTGTTTCTTCTTATTTCATGTTGCAGCCCTAAACAAAAATCTATATTTTGTAAACATTTCAGTCATGCATGTTAATGTCACAAAGTATGATCCTCAATCTTAAGCCAACCTCAAACATTGGGAAGAGTTCCAAAATAGAAAGATCTAGACCAGATTACAGGTAGACGCATCCTAAATTTCAATCTTATGATCCAACATAATGCCCGAACTTTGTAAATTGAGCACATGAACCTCAAAATGTTCCTCCAAGATAGGATTTAGTATTTAGAACCATCATCGTACCTCAATAACCAGAGATATCCCATGCCTCAATTGTCACTTCCAAGTTACCCCCCAACAACAGGATATATTAAGAGTTCTTGAAAAAGGTTCAAAGGATCAAATTCAAGTGGTTCCATTAGCACAAAAGTGTTTTTAGTTATATTTAGCATTTATAGATAGAGTTTATACCATTTTTTCTCCTATATATTATGCTAAGCACCATACCTAGGTGACTTTGCCTATTTCTTATCTTATGAGTCCTAAGTGAGGAATAAGTACTTAGTGAAACAATCCAATTACTTCATAAGATCTCTCTACTAAACACATAGACCTCAGACTCTATTATACCACCATAGTTGAAGTATAAGGTTTGTCTTACTTGTATTATCCAGTTCCCTATTAAATATACTAAAGAGAAATATCTTAAGAGTGGACATAGGTACTTAGGCACTGAACCATTATAAATCACCACGTTTTTGTTATTTCTATCTTAAGAACATCCTTTTTACTCTAAGGAGGCATATTTAATATGATTGAGGTCCTAACCGATTTCAATACCACTAGTTCGGTGCCATTTTTAGGAATGATTTTTCTCTAAAATCATTCTACTAACCTTTCAACTTACAACTATCATGACGAAACTACCACGAGTGAATGTCAATGCTATCTGTAGAGGATTTTCAAGCATATGAACTTCCTTCTCAGCTAATAAAGACCATTTGAGGGAAGTTTCGTATATCAATCGATCGTTTGACATAAAGATGGAGATCACCACTATGACCTTTCTATAAGAGAGTCTCTTGAATATCCACTACCACGTGATGCCCCTTCCTAATTGCGATGATCTTAGGGAATGTCTGTATGCATAAAGTCAATGTTGACATAAGGAGTTCGATCGACATCATCTTCATAAGGGAATACCTTGAAATGGTCCTACAAATGGAGAGTTTCATACCAATATCAGCCTACTGGTAGGATTCAATAGAGAGAAAAAATATGTTATACATTATGATGCCACTAACAGTATGGTCTAAGAAATAGTGCACACTAAATTGAAGTCAGTTCCTTTTGTTGGAACTCCCCTCATAATACAACATTATATTACGAATACCTATCCTCAACAAGATAGATGTCGTGGTTCCAACCAAATAAATGTTAAAATGTTTCCCTACTCTTTAAGGAGTGGGAGGGGTATGTTGGGGACTGAAGGAACCTATTAGAAATGAACCCATAATCAAGGGAAGGGAAAAGAGACTCCAAGAGGTCTCACTGGACCTAGTTTGCGTGAATAGCATATCAACTCAAGTCTAAATATTTGCATTTAATATAGTTTTCTCTGAAGGTTTGCCAACCTCAATAGAAATCCTGGCATCATGAATTGGTGAGTTTTGGCCTAAACAAAGTATAGACACGAAGCTACCAAACATAAAAAATCTTGATCCTCGGGATGAGGAGAAAGAGCAAAGAGAATAATTCATAGAAGAAATCATTGAATTTTGCATCGACAAATTTTGCCCCCCAAATTGATCCAAATTGGAGAAAAACTCAAATTTATAATGTATCATACGGTTCATCCAACAATTCTTGCAACGGAAAAAGAATTCATCTATTGACCCAAAAGGATGTATAATTTCACTCACCTTACATTTTAAATTCAAGTCTTATAATAATTAGATTCGATATATGGTCGTGATAGTAAGTTTAGGCTCGCCAATACACCTAAAGGCACAAAAAATGATCTCTACTAGCAACTCGAAATCGGTGGTCAACCAAATCATTGAGATATATGGTGCCAAAGTTGATCACATGGATAGTTACCTAGAATTGGTCAGGGGGCTCATCCTTAAAATTCTCATTTTTATGATCAAATGGCTTCCCAATAAAAAAAATTAGATGTAGAAAACCTAGAATGGGTGGCCTCTTTAAATGGATTGACCTCCACACAACCTATCACCACCTGTGATACATGAGGCCAGAACATCCATAACACTATTTGATGCACGTATAATACCATCACACATCCTATCATCACCTATAGTTTGCGTGACCCGAATTCTACGACCCATCTGATTCACAAAAATACACTTAAAACTGTACTCCCCCAGTACCCCCATATAAGAGTGTTATCTATCGACACACCCATAATCCACACTCACCATTTCACTCTTTATTAACGGTTCAAGTTTCAATCTTAACTTATAATTTATCGTTACATCATTATTTTCCAATTACCCCACATCTTAGGTACATTCTAATTAAATCTCTAAACCATATGTTATGTAATTTTATTAAAGTCTAATGGCATGATTTATCTAACGTGGAACTAATCATAAATCGAAACATTTTAATTAGAGATATATATTAATTAAAGGTTCTGAAGTCATCATCCCTACCTATCTCTAAACACCAACATGAGACATCTCATAAATGAAATTTCAATAAGGAATTCACCGATACATTTTCATTTAGGTAGCGTACTCATTAAGATAATATAATTAGTTATGGATTTATTAAGGTGAATTAAATTTAAGAGTATAAGTGAATTAAATAGACAACTTCTATATCCATTCGTGTTCATTCAACATAGGCTAAAAACAAGTATAAACCAACAAGCCAATAAATACTTATCCCGTACTCCTTATAACTTGTCTACACAATTAATCCATTTTTAAAAACATGAGAAAATAGTAAAGGTCTTGCGTTCAATTATTATAGAATTAGGTCCAATTCAAAATTTCAAGAACATAATTCGATAAAAGGGATTCCATTAATATTTGAAGAGTATAACATGGCATAATCACAGATAATGGATTCATAATTAACTAGGCAATAATTATAAATTATCACGTTTGGAATTTCATTAATTAGGTATTTATCAACAACTGTACTAATCATAAAGCTAAAAGTACGAGCCTACTTAGCACATTCATTATAAAACTTAATCACTCCTTAATAATATCCAAATTACTCATTATACGTTCTAATTAACACAAATCCAACATTAAAACTGAAACCCTACTATGTCAATTTACTACCAAGGGTTCAATTTCCAATTTCTCACATTAATAAAATCCATATCTTAATATATAATATTTGAGGATAACCAATTTCACCTAATTGAGTTCATAAAATAAAGAATCTGAAATCCCCAAGGGCATATAAAACATTTTGGTGGGTATTAAAATCGCTTGACACCTTAGACCCAATAAGTGCCCCCCACGAAACCTTAGACAAATTAGGTGTATCCAAATGATAGATTAGTATATAAAGAAATTCGAACCTTAGATGAGGATCCTACGTCCACTATCAAAGGTGTTTCTCTATATATTAAATCATAAATGATGGTTTATATAATCTAGAGATCTCTTGGTCTTTTGCCAAGAGATCTTAAGGTCCCTATGATCTTTGTAACTGATTCAGAGGTCCTTAAGAAGTAACTGATGGACTTATCTATGGTTTTCTGAGTGTTAGTTTAAATATCAATAGGGTGTACAATATGTGAACGATTGAAAATCATCCAAACTCTAACTATTTTCTATCAATAGTGGGTTGATATCGTGTATTACAAGGGGCAAGAAATTGTTTGATCTATTTTCTCTTTTTTCTACTCGTGTTAGATAATTTTAATGTGTCTTTAACCATTAGCAAGACTCCCATATATATGCATTCTCTTGTAGAGAGAATGAGTGGACTGTTGCAGCATAGTTGGGGCCTCTATGAGATTTAACGACTATAATAACAAGCTGGAGTTTGGGATAAATGATTGCAAGTTGTGTAAGGTAGTTGATGAGTGCATTTAATATGGATGGCAGTCATCAATACTAGTGGGAGTGAGTGGTGGCGGTCGATAGAACATTGACTGCCCTTTTTACCTACCCACAAGAGAAGTTACAGGAGCTTAGACAGACGTCTGAGGACCCTAGAATTGATACAAGATTGTCTTTAGGTGGTCTTGTGGTGCTTTACAATGATATATCCCTAAAAGAGAGGCCATGGGAACTCTAAAATATTGTTACTTCATACCGAGGTCAGTTTCACATGTCTGAGATGGAGGGACACTCGTGATGAGGTCTCTGATCTCGGTTCCTAAAATGTGATGGAGCTACTGAGCATTTTAGGAGAGTTGTGAGGAGGATGAGGCCCATGACTCAATTTTGGTTTATTGTACAAGAAAATTTTGGTCTTGAGATCTTAGTTTAGGTGCCAAGGGTACTTACACGACATGCCTCTAGTAGTTATAGAAGATCCACTTGAGATGGTTTGAAGTCTTCACTATTTCCATCAGCAACTCTCTCTCTCTCTCTCTCTTATGAGCTTTATGTTCAATTAGACATTATTTTCCTTCCTTTTCATAACATATATTTCTTCTAAGAACATTTTTCCCTCAAAAGTCTCGAACCCCACACCGCTATCTACCATGGGACCTCATATTTCACTGCCTCCTACCACTGAACAATGGACGAAACTTCATCCTAGCCTCCTAAGTGTTCCATTCCCTTTGGCACTCAGGTGAAAAACTACTTAGGGCCAAAAGACCCTAACTTTTTGGGTAGAGCCTAAATGTCTTCTCAGATCATCGACCAAGACTTGGTGGAGATTTGAGAGAAGTACCAAATCATTGATTCTGTCATTCAGAAAGCCGCGAGACCTGAAGAAAGGGCATTCTCCTTGGTTTTCAAGCACGTTTGCTTCAATTAACGATTTTTACTCTATATACTTAGGTTTCCATTAACTCTTAGTGGTGGAAATTTTGAACATAATAGGGGTACACCCTACTCAATTGGAGACGAATGGTTGGAGGCCTCTGATGGCCACAATCTTAGCCTTTCGGGAGATTATTAGGGGAAACATGATGTCACCCCATCTCAGTTTTCAAACTCTATAAGGTTCAAGAACAGAGAAAACATAAGGAAAAAGTTATGAAATACCTCTAATCTAGTAGAGAAGATAATTTGTCCAACCTTCTGGTGAAATCCTCTAGTCGTGGGTAAGATGTCATATGTTTCTGATTTTTTCTTTTGACCTTTAATTTGATTTTATCTGATGTCTTTCCTTTTGAAGCGTCAACTGACCTTAACAAATAGGAAGAAGATAGATTGGTAGAGCCACTTTGAGGCCTTTTTCACTCCCAATTGTCTCTTTAATAATGTCGTTGGGAATCAACCCAAAAGTGTGGTGCCTTAGACCCCTAAGATAGTGGTTGGAGAGTGTGGGGAGTAATACCTTTCCCTTGGTTCATAGTAAGAGAAATATTTTGATTGCTGAGGTGTTTGAGTTACCTGAGGCTTTGAAAGTTGAAGAAGATAAGGACAAAAGACGATTTGCACTTCCTTCTAGGATTGAAAAGGTATTTCATATTATGGAGGGAGTTATCGCCTCGATCTCAAATGGTTCTCCAAGTAAGTACCTTATCCTATACTTATTTTTACCTTTATTCTTTATTCAAACCACATTTAATAACTCTGATTTTTATTGGTTTAGTAGATGAACATGAGTAGGAGAGGATGGCCCGACTTCATTCCAAGGGAAATTTATGTCACCCATAGTAAACAAAGGCAAGAGGTCTACAGACACAAAGTTGATTAAGTTTATCATAATGGTGGAAATTCCCGTTCCCCCTATTAAACTGGTGGAAGAGACTAAGTTGAAATTTGATCCAAGTAGAGTCTCGTTATTATAGTCAACCATGAAAGTCCTGCCCTTTTTACAAGCATCATCAGGGGAAAACAGGACCTTTGGGGAAACCCAAAGTGCTCTTTTTATTCCAGGGGAATTGAATCCCCTTATATCAAAAGTTGTTAAGGAAAAGTCTGACGATTTCCCTCCAAAGGGGAAAAAGGTCTATGTGTCTCCCTTGAAGCATGTAGGCAAGGTTGGAGCTCCTGAGGTCTCTAGCCAGCCCAATGGGCCAATTAAAGGGGGATGAGGAGGGCTGAGGTTCTGAGAGGCAACTAAATACTCCAAACCCTCTTCTTTAAAGGAGGGGAACTCATTTGCCTCTATGGTGGAGTCTGTAAAATCGATGACTAGAATCGAGTGTTCTGAGATGGTATCTGATAAGGGGACATTATCTGATTCATAGGAGTTAGTCCACATACTTGGCAAGGTACCTTCATACTTATTTTATTTTCTTGTATAGTTTGTTCTTCTTTGATATGCCTTATTCTCATTTTTTTTCTATTTATAGGATCAGTACTTGATGGAGGCCCTTATGGCTGATGCCATTGGGGGTCAAAGGGAATGAAATAAGGTTTTATCCATAGTCGATCAATAGTACTTGGACAAGTTGTAGCTGCACCAGGCGGTCTACGATTAGAGGTTTGAGATGGCTTCCCTAGAGGATGACCGAACATTATGAGGTTGCAAATCAATTCTCTAGAGCAGACTCAACTTCTGGATAATAAAACCATTAGAGACAATACCTCTTTGCTTCCTTCTTCCCAAGTCTCCTTGGCTAAGGTTGAGTCCTTTATTAAGAACGCGAAGGTCGTGGAGGGTCCCCAAGATGAAGTCCTTAAGCATTGATCTACCAATGATAAACTTCTCTGCTCGGTTGATGACATTGATCTCCGAATGATTAGATTCTAGACCTCAATGCTACAAAAGACGTCTTAATCTCTGAATGTCAAAAGATATAGGAGGAGTATTTTAGATTTGAAGTAAAGTATACCGCGCTTCAGGGGAGGATAAATTATGCGGTGAAGAGTCAAATGGATGCATATCTTTACTCTGAAGCCTATCAAAAGTTTATCTTCCAGAAGTATGCTTCAAGATTCAAATCCTACAAGGCCAAGGTGCAGATGCTCTTTCCAGAGGATGATATTTCTAGTCTCTTTCATGAGGACCCTCAGTCTATCTATGAAAGATCTGATTATGAGAGTAGAAGTAAGGGTAAAACTGCGAGGTCTCGGCTCCAAAGGCTAAGGAATAAGAGGCTAAGAGTGAAGCCCATTCTCCTCCATTTGTGCCTGACCCCCCAGTGAAGGAATCTAAAGTTGTTGCGAAGGAACCTAATATAGACCACAAGTATCAAAAATAATTTTTACATGTTTTTTTTTTGTTATTTTGGCCCCGGGCCATTGCTGTAAACACTATCACTCTTCTATCTTTAATAACAGAGGAATTGTTTTGAAATTTTTGACTTCTTCTTCATAACTATTTATTTTGTTTTTCTTTGCCAAGGAATATTTTCTTTTCCATGTGTTGTTTGATGTCTTGCAAGTCGGTGATGTTCCCCTTAGCCCATGATTTCTTAGTAAAAAAATATAAAAATAAACAATAGCCCTTGAGATAGATTCGAGGGTTTATAAACCTCTACTATTGTAATACCCTGCATTTCTATGTATTTTTAATTTAATTAATTCAAAAATTAATTAGGAAAATACGTTTTATTTAAATTACACGAGTGAAGCAATTTAATGTGATTTATTTAATAAATGTGATAATTAAATATTAATCAGGAGATAAATGATGATTAATATTTTAATGAAATTTACTGAGTGTGAATAGTAAATAAAAAATGGTTATTATTATACGACATAGCGAGTGATATGTGCGTATTTTAATTTATCTCACCGGGAGTCGTGTGTAGACTAGTTTGAGGTGAGAAATGAGAAATATATTTTTAGTAACTCATTTGATGATTTAGAGGTCACGGATGACTCCGATAGGGTTGAAATAGTCGAAATAGTGTACACTGGGATTTAGTTTGGGTCTCGAGTCGATTTTTAACCAAATCGGCACCTATTAAGGGTATTTCAGTCATTTTAAAAATAGAGGATAAATGACCTACGAAAATTAAAGCCTATATCTGATAGTTAGGATCGTGGATTAGGGTTCATAACTCACAAAACATATAGAGACCATTATAGAGAAGAGAGGAACAATTCCCAAAAGGTTCAAGGAAAATTCTTGAAGTTTGGAAGGCATTCTTGCACCCTAAGTACCTAAGGAGTGGAGATTTGAAGAGGAAACATATATATTCATTATCTTCTTCACAAAATCAGACTCCACAGTAATCAAGGCAAGCTGTTTATTGCAAATTAAATTGAAGTTATAATACCCATGTGTAGGGATTGATAAATAATTTGATTATGAATAAATTCTTGGGAAGAATAATGAATTTAATGCATGTTGGGATAGGATTACATGTAGATGACATTTTACATGTAGAGGACTTTGAATTAAAATGATATTTCACTTGTTTTCATGGATTTAAATATGGCTTTGTGGTTGAACCTTTTGGAAGAACATAAAACTAAGGTTTTTATTGATAAAAGTTTTTAATACGTTCTTGATTGAATTATGTGAAGATATGATGTGTTAGGAAAGTTAGAAATTATCCTTATACATGTAGAAATAGTTTTGGATGTTTGGTTGTGAATTTGGGGGACTAACATGAGAGTTGAGGTGTGTTAATGGAGGCAGACACATGAAGAAGACGAACTGGGTCTGTCACTGCTCGATCGATCGATCGTCCCTTGAATATCGATCGATTGACCAAAGATGATTTTGGGTTCTTTCATTTACTTAAATTCTTGTGTTGACCAATAAGGGAGGGGAACCCTAGGAATGATATTATACTTATTTGGGGACTGAATAATGACCAATGGGTATATTGTTGAGGTCTTTTAAGGCCATTGGATGTAGGACTTAGAAAATGGACTGACGAGGATACACAGATGGAGTCGTATGTCGGGGTAAATTGGGAATTGAGTTATGGGAAGATTTAATGTCCATTCAATATATATAGTAGTAAGGTAGAGATAATAACTACTGAAATTATATATAAGGGGTAACTAGGGACCTTTAGAATTATGTGAAGGCATAAATAAAATACGATAGTGAAAGAAATCGTAAAATAAAAGGTACGGTGAGTATTCGAGAGAAATATACTGCGTACCAATATGAATTATTAGGTTGTGTGAATACCTACTATATTGAATACTTAGGCTGTGTGAATGTCTAGAGTATACTAACTATATTGGGGTCGATGGCTAACCTAACCAATATATGTGCATGTATAATATTTACATTGGGGTCGATGGCTATCCAGACCAATGTAATCTTATATGTGGCGTGAATACCTACTATACTAACTACTTAGGCGGCGTGAATGCCTAAAGCATACTAATTATATTTGGGTCAAAGGTTGTCCGTACCAATATACGAATAACATTTACATTGGGATCGATGTCTATCCGAACCAACGCAAATGATAGGATGAATTGGGGTCGATGGCAAAGTCCGAACCAATAACTCCTTAACGTGTGATAATAGGACTTTATAGTAAAAATACACTTATAGTATATATATTGTGTGTGAAATATATATACGTGTTGATAATCTACTTAAGTGGAGTAGTAGACGATTAGATGGCACACTTACATTCAAGTAAATTAAGTAATGATACTTAATGATAAATATGGAAAGCTAACATGTGGGAAAATGTTACTTAGTAAATAATTAACATATGAGAGATGTTAATAAAATGGGTGTACTGTATGGGCGGTACGGGAACTTAGATGCATATATAAATTCAATGAAATACTTTAGTCTAGTCAGCTTGGGTAGTATAGATAGGTGGGCTAAGTATAGAACGTTAGGCGTTCATTATAGATGAGTGGTGAGGAAAACTCAAGAAAGAGTGTATGTGGTCCTAACATGTGTAATAAATAACTGATTTTATTACACTGATTTTTATGGAGATAAACTTCTTAATAAATATTTTCAAAACGTTTTGCGTACTAACACTTCCTATAAAAATATTTTAAAAACCTTTTAGGTGTTCAGCCACAGGGACGCCAGGCGTGACTTCTTTCCAGGGACTCGGAGCTGTAGCACTGTGGATGCTGACATGACTTATTTAGTTAGATGATTCCCTCATTCTGATCTAGTGTAGGATTCCATTTCTATATTTCATGTACGGACATGTTGTCCAATGACATTCTTAAGTTACTTATGTTTGTTTTATTATGGAGTAGATGCTTTAGATTTTTGGCTGTCTGTTAATTCGGCAAACCTTGATGTCATTTATATATATTGTGATGGTTGTATTCTATATTATTGTTATTGGTTAATTTAGTTAAGTATGGTTCTATTATCTATTATTAAGAAAGATAAAATTTAGCACCAGTCTAATTTTACTTAGGTGGTTAGTAATTTAAAAAGTTTTCTACAGTGATGCTAAGAATGAACCACATGAGAAACCTGTTTTAATATTAATAAAGGCCAGATCCACTGATGTTTAAATTGAACGGGGTGTCACAACTATATGAGTGTGGCAACCTTTGAAGTCAAAACTAAGGTTCTATTATAGGTCATAATACCTTAGAACCATAATAACATTAGGATCATGTAACTTGTCCGTCCCAAAAGTTTTGCACATGAACACTTAGCCCCCTAGAAATTTTGAGAGTGGAAGTAGAAAAATGAATTCAATAAGGCTCTGACGACCTTAGATTTATAGTTAACCATGGGCAAGAGATTTCTCGGTGTTTTAAAAATTTATTCCATAAAGGTTCCTAAGACCTCAAAAATATATTCTACTAAGCATGAAAATCTTTGAGGTTTAAAATTTGAAGTCTCCTAAGACCTCTAAACTTAACTAACTAAGGATACAAGTCTTATAAGTTTAAAATTTTTCATTCCATAATGGTTCCTAAGATCTCTGAAGTATTGTCTATTAGGATGAAAGCCTTGTGGTATAAAATATGAAGTTCCACAATGTATCATAAAACCTCTGGAATCTAGTCCCCTAGTATGGAAGCTTTGTGGTATGAAATTTAGAGTTCCATAAAGGGTCCTAAGACCTCTGAACTTAACTAAGGATGAAAGACTTAAAATATTAAATTTAGAGTTCCATAATGATGCCTAAGACATGTGAACTATAGTCCACTAGGATGAAAGGTTTGTAGCATAAAATATGAAGTTCCACAATGGGTCCTAAGTGTAAAAGTACGTGATATCGACTATTTATTTAATTCGCAAATTTTTAATTTCAAACTTATTTAATTAGAATCAATCTTTGATCCAAATTAATTAAACCCTAATCATGCATCTATGTGATATAAATCAAATATTAAAAATCAAACAATCATAAATCGAGGTTCAAGAAAAAAACCTTTCGGGTAAAATCTTTAACTATATATTACTATAAAATGCTAGACAAGCTATTTATACGTCATTTTCAATTGGGCTATCCACGTCGGACTACGTAATTTTCTTTCCCTATCCTCTCATTTCTTATTTACAAATGCATTACGTATTACTTTAAAACAGAATACAAGAGTAAATTCAGGCTCCCTTCCCCATTAGACATTCAGTTTCTACCCTTTGGGTTTCCAAGCTTCTCATTAATGCCTCCACAGAGAGAGAAAGACTATATGTGTAATAAAAAATGTGGGTAACTGAGAGGAACGCATGAGATTAGAGACGAAGTAGTGGAGGACTTCGATGACAACCATAACAAGTGATATACCAAAATATACCCTCGGACTGGACAAGGGTAGTCTCGTCTAGGCCGAGGGATCAACTCTACTTTTACCCATTGGGGGTCACATGGAAGATAGGGGTCCAACAGGATGACCCCACCACTGGAAATAGAAGTATGATGGATGGACCAAATCAACCCAAGCCCATGCAGACTGAAGCCTCGACTTGGGGATAGTTCAGACGACCATACGACCAGACGACCCTATGTAGGCCGATAGTAAAAATGTCCTACGTTCAGAAATCAGGACTTCCACAAGGTTAGCATCAGCCTCGGCCTGTCACTATAGGCTGAGGGCAATACCATCATGGCGTATGATTTGGGAAATGCGTGGAACAGTGCGCGTGGGACTCATGTAGCACGTGGACTAAACCATTATAATAAGATCATTCCCTCACGTGAGGGAACATCATGGCATCATTACCTACAAGTGGCCTAGCCAGGTGTCAACATGGGATTAACTAGATCATTATTCACATGCTAGTGGGTTTAGAAGCAGGTTCGGGTGCTTCTAACCGGGTGAAAGGATAGGTTTGAGGTTCAATGGAGGTGGTGACCTTGGGGTGTTAATGGCTATGGTGAGGAGAGAGAACATGTGGTGAGAGGTTGAAGATGATGGAGATTTGTTTGGGTATGTGGTGTAATAGGGTGTGAGTGGGTGAGTTATTTGAGTGTATGAGTGTGTAGGGGTTTAGTGTGTGTGTGTTCGTGTTTAGATTTTTACCTAATAAAAATTAAAACTAGTTAAATATTTACTCTCAAAATATAAATCAATAAAACTAAAAAAATAAATCTATAAAAAGTTTTTGCATAGCGTATCCCATCCTTTTCCAGACTCGAATCCTATCCAACATTACCTTCCCCCCCTCCCCCCCCCCCCCTTTTTCTATAAAAATAAGAATAATATTTTCCTCCTTTTCAAAAGAAAATACCAAAAAAAATTCAGTAGAAATAAAGAACTTTAATTTTCTTTCCCTCTCAAGTGCGATCACATACGCAAACTTTCCCTGGATCCCTATTAGCTCAGATGTACTATTAAGACACCTTGGAGTTCTACAACCTCATCAACCACTTCAACAGAAATTGAATAGTCTTATCGGATATTACTTATGGAGAACATGGATCTGAATGCCAATGTTCAAATGGACCTAATGACGGTACTTGCTCAACTTTGTGCGAAGATAGACAGTCTGCATGACTATGTACAAGAAGTACAGATAAACATGGTACATATCCCCAAGGTGTCTGAACTTTATATTACCTTCCCCCATGCTATGGGACCATACATGCCTGAGACGATGTGGGTTGTAATAGATTATCAATAAGTTCCTCATGCTTCCCGCATCACTCCGATTAACGGACCACCCCGGACCATTTGCCAGTCCTCCACCTTGCTCAACTAGGGGCTAACCTACTAGCGCATACCGATCCAAGGATGAAGAAATGAACCGAGTTAAGGACCTCAGAATTTTTCTAAAGACTTAGATCTGGTAAACATCTCAGGTAATTATAGGAATTACAACCACATGTCCCCTTATACGAAGGACTGTTTGCAAAAAAATTCAAGATGCCCAATATCGAGCAATTTGGAGTTAACGGACCTCCCATTGTACATCTTAACAACTACCATCATTTCGCAAGCCTACTTGGGTCTACAAAAGAAATCACGGCTCAAATATTTCAATAGACTCTCAAAAGCGCTCTTCATTAGTTACTATCACTAGAAGAATCTCTAATTCATATAACTTAGTGAAATTATAATGGGAGATGGAGTTAACCCCTCGATATCTTAGGATAATCAAGTAAAATCCTCAGGAATTTATCAGCAATTTTGTCAGAAGGTGGAGAGAAAAGGCAGCTACCATGACTTATTATCCGTCTCAGGAAAAACATGTTAGTATTGTGAAGAAGAAGTTTTTATCGCATAGTGGGAATTATATGGGTAGCCAATACTACCCCTATTTCAGATCCCTTGGGAGGCCATGGTTAAGATTAAAGAGAATTTCCACAGTCAAAAGGTCGATTCTGAATTGAAAAAGCCAACGGGGTAGTTCACCCCTCACAAGTATGACAAGCCAACTACTACCACTATCTCAACTATCAACAACATCTCTTAGCTTTTCGCTTCAAGGGTAGCAGAAGGTATCACTATTGTAATTCTAAAGGAATACATTGGTCTATACGAAGACTTGTACGATGAAGCAATCAAAGTTATAGAATGCATCGACTTTTCTTAGACAAACAATATTGTTGCTATAGGCTGGGGAGATGACTCGGACTCCTCGGATGACTAATATAGTGAACTTAATAATAAACACCAGTACAATTGCCTCATTTTGTGGAATGAACTCTTTTGTAGAGATTCTATTAGGAATAAATAATATATTTCCTGCAGCTAAGATAGATAAAAAACTAGGTTCTTGTTCTTCCCAGCATCCATGAATCATATGGCACGATTAGGGTGATACAATAAAGATCCAATCATCTCACTAGCCAGTGTACCTACAGATAAGGGAAAAGGGATAACAGAAGAAATCCTAAGGCCAAAAATGTCGATCAAAGAGATAAAAACCCTCGAGCAACTCAAGACCTAAGCCAATTGATAAAGATGATCTAATGAGTGAATAATTCTTAACTGACCTCAATATGGAAAAAACTAAATAACATAACCGCTATCAAACTAATAATGATGAGGCTGATGTTATTAATCTTGGTATTAGTAGATTTTCTCACGAGATTATGATTAGGTTAACCCTCAATGATCATGAGAGGTTAAAATTTAAAGAGTTCCTGAAAGAATTCATGGACATCTTTGCATGTTCCTACAGTGATATGCCTAGCATCGAACCATAGGTCGTGCAACAAAAAATCCCAATTAATCCAGACTGCAAGAATACAAGGTACAAACTGAGAAAGCTACGACACAAATGGTCCTTGAATTTCAAGGATGGAGTAGTCAAACTATTGAACATGGGTTTCATCTGTTTGGTCTAATATCCAACTTGGCTTGCCAACATCGCTTGAGTGCCAAAATCATGAGAGATCGTCCTCATGTGCGTCGACTACTGTCCTCAAGTCATTTATTGATAAATTTGGGGGATATAACCAGATCAAGATACATCCGAATAACCAAGAGGAACCCGCTTTCACTACCCTGTGGGGTACCTTTGGCTCCACTGTTATGCCTTTTTATTTTACTACACTATTCACATTGTATAATCATTAAACATGTTAAGGTCTATGTTCTAAAATATGAGAAAGATATATTCATTTCTTAAGAAAATTCTTTGAATGACTACATCAATATCAAATGCGTCTCAACGCATAGAAATACGATTTTAGTATAAAAAAAGATAAAGCCCTTGGCTTCATGGTGAGTGAAAGAGGGGTCAAAGCAGACCCTTCTAAAATCAAAGCAATCCTCAAAATTCCACTTCCCCGAACAAAGAAGGAATTTTGCGGTTTCTTGGGCAAGATCTAATATATTATCATATTCATCAGCCAACTAACTTCTATCTGCGAACTTATTTTCAAACTCTCCGAAAGGATTTAACCAAAATATGGAATGAGGCATATTAAGAGGTATTTAATAAAATTAATCGATACCTTACCCAACCTTTGGTGCTCAATCAATCACATCCCTATTTACCCCTTCTCATGTACCTTACTATCATAAACATTATAGATGGGGCTATACTATCCCGGTATAATAAAGAATCGTGCAAGGAAATAGATATCTACTACACTAGTCACAAACTTATGAGGCATGAAGTAAATACACCGCATTAGAAAAGGCATGTGTCGCCCTAGTTTAGATCATTCAGAAACATCAATAATATATAATTTCTTTCTTCATCAATTTTGGGTCTCTAAAAAGTATCTACTAGAAGAGCCCGCCCTACCAAACCTCATGGCTCATTGGATGTTGTTGCTGGACAAGTTCGATATCACTTATATCACACTGAAAGCCATGAAAGGAAGGGCTATCTAATATTATCTATCCGACCACCCCGTATGAGAAGCTGATGTATGGATTTTTGAATTTTCGGACAAAGATATTATTTTTACTTTTTAGGAAGATATTATTTGTCCGAAAATTCCGAAATCCTATACCTTTGTCCGAAAATTCAGACCACCCCTGAGAAATGAATCCTATACCTTAATGTCTATGGTGACTTATCCCTCATCATATGACGAACCCTTCAAAAATGGAAAGTAAAATATGAAAATCTCATGCCCTTTCATGACTACCTTGAAGAACTCGTTTCCCAATTTAGAGACATAACCTTCCAGTAACTTTCCCATTCAAGAAATAGTTTCACTAATGCATTGGCAACCTTAGCCTTCATGGTCGACATGCTTGAGGGAGTAGTTTATGTTAGCTCATTGATACCACATTGAGATCTCTACTAAAGAAGATCCAGATAAAGTTGGAGTGGGGTATTACGATGTTTGAAGCCTGCTCAAACATGGCCTGTATCTTCAAGGGGATAATAAAAATGTCCATAGGACTCTTCGTAATCTTCTAGCTCAATATGTCATCTACGATAAAGAGTTATTCAAAAGGATCTTCGATAGCATCATTTACAGTGCATAATAGGTTATGACATTGAAGAAATGATGTAGAAGATCCGTAATGGGGAATGTGTGACCCCATATGAATGGTTACATTCCTTTCAAGATGATTGCCTAATAAGGGTACTATCAGATCACCATGGTCTAAGACTGCGCTTCTTATATCACAAGGTGCCTTAAATTCCAATAATTTGCAATTATCCAACACCTACCTCCCCGTGAGTTATACAAAATTACCTCCCCTTGACAATTCTTAACTTGGGGCATTGACATCAGTAGCAAAGCCACTCCCAAAATATTAAATGGACCTAAATTTATCCTTGTCACTGTTGATTACTTTACCAAATGGGTCAAAGATGAGTCATACACGATGTTGAATGTGAAGAAAGTATCTAAGTTCATTAGAAAGAATATCATCTGCCCTTACGAAGTCCCTTACGAGTTGATGTCAGATAATGGGATCCATTTTGAAGAAAAAGTCACAAAAGTGGTCAACGAATATGGAATTCAAAGACACAATTATTCTCTATATCGATCGAAAATCAATGGGCTATAAAAGATGTTAACAAAAGCCTCAAATCCATAATCAGTAATGTGGTGACAATTATTATGCAACACAAATAAATGTGAGAGAAGCAATTACCGAGAAAGAACAAGGAAAACAAAATGTCAATCACACAACAAAAGATATACATGGTTCAGCAAAGATGTGCCTACGTCCATGGTGGTGCAGTCAGTATTATTTCTCTATATTTTGGAGAATGATTACAGAGAATACAACTTGTCCTTTTGCCCCGGACCTAGGGTTTAATATATACATTTACATGTAGGTGAGTGGAGGTGATGGGTTCCTCCACGTTTCCCATCTCCCCTATAACTTCCCTTTATGGGATCGTGGGGGGAGACCGGATCAATATAAAAGATGAAGGGCCTGGACTTTGGGCTACCAGGACTGAGCTACTCGTCCAGGCCCATGGTTCTAAATTCTGGGTACCCACAATTGCCCCTAAATTTGTTGTGCCATGTATACGGGACCAACAAATTTAAATGATTAGCCATAATGGCCGTGTTACAATTCCTCGGGAGCTGTGGAGTTGATTTTGGCGGCAGCCGCTTCGCTTACTGTGCACTATGATTAGATTTTGAAGGCTGGTTGGAATAACCACCTTTTTTCCGTCATTTCAGACTTTCCAGCACTTTTCTATCTTCTGAGAATTCTAGCACCTCGTTCCTTTTTTTTCTCAATCTCCATTTCCATTGCTTCTTAGTCATCTTGAGCTCGTGCTTCTTCATCACTTGACCCGATCTTCTATTTTGTAAGTTTTTCGTGCCCTTTCTTTGCACTTTCTCTTTGGTTTGTAGCTTTTCTTTGTGCTTTTCGATGGCGAAGATTGGAAATAGATCAATCTCTGAGTTTAAAAAGTTCTACAACATCCCTGAGTGGGTAGAGATTGAGTGTTGTGCTCCGCCTCCTAAGAATGTTTGGGATATAGAGGATGCTCACTCGATCCATGTTTTGTTGCTTTCTCAGGGGGGACTTACTTTTCCCCCTAATGATCTATTTTTGCATTTCTTTGGCTATTTCAATATCGTCCCCGCACAATGCTCGCCAAATGTGTGGAAAATAGTGAACGGTGTACATAGGATAAATCAGTTGTATGGCACTAGGTTAGGACTTGCTGAGGTCTGTTTCTGTTACTCCTTTTCTCGAACTAGCTCAGGTGTCCTATACCTCAAAGCCAGGAGTCCTGACAGGGTATTGGTAGTTAATCTACCTGATTCCCACAAGGACTATTGGCAAGAGGGTTTCCTTATTAGAAACTGGCAATTTTCTCCCAAATTTAAAGGGTCGAGGTCTGAGAGGTTTACTGTTCCCTTTTATGGGGAAGAATATATAGGTAGACTTTTATTATTGTTTCAATCTCTACTGATTTATGACTTTTCTAACTCCTCTTTGCTTTTTCTTCTACAGCGAGGTCAAAGAACTTGGAGCCTGCTCTTAGCGAGGTTCGAATCTCGGAGTTGGTGAAAGCTTGGAATATCAGAGAGCCTTTGGGTGACGGTGAGCATCCCAGGTCTGCTGCCTTTTTGCTAGAGTATAAGAACATAGGTTCCAGCTTCATAGCACGGCCTATGGACAGTGTACCAGAGTTTGATTCCTTTGGAGAGACTACTGCTGAGCTTATCCAGTTGGACGAAGAAGAGAGCAGCTCTGAGAGTGAACCTACAGGAAATTTGGGTGAAGGGAGCTCTAACAGTAGCAGTTCTTCTGACTCTGAGGAGAATTCTGAAGCTCGAGGATCATCGAGCACTTCCAGCAGTTCGGGTGAAGAGATGCCTCCAAGGAAGAACCTGATCAGAGATGATGATGATGATGACCACGTGCTTCTTGCACAAAGGTCAAAGAAACAAAAGTCTGCTTCTGGGGCCGTGGCTACTGGTTCTCGGTCTTCTGCTCAGGAGCAAGAGAGGAAGAGGAGAGAGGAGGAGCAGGTGAAAGAGTGGGAGAGAAAAAAGTAGGAGGAGAGAAAGAAGGTGGAGGAGAAGAAGAGAATAGAGGAGAAGAAGAGAATGGAGAAAGAGAAGGAGGAGGAGAGGAGAAAGATGGAGTCAGGGACAAAGGCAGGGTAAGCCTTGGTCCCTGTATCTTCTTTGCCCGAGGGGGCTTCGATTGCCATTTCTCCTCAGCTAGATCCTACGCTTCTTGAGAGGGCAGTTCTCCTTGCAGATCGCCAGAGGGCACTGGGGTCTGATCAATTGGCCCTGCAAGCTAGCCAGAGGCTAGCCTTGGAAAGACCATCTCCATTTTTCAATTATTTAACAAGTTTTAGCTGATTCTCCTTCTTGATTTCTTCTTTATTTCTTGTAGTGTGTGACTGACTTTGATATGCTCTATCGCTCTCGCGACGAGCTGGTGAGAAGGAACGGTGAACTGGAGCAGCAGAAGTCCACTCTGGAAGCCAGGGGCTCTCAACTGGAGGCTTACTTAAATACTGCTGACGCAGCTCGAGTTTCCTCTGATCTGGCCCTTGTCAACTCTAATCGAGAGAGGGATGCGGCAGTTAAGGAGCTAAGCGAGCTGAGGCAGGCTTATGACTTAGTCTATTCTAGCAAGCTGGACCTCGTGGAGGAGAACAGGGTTCTGACCGAGCAGCTAAAGGTGGAAAAGGCCCAGGTAGCCACCATCAAGGAGGATTCATACAACTCTGGGTGGGCTGTTGATTACGAAGATCCCGAGGTTCAAATAAGCTACATCAGCCAACTGAACTTCAAGAAGGGCTGGAACAAAGCTCTTTTAGCTTTTGGTGTTGATGCTGAGTCTCATCTGTTCGATGAGCATGACCCGGGTCCTAAGCCAACTGTGGATGAAGAGGCTCCTGCCCCAGCCATCGAGGGTGTTGATATTTCCTCTCAGACAGGTCCTGCTGGTGTTTACCCTGTCCAGACGACAGAGGGCATCCCAGCAGAGGGGGATGCCTCTGATCCTGCTGACAAGGGGAAGCAGCCAGCCGCCTCTGGGCAGCCTGAGGTTGCCAGTTAATCTGCTTTTAGGACTTATTTTTGTACTTTTGCTTATAATTTTCCAAGTTTCTGCTCGATGTACTTGACTTTTATTAATGAAATGAGAAAATTCTTCTTTTGCTTGTGCTGATCTCTTTCTCTCGTCTATCTTTATTTTACTTGTAGTTGGTTGATGTGGATGATTACATTCCCGCTACTTCCCAACTGGGCAGGACCCTTGGTCCTAATGCAACCCCTGAAGTTTGCCAGGTCTTTGTTAGACTTTGCAAGTCACTTAGGTCTAGGAATCAGAAATATAAAGAGTAGTTCGAGCTAGTGGCTAAGCTAAAGGACAGGCTCCAGGAAATGGAAGAAATTGGTGCCACAGTGCAAGAAGAAGTCAGTGCACTGAGAGCAAGGTTACTAGAGGCCACCGAGATTAACCAAGTTGGGGAGTTCCTGCAGCAGGAGAATGAAGATCTGAGGAGGGAGGTCTTAAAGCTTAAGGAGCATTCGCCGAGCACCGTTTCAGCAGTCCTACAAGGCTCCTCGTCGTCACGAGCTGGATCTCGTCCTCCCCTTCTGCGTGCTGGTAGGGGTTCCAGGGGCAGGAATGGGGAAGCCGAGGAACAGCGTGATAGGTAGATGGAAGAGCTCCACGATGATGTCCAGTGAGCTTATGTAATTGCTGCTGGGCTCCAGAGGGACGTTACCCGACTGTGGCATTTATTCAAGAAGGGTCCTCGATAAGCGTGGGCTGATGGTTATGATCAAGGCTAGCTGGATGATCCAACAAGACTATAAGAGTTCGAGGAACTTTCTTTCATCAGAGAGTGGTTAAGTGCCCTGAAAGAGTTGGAGGTCCCGAGGAACTCGGTGTTATGGTATCGACACGAGATGTCCTCCTCCACTCTGATGCCCAATCCATTCAAGAGGGATGATTAATGGATCCCCATCAATGCTATTCCTCGGTAACTATTGGATTTGGACGCAAATGAGGTCGTGGAAGAGCTAGCCCCCGCTCCTGATGATGGAAGAAGAGCTAAAGTGGCAGATTATCTTGTTCGGAGGCTTCCACCTCCTTGAGATTTTGCAAGTTGTTATTCTTTAGTTCTTTTTGATATTATAAATGCTTTGGGCGAGCTTCGCCGACTAAACATGTATTATCATTATTTGTAAATATAAGAGATTAATGAAAAGTTCGTGTTTTGGGCAATTTTGACGACTAAACGTGTTCATCCAATCTTTCTATATTTTTGCTGCTTCATAATCCTTCTTGTTTTGTCATGCGAGTGTCCCCCCAGTCCAGTATAATACCAAAATACCATTGTGCCCCACTTTACCTTTTAGGTTGTTTCGTCACACTCTCTTAGGCCTAAGTAGGGCAATTGGCGAGGACACACCTGGTAGTGGATGTCTTCATCTGATCAGGATTTTGTTTAACCAAAGTAGGTTTGATGCCTAAGAATACTCTGTAGGGCTTCATATATTGCCAGGGGCAATGCTAAGAGGTCTTTCGTGCTTCATGACGATGACCTGAGGAGGGGTGTTCCCCTGCTATGTCGACCATCGTGCCTGTGATTTGGAAAGTATGTGTAGTAAAATGCAACTGTTACTAATCAGTAATCAACTAAGAGACTTTCATTAGTTATAAGGGAAATGAACTGTCCTTTCTCATAAAAAATACAAGAAAAAGATTTAATAATAGAATTCCTAAAAATAAAATTTCTTGAGATTAGCTGCGTTCTATGCTCCTGGTATCTCCCTTCCCCTCCATCGTTTCCAAATGATAGGCACCTTGCAGGTCATCTCTAGTTATTTTAAAGGGTCCTTCCCAGTTTGGGCCTAGCTTGCCATCTGGCGGCTTCACCGCGTTGCCCAGGACTTTTCTTAAAACATAGTCCCCAACCTGGAATCTTCTTGGGTTAACCCTTTTGTGGTAGTGTTTAGCGAGCTGCTGTTGATAGCTCGTAAGTTTTATCAGGGCAAATTCTCTACGCTCGTCGTCCAGGTCGAGTTCAGCGAGAAATGTCTCATTATTTTGTCCTTGCTCGACAAGGTCGGATCTCATTCTTGGCAATCCCGCTTCTAGTGGGATGATTGCCTCCATACCATATGTTAGTGAGAATAGAGTTTCTCCTATTGTTCGTCGAGGGGTAGTTCGGTAGGCCCATAGGATGTGGGGTAGTTCGGTTGCCCATGCGCCTTTGGCTTGCTCTAACAGCTTCTTCAATCCATCGATCACAGTTTTGTTGGAAGCCTCTGCTTGTCCATTGCTCTGAGGGTAGGCCACCGAACTGAAGTTGTGCCTGATCCCGTGTTCATTACAGAAGTCTTAAAAGGGGCCACTCTCAAATTGTGTCCCATTATCAGTGATGATGGTTCTGGGGATTCCGAATCGAGTGATTATGTTCCTCCATATGAATCTTATCATATCAACATCTCGGATGTTCACCAATGGTTCTGCCTCGATCCATTTGGTGAAGTAGTCAGTTGCGACCAACAGGTATTTACGATTGCCGACAGCGGTGGGCAGTGGTCCCACGATGTCCATTCCCCATTGGGCGAAGGACCATGGGCTGGTAAGGGATTTTAGGTCGCTGGCGGGTTGGTGGACCATAGGAGCATGGAGTTGGCATTTCAGACATTTTCGGACATATACTGCGGAGTCCTTTTGCATATATGGCCACCAATAACCTTTCTTCATTGCTCGAAAGGCTAGAGACCTTCCTCTGATGTGACTTCCGCAGATTTCGTCATGAAGCTCGCACAATACTTGCTCGACATCGCCTAGATGGACACATCTAAGATAGGGACCGGAGAAGAATTTCTTATACAAGTCACCCCCTGTAGATAAGTGAAAGCGAGCAGCTTTGACTCTTATCTGGTGGGCAGTTTTCTTATCCTCTGGGAGCGTGCCCTCCTTTAAATAGTTTTTTAAGGGGTCCATCCAGCTTGGGGCTGATCCCACCTGGAGTATTTGTTCCACGTTTGACAGCTTGCTGTTGTGGTTGATGCTCGGACAAAAGAGGAAATTGATAGGGATGACCCTTTTAAAACTGGAGTCAACTGCTAACTCAGGGCTGCTCAGGCATCAGCATGACTGTTTTGCTCCCTAGGAAACTGCTGGATGTTGATCTCCTCGAAGCTCGCCATCAGTTTTTTTACCAAGGCGAGGTAGGCTTCCATTCTTTCATCCTTCTCATTATAATCTCCACTTATCTGGTTGGAGACTATTTGCGAATCTCCGAACACCTGCAAACGTTTCGCTCCCAGAGTTTGCACTTTTTGGAGATCTGCTATTAGGGCTTCATACTCTGCTTCATTGTTGGAGGATGCGAATCCCAGCCTGATTCCTTGTTTAAGGATTGTGTTTTCTGGAGTGATGAGAACAATGCCTACCCCTGCACCCTTTGAGTTGGAGGCTCCATTAACGAATAGTCTCCATCTTTCCACTGTCGCTTGGTTGTTTTGCTTTGTTGGCTGAGGCTGGTCGGAGAGTTCTTCGCCTGTTAATTAGGCTATGAAATCAGTAAGGATCTGTCCCTTGATAGCTGTCCTTGGTTGAAATTGGATGTCAAACCGGCCGAGCTCGACTGACCATTTAGACAGTCTGCCCGATAAATCCGCCTTCCTTAGGACTGCCTTGAGGGGGTGCGATATGAGGACGACGATAGTGTGAACTTCGAAATAATGCTTTAGCTTCCTCGAGTCTACTACTAGGGCGAAGGAGAGATTCTCCAATGGTAGGTACCTATGCTCGATGTCTAATAACGTTTTACTCACGTAATAAACGGGGTGTTGGATCCCTGCCACCTCACATATTAGCACAGAGCTGACGATATGATTGGATACAGATAGGTACAGGTATAAAGGATCCTTTTGCTGTGGTATAACAAGCCGTGGTGGAGAGCTTAGGTAGGATTTAAGCTCGTCCAATGCTCGCGAGCAATCTGGGTTCCATTCTATCGATTTACTCCCCTTCAGGAGCTGGAAGAAAGGCTTGCACTTCTCGGAGGATCTGGAAATGAAGAGATTTAAGGCAACGAGCATTCCAGTGAGCTTCTGCACGTCCCGAATTGTGCGAGGAGGTTAAACTCTATTGATTGCATCGATCTAGTCTGGATTAGCTTCTATGCCTCGCTTATTGACCAAGTATCCAAGAAATTTTCCTGACTGGACACCGAAGGAACACTTGCTTGCATTAAGTTTCATTCGGTACTTCCTGATGGTTTCGAAGGTACTTGACAGGTCCGAGAGGTGATCTTCTTTCTTCTTGCTCTTAACGAGCATATCATCGATGTTTACCTCCATCGTGTTCCCCATTTGGCTCTTGAACATTTTAGTAACCAGCCGCTGATAGGTTGCCCCGGCATTTTTGAGCCCAAAAGGCATGACCTTGTAATAATATAAACCAACTGTCGTGATGAACGCCGTCTTGTCCTGGTCCGGTGCATACAAGGGGATCTGATGATATCCCGAGTATGCATCCGGGGAACTCATTCGCTCGTGAGCTGCGGTGGCATCTACTAGTTGGTCTATCTTTGGGAGGGGGAAGCTATCCTTGGGTCATGCTTTGTTGAGGTCGGTGAAGCCGATGCAAACTCTCCACTTCCCATTATTCTTCGTAACTACTACTGGGTTGGATAACCACTTGGGGAATTGTACTTCCCGTATGGATCCTGCATCCAGCAGTTTCTCGACTTCCTTTTCTATCGCTTTAGCCTTCTCAGGTGCAGTTCGCCGTGCCTTCTGCGTGATTGGCTTGAATGTGGGGTCGACGTGCAACTGATGACAGACCACACTAGGATCAATTCCGGTCATCTCGTACGGTTCCCATGCGAAAACATCTATGTTTCATCTCAACAAGGTCGTCAACTCCTTCTTCTCTTTGTTGGTGAGAGATGATCCTATCAAGAAAACTCTGCTACTGTCACCATCTTCGGCCATAATTTCTATTAGGTCCTCGACAACACGCTCGGCGGGGAGGAGCCTGGTTTCCTCCACTCCGGGTCTTCCGTACTTTAATTGCTATTTTAAAGGCGTCTCACCTTCTTCATCTTTCTTATTGGGTTGACCCACTTTCTTCTCTGTCTTTGGTCAGATGGCTACTATGAATCACCTTCTCGCCATTGCTTGGTCACCGTGGATCTCCATTACTCCTTGCTCGGTTACATATTTGAGCTTCTGATGGTAGGTCGAGGGGACTGCCTTCATCGCATGAAGCCATCCCCTGCCGAGGATGGCCTGGTATGGCAAGTTGATGTCGACTACCAAAAACTCAATCATCTTGGAGATGTTTCCAGCACGTACTGGCAGTACTATCTTGCCCAGGGGCATGGTCATTTTTCCAGCGAAGCCGACCAAAGGAACAGTGGCTTCCTTTAGGTCGGCGACGCTCAACTTCAACTTTCTGAATAAGTCGAGGTACATTACTTCAGATGAGCTTCCTTGATCGACGAGCAACTTTTCAACATCGAAGTTGGCTATCCTGAGTGTAATGACCATAGCATCATGATGTGGGGTCCTTACTCCCACCAGATTTTCTTCTGTGAAAACAATATGCTTGTTATAGTTGACGTCCTCCGCTCGTCTACGCTTTCCTGACTGGGACCTTGCTGGATCGATTTGAAAGGAGTGCATTACCGCCGTAAGTTTTTTTACTTCCATCCGGGCTGAGTTCCCTTTTATTTGCTTGATGTCAGATGCTCCGTGGATTACTGCGAACACATGTCCAGCGTCTTCCTCCAACACGTTGTCGGGTCCCGCTTCTCTGTTGGCAGCCACTTTCTCTACCCCTTTCTCCACGTAGTCATTCAAGTGCCCAGACTGGGCCAACTCCTCGAGGTGAGACTTAAGAGCTTTGCAGTGTTCGGTCTTATGTCCTCCCTCTTTGTGGAAAGCGCATCTTAATGCATTGTTCCTCTTCGAGGGATCTCCTCCCATTTTCCGAGGCCACTTGATGAACGACTCATCCTTGATCTTCGCAAGAATTTTGTAAATTGGTTCTTTAAAGATGGTGTTGACCGCCTGGGATGATTTCGACACATCAGGGTTCCCTCCGTTCTTGGAGCCATTTTTTCCCCCACTTTTTCCTCCTTTCTTCTAGTTCTCAATTTTCTCACT
This sequence comes from Sambucus nigra, assembly GCA_949130495.1. NCBI lineage: Eukaryota > Viridiplantae > Streptophyta > Magnoliopsida > Dipsacales > Adoxaceae > Sambucus > Sambucus nigra. Next base: position 392,334,261 of record OX422219.1, read on the forward strand.
TACCTTGGTAGTGAGCTTAGCTCGATCGTTTTCTCCTACATTAAGGCGGGTGACATCTTCCACCTTCGCGTATTTCTCGATTCGGTCCATCAGGTCATCAATAGTCATAGCTTCCTTCTTCGTCAGGGGCTGGTAAAGGAGGGAAGAGCTAGGAAGCCCAATTTTGACGGAAGTAACTGCCACCTCTTCCGCGCAGTCCTCGATCTCGTTGAATAACTCCCAGTACTTTTTCGCATAGTCTCGTAGAGTTTCCTGAGGCATTTTCTTCATTGTTAGCAGAGCATCCATCCTTTTGGGGTGGGAAATACTGGTAATGAATCGGGCTATAAAGAGTTCGGCTAGAGATTTGAAACTCTTGATTGAACGGTGGGGAAGCCTATCGAACCACTTCTGTGCTACATCGTGCAAGATCGAAGGAAAAATGCGGCACATCAGGGCATCTCGATGATTCTAGAGGGTCATGGCCTGTCGATATTGCCGGATGTGATCGATGGGATAAGTTTTCCCGTCGTAAATCTTGAACCTTGGAATGGCAAATTTCTTGGGAGCCTCTTCCTCTTCAATTTCCCTTGTAAAGGGTGACTTCATCTGGGTTTTGAGAGCTCTCCTCGCAAGTTCTCTGGTTGATCTTGCTCCGTGGCGAGCAGGATGTTGGTCCATTTCTCTGCGAACTAGGTTCCGTATGTTATCGTCACTGCGAGTAGGGCTCTGGTAGCAGCGAGCTCTTCGTAGCTGTTCGGGGAGGTCGTCGTCTGATTCTCCACCTTCGACCTTTTGAGATTATCGCCTAGGACTCCTTCCTCGGCTGCGAGACTTGCTCTCCTGAGGGATAGGAGTGTGATATGGGCGCCTTCTGGTATCGGGACGTAGTTCCCTCTCCAGTCTTTCCAGCCTTCTTTTCAAGCGAGCATTCTCAGCCTCGTATCTGCGAGAAGACTCCCTCTGCTCGTGGAGCCTTGCCTCGTATGCATCAATTAATCTGGATATCTGTGTGGACCTTGCTGGTCCCTGACTTTCCTCTGAGGCTAGCCTTTCCGGGCGAGCTCTCTGATCTGATCCCTGGACTTCAGACCTAATCCTGCGAGGAGCAGGTGGCTCTTGAATATCTCCTGCTTGAGGGGCATTGCTGCTGTGATCAGACATCTTAGACTCCTTTCTTGGTGTGGGCTCTTCTCAGGGAAGGATGAACGATTCCCACAGACGGCGCCAATTGTGGTGACAATTATTATGCAACACAAATAAATGTGAGAGAAGCAATTACCGAGAAAGAACAAGGAAAACAAAATGTCGATCACACAATAAAAGATATACGTGGTTCAGTAAAGATGTGCCTACGTCCACGGTGGTGCAGTCAGTATTATTTCTCTATATTCTGGAGAATGATTACAGAGAATACAACTTGTCCTTTTTCCCCGGACCTAGGGTTTAATATATACATTTACATGTAGGTGAGTGGAGGTGATGGGTTCCTCCACGTTTCCCATCTCCCCTATAACTTCCCTTTATGGGATCGTGGGGGGAGACCGGATCAATATAAAAGATGAAGGGCTTGGACTTTGGTCCGCCAGGACTGGGATACTCTTCCAGGCCCATAGTTCTAAATTCTGGGTACCCACAAGTAAGATAACTAAGAGTTACAGGGATTGGGATGTTCGGATCCCTTATTCCCTCCGGGAATACTACACATGTGTGAGAATGTCCATTGGGGAAACCACTTAGTTCTTGGTATACGACATGGAAGCGGTCCCACCTGTTGATCTTGAAATACCATCCCTACGGATTATGCTTGAAAGTTTGATCGAAGAAGATGACTTGCAACAAAGTAATTACAACGAACTCCCGCTCTAGGATGAAAAGAGACTGAAAGATTTATACCACATATAAGGGTACCACTGTCATATTGCATAATCATTAAATAAGAAATCCAAAGATAGTAGTGTGCGAGAAGGTAACCTTGCTCGCAAAGAAATCATAGAGACCACTTGGGACCCTAGAGGAAAATTCATGTCTAATTGGAGAGGGCCATACCTAGTGAATAAAATCTTGTTAGGAAGCACTGCTATGCTCATGAACTTCGGGAAGAAGAGTTTGCGTGTCCATTTAATCTGGATCGTCTCAAGAAATCTCACACTTAATCCAACTTTCATCACACTATCAATTCCTCATCTCCTTTATATTCTTAAAAAAAATTCTCTCCTCCCTCTGAAAGGGCTTCTCACATAGTATATCACTTTGAGTTTGAATAGTTTGCAAAAATTCAATTTCATCTTTAAAGTAATTTTTTTTCAAGAATTTTAATTAATTTTGCAAACATAAAATTCACAAGAGCTAATTTTTCATCACGATTATAAAGCTTATTATACTCTTCTTAAATTTCAAAGTCATTGTCACTACTAAACAAATTGGGCAACTTATCACAATGATGACTCATCGAGAGAAGATAAACAAAACTAGAGAGAGATAAAAACATGCAAATAACCTTAAATAGCACGGAATGACGGATTTACATGATAACTTAGTGTACCCGCTCAGATACAAATTTTAAAAAGCGTGCTAATAGGGAAGATGGTCTTAACCAAAGTCAATTTTTAATTTTTTCAAATTAAATATAAACTTAACTAATTGAAACAAAATTTGAAATGATGCACTAATTTTAAATCGATTGATGTGATAACTGATTTAACAAATTTTATCTTGTCCTAAAACACGCATCTTGGTGTGAAAAAGAATAAAATAAATCAACAAACCACAACACCCTAATGTACAAGAAAAACTCACAGCATGAATAACCTCGGATGACCTAACCATGAAATTTACTACGATGACCTAACCATGCAATTTACTATGATACAGATTTACACAATTTGACAGACGACTTACTCAACGACTTGAATCCCCACAAGCATTGATGCGACTTCAATCTCCAATCGCTCCTCCATAATGAAAACTTAGGAATCCACCCATGAAAGTGCACATTGTGTGCGTCCACACACGCCTCGGTATCTACAAATCTAGGATGAACAACCGTCTATGGATTGGAATACGGAATCCACTGCTTCTTGATTATAACATCAGAAACAAGGAGTTCGTCGTATGTAAACAACAAATATGGGGTCAACCACAATGAAACAATTCTGACAAAGATATGGAGAATAAACTTGGTGCCAAATTATATAAGATGAAGCTTGGATCCTAAATTACTTGGGTGCAAACTAGGGTTTTGGAGAGCTTTATGAAAGAGTTTGGAAACTTTAAAAGAATGGAAAGTCTCAAATAAAAATGTATCTCCGCACTCCTATTTATAGGAGGTTTGTTAAAAAAGAGATAAGGATGAAAAAGCATTTGAAAAATCTCGTATTTATCCAAAATTGATGTACTCGTTAGACGACATTTAAGCTCGTTCGAACGGCGTATAACATCTCGTTCGCATGACATTCAAACGAAATTTCCAACCCGATTCTAAAGAAGCCAAGGTTTACCAAAACTGATATCTTTTGAAGTCTCAGTAGAAGTTATTATAACGAGGTACGATATCTCATTCGAACAACTTCCCAAGTTCGTTCTAAGGAAGTAACCAAAAAATTCTTTTCTCTAAAAAAATATAAAAAGGATAAAATCATTTTAAAAAAATTAAAAACTATTTTATAAAAATGCAAACACCCAATAAAATATCCAAAGATTAAAATGTATACGCATCCATACCTGAGAGATGCTCGAAACATGAAAACATAAACGAGCACTAAACACAACACGGTATATAATCTTTCAAGTTTTGCTTATGCGACTTTGACGTGATGCCGAATATGTGTGCTACGTGTGTACTTACGGCTCAAGTGCAAGCCGGTCACTCATGTAATACCCGATAAGTCGGGGTCAAATCCTTAGGGAATAGGATGATAAACGTTTTGGTGACGATAAGTTAGACTTGTAAAATCTAGGTATCGACTCTCGAATAAAAAGAAAAGATGATTTGATTTTGGAAATATTTCTAATTAACTAAGAAAACATAAACTAGCAAGTGCAATTTAATCTAAGAAGATCAAGAAATTTGAGTTTTTGGTTTTTTTGAAAACTATTTGGAAAAACTTGAGTTGGGATCCAATTGCCCAAACCGTAGGTATTTTCGATAGATAAAAAATTCTTGATAATTATATAAATGATTAAAATAAAAAATTAATTGAATCGAAGCACTAAATATGTGAAAATATTACCTCGTACAATATTTAGTCCATAACTAAATTAACGCGAATGAAAAATTTATTAACGCGTATATCGTATCCTCAAACACATGATTGCCTACAAAAAACAGAGTTACCAAAAATATTAGTCTCAACAAAAGTATCAAACTCTTGTAATTACTTAAATGGTTACGTCAAATTTTATATCTAATATCCACACCTAGGTTGGGTTCATGTTCCATAATTCTCTAATAATCTAGCCGGACATGATCATAATTTCTGCGCAAGAATACATTTATTTTCATGGAGACATGATTAAGAAATAACAAGAAATATGCTGGAAATTAACCAATGATGAAGAATATAAATCATGAAATAAGAAAAAAGCTTAAATGAAATTCTGGAAATACTATGATCTTCTATTGAATTTGGAGTGCAAAAAATGTGTAAAAGTTAGCTCCAAGAAGTTCTTAATCCTATGATGCCTTACAATAAATGATAACCATTAATAATGACTCCAAATAGGTGTTTACATGTGATCAAAGTCGTTTAAATAAGTCCTTTAAAAGATTGGAAAAATATAAAATTCTCATCTTCGATTGAACCAATGCACCGAACTGAACCTAGACCGAAACCAAGAGGGCAAATCGGTTCTCTTGACCGAATCGGTTCGATCAGAATATCCTCCTCGAGTTACCTTATGTGCTCGATTTTCTCTTAATTACATCTTTTCCACTAGAATATCTGACCGTTTCTTGGATCGGGGTGTCGTTTCTTCCAGTATATCCATGACTTCAAGTTTTTCAACTTTTTTAGTTGACTCCTATAGTTGATTTTGGCTATAAATTGATGAAATTGCCATTGACTTCCCGTTCTTTCATTTCTTTCACTGTTTCGGATTTTCTCTTCCATCCACTTGCAAAATTTAACTGTAAAATATGTGAGAAATAAACGAGACACATAATACTCATCGAAAAGTGTTAGTAGCATAAATATAAGATAAATCCATGCTAAATGCACTATAATGGAATATTTACACCTAATCAAATCCCCCTAACTTCGAATGTTGCTAGTCCCGAGCAATGTAAAAGAATGAGAGTATGAGTCTAAATCAACCTCTAAACAACTAAAGGGATAGGATACCTCTTTTGTGGGCACGCGGTTGCGTTCTTTATTCACATCGTTTTGTCCCTTTATTATCTTTTTGTGTTTTAGCTCTCCACGCGATAATTGACTTCGTTATTCGGACTCGATTAGGATTTTATTGGGATATGGTGATTTGGGTAATAATGGGATTGTTTGGAAAATTTCGGAGTTGGAAATTTTTCTTCCGATGTTCATTGGTACTGTTTGGGCTTTTGCTTATTTTTCTCTTTCTTTTCTTTTTCCTTCTCTTTTCCATATTTTTCTTATTTTATTTTTTTATTTTTTCGTGTTATTCTATTTTTGTTTGAGCATTTTTTTTTATATTTTCTTCCCTTTTTTATGTACCATTTGGACTTGATTGATGAAATTTCCAATTTTCATAATTTTGGGCTAATTGGATTTTTTGAGTTAACAAACGAAAATGGCATATAAATTTGGGTTCAAATGGGCTTGGAAAAGGAATTTTTTTTCATAAATTTTTTATGGCTAATATTTTTAGGTAAACAAATGCTGACCTAACTTCATGTATCTGAATTACTAATCACATTACCATATGCGTCTTGAGATTACTTTTAATTTTGAGACATTTGTATCACGTTTTAAAACAATATTTTACTCGTTTTTAGTAACCGATCAAACAATGATTTAGAGATCACCAATGACTTTTTATCACTGAAAAGAACTTTTCATATAACTTTTAACTCGGATTGATTTAATTACTCGAAAAAAATGATAGGCTCAAAAATTTCACCGAGTTTAAAATCTCCAAATTTATTCGTTAAGTCGTCAATTTTCGCTTAATTTTTATTTTGTAGGAACAAATTTCTAATCGAGTCAATTTATTTGTAATTGGCTTATTTTCGGACAAAACAATTTGAGTCGAGGCTAGTTTTTATATTGAGATTAAATGAAGACTCTTACAGTTTAAGATTAAACAATTTGAAATTAAAAGCTTTGAAGAAGAAATCAAGTCAAGTTGGATTCTTCATACTCAGTTTGTTTTAGAGCACTCAGGTATGAATGCTTTAGAGAACTGATGTGATTTATAATTTTGATTAAATTATGGATGAGTTAAAGGTTTTTAATTATTAGGAATTAAATTTAATATTTGCAAAAATGCATTTTAAATATTTCTGAATTAAAAATAATTTAAGAAAATTCGAGGATTTAATTTAAAAGGAAAATCGCATTTTTTTCGTCGCTCGAATGATAGTGTATGTCGTTCTAATGGCATGCACATGTCGCCTCAACGACATGGGCATGTTGCTCGAATGAGCTGCCGCCTCGGTTTTCCTATTTTGTTTTCGTTGGACTCTTGTTTAGTCAGAAATAAATACACCTTACCGTTAAGATGTTTTCAGAAGAATGGTTTAAAAAATTCCCATTAGGTTTTCATCATTCGGAGTTTATTTAAGATCAAATTACGCAATTCTATAGTTTGTGATCTTGAACACGTTTGTTGGAATATAGTTCATCATTGATTACACAATTGCTGACTACGGTCATTAGGGGATTCTTGCGGGTGTGCGTTGCTGAAGACTAAAGCTGCGATTATGGAAGGTTCTTGTGGGAGTCCTTTGCTGACTTAGACTACGTGTCTATGTGGATTTGCTGCGGTAGCTTCATTGTATATTTTGATATGTTCTAAGTTACGATTTACTGTTCATAGTGAAATAAAAGGTTTTTACACGAACATGTTTTTTTTCTTCTGAAATGGTTTCTTTTACCGCATTCTTTAGTTGATGGATTAAATTACGTAGATGAATGTTTAGGGTTTAAGAAGTTAAAATTGTGATTAAATAAAATTGAAAATTTTGTTTTTACCTAAAGCACACACTAATGGGCCTTCTCAAATTTGTATCAGAGCACGTTGCACTATTTTATTATGTTTGTGATCCCATGACTTTAGGTATGCCTTTCTGTAACTTTGATGATTTTAGAATTCACGTGTTAAAAACTTCTAATTGGAAATCACGTATGAAGTATGCTCTTAAATATTTTGTTAAAATGGATGATTGTGAGAAATTTCTTTATTGCGTGGGGTTTGGCCATAGGATAAATGAATGCCCCACTAAACTTCGGGAGAATTTTAGTAAACCGATAAATTGTGTCTCTATCCTTAGTGAGAGTGACCCTAAAGAAGAAATTTTTTATGATAGTAAGCATGACCTTCCCACCCTTTTGGCTAATCATGTGAGTGATGATGACATACCTTTGCATGATTATTCCATAGCCACAGGTTGTAATTCCCTAGAGAGTGAGGTTGAGTTGAGTGAGGATGAAAGTGAGGATAAGAGAGACTTGCAAACTGCCTAATGCGTTATATGAAGAAACTTTGAAAGTAAATAAGGAAAACTTGAAATTAGAAGCTAAGTCAGAAGAACGTGCCATAGAAAATAATAATTCCAATGCTTTAATTGATGATCTTAGGGAGCGTGAGAAGAAAATTTGAGAGAATCTTGAATATGTCTAGGGTGAGAGAGATAGTCTTTGAGGGTTAATGTAGGCTATGAAAAAGGAAATACTTGAGTAGAGGATAGGTGAGCTTGAGGAGAAATTTAGTGATTCGAGTAAAGTCAAATTAGATTTGGAATCTAGGCCCGAAAATTTAAATAAAATCTTAGGAACCGTCCAAATCAATGATAATAGGTGTGGTATTAGCTTCGAAAGACATGTTGCACCCCTCCCTAAAGCCAAAACCATGGAAGCAAGAGAGCCACCTAGGATCGTTAGGACAGAGCTTCCTAGGAACATTTTGAGAGACCCACCTAGGAACATTAGAAATAAACGTCCCATAGCAAACACTCCCCGTCGTTTCTACACTTGCACTCATTGAGGTAGGAGCTAGAGGTCATCTTAGACAATTTTGCTACGATCTTAAAAAAGCTCCAAGAAAGTTTAATAATACAACCATTCCGGTTACCAATCCCGCACTCGTCATTTCACGCCTACTTGAGTTAGGAAATCGGATTTAGAGACATTAGGTATTAGCCTTGATGATACGCGAGTCATTGCCCATGGTTCTCATCATGTTTCATCTTCCGGATGAGCATGTTCGTCGATTTGTCATAATCTAGTGTGTTATCGTGATATATCTTGTCTAGGGTTTTGACGTGTATCTGGTTGTATTTTTTCATTTATTTGAGTCTTATTTAAAAATACAAAAATATTTTTAGTTTTTAAATATTTTTGAGAAAAATACAAAAAGATTTTATTTTTTTAGGACAAAAATATTTTTTTGAAAAATTCAAAAAGAGTTTCGATTTTTATGTCATGCGTTTTCATGTTTAATATGGAATATTGGTGTACTTGGACCCCCGCCACTTCATTATCCATGTGGCTAGGAAGATTTGGTCATAATTATTGATGGGTTGAATGATCGTAATCATTATTTTAATGGGGTTGTTTAGAAGTTGAGATGCATTTGGATTCGACTTTGTATATAAGCCATTCTTGTACACATGCACGAGTTTATATGAATGTTTGACATCACATGCATATTTGAGTTTGGTGAGACTTTCTTATCTGAATTTTGTCATGTCTACGTAAGTAGACTTAGGAGGAGGTGTGCATGTAACAACCGTTCACCATGAGGACTTAGAATGCATAAACGAAAAAAATGATGAGTGTTCACGGAAAAGGGCTGCGAGAGTATAAAATTAACTCGCCATGAAAGCCACCGTTTAAAAGAACCAAAAAGAAAAATAAAGGGAATAAAAAGAATCATATGCCAACATTAGGGTCAATAGGATTTCTATAAGGAGAGAAAAATTAGAAACCTCAATAGAACTTGAAAAAGAATATATAAATTTGAGGGTGTTGGGATGAAAAAGTAAAAAAAAAAACGAGTTTGCACCATGAATCCTAGTGTTGAAACATCGCATGATGACGCTATTGTTTCTACAATCATCAAAATTCTGAATTTGTGTGTATGTTGCCTGTTTAGTTCATTTATCTCATTCTTAACTGTCACAAATGGCTAAAATAATGTTTGTTGACATATTTCTATCAATTAGAGCTTCTTGAATGTTTCGATGTGTTGAATTTATGATTCATTTGTTGTAGTACACAACCATTCACTCTTTGTCCATGTTTGAGCTTATTGATTCTATGTTGGCAAGAAAATCAAATCGTTTTATTTTATTTTTTTGTTTGTTTCATGTTTGTTTTATTACTGTTTGGCCTTTCTAGAAAGCTTTTTAAGAAAAAAAAAATCACTTGACAAAACGTAAAAGTTTTTAGAGATGGAATTGAGTTGTTCTTTATGTTGTTCAAACGAAACAAGTACGTCATTCAAGCTACTTATCCATGTCGCGAGAAATATCGTTCAAGCGATGCTAGATGTCGTTCAAGTGGCATGTTCAAACGAAGCTAGGGTTTTATTTAAATATCTCGTTCTACCGAATTGTCCATTTTGCAATTTTTTATCTCTCCCTTTCTTCCTTCTGCAATAGCTCCGTCCGCCATTGTCAACCTAGTCGAAGCTTGGAGTTGCTCCTTTCATCACTGATTCGAAGATTCGTGTTGCACTGGCTTTTCGGGTCTGATATGAAGCTTGAACGACATTCTATGTTCAAAGAATACTTTCTTGGTTTGGAGATTTAGTGTTTGCTGCCATTGTTACTATTTTTGTCCCCATATCTCCACAGAGATCGATTCTCACTAATTTGAGGTATTTTTTTAATTTATCTATTATGGTTGGTTTCTGTTAGCGAGGTTTCTGTTGGTTTCTGATTCTAAGTTTTGAGTGAAGTGAATATACACAATTTTTACAGTATTTTGCTACTGAATACGTGTGTTATTCATTCTCATTTCTGGCTTGGGATAAAAAATCACGTTTGAGCTAGGGTTTGTTTGAAATTTTGGGATTAAAACATATAACATAGCTACATTGTTGTTGATGTTAATTTTGTTTCAAATCAAATCAGTGCGTAGGGTGTTTATGTTGTTTTAACTCAAAAAATTCTAGTTTTGGGTCTGACAGTATTGATTATGAGACATTTTTTGAGTCCCCTGTGTGAATTCCAAATTTTATCCAACAAATTTATTTTAAATTTTTTTTTGGTAATAAATGTTTCTTTGGATTTTTTTGGGATACCCACACTTGTGTCATTTTGTTGGAATATTTTAGCTGAGTATTTTTATCTGATTGTTCGTACTGCTATTGTGGTTGGTGTTTTCAGTGGTTAGGGTGAACTTGTGTACAAATATAAGTCCATAGTTTTTTGGAGTCGATCGATCCATCTTTACTCACACTACACATTATCATTTTCTATCCTGTTAGATATGCCTCCCAGATGTCGAGGTACCCCTGCTGGCCGTCTCGATGAGCAGACTGGATATGCTCATTCCCAGTGTGCTCGAACCAATCGACCTCCCTAATCTACCGTGAGATGGGCTACACGTGTCGAGTACCAACACTACTATATGTTCAGACTTCATATCCAGCCGGATGAGTTTTTAGGGTTTCTGAGTTCGATCATTTTTCCATTCCTTGTTGAATGTTATGCAGGGGTTGGGATTCTTTATTTCATGCCTATGAAGTCGTATATCCAGATATAGTACGGGAATTCGTGTATCGTGCTATCCATACCTCGGAGGGACTTTAGACATCCATACGTGGAGTTCCTATCATTGTCAGCGCTGATTTGATAGCTGAGATGCTACAGATGCCTCGCGTCTCTGACGCTGTGTTCCTAGGATCACTCACGATGGTCCATATTATGAGGTTATTCTCCATCACTATTTCTAGGAGATTCCTCTGGAGGTAACTACTATATGTCATCACAAGCTACACACAGCCTTCCAAGTTCTTAACCGGTTTGTGTACTCTTCTATCTATCCTAGGATAAATCATACCCAGATAGGATTTGATATTATTTACTTCATGTATGCTATATCTAAGGGGTGGGATATCAGTTTACCTGCCATTCTGATCCAGGTGATGGAATCTGTTACCATTGTCGGTCGCACCCCTATTCGTCCTGCTCTTCCTTATGGCATTCTCGTTATATGGATTTTTGTATCTACTGGGATTACCTTCTTAGAGGATGACCTGTTTCTCTTAGATCCCACTATCATTGATCACGTTACATTCACTTATTCCGAGAGTCATCTTAGTGTTGAGGCGAGAGCGAGATCTCCACCCCATTGAAGGAGCCTCTTCAGGAGATGGATGAACTTCCCAACTAGTTGGTCCCACTGGTTTCACTCGTCTGTGATACGAATTGACCTTGCCCTTCCACATTTGCACCTAGATTTCATACCGAGGATGATTTCTATACCCTACAGTCACAGGTGGATGCTTAGGACAGGATGTTTGACTCTATGATGGTCAGGTTTGATGCTGAGGCAGATGCCAGAGTAGTTTGAGATTTTCAGATGACAACGTTCTTTAAGAAGACGAGGAGGAGAGACATAAGTAGAGGAGCAGGTTATTCAGGTTTACGACATGATGTAACTACATACACTGGGGAAGAGGATGCTTCTGATGATGATACTCCGACGGTTGATTAGTTTTATATAGTTGAGGCATTGTATTTTTATTTTGGATATGATGTACTTATCCTTTATCTGATACGATGTACTCATTTACTTATGGACATTTTATATTAGCACTTTCTGTCTTTGATGACATGGATGTATATATTTTGATGATGCAATCTTATTCCATTATTACTTGTGTTATATCCTGATTTACTGTTATCCTTATCTATCCATTGTTATGATTTGTTTCCTTGCTGATATTGAGATTTGTTTATCTATCCATGTTGTTATTATTCAGACTATTCTTGCTATAAATGGTCTGTCCCACGATTTGTCTATTCTAGGAAAAAGGGGGAGAGATATGTGATGTATGGGGAGTTTATTTATTCATATTTATTGATATATTTTTTGTTCCTCCATACTTCACTTGGGTATTTGTTTATGTCTCGTGTGTGTAGGTATATTTATTTAGAGATTCAGATTTATTACTAAATCACGTTTAGAGATAGATTCACATTCAGATGCTTGTCGGTTCTACAGTTCTGTTCATGTCCTGTATTTTTATCATTCAAGTTTATGGGATAGGGCATATGTTTTACAGCTTATAACATTTTTTATTTTTTTGGTTTTGTCTCGGAATAGCCACAGGGGGAGATTTGTAGGGACAAATTTCTAATCGAGTCAATTTGTTTATAATTGGCTTATTTTCGGACAAAACAATTTGAGTCGAGGCTAGTTTTTAGATTGAGATTAAATGAAGACTCTTACAGTTTAAGATTAAGCAATTTGAAATTAAAAGCTTTGAAGAAGAAATCAAGTCAAGTTGGATTCTTCATACTCAGTTTGTTTTAGCGCACTCAGGTATGAATGCTTAAGAGAGCTGATGTGATTTATAATTTTGATTAAATTATGGATGAGTTAAAGGTTTTTAATTATTGGGAATTAAATTTAATATTTGCAAAAATGCATTTTAAATATTTCTGAATTAAAATAATTTAAGAAAATTCAAGGATTTCATTTAAAAGGAAAATCGCATTTTTGCCGACGCTCGAATGATAGTGGATGTCATTCTAACGACATGCACATGTCGCTCGAACGACGTTGGCATGTCGCTCGAATGAGTCATTGCCTCAATTTTCTTGTTTTATTTTTGTTGGACTCTTGTTTACTCAAAAATAAATACACCTTATTGCAAAGACGTTTTCAGAAGAACAGTTTACGAAATTCCCATTAGGTTCTTCATCATCTGGAGTTTATTCAAGACCAAATTACTCAATACTATAGTTTATGATCTTGAACACATTTGCCGAAAGATAGTTAATAATTGATTACACAATTGCTGACTACGGTCATTCGGGGATGCTTCTGGGTGTGCCTTGCTGAAGACGAAATCTGTTGTTCTAGAAGGTTATTATGGTAGTCCTTTGTTGAGTTAGACATCGTGTCTATGTGGATTTGCTGCATAGATTCATTGTAGATTTTTATTTATTGTAAGTTGCGATTTAATGTTCATAGTGAAATAAAAAGATTTTTACCCAAAACTTTTTTTTCAGAAATTATTTCTTTTACTTCATGATTTAATTCATCAATGTATAAAATAACTTAAATGAATGTGTAGGGTTTAGGAAGTTAAAATTTGGATTAACTAAAACTGAAAAAGTTATTTTTACCTAAAGCGCACACTAAAGGGTCATCTCATGGTTTTGGTCAATTTTGACATAGAGCATTAAGTTTTTACAAACTGAGACTTCGAACAAAAAATAAGCGATATTGGTGATGGCCAAATTCCGCGAACCACGACCATGACAAAATTTTTTTAAAAAATTGGTCACATTGTTAATAAACAAATATATATACAAACTTAAAAATATTACACGTCTAAATAATTCACAGACCAAAAAAAAATTGGGCAGAGTTTCCTTTATTTTCTTGACATTCCAAACCCTGTAAATGTAAAACCTACTTATTATAAAGCCCACACGCACGACCATAAAATTCAACAATCAAATTAAAAAACCCCGCACGGCCATAAAACTAAACAATAAAAGCCCGCACGACTGTGGCACATAAAAAACATAAACCTGAATGTCCACAACATATAAACAATCTTCATGTTGTAAACCATTGCCTCCTTCATTTGTTCCACGTGCAAAAATCCTACAAATGATAGGATAAAAAAAACATAAAAAACCAAGTAGTTTTACAAAAAATTTATTCAAGCTGAAAAATTGCATATACGAGTTAAAATTATGAACATATCAATGTTTTTAAGCCTAAAAAATATGAAAATTAAAGTTGTATTCTCAAATCGGGAGTCCCGCAGCTGCGTGGTCAGTTCTTATGAGTCACTATGGTCCCGTGGGAGGTGTTGGTGCCTCCCACGTGACCCTTCGGGTGTTGTTTTGGGTTTTCACCATCTGACGCCATGTTTTTAAGGCTAAGTCTAGAAATATGCAAATTATCGTCCTATTCTCAAATCGAAAGACCAACAAATGCGTGGTCAGTTCCTACGAGTTACATTGGTCTCGTGGGAGGTGATGGTGCCTCCCACCGGGCCGTTCGGGGGTTGTTTTGGGTTTTCACCCTCTAACACCATGTTTTAAGCATATGTCTAAAAATATGCAAATTATCATCGTATTATCAAACCACGAGACCTGTGGTTGCGGTGTCAGTTCCTACGAGTCACATTGGTCCCGTAGGAGGTGTTGGTCCCATCCACGGAGCCGTTCAAGGGCTATTTCCGGTTTTCACCCACTAACGCCATTTTTTTAAGCCTTAGTATAAAAATATGCAAATTACCATTGTATTCTCAAAACGGGAGTCCCATGGCTATGCGGTCAGTTCGTACGAGTTACATTGGTCCCGTAGGAGGTGTTGGTGCCTCCCAGGAGGCCCTTCGGGGGTTGTTTTGGGTTTTCACCCTCTAACGCCATGTTTTTAAGCCTACGTCTAGAAATATTCAAATTATCGTCGTATTCACAAACCGGGAGTCCTGTGGCTGCGCAATCAGTTCCTACGAGTAACATTGGTCCCGTGGGAGGAGTTGGTGCCTCTCACGGGGCCGTTCGGGGGCTGTTTTGGATTTTCATACTATAATGCCATTTTTTTAAGCCTTAGTCTAAAAATATACAAATTACCATCATATTATCAAACCGGGAGTCCCGCGGCTACGCGGTCAGTTCCTACGAGTCACATTGGTCCCGTGGGAGGTGTTGATGCCTCCCACGAGGCCATTCGGGGGGTATTTCGAGTTTTTACTCACTAACGCTATGTTTTTCAGACTAAGTCTAGAAATCTATAAATTACTGTCGCATTCTCAAACCGGGAGTCCCGCGACTGCGTGGTCAGTTCCTACGAGTTACATTGATCCCATGGGAGGTGTTGGTGCCACCCACTCGGCCGTTCGGGGGCTATTTCAAGTTTTTCCCCACTAACGCCACGTTTTGCCTATGTATAGAAATATGCAAATTATCATCATATTCTCAAACCAGGAGTCCCGAGGCTGCGCGGTCAGTTCCTACGAGTCACAATGGTCCCGTAGGAAGTGTTGGTGCCACTCACGGAGCCGTTCGGGGGCTGTTTCGGGTATCCCCCACTAACGCCATGTTTTTTAGCCTAAGTAGAAAAATCCATATTATCGTCGTATTCTCAAATTGGGAGTCCCATGACTGCACGGTCAGTTTCTAAGAGTGACATTGGTACCGAGGGTGGTGTTGGTGCCTCCCACAGGGCCATTCGGGGGCTGTTACGGGTTTTCACCCTTTAACGACACATTTTTAAACCTAAGACTAGAAATATGCAAATTATCTTCACATTCTTAAACCGAGAGACCCGCAGCTGAGTGGTTAGTTCCTACGAGTTATGTTGGTCACATGGGAGGTGTTGGTGCCTCCCAAGGGGTCGTTCGGGGTCTTTTTTTAGTTTTCACCCTCTAACGCCATGTTTTTAAGCCTAAGTCTAGAAATATGCAAATTATCATCACATTCTCAAACCGGGAGACCCGTTGCTGTGCGGTCAGTTCCTACGAGTCACATTGGTCCCGTGGGAGGCTTTGGTGCCACCCACAGAGCTGTTCGGGGGGCTGTTTCTGGATTCACGCACTAACGCCATGTTTCAAATACTAAGTCTAAAATATGCAAATTATCGTCGTATTTTCAAACCGTGAGTTTCGTGGTTGCGCGGTCAGTTCTTACGAGCTACATTGGTCCCGTGGGAGGTGTTGGTGCCTCCCACGGGCCTTTCGGGGGCTGCTTTGGATTTTTGCCCTCTAACGCCATGTTTTTTAGCATAAGTAAAAAATTATGCAAATTATCATCGTATTCTAAAATCGGGAGTCCCATGGCTGCGCGGTCTGTTCCTTCGAGTCACATTGGTCCCGTGGGAAGTGTTGGTGCCATCCACGGATCCATTCGAGGGCTGTTTCGGGTATTCACCCACTAAAGGCATGTTTTTAAGTCTAAGTCTAGAAATATGCATATTATCATCATATTCTCAAACTGGAAGTCCCATGGCTCCGCAGTCAGTTCCTAAGAGTTATATTGGTCCCGTGGGAGGTGTTGGTGCCTCCCACAGGGCCCTTCGGGGGCTATTTTGGGATTTCACCCTCTAATGCCATATTTTTAAGCCTAAGACTAGAAATATGACAATTATCGTAAAATTCTCGAACTGGGAGTCCCGTGGCTGCGCGATCAGTTCCTACGAGTTACATTGGTCCCGTGGTAGGTGTTGGTGGCTCCCACGGGGCCGTTCGGGGGCTGTTTTGGGTTCTCCCTCTAACGCCATGTTTTTAAGCCTAAGTATAGAAATATGCAAATTATCTTCATATTATCAAACCGAGAGACCCGCGGCTACGTGGTCAGTTCCTACGTGTTACATTAGTCCCGTGGGAGGTGTTGGTGCCTCCCACGGGGACGTTCGGGGGTTGTTTTGGGTTTTCACCCTCTAATGCCATGTTTTTAAGCCTAAGTATAGAAATATGCAAATTATCATCGTATTTTCAAATCGGGAGACCCGTGGCTGCGAGGTCAGTTCCTAAGAGTCACATTGGTCCCATGGGAGGTGTAGGTGCCATCCACGGAGCCGTTCGGGGGCTGTTTCGAGTTTTCACCCACTAACGCCATATTTTTAGGCCTAAGTCTAAAGATATCGAAATTACCGTTATATTCTCAAACTGGGAGTCACATGGCTGCGCGGTGAGTTCCTACGAGTTACATTGGTCCCGTGGGAGGTGTTGGTGCCTCCCACGGGGACCTTCGGGGGCTATTTCGAGTTTTCACCCTCCAACGCCATGTTTTTAAGCCTGAGTCTAGAAATATACAAATTATCATCGTATTCTCACATCGAGAGTCCCGTGGCTGCGTGGTCAGTTCCTACGAGTAACATTGGTCCCGTGGGAGGTGCTGGTGCCTCCCACGGGACCCTCCGAGGGCTATTTTGGATTTTCACCGTCTAATGCCATGTTTTTAATCCAAAGTCTATAAATATGCAAATTATCACGTATTCTCAAATTGGGAGTCCCGCGGCTTTACGATCTCTTCCTATGAGTCACATTGGTCCTGTGGGAGGTGTTCGTGCCACCGACGGGGGCGTTCGGGGGCTATTTTAGGTTTTCACCCACTAACGGCATATGTTTAAGCTTAAGTCTAGAAATATGCAAATTATCATCATATTCTCAAACCGGGAGTCCCGTGGCGGTGCGGTTCATTCCTACGAGTAACATTGTCCCGTGGGAGGTGTTGGTGCCTCCCACGGGGCCGTTCGGGGGCTCTTTTGGATTTTCACCCTCTAACGCCATGTTTTTAAGCCTAAGTCTAGAAATATGCAAATTACCGTCATATTCTCAAACCCAGAGTCCCATGGTTGGGCGGTCAGTTCCTATGAGTCACATTGGTCCCGTGGGAGGTGTTGGTGCCACCCACAAAGCCGTTCGGGGGCCATTTCGGGTTTCCACCCCCTAACGCCATGTTTTAAGCCTAAGTCTAGAAATATACAAATTGTCATCGTATTCTCAAACCGAAAGTCCCTTGGCTGCGTGGTCTGTTCCTATGAGTCACATTGGTCCCGTGGTAGGTGTTGGTGCCACCCACAGAGCCGTTTGGGGGCTATTTTGGGTTTTCACCCACTAATGCCATGTTTTTAAGCCTAAGTCTAGAAATATGCAAATTATCATCGTATTCTCAAACCGGGAGACCCGTGGATGCATGATCAGTTCCTACGAGTCACATTGGTCCTGTGGGTGGTGTTGGAGCCACCCACGAAGTCGTTTGGGGGATATTTCGGGTTTTCACCCACTAACCCCATATTTTTATGCCTAAGTCTAGAAATATGCAAATTATCCTTATATTCTTAAACCGGGAGTCCCGTGGCTGTGCGGTTAGTTGCTATGAGTCACATTGGTCCCGTGGGAGTTGTTGGTGCCACCCACGGGGCCGTTCGGGGTTTGTTTTGGGTTTTCGCCCTCTAACGCCATGGTTTTAAGCCTAAGTCTAAAGATATGCATATTATCATCATGTTCTCAAACCGAGAGTCATGTGGTTGCGTGGTTAGTTCTTACGAGTAACATTGGTCCCGTGGGAGGTGTTGATGCCTCCCACGGGACCCGTCGGTGGTTGTTTCGGGTTTTCACCCTAACGCCATGTTTTTAAGCTTAAGTCTAGAAATATGAAAATTACCATCGTATTCTCAAACCGGGAGTCCCGTGGCTGCGCGGTCAGTTCCTACGAGTTACATTGGTCCCGTGGGTGGTGTTGGTGCCACCCACGGGGCCGTTCCGGGACTGTTTTGGGTTTTCACCCACTAACGCCTTGCTTTTAAGCCAAAGTATAGAAATATTCAAATTACCATAGTATTCTCAAATCGGGAGTCCCACAGATGCGTGGTCAGTTCCTACGAATTACTTTGGTCCCGTGGGAGGTGTTGGTGCCACCCACGAGGCCGTTCGGGGGCTATTTCGGGTTTTTCCCCACTAATGCCATGTTTAGCATAAGTTTAGAAATATGCAAATTATCATCGTATTCTCAAACTGGGATTCTTGTGGCTGCGGGTCAGTTAATAATAAGTCACATTGGTCCCGGGGGAGGTGTTGGTGCCACCCACGGAGCCGTTCAGGGGCTATTTCGGGTTTTCAACTACTAACGCCATGTTTTTAAGACTAAGTCTAGAAATATGCAAATTATCATCGTATTCTCAAATCGGGAGTCCCGTGGCTGCGTGGTCAGTTCGTACGGGTCATATTGATCCCGTGGGAGGTGTTGGTGCCACCCAAGGAGCCATTCGGGAGCAATTTTGGGTTTTAAACCACTAACGCCATGTTTTTAAACCTAAGTCTAGAAATATGCAAATTATCATCGTATTCTCAAACTGGGAGTCTCGTGGCTGCGGTCAGTTAATAATAAGTCACATTGGTCTCGGGGGAGGTGTTGGTGCCACCCACGGGGCCGTTTGGGGGCTGTTTCGGGTTTTCACCCACTAACACCATATTTTTAAGCTTAAGCCTAGAAATATGCAAAATATCATTACATTCTCAAACCAGGAGTCCCGTGGCTGCACGGTCAGTTCCTATGAGTAACATTAGTCCCGTGGGAGGTCTTGGTGCCTCCCACGGGACCGTTCAGGTTCCGTTTTGGGTTTTCATCCACTAACGCCATGTTTTTAAGCCTAAGTCTAAAAATATACAAATTATCATCGTATTCTAACGCCGGGAATCCCTTGGCTGCGCGGTCTGTTCCTACAAGTCACATTGGTCCCGTGGGAGGTGTTGGTACCACCCACTGAGCCGTTTGGGGGCACTAACGCCATATTTTTAAGACTAAGTCTAAAAATATATAAATTATCATCGTATTCTCAGGCCGGGAGACCCGTGGCTGCGTGATCTGTTCCTATGAGTCACATTGGTCCCGTGGCAGGTGTTGGTGCCACCCACGGAACTGTGGGGGATATTTTGGGTTTTCCCCCACTAAGACCATATTTTTATGCCTAAGTTTAGAAATATGCAAATTATCGTTGTATTCTTAAACCGGGAGTTCCCTAGCTGTGCGGTTAGTTCCTACGAGTCACATTGGTCCCATGGGAGGTGTTGGGGCCACCGACGGGGCCGTTCGGGTGCTTTTTGGGTTTTCACCCTCTAACGCCATGTTTTTAAGCCTAATTCTAGAAATATGCATATTATCATCGTGTTCTCAAATCGGGAGACCCGCGGCTGTGTGGTTAGTTCCTACGAGTTACATTGGTCCCATGGGGGGTGTTGGTGCCACCCACGGGGCCGTTCGGGGGTTGTTTTGGGTTTTCACCCTCTAACGCCATATTTTTAGCCTAAGTCTAAAAATATACAAATTATCATCATATTCTCCAAATGGAAGATCCGAGGCTACACGGTCAGTTCCTACGAGTCACATTGGTCCCGTGGGAGGTGTTGGGCAAACCCATGGAGTCGTTTGGGGGCTATTTTGGGTTTTCACCACTAACACCGTGTTTTTAAGACTAAGTCTAGAAATATGCAAATTATCGTTGTATTCTCAAACCGAGAGTCCCGTGGCCGCGTGGGTAGTTCCTACGAGTAACATTGGTCCCGTGGGAGGTATTAGTGCCTCCCAAGGGGCCGTTCGGGGGCTATTTTGGGTTTTCACCCTCTAACGTCACATTTTTAAGCCTGTCTAAAAATACGCAAATTATCGTCATATACTCAAACCAGGAGATCGGTGGATGTGCGGTCAGTTCCTACGAGTCACATTGGACCCGTGGGAGGTGTTGGTGCCACCCACAGAGCCGTTTGGGGACTGTTTTGGGTTTTCATCCACAAATGCCATGTTTTTAAGCCTAAGTCTAGAAATATGTAAATTATTGTCGTATTCTCAAACCGGGAGACCCGTGGCTGCGTGGTCAGTTCCTACGAGCCACATTGGTCCCGTGGGAGGTGTTGGTGCCACCGACGGAGCCGTGGGGGCTATTTTGGGTTTTCACCCACTAACGCCATGTTTTTATGCCTAAGTTTAGAAATATGCAAATGAACGATTTATTATTAAACCGGGTCACATTGGTCCCGCGGGAGGTTTTGTGCCACCCACGGGACTATTCGGGGGCTATTTTGGGTTTTCACCCTCTAACGCCATGTTTTTATGCCTAAGTCTAGAAATATACATGTTATCATCGTATTCTCAAATCGAGAGATCCGTGGCTGCGCGGTCAGTTCCTACGAGTCACATTGGTCCCGTGGGAGGTGTTGCTGCCACCCACGGGGCCGTTTGGGGGTTGTTTCAGGTTTTTAGCCACTAATGTCATGTTTTTAAGCCTAAGTCTAGAAATATGAAAATTACCGTCGTATTCTCAAATCGGGAGTTTCGTGGCTGCGCGGTCAGTTCCTACGAGTAACATTGTTCCCATAGGAGGTGTTGGTGCCACCGACGGGGACGTTCGGGGGCTATTTCGGGTTTTTCCCCACTAACGCCATGTTTTGCCTAAGTCTAGAAATATGCAAATTATCGTCGTATTCTCAAACCGGGAGTCCCGTGGCTGCGTGGTCAGTTCGTACGAGTCATATTGATCCCGTGGGAGGTGTTGGTGCCTCCCACGGGGACCTTTAGGGTAGATTTCGAGTTTTAACCCACTAACGCCATGTTTTTAAGACTAAGTCTAGAAATTTGCAAATTATCATCCTATTCTCAAATTCGGAGTCCCGTGGCTAAGCAATCAGTTCCTACGAGTTACATTGGTCCCCTGGGAGGTGTTGGTGCCTCCCAAGGGGACCTTTGGGAGCTATTACGGGTTTTCACCGTCTAATGCCATGTTTTTAAGCCTAAATCTAGAAGTGTGAAAATTATCGTCGTATTCTCAAACCGGGAGTCCATTGGTAGTGTGGTCAGTTCCTACGTGTTACATTTGTCCCGTGGGAGGTGTTGGTGCGTCCCATGGGGCCGTTCGGGGGCTATTTAGGGTTTTTTCCCACTAACGCCATGTTTTTAAGCCTAAGTCTAGAAATATGCAAATTATCGTCGTATTCTCAAACCGAGAGTCCCGTGGCTGCACGATCAGTTCCTACGAGTCACAGTGGTCCCACGGGTGGTGTTGGTGCCACCTATGGAGCCATTCGGGGGCTATTTCGAGTATTCACCCACTAACACCATGTTTTTTAGCCTAAGTCTAGAAATATGTAAATTATCATCGTATTCTCAAACCGGTTGTCCCGTGGTTGCGCAACCAATTCCTACGACTTACAATGGTCCCATAGGAGGTGTTGGTGCCACCCACGGAACTGTGGGGGCTATTTTGGGTTTTCACCCACTAAGACCATATTTTTATGCCTAAGTTTAGAAATATGCAAATTATCGTTGTATTCTTAAACCGAGAGTTCCCTAGTTGTGCGGTTAGTTCCTACGAGTCACATTGGTCCCATGGGAGGTGTTGAGGCCACCCACGGGGCCGTTCGGGGGATATTTTGGATTTTCTCCCTCTAACGCCATGTTTTTAAGCCTAAGTCTAGAAATGTGCAAATTATCATCATGTTCTCAAATCGGGAGACCCGCGACTTTGTGGTCAGTTCCTACGTGTTACATTGGTCCCGTGGGAGGTGTTGGTGCCTCCCACGGGGCCGTTCGGGGGCTGTTTTGGGTTTTCACCCTCTAACGCCATGTTTTTCAGTCTAACTCTAGAAATATAGAAATTGTTGTCATATTCTCAAACCGAGAGGCCCATGGCTACGCGATCAGTTCCTAAGAGTCACATTGGTCCCGTTGGAGGTGTTGGAGCCACCCATAGAGCCGTTCAGGGGCTGTTTAGGGTTTTCACCCACTAACACAATATTTTTAAGCCTAAGATTAAAAATATGAAAATTATGATTGTATTCTCAAACCGAGAGTTCCGTGGCTATGTGGTGAGTAGCTACAAGTTACATTGGTCCCGTGGGAGGTGTTGGTGCCTCCCACGGGGCCCTTCGGGGGCTATTTCGAGTTTTCAACCACTAACGCCATGTTTTCAAGCCTAAGTCTAGAAATATGAAAATTATCATCATATTCTCAAACCGCGAGTCTCGTGGCTGCACGGTCAATTCCTACGAGTTACATTGGTCCCGTGGAAGGTGTTGGTGCCTTCCACGGGGCCGTTCAGGGCCTGTTTTCACCCTCTAACGCCATGTTTTTAAGCTTAAGCCTAGAAAGATGCAAATTATTGTTGTATTCTTAAATCGGGAGTCCCGTGGGTGTGCAGTCAGTTCCTACGAGTCACATTGGTCCCGTGGGAGGTGCTGGTGCCACCCACGGGGTTGTTCGGGACCTGTTTTGAGTTTTCGCCCGCAAACGCCATGTTTTTAAGCCTAAGACTAAAAATAAGAAAATTACCATTGTACTCTCATGCCGGGAGTCCTGTGGCTGCGCGATCAGTTCCTACGAGTTACATTGGTCCCGTGGCAGGTGTTGGTGCCTCCCATACGGCCGTTCGGAGGGCTGCATTGGGTTTTCACCCTCTAACGCAATATTTTTATGCCTAAGTCTAGAAAGATGCAAATTATCGTTGTATTCTAAAATCGGGAGTCCCGTGGGCGAACAGTCAGTTCCTACGAGTCACATTGGTCCCGTGGGAGGTGTTGGTGTTACCCACGGAGCCGTTCGGGGGCTGTTTTTGGTTTTCGCCCTCTAACGCCATGTTTTTAAGCCTAAGACTAAAAGTAAGAAAATTACCATTGTACTCTCAAACCGGGAGTCCCGCGACTGTGTGGTTAGTTCCAACGAGTTACATTGGTCCCGTGAGAGGTGTTGGTGACTCCCATGGGGCTCTTCGGGGGTTGTTTCGTGTTTTCACCCTCTAACGCCATATTTTTAAGCCTAAGTCTAGAAATATATAAATTATCATCATATTCTCAAACCGAGAGTCCCGTGGCTGCGTGGGAAATTCTTATGAGTGACATTGGTCCCGGGGGAGGTGTTAGTGCCTCCTAACGGGCCGTTCGGGGGCTATTTTGGGTTTTCACCCTCTAACGCCATGTTTTTAAGCCTGTCTATAAATATGCAAATTATCATTGTATTCTCAAATTGGGAGTCCCGTGGCTACCCGATCAGTTACTATGAGTTACATTGGTCCCGTGGGAGGTGTTGGTGCCTCCCACGGGACCCTTCGGGAGCTATTTCAGGTTTTTACCCTCATTTTTAGGCCTAAGACTAGAAATATGCAAATTATCATCTTATTCTCAAATCAGGAGTCCCTTGGCAGCGTGGTCAGTTCCTACGTGCTACATGGGTCCCGTGGGAGGTGTTGGTGCATCCCATGGGGCCGTTCGGGGGGCTGTATCGGGTTTTTCCCCACTAACGCCATGTTTTTAAGCCTAAGTCTAAAAATGTGCAAATTATCATCGTATTCTCAAATCAAGAGTCCCGTGGCTGCGCGTTCAGTTCCTACGAGGCACAATGGTCCGACAGGAGGTGTTGGTGCCACCCATGGAGCCATTCTGGGGATATTTTGGGTATTGACACACAGACGCCATGTTTTTTAGCGTAAGTCTAGAAATATGTAAATTATCATCGTATTCTCAAACCGGGAGTCCCGTGGCTGCGCAGTCAATTCCTACGAGTTACATTGGTCCTGTGGGAGGTGTTGGTGCCACCCACGGGCCCGTTCAGGGGCTGTTTTGGATTTTCTTCCTCTAATGCCATGTTTTTAAGCCTAAATCTAGAAGTATGAAAATTATCATCATATTCTCAAATCAGGAGACCCGTGACTGCGTGGTCAGTTCCTACGAGTTACATTGGTCCCGTGGGAGGTGCTGGTGCCTCCCACGGGGCTGTTAGGGGGTTGTTTTGGATTTTCACCCTCTAACGCCATATTTTTCAGTCTAACTCTAGAAATATGGAAATTGTCATCATATTCTCAAACCGAGAGACCCGTGGCTGCACGGTCAGTTCCTAAGAGTCACATTGGTGCCGTGGGAGGTGTTGGAGCCACCTATAGAGCCGTTCGGGGCTATTTCGGGTTTTCACCCACTAACGTCATATTTTTAAGCCTAAGACTAAAAATATTCAAATGACCATTGTATTCTGAAACCGAGAGTTCGGTGGTTGTGTGGTGAGTCCCTACGAGTTACATTGGTCCCGTGGGAGGTGTCGGTGCCTCCCACGGGGTCCTTCGGGGGCTGTTTTGGGTTTTCACCCTCTAACGCCATGTTTTTAAGCCTAAGTTTAGAAATATACAAATTATCGTCATATTCTCAAACTGGGAGTCCCGTGGCTGGGCGGTCAGTTCCTACGAGTCATATTGGTCCAGTGGGAGGTGTTGGTGCCACCCACGGGGCCGTTCGAGGGCTATTTCGCGTTTTCACAACCTAACGCCATGTTTTTAAGCCTAAGTATAGAAATATGAAAACTATCATCATATTCTCAAATCGCGAGTCTCGTGGCAACGCAATCAGTTCTTAGGAGTCACATTGGTCCCGTGGGAGGTGTTGGTGCCACGGACGGAGCCATTCGGGGGCTATTTCGGGTTTTCACCCACTAACGCCATGTTTTTAAGCCTAAGCCTAGAAATATGTAAATTTTCATCGTATACTCAAGCCGAGAGTCCCATGGCTGCATGGTCAGTTCCTACAAGTAACATTGGTGCCGTGGGAGGTGTTGGTGCCACCCACGGGGCCGTTCGGGGGCTGTTTTGGGTTTTCGCCCTCTAACGCCATGTTTTTAAGCCTAAGACTAAAAATAAGCAAATAAGCATTGTATTCTCAAACCGGGAGTCCCGTGGCTGCACGTTCAGTTCCTACGAGTTACATTGGTCCCGTGGGTGGTGTTGGTGCCTCCCACGGGTCCCTTCGAGGGTTGTTTTGAGTTTTCACTTTCTAACACCATGTTTTTAAGCCCAAGTCTAGAAACATACAAATTATCATCGTATTCTCAAGCCGAGAGCCCCATGGCTGCATCGGCAGTTCTTACAAGTAACATTGGTCTTGTGGGTGGTGTTAGTACGTCCCAAGGGGCCGTTCGGGGGTTGTTTTTGGTTTACACCCTCTAACGCCATGTTTTTAAGCCTGTCTAGAAATATACAAATTATCATCGTATTCTCAAATTGGGAGTCCCGTGGCTATGCGGTCAGTTCCAACGAGTTACATTGCTCCCGTGGGACGCGTTGGTGCCTCCCACGGGGTCCTTCGAGAGTTGTTTCGGGTTTTCACCCTCTAATGCCATGTTTTTAAGCCTCAGTATAGAAATATGCAAATTATCATCGTATTCTCAAACCGGGAGTCTCTTGGCAGCGTGGTCAGTTTCTACGTGATACATTGGTCCCGTGGGAGGTGTTGGTGCATCCCATGGGTCCGTTTGGGGGTTGTTTCTGGTTTTTCCCCACTAACTCCATGTTTTTATGCCTAAGTTTAGAAATATGCAAATTATCGGTTTATTCTTAAATCGGTAGTCATGTTGCTGTGCGGTCAGTTCCTACGAGTCACATTGGCCTCGTGGGAGGTGTTGGTGCCACCCACGGGGCCGTTCGGGGGTTGTTTTTGGTTTTCACCCTCTAACGTAATGTTTTTAAGCCTAAGTATAGAAATATGCATATTATCATCGTGTTCTCAAACCGGGAGAGCCACCCCAGCGTGGTCAGTTCTGACGAGTAATATTGGTCCCGTGGGAGGTGTTGGTGCCTCCCACGGGGGCCGTTCGGGGGTTATTTTGGGTTTTCACCCTCTAACGCCATGTCTTTAAGCCTAAGTCTAGAAATATACAAATTATCATCGTATTCTCAAACCGGGAGATCCGTGGCTGTGCGGTTAGTTCCTACGAGTCCCATTGGTCCCGTGAGAGGTGTTAGTGCCACCCACGGAGCCGTTTGGGGGTTGCTTCGGATTTTCACCCACAAACGCCATGTTTTTAAGCCTAAGTCTAGAAATTCGTAAATTATCATCGTATTCTCAAACCGGGAATCCCGTGGCTGCATGGTCAGTTCCTACGACTTAGATTGGTCCCGTGGGAGGTGTTGGTGCCACCCACGGAGCCATTCGGGGGGCGGTTTCGGGTTTTTACCCACTAACGCCATGTTTTTAAGTCAAAGTCTATAAATATGCAAATTATCATCGTATTCTCTAACCGGGAGTCCCTTGGAAGCGTGGTCAGTTCCTATGAGTTACATTGGTCCCGTGGGAGGTGTTGGTGCATCCCATGGGGCCGTTCGGGGGCAATTTGGATTTCCCCCTCTAACTCCATGTTTTTAAGCCTCCATAAAAAATATGCAAATTATCGTCATATTCTCAAACTGGGAGTCATGTGGCTGCACGGTTAGTTCCTAAGAGTCATAATAGTCCCACGGGAGGTGTTGGTGCCACCCATGGAGCCATTCGAGGGATGTTTCGGGTATTCACCCACTAACGCCTTGTTTTTTAGCCTAAGTCTAGAAATATGCAAATTATCATCGTATTCTCAATCCGGGTGTCCCGTGGCTGCGCAGTCAGTTCTTACGAGTTACATTGGTCCCCTAGGATGTGTTGGTGCCACCCACGGGGTCATTCGGGGGCTGTTTCTGGTTTTCTCCCTCTAACCCCATATTTTTAAGCCTAAGTTTAGAAATATGCAAATTATCCTCGTATTCTCAAACCGAAAGACCCACGGATCCATGGTCAGTTCCTACGAGTTATAATGGTCCCATGGGAGGTGTTGGTGCCTCCCACGGGGCCGTTCGGGGGATGTTTTGGGTTTTCACCCTCTAACACCATGTTTTTCAGTCTAAGTCTAGAAATATGCAAATTATCATCGTATTCTCAAACCGAGAGACTCGTGGCTATGGGGTCCGTTCCTAAGAATCACATTGGTCCCGTGGGAGGTGTTGGAGCCACCCATATAGCCGTTCGGGGGCTGTTTCGGGTTTTCACCCACTAACGCCATATTTTTAAGTCTAAGAGTAAAAATATGCAAATTAGAGTTGTATTCTTAAACCGCGAGTCCCGTGGCTGTGCGATTAGTTCCTTCGAGTTACATTGGTCCCGTGGAAGGTGTTGGTGCATCCCACAGGGCCGTTCGGAGGGCTGTTCATATACAAATTATCATCGTATTCTCAAACCGAGAAACCCGCGGCTGCATGCACTACACCAAATCTGCCCATTTGTCAAGGTCATTGACCTTGACAAATTCACCTTGTCAAGGTCAATGACCGTGACATTTCGAGGCGAGACAACTTTTTTTGTCACGGTCGTGTCACGGTCATTGACCTTGACAAAAAACTCGCGTTTTGTGTCACGGTCGTGTCAAGGTCAATGACCGTGACACGTTTTTCACTGTTCTAAACCGTGACATAACCGTGACCCCAATTGTCACGGTCATTGACCGTGACACGTCCGTGACAACTTTTGTCGCGGACTTGTCACGGTCAATGACCGTGACAATTCTGGGCAGAATTTAAAAAAAATCTGCTGGGTAGTATGGCCACCGCCACTGCCCAACAGTATATTTGTACCTGTTATAGCAACGTTGTACCTGTTCCAAACATCATATATCCAATACAAACTAAAGATAATGCAAATATATATTCATGACGATATAATCCAAATATTCAAAGTAAAAACAATATACATGACGATATAATCCAAATTTAATTAAAATGGACAAACTTAAAAATAATGTTACTACATGTCTTTGGATAAAACTGAGGAGGTGAGTAGGTCACACGACATACGAATTGACGCACCCACTAATATACGTCGTGCCGCATTGTTCGCGCAACCACAATAGGGAGTTCTCCTTCCCGGGTATGACATGCGTGATGAGCACCCTGGACTCCATCTCTTGAAGCACACGTCCATGGACTATTCCACCCTCGACGATATTCGGGTCCCTCAACCCCCGCCCTAACCGCTGGCCATCAAATACGTCCAATATGAACACGCTCGGCCAACCAATTGTCGACAATGGTCTGTTGGAGGGCGTCAAATAGGGAAGTGGATCGTCGAAGTACGAACGTGTTGGTGATGAAGCAGCGAGGTCCACATCCTCGTCATCCTTCGCCTTGTCCTCCCGAACCTCCTCCTCCACCGCCTTCTCCTTCCCTTTCCCTTTCCCTTTACGGTCTCCACCCAACGTACGCTTCACGAATGCGTACATATCTTGGACCGTCGCCTCCAAACGGGACAGCTTCGCGTCGTGTGAATCCACCGTTCGAGACAACCCGGTGTCGCTCGTCTCCAATCCGATGATCCTAGATTTGGCCACCCGCGAGCTCACTCCCCTTGTCCTCCCTTTGCGATCAGAGCCAAGCACTTGGCTGAGTGCGTCTGTGGACAAAGATGCCTTGTCGGCATCAGACTGCGACTCATGCACTTCCTTAAGCTTTGCCTGAAACGACAAAAAGCACATGATTAGTAAAATAAGTAAACTAAAAAATTATAACGTAATTAACAATAATTAAACTACCGGATTACTTACAATCGTGGCCGCGACGCTCGGGGACACCTCCTTGTCCTTCCTCTTCTTCGTCCGAAGAGCCACATAAGTATCGAGCCTATGTGGCTTACCCCCTGGCCCACTCCCTACCCCCTGAAATAAAATAGTGTAAAGTAAAATTAGTATCGGCCCCGTAAAGTAAAATAATATCCAATAATATATTTCTGTAGTTATAGATAAATTAAATCTTACCTGCATCCTATGCTCCACCTCAGCGTAAGAGGTCCGGCCGGAGTAGTGCATGTCCGTCTTTTTAGCCCGATTTTCCCTCCCCGATTAGCGAGATGCCAATTGTCGATCCTCGATCTCATTGTCAATGAACTTTTTCCATTGTGCCAATGAGATCGGCTCCTTGGGCGGGACGGATCCTCGCCATTATAAAATGGACTCTCGTGTTTTTCCAAAGTACCGTGTCCGCATATTTTTCTTCCACGTCTTGTGTTGCTCCCTCATCTGCTCCAAGACGGAATCGCGTAGCTTTGGATCCAAGTTGAATTGTTC
Organism: Sambucus nigra; assembly: GCA_949130495.1. NCBI lineage: Eukaryota > Viridiplantae > Streptophyta > Magnoliopsida > Dipsacales > Adoxaceae > Sambucus > Sambucus nigra. Next base: position 392,363,965 of record OX422219.1, read on the forward strand.
CTGTCCAACAAATACAATGTTAGTTGCGAATAAATATAATTATAAATATAAATTGAAATATTCATATAAATATTACCTGTAGTGCCGCCCAAACAGCTAACTTGAGCTCATACGGCACCTCCTTCCAACTCATAAACCCCGGGCCGATGACCGTCTTTAGCAGCTCGAGGGATCCCGCTAAAATCTCCGACTTGTTTTCGACGGTAATCCCAAATTTTCCATATTTGGGGAGCCTAGCGGCGGAGGAGCCCTCGTCGCCTCCGCTACCACCGAACCCAGACGACATCATCATAAACAGCATCATCATCTTCGCCTTAACATCTGAAGGAGACATTTTTGCTGTAAAAAAAATGTTATTAGTACAGATAAAAAAAATGTTAATAGTACACATTTCATTTTACCTAATTGAATTAATTGAATTAATAGTACAGATAAAAAAATGTTCCATCTATATTATAACATATGTGTAAGTTTCGTCAATACCATTTCGTTTCAATTTTGTAATATTATGTTTTTTCCAAATATTTAAAGAGTTATTAAATGGGTGCCCCACCCCCACCCCCACCCCCACCCACCGCCACACACACACGCACACCTACGCACTTACGCACACACACACACACACACACACCCCACCTCGACCCCTACCCACCCCACCCCTACATATATGTTAGTTGATGCCATTCTATTATTACCCTAATTATATTCTAAGGTTATCTCAATTTATATTTTAAGTTTGTATCCATTTGTGATGTTCAAGTAGTTTGAAATGTTGGAATTATATACTATTACTTTGACCGTTAGTTTGTGCACCAACTAAATTGAACATCACACACACACACACCCCACCCCACCCCACCCCCTGCCCCCCTCCACCACCCCCTCCCCCACCACACACCACCACACGCACACACACCCCACCCCACCCCACCCTCTACAAGTCTAAGGATGTTCTTGATTAAAAATGGGAAATCTCATATCGTTTGCAAAAAGTTCATAGATTCTTAATCCCTAGGGTTATGGATATCAAATTTCTTTCACAATTATTTCTTCGATTGCGATGGGTGAAGTTCAATTATATGTTAGAACAATAGATCCTCGCAAGTTGGTCAATCATTGTGTGAATAGGTATGAGATCATAATTTGGAGGAATTCACGTCCAAGAAATAATTTGGATTGTGATACCCCTTGATAGACTTATATGTTTTGTTTACCCGACCGATGAACTATTTTATAATCCTATAGAATTAAGTTTTAGAATCAAGGAATTGATCAGATATTCATTAAAATAGGTTAGTAGAAAATTTATTTAACCAAGAGGGTATCGAAAACATAACGTGGGGAATCATAATATACCGTAATCAACTTTAATAATAAGAACACATTCTTTCGAGTGATTTATAAATAAATAAATTTGAGTGCAATCATGATTATTTAGTGGAATGAATCGTGATTAAATAAATAAAGGATATAAATTAGACGGTTATAAATTGGGATTTCCTAGTATTTACTTTGAATCCAGTTTATTTATTTATCTTTGGTCCCTAGTATAGTCATTGCCCAAGTGGTAGGAGCGAAACTCTATAAAACCCTAGTTTAGCTAAAGCCCATGAATTATCCCTCCCCCACCACACACCACACACACACACACACACACACACACACACCCCACCCCACCCCACCCCCTGCCCCCCTCCACCACCCCCTCCCCCACCTCACACCACACACACACACACACACACCCCACCCCACCCCACCCCCTGCCCCCCTCCACCACCCCCTCCCCCACCACACACCACACACACACACACCACCCCACCCCACCCCCTGCCCCCTCCACCACCCCCTCCCCCAAAACACACCACACACACACACACACACACACCGCACCCCACCCCACCCCACCCCACCCCCGGCCCCCCTCCACCACCCCCTCCCCCACCACACACCAAACACACACACACACACCCCACCCCACCCCACCCCCTGCCCCCCTCCACCACCCCCTCCCCCACCACACACCACCACACACACACACACACCCCACCCCACCCCCTGCCCCCTCCACCACCCCCTCCCCCACCACACACCACACACACACACACACCCCACCCCACCCCACCCCCCTGCCCCCCTCCACCACCCCCTCCCCCACCACACACACACCCCACCCCACCCCACCCCCTGCCCCCCTCCACCACCCCCTCCCCCAAAACACACCACACACACACACACACACACACCGCACCCCACCCCACCTCACCCCCTCCATCCACCACCCCCTCCCCCACCACACACCACCACACACACACCCCACCCCCTGCCCCCCTCCACCACCCCCTCCCCCCCTCCACATCCCTCTCCCCCAAAACACACCACCACACACACACACACCACCGCACCCCACCCCCTGCCCCACCCCGCCCCATCCCCCACACACGCACACACATACACACATATATATATACACATACACACATAAATATACACACAAATATATATATAAATGGAAGAGAGAGAGAGAGAGAGAGCAGCGTCGAGAGAGAGAGAGAGAGAGGGAGGGAACGGCGGGAGGGAAAAAAGAAGGGGGAAAGGGTTTTTGCTGGAAAAGTTGTCACGGTCGTGTCAAGGTCATTGATCGTGACATTAATTGTCACGGTCATTGACCGTGACAAGTCCGTGACAATTAAATTTATCACGGACTTGTCACGGTCAATGACCGTGACAATTAGTTGTCACGGTCGTGTCAAGGTTAATGACCGTAACATAAAATGCGTGTTTTTTTGTCACGGTCAATGACCTTGACAAGGCTGACCGGCTGAAAGGTGACAATTTGCCCATTTTGGTGTAGTGGTGGTCAGTTCCTACAAGTTACATTGGTCCCGTGGGAGGTGCTGGTGCCTCCCACGGGGTCCTTCGAGGGCTGTTTCAGGTTTTCACCCTCTAACGCCAAGTTTTTTAGCCTAAGTCTAGAAATATGCAAATTATCATCGTATTCTCAAATCGTGAGTCCCTTGGCCGCCTGGTCAATTCCTACGAGTTACATTGGTCCCGTGGGAGGTGTTGGTACCTCCGACGGGACTGTTCGGGGGGCTATTTTGGGTTTTCACCCTCCAAAGCCATGTTTTTAAGCCTAAGTCTAGAAATCTACAAATTATCGTCATATTCTAAAACTGGGAGTCTCGTGGCTAGGAGGTCAGTTTCTACGAGTCACATTGGTCCCGTGGGAGGTGTTGGTGCCACCCATGGGGTCGTTCTAGGGATATTTTGGGTTTTCACCCCTTGACGCCATGTTTTTAACTCTAAGTCTAGAAATGTACAAATTATCATCATATTCTCAAACCAGGAGTCCCGTGGCTGCGTGGTCAGTTCCTACGAGTAACATTGATCCCGTGGGAGGTGTTGGTGCCTCCCATGGGGCCGTTCGGGGGCTGTTTTGGGTTTTCACCCTCTAACGCCATGTTTTTAAGCCAAAATCTAGAAATATGCAAATTATCGTCGTCTTCTCAAATCGGGAGTCCCGCGGTTGCACGGTCAGTTCCTACGAGTCACATTGGTTCGTGGGAGGTGTTGGTGCCACCCACGGGGCCTTTCGGGGACTGTTTCGGGTTTTCACCCACTAACGCCATATTTTTAAGCCTAAATTTAGAAATATATAAATTACCATCGTATTCTCAAACAGGGAGTCCCATGGCTGCGCGGTCAGTTCCTACGAGTCACATTCATCCCGTGGGAGGTGTTAGTGCCACACACGGAGCCGTTCGGGGCTGTTTCGGGTTTTCCTCCACCAACGCCATTTTTTGAAGCCTAAGTCTAGAAATATGCAAATTATCATCGTATTCTTAAACCAGGAGTCCCGTCACTCAGCGGTCACTTTACATTAGTCGCGCAGGAGGTGTCGGTGCCTCCCACGGGCCCCTTTGGTTTTTTTTTTCAAGTTTTCACCCTCTAACGCCATGTTTTTAAGCCTAAGTCAATAATATGCAAATTATCATTGTATTCTCAAATCGGGAGTCCCTTGACTGCGTGGTCAGTTCCTTCGAGTTACATTGGTCCCATGGGAGGTGTTGGTACCTCCCACCGGGCCGTTCCGGGGCTGTTTTGGATTTTCACCCCCCAACGCCATATTTTTAAGCCTAAGTCTAGAAATATGTAAATTACCGTCATATTCTTAAATCGAGAGTTCCATGGCTGCGCGGTCCGATTCGACGAGTCACATTGGTCCCGTGGGAGGTGTTGGTGCTACCCACGAAGCCGTTCGGGGATAGTTTCGGGTTTTCACCCACTAACACCATATTTTTAACCCTAAGTCTAGAAATATGTAAATTACCATCATATTCTAAAACCAAGAGTCCCACGACTGTGCAGTCAGTTCCTACGAGTTACATTGGTCCCGTGGGAGGTGCTGGTACCACCCATGGGGCCGTTCGGGGACTATTTCGGGTTTTCAGCCACTAAGCCATATTTTTAAGCCTAAGTCTATAAATATGTAAATTATTATCGTATTCTCAAATCGGGAGTCCCATGCCTGCGCGGGCAGTTCCTACGGGTCACATTGGTCCCGTGGGAGGTGTTGGTTCCACCCACGGAGCCATTCGGGGGCTGTTTCGGGTTTTCAACCACTAACGCCATGTTTTTAAGACTAAGTCTAGAAATATGTAAATTATCATCGTATTCTCAAACCGGGAGACCCGTGGCTACACGGTCACTTCCTACGAGTTACATTGGTCTCGTGGGAGGTGTTGGTGTCACTCACAGAGCCGTTCGGGGGCTATTTCGGGTTTTCACACACTAACGCCATGTTTTTAAGCCTAAGTCTTGAAATATTCAAATTATCGTCGTATTCTTAAACCGAGAGTCTCGTCGCTAGGCAATCTCTTCCTATGAGTTACATTGGTCCCGTGGAAGGTGTTGGTGCCTCCTACGGGGCCCTTCGGATTTTTTTTAGTTTTCACCCTCTAACGCCATGTTTTTAATTCTAAGTCTAGAAATATGCCAATTATCGTCGTATTCTCAAATCGAGAGTTCCGTGGATGCGTGGTCAGTTCCTACGAGTGACATTGGTCCGGTGAGAGGTGTTGGTACCTCCCACGGAGATGTTTGCGGCTTGTTTTGGGTTTTCACACTCAAACGTCATGTTTTTAAGCCTAAGTCTAAAAATATGGAAATTATCATCGTATTCTTAATTCGAGAGTCCCGTGGCTGGGTGGCGAGTTTCTACGAGTTACATTGGTCCCGTGGGAGGTGTTGGTGCGACCCACGAGTCCTTTCTAGGGATGTTTTGGGTTTTCACCCTCTAACGCCATGTTTTTATGCCTCAGTCTATAAATATGTAAATTATCATCGTATTCTCAAACCAGGAGTCTCATGGCTACGCGGTCAGTTGCTACGGGTCACATTGGTCCCGTGGGAGGTGTTGGTGCCACCAACAGAGCCGTTCAGGGGCTGTTTTCGGTTTTCACCCACTAACGCCATGTTTTTAAGACTAAGTCTAGAAATATGTAGATTATCATCGTATTCTCCAACCGGGAGACCCATGGCTACGCGCTCACTTCCTACAAGTTACATTGGTCCCGTGGGAGGTGTTGGTGCCACTCACAGAGCCGTTCGGGGGATATTTCGGGTTTTCACACACTAACGCCATGTTTTTAAGCCTAAGTCTTAAAATATACAAATTATCGTCGTATTCTTAAACCGAGAGTCCCATGACTGCGCGGTCAGTTCTTACGAGTCCCATTGGTCCCATGGGAGGTGTTGGTGCCACCCATTGAGCCGTTCGTGGACTGTTTCGAGTTTTCACCCAATAACGCCATGTTGTTAAGACTAAGTCTAGAAATATGCAAATTATCATCGTATTCTTAAATCGGGAGTCCCGTGGCTGGATGGTCAGTTACTACGAGCCACATTGGTCCCGTGGGAGGTGTTGGTGCCACCCACGGGGTCGTTATAGGGATGTTTTGGGTTTTCACCCTCTAACACCATTTTTTTAAGCCTAAGTCTAGAAATGTAAAAATTATCATCGTATTCTCAAACTGGGAGCCCAGTGGCTGCGTGGTCAGTTCCTACGAGTAACATTGGTCCCATAGGAGATGTTGGTGCCTCCCATGGGGTCGTTCGGGGACTGTTTTGGGTTTTCACCCTCTAACTCCATGTTTATAAGCCTAAGTCGAGAAATCTGCAAATTATCGTCATATTCTTAAACCGGGAGTCTCGTGACTAGGAGGTCAGTTTCTACGAGTCACACTGATCCCGTGGGAGTTGTTGGTGCCACCCACGGGGCCGTTCTGGGGCTATTTCGGGTTTTCACCCACTAACGCCATATTTTTAAGCCTAAGTCTAGAAATTCGTAAATTACAGTCGTATTCTCAAACCAGGTGTCCCATGGCTGCGCGGTCAGTTCCTACGAGTCACATTGGTCCCGTGGGAGGTGTTGGTGCCTCCCATGGAGCCGTTCGGGGGCTGTTTTGGGTTTTCACCCTCTAACGCTATGTTTTTAAGCCAAAATCTAGAAATATGCAAATTATCATCGTTTTCTCAAATCGGGAGTCCCGCGGTTGCACGATCAGTTCCTACGAGTCACATTGGTTCTGTGGGAGGTGTTGGTGCCACCCACGGGGCCTTTCGGGGGCTGTTTCGGGTTTTCACCCACTAATGCCATATTTTTAAGCCTAAATTTAGAAATATGTAAATTACCGTCATATTCTCAAACAGGGAGTCCCATGGCTGCGCGGTCAGTTCTTACGAGTCACATTGGTCCCGTGGGAGGTGTGAGTGCCACACACGGAGCCGTTTGGGGCAGTTTCGGGTTTTCCTCCACCAACGCCATTTTTTGAAGCCTAAGTCTACAAATTTGCAAATTATCATCATATTCTTAAACCAGGAGTCCCGTCACTCCGCAGTCATTTTACATTAGTCGCGTAGGAGGTGTTGGTGCCTCCCACGGGCCCCTTTGGGTTTTTTTTTCAAGTTTTCACCCTCTAACGCCATGTTTTTAAGCCTAAGTCAAGAATATGCAAATTATCATCGTATTCTCAATCCGGGAGTCCCTTGTCTGCGTGGTCAGTTACTACGAGTTACATTGATCCCGTGGGAGGTGTTGGTACCTCCCATGGGGCCGTTCGGGGGCTGTTTTGGGTTTTCACCCTCTAACGCCATGTTTTTATACCTAAGTCTAGAAATATGCAAGTTATCATCGTATTCTTAATCCGGGAGTCCCGTGACTGGATGGTCAGTTCCTACGAGTCACATTGGTCCCGTGGGGGGTGTTAGTGCCACCCACGGGGCCGTTCTAGGGATGTTTTGGGTTTTCACCCTCTAACGCCATGTTTTTAAACCTAAATCTAGAAATGTACAAATTATCATCGCATTCTGAAACCGGGAGCCCAGTGGCTGCGTGGTCAGTTCCTACGAGTAACATTGGTCCCATGGGAAGTGTTGGTGCCTCCCACAGGGTCGTTCGGGGGCTGTTTTGGGGTTTCACCCTCTAACACCATGTTTTTAAGCCTAAGTCTAGAAATATGCAAATTATCATCGTCTTCTCAAACCAAAAGTCCCGCAGCTGCGCGATCAGTTCCTACGAGTCACATTGGTCCCATGGGAGGTGTTGGTACCACCCACGAGACGGTTCTGGGGCTATTTCGAGTTTTCACCCACTAACGCCATATTTTTAAGCCTAAGTCTAGAAATAGGTAAATTATCATCATTTTTTGAAATCGGGAGTCCCATGGTTGCGCGGTCAGTTCCTACGAGTTACATTGATCCTGTAGGAGGTGTTGGTGCCTCCCATGGGGCCCTTCAGGGGCTGTTTCGGGTTTCCACCCTCTAAAGACATGTTTTTAAGCCTATGTCTTGAAATATGCAAATTATCATCGTATTCTCAAACCGGGAGTCCCTTGGCTGCGTGGTCAGTTACTACGAGTTACATTGGTCCTGTGAGAGGTGTTGGGACCTCCCCCGGGGCCGTTTGGGGGCTGTTTTGGGTTTTCATCCTCTAACGCCATGTTTTTAAGCCTAAGTCTAGAAATATGAAAATTATCATCGTATTCTTAAATCGAAAGTCCCGTGGGTGGGTGGTTAGTTCCTACGAGTCACATTGGTCCCGTGGGAGGTGTTGGTGCCACCCACGGGGCCGCTTTAGGGATGTTTTTGGTTTTCACCCTCTAACGCCATGTTTTTAAGCCTAATTCTAGAAATGTGCAAATTATCATCATCTTCTCAAACCGAGAGACCCGCGACCGTGTGGTCAGTTCCTACTTGTTACCTTGGTGTCGTGGGAGGTTTTGCTGCCTCCCACGTGTCCGTTCGGGAGCTATTTTGGGTTTTCACACTCTAACACCATGTTTTTAAGCCTAAGTCTAGAAATATGCAAAATATCATCGTATTCTCAAAACGGGAGACCCGTGGCTGTGCAGTCAGTTCCTGCGAGTCACATTGGTCCCGTGGGAGGTGTTGGTGCCACCCACAGAGCCGTTTGGGGGCTGTTTTGGGTTACTAAAACCATGTTTTTAAAACTAAGTCGAGAAATATACAAATTATCGTCGTATTCCCAAACCAGGAGTCCCGTGGCTACGCGATCAGTTCTTACGAGTTAAATTTGTCCTGTGGGAGGTGTTGGGACCTCCCACGGGGCCGTTCGGGCGCTGTTTTGGGTTTTCACCCTCTAACGCCATATTTTTAAGCCTAAGTCTATAAATATGTAAATTATCATCGTATTCTCAAATCGGGAGTCCCATGGCTGCGCGGTCAGTTCCTACGAGTTACGTTGGTCCCGTGGGAGGTGTTGGTGCCACCCACGGGGCCGTTCGGGGGCTGTTTCGGGTTTTTTTTCCACTAACACCATGTTTTGCCTAAGTCTATAAATATGCAAATTATCATCGTATGCTCTAACCTGGAGTCCTATAGCTGCCACTACACCAAAATGGGAGATTTGTGAGTGCTGGTAGTAGTCACAAATGAGCTTTATAACTGCTATTTACCGTCATATTCTAGGGGGTGACAAAAGAAAAATTGTAACTCCTAACAGCAGTCACAAATTTTTATAACCCCTTTGGGGGTTATGACTCATGACCCTAATTTATAACTGTTGTTTGTAACTGCTGTCAGCTGTTACGAATATAATATTTGTAACTGCTATCTGCATTTTTGAATCTAATATTTATAACTACTGACAGCAGTTACGAATCTTATATTTGTAACTGCTATTAGCGGTTACAAAATTGACAATAGTGACAAATTTGTGACTACTATTAGGAGTTACAAAAGTTGATTTGTTAAATGTGGTAAGAGCTATTAAAATGTCATTATATTTTCCCATAATGATGAAATGACAATAGTATAATAAAAAAGTAAACTAAAATAAGAAGTAAAACAAATGTCATGAACATGTAACGAGTCTAAAAAAATTCAACAACATTTCATTTATATTTTTAACATTCCAAATATTTGGTACACATAAAACGTGTTTAAACATAATTTAACATCAAACGAACCCTTCTTCGGTCCCAAAAACAAAATGAAAATAGAATAATAAAACAAAAATGGCACAACACTTTGATGACACGAAATGCGGCGCCTCGGTATCCATTGACTTGTGCTTGTGTTCCTTGCCACGAAGTGTAAATACCTAGACTTAGGCCTTTGAATACTACGTATGTTGGGTATGCCATGTGTACACCTGCAAACAATAAAATATATTTAGATTTAGAACTGTTGCCATCAACATCTTTTAAGACAAAGGTGTAATTAAAAATAAACACGTTTTCATGAACTAACCTAGTTCCCCTAAGAAATATTCAAAACAAATAGGAGATAGGATCACGTACAAAGTATATTAAATAAAAAACAACACACTTTTGCATAAATGTCTAGCAAAAAGAATAAATGCCTTTCTCACCTACATATTTGAGTAACTGTTCCATATTGTTCAAGAATTCAAGCTCCGCCCATGATTGTCTTCAAAGAATGTAGACAATAAATGCACAAATGATAGTGAAGAAATTTATAATTGATGTATTTTAATAGACAAAAAATAAAAACAAAATAAAACTAAAACTTTTTATTGCTTCTTGGGCCAGACTAAATTATATGAAGTTGTCGGTTTCATTCATCGTAAATATAAAATTATATGTCAATTTATCTCGATTCTTGTCTAGCCATTAATAAATGCCCAGAGATGTAATGTTTGAAAAATTCTCACCGATTCACGGTGTTAGAATGATTCACTGTCCTAAGACTTGGACTAAAGCATGCATGTCAAAAAATCTACTGGAGATAGTAATCTTGGTTCCCTGACTGAGCTCGTTAAGGATAATACAAGTAATTATGTACAACAAACTCATCAACAAGTGCAGGGGGTCCTGTCACCTTCCCACTCAGACCTTCATGCTCCCATACACCAATCCCAACAATAGCAAATTTCAAGACAAATGCAACTACAGATGCAAATGCAAACAGATAATTAACCCCCAAACTTGTCTTTTCAGCAACAGTAGCAGTGGGTTCTCTGTGATAATCACTAATAAAATTCAATTTCGAACAAAAATTGGTTGATCATCACTTGAGAGTTGAAACTTATGAAATCTTTCATATTTCCAATGGAAATAGTTTCCAATCAAACACACTCTTAGTGAGAGGGGTTAAACATCACTCTCAATTCTTATTTTTTTGAATATTAAATATTGAGGAAACTATTGTATATACTCGTTCTATGGAAGATAAATATATCATACCTTCAGAAGTTACTAAACTTGGAGTAACTTTTTCTCTACTACTAACTGGATCAGAGCCCAATTCAGTCAACCCTTCCTAGGCCGATGAAGCCCGGGGGACAGGTGGACGTTTCAATAAGATATTTTCTGGCCTTTTAGTTGATACAGTTGGCACCCTATAAAAAAAATAAGGTTTAAGAAATGCATACTAATACTGTAAGATATAAGTATTCCATTAATTGCAATCACTTATATATTTTTGTTATCAAATAAAATTGGATGGATTCACTATGTTATATGGGAAGATGCCACTGATGTGTAAACATCACTGGTACAATATTATGGAAAAGTTGATTGCATAGTACTACAAAATTGTCCATCTCTACACAATAATCCAATTATGTTGTAGACAAATGTCCTAAATGTCAAAATGTTTAGAAAAAATGTCCAAAGTATCAATATGTTTTTAATTGAACATACAATAAACAAAATGAATTTGCAATTGAAAAAACAATATGGACCAATATGATACAACCAATACTAAATACAATGCTAATTCTGATTCAACCATACCATACGTATATTTATTATTGTATCGTATCGCACGATACGTATGCTATAAATACAAACAACCATGCCGCGTTTTAAGGATCATCATATACATCAAAATATAGTACCATACGTATGTTATCCTTACCTATATTTAGCAATCTCTTCTACAAAAGTATCCCGCAATCCAATCTTTTCATTGTAGAAGCCTGAATTCCCACCTGCAACTAGGTCGTAAACACCATTCATTACTCGCGTGAACCATATGGGAGCGTACCAAAAAAAATAATAGAAAAATTACCTGCTATACCAAGTGAAGCAGAATTCCTCTTAGCGACATTAACTAGCATTTCCCCATGATCCATAGCAGCAAAACCCACTTGCTGAGCCAAGCCTTCTTGAGTCTCTGAAACTGGTCTTCCACCTTCACTTTTAAACCCTCGCCTTTTCCCCTCCACGTCTAAGACATCTCGTTCAGTTTGTTTCTTACCTTCACTCAGTGCAGTGACTATGTACTTCACATATATATTTCGGGGATAGGAAATACTTGGGGTCCATAAAATGCTCGATTGAAGGTAACGATGCCATTTGCATGTACCAGCTATTTTGTTCCCTCCGTGCAAGTGGCTATGACAGTAAGTTATATTCCACCCTTTATCCTAAGGCAAGTCAGGTCCAATGATCACAACTTATAATTTAATGTAGAAAGTATTATGATTACCAATATTAACACCAAAATAATCTTGTACAAATCCTCTATAATTTCTGAATGAACCAGTAGTGGAAGCTATGAGCTATTTTATTATTGAGTTAGGAACAAAGATCTTGCCATTAGAAACTAAATATTTTTTAGCCCACCAAATTATATCAATAGTCCTTAAGAAAGATACTAACAAAAAGTTATTGATTTATGGATTGAACTAATATCTGTGAGAAATCTCCCAAAGTTGGAAGATATTAAGAAGTGGGGGAATTGTTTTTTGAAAGTGGTGAGAAGCGATTTTCAAAAGTGCAAAGAAAATTCAGAAGAGTTGAAAATATGGTTAGAATATTCACTACTTTAGAACATATAGAACAATTAGAAGAAATATATATGCCAATAGACTGAATTTTATCCAGGGTAAGCATTTTATATTGCAATGTTCTCCAAGCCAAAATAGATATTCAGGGATGAATGAAGCAGTGCCACAACTATTTTCCTACCCCCGTTATTCTCCCACTCCTTCCAAACCCATAATCAGACACCAACACACACCTCACGCAGCCACCTGTTGATACGAACCCCCTCAAATGCGGATAGATATTAGTAAAGTAGTTGAGAACTTATAAATATGAAAAAAAACAAAAAGATTTAAGTCCTACAAATACATGTATGTTTCCCATTAAATGGGCAAAGATTATGAGCCTTAATATTGAGATGAGAATAGAAAATATAGTTTCCCTAATAAATGTGCTCGTGGACAAACTCTAGCCATACGAACTACAAAATAACATCAATGCAAATATAGTTTCCCTAGAGAAGTTTCAATTTTTCTACTTAACTTCCTAAATTTTTAGAAAGGCTTCAAATTAAGAAAAGTCTTCAGAACAAACAAGTTTCAACACCTCTAATATGGTTTCCTTATATAGTTGGTCATATATAAACTTTACATGAGACATAAGAATGGCAAAGCTTACCTGAATTAGGAAATTAGTATCATTAAAATCCCAAAATAGTCTCTAATTACAGCAAAGCTGTTGCATTTTTGGCATATCATAACGATCGGTCCAGATTCTGTTGCATTTTTAGCATTTGAAAGCGATCAAGTAACGCAATCAGCATCTGAAAAATTTCAGTACCTTGCATTTGCAATTAGGAACCGTTTCGTATACGTTGATTTTATAAATTCATCTTCCTGCCAAAAAACACAAATAAATAATGATAATCCAAGAATAATATTTTTAGAATGAAATATTTCCCTTCAACGTTTGAAACAAGAAACAGAGTTGAGAAACAATGTCGTATTAGACGCAACACACACACAAACTTAAATAATATTTAGAGTCAGTCCTACATTTATTGTATGGCATGCTTCGAGTTAATATATTAGTGTCCAAAAAACATGCCAACATTGTATTATAAGAGCTTGAATGACTCCTCATCTCCACGCATTAAGAAAAATTTCAATTCCTTTACTTTTCTCTCTCAACACACTCATCTAATTCTACTTGTACAATAGCTATAAATGTTAATCACTTCACTATCAAGTCTCAACTAATAAGTAAATTGAATAAAATTTGGGATTTACTTTGGAGCTGAAACAGTTATCACAAACATTAATCAAGTAGCCACTGGTTGAAAACCCAAACCCTATTATTTTGGCAGTAAATGTGTATGTGTAAGTGCCTAAGACACGAAAACCTTAGAAAAGCAACCTAAATCGAAAATTTATAAAAAAAAAACGCAGGCCTAAAACTTATTTCCAATAAAAAAAGAGTACAAGAAGACCTAAATCGAAGGTTTATAAGCAATAAAAAAAATGCACATAAACATACAATTGTTACCCTTAAAATTCATATGCAATAAAAAAATGCACACAGACACATTTAAATAAATAAATAAACGCACATAGCAGGTATTATATTGATCGCTTACAGTGAAGAGGGGGAGAGAGAGAGGAATCTTTGTTATCCAACTTCAAAGTTTGGTCGATAAAGCGAACGGGAGATTGTAGATAGATGGAAGAGGGAGCGGGAGAATGAAGATCACGTAGGATAGAGAAGAGGGAAATTAAAGCAAAGCCAAAATTTTTCCTAACACCAAAAATTGTGACTGCCTACAGCGGTCATAAATTTGTGACCGCTCGTAGCAGTCACAAATTAAGTCTTAAGCTAAAATTTGTGATAGCTACGAGCAGTTATAAAGCTGTGACTGCTGATAGCAGTCACAAATTAGGTCTTAGGCTAAAACTTGTGACAACTATGAGCAGTCACAAATTTGTGACAGCTAATAGCGATCAAAAATCTAAATTTTGTGACTGCTTATAGCAGTTATAATTTTGTGACTGCTCATAAGAGTCATAACTTATGCTTACGGATAAATTTGTGACCCTTTATAGCTGTTATAAATTTGTGACTCCCTATAGCAGTCAAAAATTAATTATATGGTAAGATTTGTGATTATCATTAGCAGTGACAAACCAATCGACTCAAATTTTTCATTACCCAAACATTCTATGACTCCTAATGACAGTTACAAATAATGTTGTGACTCCTAATGGCAGTGATAAAATTTGTCACCCCCATTAGCAGTTATAAGAAGGAAGTCACAAAATTAGTATTTTGGTGTAGTGTGCGTGGTCAATTCGTACGAGTCACATTGATCCCGTGGGAGGTGTTGGTGCCACCCACGGTTTCCTTCGGGGACTATTTCGAGTTTTAACCCACTAACGCCATATTTTTAAGCATAAGTATAGAAATATGCAAATTATCATCGTATTCTCAAATCGGGAGTCCCGTGGCAGCGCGGTCAATTCTTACGAGTTATAATTGTCCCGTGGGAGTTGTTGGTGCCTCCCACGGGGCCCTTCGGGGGCTATTTTGGGTTTTCACCCTCTAATGGCATGTTTTTAAGCCTAAGTCTAGAAATATGTAAATTATCGTTTCAAACAGGGAGTCCCGTGGTAGCGTGGTCAGTTCCTACGAATTACATTGGTCCCGTGGGAGTTGTTGGTGCCACCCACGAGGCCGTTCAGGGGTATTTCAAATTTTCACCCACTAATGCCATGTTTTAAAGTCTAAGTCTAGAAATATGCAAATTACCATCGTATTCTCAACCCGGGAGTCCCGTGACTGTGCGATCAGTTCCTACGAGTTATATTGGTCCCGTGGGAGGTGTTGGTGCCTCCCACAGGGCCGTTCGGGGGCTATTTCGGATTTTTACCCACTAACAACTTGTTTTTAAGCCTAAGTCTAGAAATATGCAAATTACCATCGTATTCTCGAACTGGGAGTCCCGTGGCTGCGCAATCAGTTCCTACGAGTTACATTAGTCCCGTGGAAGGTGTTGGTGCCTCCCACGGGGCCCATCGAGGACTGTTTAGGGTTTTCACCCTCTAACGCCATGTTTTTAAGCTTATGTCTAGAAATATGAAAATTATCGTCATATTCGCAAACCGAGAGTCCCGTGGGTGCACGGTCAGTTCCTACGAGTTACATTGGTCCTGTGGGAGGTATTGGCGCCTCCCACAGGGCCGCTCGAGGGCTGTTTTGGGTTTTCTTCCTCTAACGCCATGTTTTTAAGCATAAGTCTAGAAATATGCAAATTATCATCGTATTCTGAAACTGAGAGACCCACAGCTGCATGGTCAATTCCTACGAGTTACAATGGTCCGTGGGAGGTGTTGGTGCCTCCCATGGGGCCGTTCGAGGGTTGTTTCGAGTTTTCACCCACTAACGCCATGTTTTTAAGCCCAAGTCTAGAAATATGCAAATTATCATCGTATTCTAAAACCGGGAGTCCCATGGCTGCGCGGCCAGTTCCTACGAGTTACATTGGTCCTGTGGGAGTTGTTGGTGCCTCCCACGGGGCCCTTCGGGGCTGTTTCAGGTGTTCACCCTCTAATGCCATGTTTTTAAGCCTAAGCCTTGAAATATGAAAATTATCATCGTATTCTCAAACCGAGAGTCCCGCGGCTACGCGGTCAGTTCCTATGATCCACATTGGTCTCGTGGGAGGTGTTGGTGCACCCACGAGGTCGTTCGGGGGCTATTTCGGGTTTTCACCCACTAGCGCCATATTTTTAAGCCTAAGTCTGGTAATATGTAAAATACCATCGTATTCTCAAACCGGGACTCGCATAGCTACACAGTCAGTTCCTACGAGTCACATTGGTCCTGTGGGAGGTGTTGGAGCCACCCACGGGGCCGTTCGGGGAATTTTTTGGGTTTTCACCCTCTAACGCCATGTTTTTAATCACAAGTCAAGAAATATGCAAATTATCATTGTATTCTGAAATCGGGAGTCCCGTGACTCTGCGGTCAGTTCCTACGGGTCACATTGGTCCCGTGGGAGGTGTTGGTGCCACCCACAGGGCTGTTCGGGGGCTATTTTGGGTTTTCTCCCTCTAACGCAATATTTTTAAGCCTAAGTCAAGAAATATGAAAATTATCATCGTGTTCTCAAATAGGGAGACCTGCGGCGGAATGGTCAGTTTCTACGAGTTACTTTGGTCCCGTGGGAGGTGTTGGTGCCTCACACGGGGCCGTTCGGGGGTCATTTTTGGTTTTCACCCTCAAACACCATGTTTTTTCGCCTAAGTCTAGAAATATGCAAATTATCATCATATTCTCAAATCGGGAAACCCTTGGATGCGCGATCAGTTCCTACGAGTTACATTGGTCCCGTGGGAGGTGTTGTTGCCACCCACGGAGCCGTTTGGGGGCTATTTCGGATTTTCACCCACTAACGCCATGTTTATAAGCCAAAGTCTACAAATATGCAAATTACTGTCGTATTCTCAACCTAGGAGTCCCATGGCTGGGAGGTCAGTTCCTACGAGTTACATTGGTCCCGTGGGACGTATTGGTGCCACCCACGGAGCCGTTTGGGGGCTATTTCAGTTTTTCACCCACAAACGCCATGTTTTTAAGCTTAAGACTAGAAATATGCAAATTACCATCGTATTCTCAACCCGTAACTTTCGTGGCTGCACGGTCATTTCCTACGAGTTACGTTGGTCCCGTGGGAGGTGTTGGTGCCACCCACGGGGCCGTTCAGGGGCTCTTTCGAGTTTTTACCCACTAACAGCTTATTTTTAAGCCTAAATCAATAAATATGCAAATTACTGTCATATTCTCAAACCGCGAGTCCCGTGGCTGCATGCTCAGTTCCTACGAGTACCATTGGTCCCGTGTGAGGTGTTGGTGCCTCCGACGGGCCCGTTAGGGGGCTATTTTGGGTTTTTACCCTCTAATGCCATGTTTTTAAGCCTAAGTCTAGAAATATTAAATTATCATTGTACTCTCAAATCAGGATTCCCGGGGCTGCGTGGTCAGTTCCTACGAGTTACATTGGTCCCGTGAAAGGTGTTGGTGCCTCCCACGGGGCCGTTCGGGGGCTGTTTTGGGTTTTGACCCTCTAGCGCCATGTTTTTAAGCCTAAGTCTAGAAATATACAAATTATCATTGCATTCTTAAATCGGGAGTCTCGTGGCTGTGCGGTCAGTTCCTACAAGTCACATTGGTCCCGTGGGAGGTGTTGGTGCCATCCACGGAGCCGTTCAGGGGCTGTTTCGAGTTTTCACCCACTAACATCATATTTTTAAGACTAAGTCTAGAAATAGGCAAATTATCATCATATTATGAAATCGGGAGATCCGTGGCTACGCGGTCCGTTCCTTCGAGTCACATTGGTCCCGTGGGAGGTGTTGGTGCTACCCACAGAGCCGTTCGGGAGCTATTTTGGGTTTTCACCCTCTAACGCCATGTTTTCAGGCCTAAGTCTAGAAATATGAGAATTATCATTGTATTCTTAAATCGGGAGTCCCGTGGATGTGTGATCAGTTCTTACGAGTCACATTGGTCCCGTGGTAGCTGTTGGTGCCACCCATGGGGCCGTTCGGGGGCTATTTTAGGTTTTTGCCCTCTGACGCCATGTTTTTAAGCCTAAGTCTAAAAATATGAAAATTATCATCGTGTTCTCAAATCGGGAGACCTACGGCTGCATGGTCAGTTCCTACGGGTTACATTGGTCCCGTGGGAGGTGTTGCTGCCTCGTACGGGGCCGTTCGAGGGTTGTTTTGGGTTTTCACCCTCAAACGCCATGTTTTTTAACTAAAGTCTATAAATATGCAAATTATCATCATATTCTCAAATCGGGAGACCCTTGGATGCGCGGTCAGTTCCTACGAGTTACATTGGTCCCGTGGGAGGTGTTGGTGCCACCCACGAAGCCGTTTGGGGGCTATTTCGGGTTTTCACCCACTATCGCCATGTTTTTAAGCCTAAGTATAGAAATATGCAAATTACCGTTGTATTCTCAACTCGAGAGTCCCACGGCTGCGCGGTCAGTTCATACGACTTACATTGGTCCCGTGGAAGGTGTTAGTGCCACCACGGGGCCGTTCGGGGGCTGTTTCAAGTTTTTACCCACTAACACCTTATTTTTAAGCCTAAGTATAGAAATGTGCAAATTACCGTCATATTCTCAAACCGTGAGTCCCGTGGCTGCATGCTCAGTTCCTACAAGTAACATTGGTCCCGTGTGAGGTGTTGGTGCCTCCCACGGGGCCGTTCGGGGGCTATTTTGGGTTTTTACCCTCTAACGTCATGTTTTTAAGCCTAAGTCTAGAAATATGTAAATTATCATCGTATTCTCAATCGGGATTCTAGGGCTGCACGGTCAGTTCCAACGAGTTACAGTGGTCCCGTGAAAGGTGTTAGTGACGCCCACAGGGCCGTTAGGGAGCTGTTTTGAGTTTTGACCCTCTAACGCCATGTTTTTAACCCTAAGTCTTGAAATATGCAAATTATCATTGCATTCTTAAATAGGGAGTCCCGTGGCTGTGCGGTCAGTTCCTACGAGTCACATTTGTCCCGTGGGAGGTGTTGGTGCCACCCACGGGGCCGTTCGGGGGCTGTTTTGGATTTTCGCCCTCTAACACCATGTTATTAAGCCTAAGTCTAGAAATATGCAAATTATAGTCTTATTCTCAAACCGGGAGTCCCGTGGCTGGACGGTCAGTCTTGACGAGTCACATTGGTCCCGTGGGACGTGTTGGTGCCACCCACGGGGCCGTTCGGGGGCCTTTTTCGAGTTTTCACCCACTACCGCCATAGTTTTTAGCCTAAGTCTAGAAATACACAAATTATCATCATATTCTCAAACTGGGAGTCCCATGTCTATGCGGTCAGTTCCTACGAGTAACATTGGTCCCGTGGGAGGTGTTGGTGCCACCCACGGAGCAGTTCAGGGGCTATTTCGGGTTTTCACCCACTAACGCCATGTTTTTAAGCCTAAGTCTATAAATATGCAAATTACCATCTTATTCTAAAACTGGGAGTCCCATGACTGCGCGGTCAGTTCCTACGAGTCACATTGGTCCCGTGGGAGGTTTTCGTGCCACCTACGGAGCCGTTCGGGGGCTGTTTCGAGTTTTCACCCACTAACATCATATTTTTAAGGATAAGTCTAGAAATATGCAAATTATCATCATATTATCAAATCGGGAGACCCGTGGCTGCACGGTCAGTTCCTTCGAGTCACATTGGGCCCATGGAAGGTGTTGGTGCCACCCACGGAGCCGTTCGGGAGCTCTTTTGGGTTTTTACCCTCTAACGCCATGTTTTCAAGCCTAAGTCTAGAAATATGAAAATTATCATTGTATTCTTAAATCTAGAGTCCCGTGGCTGTGCGGTCAGTTCCTACGAGTCACATTTGTCCCGTGGGAGGTGTTGGTGCCACCCACGGGGCCGTTCGGGTGCTGTTTTGGGTTTTCGCCCTCTAACGCCATGTTATTAAGCCTAAATCTAGAAATATGAAAATTATCATCGTGTTCTCAAATCAGGAGACCTGCGGCTCCATGGTCAGGTCCTACGAGTTACATTGGTCCCGTGGGAGGTCTTGGTGCCTCCTACGGGGCCGTTCGAGGGCTGTTTGGGGTTTTCACCCTCAAACGCCATGTTTTTTTATCTAAAGTCTATAAATATGTAAATTATCATCATATTATCAAATCGGGAGACCCTTGGATGCGCGGTCAGTTCCTACGAGTTACATTGGTCCCGTGGGAGGTGTTGGTGCCACCCACGGAGCCGTTTGGGGGCTATTACGGGTTTTCACCTACTAACGCCATGTTTTTAAGCCTAAGTATAGAAATATGAAAATTACCATCGTATTCTCAACCCGGGAGTCCCATGGCTGCGCGGTCAGTTCCTACGACTTACATTAGTCCCGTGGGAGGTGTTGGTGCCACACACGGGGTCGTTCGGGGGCTGTTTCGAGTTTTTACCCACTAACACCTTATTTTTAAGCCTAAGTATAGAAATATGCAAATTACCATCATATTCTCAAACCACGAGTCTCGTGGCTGCATGCTCAGTTCCTACGAGTAAATTGGTCCCGTGTGAGGTGTTGGTGCCTCCCACTGGGCCGTTCGGTGGCTATTTTGGGTTTTTACCCTCTAAGCCATGTTTTTAAGCCCAAGTTTAGAAGTATGCAAATTATCATCATATTCTCAAATCGGGATTCTCGGGGCTGCGCGATCAGTTCTTACGTGTTACATTGGTCCCGTGAAAGGTGTTGGTGCCTCCCACGGAGCCATTCGGGGCCTATTTTGAGCTTTGACCCTCTAACGCCATGTTTTTAAGCCTAAGTCTTGAAATAAGCAAATTATCATTGCATGCTTAAATCGGGAGTCCCGTGGCTGTGCGGTCAGTTCCTACGAGTCACGTTGGTCCCGTGGGAGGTGCTGGTGCCTCCCACGGGGCCGTTCGAGAGCTATTTTGGGTTTCCACCCTCAAACGCCATGGTTTTAAGCATAAGTCTAGAAATATACAAATTATCATCATATTCTCAAATCGGGAGACTCGTGACTACGAGGTCAGTTCCTACCAGTCACATTGGTCCCGTGGGAGGTGTAGGTACCACACACGGAGCCATTTGGGGGCTATTTTGGGTTTTCACCCACTAACGCCATGTTTTTAAGCCTAAGTCTAAAATATGTAAATTATAGTCTTATTCTCAAATTGGGAGTCCCGTGGCTGCACGGTCAGTCTTGACGAGTCACATTGGTCTCGTGGGAGGTGTATGTGCCACCCACGGGGTCGTTTGGGGGCCTTTTCTGGTTTTCACCCATTAATGCCATATTTTTAAGCCTAAGTCTAGATATATACAAATTATAATCGTATTATCAAACTGGGAGTCCCGTGGCTACACGGACAGTTCCTACGAGTAATATTGGTTCCGTAAGAGGTGTTGGTACCACCCACGGATAAGTTCAGGGTCTATTTCGGGATTTCACACACTAACGCCATGTTTTTAAGACTAAGTCTACAAATATACAAATTACCATCGTATTCTCAAAATGGGAGTCCCATGACTGCGCGGTCAGTTCCTTTGAGGTACATTGGTCCCGTGGGAGGTGTTGGTGCCACCCACGGAGCAGTTCAGGGGCTATTTTGGGTTTTCACCCACTAACACCATGTTTTTAAGCCTAAGTCTAAAAATATATAAATTATCATCGTATTCTTAAATCGAGCATCCCGTCGCTGCGCGGTCAGTTCTTACGAGTTACATTGGTCCCGGGGGAGGTGTTGGTGCATCCCACAGGGACCTTTGGGGGTTGTTTCCGGTTTTCACCCTCTAACGCCATGTTTTTAAGCCTAAGTCTTAAAATATGCAAATTATCATCGTATTCTCAAATCGGGAGTCCCTTGGTTGCATGGTCAATTCCAACGAGTTACATTGGTTCCGTGGGAGGTGTTGGTACCTCCCACTTGGCTGTTCGAGGGATATTTTGGGTTTTCACCCTCCAAAGCCATGTTTTTATGCCTAAGTCTAAAAATATGAAAATTATCATCATATTCTTAAATCGGGAGTCCTGTGGCTGGGAGGTCAGTTTCTACGAGTCACATTAGTCCCGTGGGAGGTGTTGGTGCCACCCACGGGGCCATTCTAGGGATGTTTTTAGTTTTCACCTTCTAACGCCATGCTTTTAAGCCTAAGTCTAGAAATATATAGATTATCATTATATTCTCAAACTGGGAGTCCCATGGCTGTCTAGTCAGTTCCTACGAGTAACATTTGTCCCGTGGGAGGTGTTGGTGCCTCCCACGGGGCGGTTCGGGGGTTGTTTTGGGTTTTTACCCTCTAACGCCAAGTTTTTAAGCCAAAGTCTAGTAATATGAAAATTATTGTCGTCTTCTCAAACTGGGAGTCCCGCGGCTGCACGGTCAGTTCCTACAAGTCACATTGGTTCCGTGGGAGGTGTTAGTGCCACCCATGGGGCCTTTCGGGTTTTCACCAACAAACGCCATATTTTTAAGCCTAAGTCTGGAAATATGTAAATTACAGTTATATTCTCAAACCGGGAGTCCCATGGTTGCGCGGTCAGTTCCTACGAGTCACATTGGTCCCGTGGAAGGTGTTGGTGCCACCCACAGAGCAATTCGGGGGCTGTTTCGGGTTTTCACCCACTAACGCCATATTTTTAAGCCTAAGTCTAGAAATATGCAAATTATCGCCGTATTCTTAAACCGGGAGTCCCGTCGCTGCGCGGTCTGTTCCTACAAGTTACATTAATCTCGTGAGAGGTGTTCGTGCCTCCCACGGGGCCCTTCGGGGGTTGTTTCGAGTTTTCACCCTCTAACGCCATGTTTTTGTGCCTAAGTTTAGAAATATGCAAATTGTCATCATATTCTCAAATCGGGAGTCCCTTGGCTGCGTGGTTAGTTCCTACGAGTTACATTGGTCCCGTGGGAGGTGTTGGTACCTCCCACCGGGCCATGCGGGGGATTCTTTGGGTTTTCACCCCCTAACGCCATATTTTTAAGCTTAAATCTAGAAATATATAAATTACCATCGTATTCTCAAATCGGGAGTCCCATGGCTGCGCGGTCAGTTCCTACGAGTCACATTGGTCCCGTGGGAGGTGTTGGTACCACCCATGGGGCCGTTCGGGGACTATTTTGGGTTTTCACCCACTAATGCCATATTTTTAAGCCTAAGTCTTGAAATATGTCAAATTATCATCGTATTCTCAAACTGAGAGTCCCATGGCTGCGCGGTCAGTTCCTACGAGTCACATTAGTCCCGTGGGAGGTGTTGGTGCCACCCACGAAGCCGTTCGGTGTGTGTGCTGGGTTTTCACCCACTAACGCCATGTTTTTAAGCCTAAGTATATAAATATAAAAATTATCATCGTATTCTTAAACTGGGAGTCCCGTCATTGCGTGTTCAGTTCCTACAAGTTACATTGGTCCCGTGGGAGGTGGTGGTGCCTCGTATGGGGACCTTTGGGGGTTTTTTCGGGTTTTCACCCTCTAAAGCCATATTTTTAAGCTACAGTCTTGAAATATACTAATTATCATCGTATTCTCAAACTGGGAGTCCCTTAGCCGCGAGATCAGTTACTACGAGTTACATTGGTCCCGTAGGAGGTGTTGGTACCTCCCACTGGGCCGTTCGGGGGCTGTTTTGGGTTTTCACCCTCTAACGCCATGTTTTTAAGCCTAAGTCTAGAAATATGCAAATTATCATCGTATTCTTAAATCGGGAGTCCCGTGGATGGGTGGTCAGTTCCTACAAGTAACATTGGTCCCGTGGGACGTGTTGGCATCTCCCACGGGGCCGTTCGGGGCCTGTTTTGGGTTTTCAGCCTCTAACACCATGTTTGTAAGCCTAAGTCTAGAAATATGCAAATTATCGTCGTATTCTTAAACCGATAGTCCCGTGGCTGGGTGGTCAGTTCCTACGAATCATATTAGTCCCGTGGGAGGTGTTGGTGCCACCCACGGGGCCGTTCTATGGATGTTTGGAGTTTTCACCCTCTAACGCCATGTTTTTAATACTAAGTCTAAAAATGTGCAAATTATCATCATGTTCTCAAATCGAGAGACCCGCGGTTGTGTGGTCAGTTCCTACGAGTAACATTGGTTACATGGGAGGTGTTGGTGCCTCCCACTAGGCTGTTCAGGGGTTGTTTCGGGTTTTCACCCTCTAACGCCATGTTTTTTAGCCTAAGTCTAGAAATATGCAAATTATCATCGTATTCTTAAATCGGGAGTCCCGTGGCTGGGTGGTCAGTTCCTACGAGTCACATTGGTCCCGTGGGAGGTGTTGGTGCCACCCACGGGGCCGTTCTAAGGATGTTTTGGGTTTTCACTCTCTAACGCCATGTTTTTAAGACTAAGTCTAGAAATGTGCAAACTATCCTCATGTTCTCAAATTGGGAGACCCACGACTTTGTGGTCAATTGCTACGAGTAACATTGGTCCCGTGGGAGGTGTTGGTGCCTCCAACGGGGCCGTTCGGGGGCTATTTTGGGTTTTCACCCTCTAACACCATATTTTTAAGCCTAAGTGTAGAAATATGCAAATTATCATCGTATTCTCAAAACGGGAGACCCGTGGCTATGCGGTCAGTTCCTACGAGTCACATTGGTCCTGTGGGAGGTATTGGTGCCACCCACGGAGCCGTTTGTGGGCTATTTCGGGTTTTCACCCACCAACGCCATGTTTTTAAGACCAAGTCTAGAAATATGCAAATTATTGTTATATTCTCAAACCAGGAGTCCCTTTGCTGCGCGGTCAGTTCTTACGAGTTAAATTTGTCCTGTGGGTGGTATGGGTGCCACCCACGGGGCCATTCGGTGGATGTTTCGCGTTTTCACCCACTAACGCCTTGTTTTTAAGCCTAAGTATATAAATATGCAAATTATCATCGCATTGTCAAATCAGGAGACCCGTGGCTCTACGGTCGGTTCCTATGAGTTACATTTGTCCCGTGGAAGGTGTTGGTGTCGCCCACGGCGCTGTTCAGGGGCTATTTTGGGTTTTCACCCTCTAATGCCATGTTTTCAAGCCTAAGTTAAGAAATATGTAAATTAGCATTGTATTCTTAAATCGGGAGTCCTGTGGCTGTGCGGTTAGTTCCTACGAGTTACATTGATCCCGTGGGAGGTGTCGGTGCCACCCACGGAGCCGTTCGGGGGCTGTTTCGGGTTTTAACCCAATAACGCCATGTTTTTAAGCCTAAGTCTAGAAATATGCAAATTATCATCGTATTCTCAATTCGGGAGTCCCGTGGCTGTGCGGTCAGTTCCTACGAGTTACAATTGTCCCGTGGGAGGTGTTGGTGCCTCCCATAGGGCCCTTCGGGGGCTGTTTTGGGTTTTCACCCTCTAATGGCATGTTTCAAGCCTAAGTCTAGAAATATGCAAATTATCATCATATTCTTAAATCGGGAGTCCCGTGGCAGCGTGGTCAGTTCCTACAAGTTACATTTGTCCTGTGGAAGGTGTTGGTGCATCCCACGGGGCCGTTTGGGGTATGTTTCCAGTTTTCCCCCATTAACGCCATGTTTTTAAGCCTAAGTATAGAAATATGCAAATTCTCATCGTATTCTGAAACCGGGAGTCTCGTGGTCCCGCGGTCAATTCTTATGAGTCACATTGGTCCCGTGGGAGGTGTTGGTGCCACCCACAGAGCCATTCGAGGGCTGTTTCTGGTATTCACCCACTAATGCCATGTTTTTAAGCCTAAGTCTAGAAATATGCAAATTATCATCGTATTCTCAAATCGGGAGTCCCGCGACTGCATAGTCAGTTCCTACGAGTTACATTGGTCCCGTAGGAGGTGTTGGTGCCTCCCACGTGGCCCTTCGGAGGCTGTTTAGGGTTTCCACCCTCTAACGCCATGTTTTTATGCCTATGTCTAGAAATATGAAAATTATCGTCATAATCTCAAACCGAGGGTGCCGTGGCTGCACGGTCAGTTCCTACGAGTTACATTGGTCCCGTGGGAGGTATTGGTGCCTCCCCCGGGGCCGTTCAAAGGCTGTTTTGAGTTTTCTCCCTCTAACGCCATGTTTTTAAACCTAAGTCCAGATATTTGTAAATTATCATCGTATTCTCAAACCGAGAGACCCGTGGCTACGTGGTCAGTTCCTACGAGTTACATTGGTCACGTGGGAGGTGTTGGTGCCTCCCCTGGGGCTGTTCAAGGGTTATTTTGGTCTTTCACCTTGTAACGCCATGTTTTAAAGCCTAAGTCTAGAAATATGCAAATTATCGTCGTATTCTCAAACCGGGAGAGTCGTGGCTATGCAGCCAGTTCCTAAGAATCACATTGGTCCGTAGGAGGTGTTAGTGCCACCCACGAAGCCGTTCGGGGGCTATTTCGGGTTTTCACCCACTAATGCCTTACTTTTAAGCCTATGTCTAGTGATATGCAAATTATCATCATATTCCTAAATCGGGAGTTCCGTGGCTGCACAGTCAGTTCCTACGATTACATTGGTCCCGTGGGAGGTGTTGGTGCCTCCCACGGGGCCCTTCGGGTGCTGTTTCAGGTTTTCACCCTCTAACGCCATGTCTTTTAGCCTAAGTCTAGAAATACACAAATTATTATCGTATTCTCAAATCGGGAGTCCCGTGGCTATGCGGTCACTTACTTTGAGCCACATTGGTCTCGTGGGAGGTGTTGGTGCACCCTCGGGGCCGTTTGGGGGCTGTTTCAAGTTTTCACCCACAAGTGCCATATTTTTAGGCCTAAGTCTAGAAATATGTAAATTACCATCGTATTCTAAAACCGGGACTCCCATGGCTATGCAGTCAGTTCTTATGAGTCACATTGGTCCCGTGGGAGGTGTTGGTGCCACCCACGCAGCCATTCGGGGGCTGTTTCGAGTTTTCACCCACTAACGCCATATTTTAAGCCTAAGTCTAGAAATATACAAATTATCATCGTATTCTCAAATCGGGAGTCCGGGTCTGTGCGGTGAGTTCCTACGAGTTGCATTGGTCCCGTGAAAGGTATTAGTGCCTCACACAGGGCTGTTCGGGGGCTATTTTGGGTTTTCACCCTCTAACGCAATGTTTTCAAGCCTAAGTCTAGAAATATGAAAATTGTCATTGTATTCTTAAATCGGGAGTCCCGTGGCCGTGCAGTCAGTTCCTATGAGTAACATTGGTCCCGTGGGAGGTGTTGGTGCCACCCACAGGGCCGTTCGGGTGCTATTTTGGGTTTTCGCCCTCTAACGCCATGTTTTAAGCCTAAGTCTAGAAATATGAAAATTATTAGCGTTCTCAAATCGGGAGACCTGTGGCTGGATGATCAGTTCGTACGAGTTACATTGGTCCCGTGGGAGGTGTTGGTGCCTCCCACGGGGCTGTTCGGGGGTCGTTTTTGGTTTTCACCCTCAAACGCCATATTCTTTGGCTTATGTCTAGAAATATGCAAACTATCATCATATTCTTAAACCGGGAGACCCTTGGATGCGTGGTCCGTTCCTACGAGTTATATTGGTCCCGTGAGAGGTGTTGGTGCCACCCATAGAGCCGTTTGGGGGATATTTTGGGTTTTCACCCACTAACACCAAGTTTTTACGCCAAAGTCTAGACAATTGCAAATTACCATCATATTATCAACCCGAGAGTCCCGTGGCTGGACGGTCTGTTCCTACGAGTTACATTGGTCGCGTGGGAGGTGTTGGTACCACCCACGGGACCGTTCGGGGGCTGTTTCGGATTTTTACGCACTAACGCCTTATTTTTAAGCCTAAGTCTAGAAATATGCAAATTACCGTCGTATTCTCAAACCGGGAGTCTCGTGGTCAGTTCCTACGAGTAACATTGATCCCGTGTGAGGTGTTTGTGCATCCCACGGGGCCGTTCGGGGGCTGTTTTAGGTTTTTACCCTCTAACACCATGTTTTTAAGCCTAAATCTAGAAATATGCAAATTATCATCGCATTGTCAAACCGGGATTCTCGGGGATGCGCGGTCAGTTCCTACAAGTTACATTGGTTCCGTGAAAGGTGTTGGTACCTCCCACGGAGCCGTTCGGGGGCTATTTTGGGTTTTGACCCTCTAACGCCATGTTTTTAAGCCTAAGTCTAAAAAAATGCAAATTATCATTGCAATCTTAAATCGGGAAACCTGCGACTACGTGGTCAGTTCCTACGAGTTACATTGGTCCCGTGGATGGTGTTGGTGCCTCACATGCGGCCGTTCGGGGGTTGTTTTGAGTTTTCACACTCAAACGCCATGTTTTTAAGCCTCAGTCTAGAAATATGCAAATTATCGTCGTATTCTCAAATCGGGAGACCCGTGGCTGCGCGGTCAGTTCCTACGAGTCACATTGGTCCCGTGGGAGGTGTTTGTCCCACCCACCGAGCCGTTTGGTGGATATTTTGAGTTTTCACCCACTAACGCCGTGTTTTTAAGCCTAAGTCTAGAAATATGCAAATTACCATCATATTCTCAAATCGGGAGTCTCGTGGCTGCGCGGTGAGTTCCTGTGAGTTACATTGGTCCCGTTGGAGGTGTTGGTGCCACCCACGGGGCCGTTTGTTGGCTCTTTCGGGTTTTCACCCACTAACGCCTTTTTTTTAAGCCTAAGTTTAGAAATACACAAATTACCATCGTATTCTCAAACCGAGAGTCCCGCGACTGCGGGGTCAGTTCCTACGAGTTACATTGGTCCTGTGGGAGGTGTTGGTGCCACCCACGGGGCCGTTCAGGTGTTGTTTTGGATTTTCCAAACTAACGGCATGTTTTTATGCCTAAGTGTAGAGATATTCAAATTATCGTCGTATTCTCAAACCGAGACTCCCGTGGTTGCGTGGTCAGTTCCTACGAGTAACATTGGTCCCGTGGAAGGTGTTAGTGCCACCCACGGGGCCGTTCGGGGGCTTTTTTGGGGTTTCGCCCTCTAACGCCATGTTTTTAAGCCTAAGTCTAGAAATATGCAAATTATCATCGTGTTCTCAAATCGAGAGACCCTTGGCTGCGTGGTCGGTACCTACGAGTTACATTTGTCCCGTGGGAGGTGTTGATGTCTCCCACGGTGCCGTTTGGGGGCTGTTTCGGGTTTTCAACCTCTAACGCCATGTTTTTAAGCCTAAGTATTGACATATGAAAATTATTGTCGTATTCTAAAATTGAGAGACCCGTGGCTGCACGGTCAGTTCCTACGAGTCACATTGGTCCCGTGGGAGGTGTTGGTGCCACCCATGGAGCCATTTGGTGGCTATTTTGAGTTTTCACCCATGAACGCCATGTTTTAAGCCTAAGTCTAGAAATATTCAAATTACCATCGTCTTCTCAAACTGGGAGTCCCGTGGCCGTACAGTCAGCTCCTACGAGTTACATTGGTCCCGTAGGAGGTGTTGGTGAAACCCACGGGGCCATTCGGGGGCTATTTTGGGTTTTCACCCACTAACGCCTTATTTTTAAGCCTAAGTGTAGGAATATGCAAATTACCATTGTATTCTCAAACCGAGAGTCCCGCGGCTGCGTGATCAGTTCCTATGAGTTACATTGGTCCCGTGGGAGGTGTTGGTGCCACCCACGGGGCCGTTCGGGGGTTGTTTTCGATTTTCCCCGACTAACGCCATGTTTTTGCCTAAGTTTAGAAATATGCAAATTATCATCGTATTCTCAAACCGGGAGTCCTGTGGTTACGCAGTCAGTTCGTACGAGTCACATTGGTCCCGTGGGTGTTACTGCATCCCACAGAGCCGTTCGGGGGCTGTTTCAGGTTTTCACCCACTAACGCCTTGTTTTTAAGCCTAAGTCTATAAATATGCAAATTAACATCGTATTCTCAAACCAGGAGTCCTGTGTCTATGCGGTCAGTTCCTATGAGTTACATTGGTCCCGTGGGAGGTGTTGGTGCCTCCGACGGGGCCGTTTGGGGGCTGTTTTGGGTTTTTACCCTCAAACGCCATGTTTTTAAGACCAAGTCTAGAAATATGGAAATTATCTTCGTATTCTCAAACCGAGAATCCCGTGGCTGCGCGGTCAGTTCCTATGAGTCACATTGGTCCTGTGGGAGGTATTGGTGCCACCCACGGGGCCGTTCGAGGTTGTTTCGGGTTTTACTACTAACGACATATTTTTAATCCTAAGTCTACAAATACGCAAATTATCTTCTTATTCTCAATCCGGGAGTCCCATGGCTGCGCGGTCACTTCCTACGAGTAACATTGTTCCCGTGGGAGGTGTTTGTGCCTCCCACAGGGCCGTTGAGGGGCAATTTTGTGTTTTCACCCTCTAACGCCATGTTTTTAATCCTAAGTCTAGAAATATGCAAATTATCGTCGTATTCTCAAACTGGGAGTCCCATGGCTGCGCGATCAGTTCGTACGAATCACATTGGTCTCGTGGGAGGTGTTGGTGCCACCCACGGGGCCATTCAAGGGCTGTTTCGAGTTTTCACCCACTAACACCATATTTTTAAGTCTAAGTCTAGAAATATATAAATTACCGTTGTATTCTCAAACCGGGACTCCCATGGCTGAGCGGTCAGTTCCTACGAGTTACATTGGTCCCGTGGAAGATGTTAGTGTCTCCCACGGGGCCGTTCGGGGGATGTTTGGGTTTTCACCCTCAAACACCATGTTTTTAAGCCTAAGTCTAGAAATATGCAAATAGCCATTGTATTTTTAAACCGGGAGTCCCGTGGCTGTGCGGTTAGTTCCTACGAGTCACATTGGGAGGTGTTAGTTCCACCCACGAGGCTGTTGGGGGGCTGTTTTGGGTTTTACCCCTCCAACGCCATGTTTTTAAGCCTAAGTCTAGAAATATGCAAATTATCATTGTGTTTCGAAATCGAGAGACCCACGGCTACGTGGTCAGTTC
This sequence comes from Sambucus nigra, assembly GCA_949130495.1. Taxonomy (NCBI): domain Eukaryota; kingdom Viridiplantae; phylum Streptophyta; class Magnoliopsida; order Dipsacales; family Adoxaceae; genus Sambucus; species Sambucus nigra. Next base: position 392,394,559 of record OX422219.1, read on the forward strand.
CTGCGAGTTACATTGGTCCCGTGGGAGGTGTTGGTACCACCCACGGGGCCGTTCGGGGGCTGTTTTACGTTTTTGCCCTCTAATGCCATGTTTTAAAGCATAAGTATAGAAATATACAAATTATCATCCTGTTCTCAAACCGGGAGACCCGTGGCTACGTCGTCAGTTCCTATGAGTTATATTGGTCCCGTGGGAGGTGTTCGTGCCTCCTACGAGGCCATTCGGAGGCTGTTTTGGGTTTTCACCCTCTAACGCAATGTTTTAAGCCTAAGTCTAGACATATGTTAATTATCGTCGTATTCCCCAACTGGAAGTCCCGTGGTTGCGCGGTCAGTTCCTATGAGTCACATTAGTCCTGTGGTAGGTAATTGTTCCACCCATGGGGCCTTTCGGGGGCTATTTCGGGTTTTCACCCACTAACACCATATTTTTAAGCCTAAGTTTATAAATATGTAAATTATTGTCGTATTCTCAAACCGAGAATCCTGTGGCTGCGCGGTCAGTTCCTACGAGTAACATTGCTCCCGTGGGAGGTGTTGGTGACTCCCAAGGGGCCGTTCCGAGCTATTTTGGGTTTTCATCCTCTAACGCCATGTTTTTAAGCCTAAGTCTAGAAATATGCAAATTATCATTATATTCTTAAACCGGTAGTCCCGTGGCTGCGCGGTCAGTTCCTACGAGTCACATTGTCCCGTGCGAGGTGTTGGTGCCATCCACAGGGCCGTTCGGTGGGGCTGTTTTGGGTTTTCGCCCTCTAATGCCTTGTTTTTAAGCCTAAGTCTAGAAATATGCAAATTATCATCATTTTCTCAAACCGGTAGACCCGCAGCTGCGTGGTTTGTTCCTACAAGTTACATTGGTCTTGTGGGACGTGTTGGTGCCTCCCACGGGGCCGTTCGGGGGCTGTTTTGGATTTTCACCCTCTAACGCCATGTTTTTATGCCTAAGTCCAGAAATATTCAAATTATCGTCATATTCTCAAACCGAGAGTCCCGTGGCTGCGTGGTCAGTTCCTACGAGTAACATTAGTCCCGTGGGAGGTGTTAGTGCCTCCCACCGGGATGTTCGGGGGCTGTTTTGGGTTTTTACCCTCTAACAACATGTTTTTAAGCCTAAGCATGGAAATATGCAAATTATCATCGTGATCTAAAACCAGGAGTCCCGGGGCTGCGTAGTCAGTTCCTACTAGTCACATTGGTCCCGTGGGAGGTGTTGGTGCCACCCACGGGGCCGTTCGGGTGTTATTTCGGGGTTTCCCCAGTAACGCCATATTTTTAAGCCTAAGTCTCGAAATATGCAAATTGTCATCGTATTCTCAACCCGGGAGTCCCATGGTTGCACGATTAGTTCCTACGAGTTACATTGGTCCCGTGGAAGGTGTTGGTGTCTCCCACAGGGCCGTTCGGGGGCTGTTTTGGGTTTTCACCCTCTAACTCCACGTTTTTAAGCCCCAGTCTAGAAATATACAAATTATTGTTATATTCTTAAATCGAGAGTCCCGTGGGTGTGCGGTCAGTTCCTACAGTCACATTGGTCCCGTGGGAGGTGTTAGTACCACCCACGGGACCGTTCGGGGGATTTTTTAGATTTTCGCCCTCTGACGCCATGTTTTTAAGCCTAAGTCTAGAAATATGAAAATTATCATCGTGTTCTCAAACCAAGAGACCCGCGTCTGCGTGGTCGCTTCCTATGAGTTACATTGGTCCCGTGGGATGTGTTGATGCCTCCCACGGTGCCGTTTGGGGGCTGCTTTGGGTTTTCACCCTCTAACGCCATGTTTTTAAGCCTAAGTCTAGACATATGCAAATTATTGTTGTATTCTAAAACCGGGAGACCCGTGACTACACGGTCAGTTCCTACGAGTCACATTGGTCCAGTGGGAGGTGTTGGTGCCACCCACGGAGCCGTTTGGGGGCTATTTCGGGTTTTCACCCACTAACGTCATGTTTTTAAGCCTATGTCTAGAAATATGTAAATTATCATCGTCTTCTCAAATCGGGAGTCCCATGGCCGCGCGATCAGTTCCTACGAGTTACATTGCTCGCGTGGGAGGTGTTGGTGAGACCCACGGGGCCGTTCGGGGGTTGTTTCGGGTTTTCACCCACTAACGCCTTATTTTTAAGCCTAAGTGTGTAAATATGGAAATTACCGTCGTATTCTCAAATCGGGAGTCCCGCGGCTGCGTGATTAGTTCTTACGAGTTACATTGGTCCCGTGGGAGGTGTTGGTGCCACCCACGGGGCCGTTCGGGGGTTGATTCCGATTTTCCCCCACTAACGCCATGTTTTGCCTAAGTCTAAAAATATACAAATTATCATTATATTCTCAAACCGGGAGTCCTGTGGCTGTACAGTCAGTTCGTACGAGTCACATTGGTCCCGTGGGAGGTGTTGGTGCCACCCCCGGAGCCGTTAGGGGGCTGTTTCGGGTTTTCACCCACTAACGCCTTGTTTTTAAGTCTAAATCTATAAATATGCAAATTATCATCGTATTCTTAAACCGGGTGTCCCGTGGCTGCGTGGTTATTTCCTACGAGTGACATTTGTCCCGTGGGAGGTGTTGGTGCCTCCCACAGGGCTATTTGTGGGCTGTTTTGGGTTTTTACCCTGTAACGCCATGTTTTAAACCCAAGTCTAGAAATACGCAAATTATCATCGCATTCTCAAACCGGGAGTCCCGTGGCTGGGCGGTCAATTTCTATGAGTCACATTGGTCCTGTGGGAGGCGTTGGTGCCACCCACGGGGCCGTTCGAGGGCTGTTTCAGGTTTTCACCCACTAACGCCATATTTTTAAGCCTAAGTCTATAAATATGTAAATTATCGTCGTATTCTCAAATCAAGAGTCCCGTGGCTGCGCGGTCACTTCCTACGAGGAACATTGGTCCCGTGGGAGGTGTTGGTGCCTTCCACGGGGCCGTTCAGGGGCTATTTTAGGTTTTCACCCTCTAATGCCATGTTTTTAAGCCTAAGTCTAGAAATATGAAAATTACCATCGTATTATTAAACCGAGAGTCCCATGGATGTGCGTTAAGTTTTTACGAGTCACATTGGTCCCGTGGGAGGTGTTGGTGCCACCCACAGGGCCGTTTGGTGGCTGTTTCAGGTTTTCACTCACTAACGCCATATTTTTAAGCCTAAGTAAAGAAATATGTAAATTACCGTTGTATTCTCAAATCGGGATTCCCATGGCTGCACGGTCAGTTCCTACGAGTCACATTCGTCCCGTTGGAGGTGTTGGTGCCACCCACGGAGCCATTCAAGGGCTCTTTCGAGTTTTCACCCATTAATGCCATGTTTTTAAGCCTAAGTATAAAATATGCAAATTATCATCGCATTTTCAAATCGGGAGACCCGTGGCTGTGCGGTCGGTTCCTACGAGTTACATTTGTCCCGTGGAAGGTGTTGGTGTCGCCCACGGCGCTGTTCAGGGGCTATTTTGGGTTTTCACCCTCTAACGCCATGTTTTCAAGCCTAAGTTAAGAAATATATAAATTAGCATTGTATTCTTAAATCGGGAGTCCCATGGTTGTGCGGTCAATTCCTACGAGTAACATTTGTCCCGTGGGAGGTGTGAGTACCATCCACGGGGCCGTTCGGGGCGCCATAATTTATTCTCACGTCGTAGTAGACACTCACGTCTCAACCCAAACCGTCCATTTAATTTAACTCTCGTATATAATTTCCTTCTCATAAATACCCAAAAGTCCCAATTCTATCATTACATCATCATCGAAATGTTATCTATATCCTCGAACAAGTTTACGGGACTCCAAAAATCAAAACAGTCCAAAAAGGCCCAGACTGCCAGCTCTTTAGATTTCTCGTTCGAACGAGACTGTTCGAACGAGATTACACTGTCAGCTCGTTAGAAGTCTCGTTCGAACGAGACTGTTCGAACGAGACTGTTCGAACGAACTGTACCTTCTAACAAGATCTCGTTCGAACGAAGTTATTGAACGAAGTTCCCTTTCGTTAGAAGCGACTGGTCAACTCGTTAGAAGCTCGTTCGAACGAGTTCGTTCGAACTACCTGGGGAGGGGCTTCTAACGACCTACCAGTTTCGTCCCAGATTTCTCTAAATTTCGTTTTTCACCATTCTTACTCCTCAAATCTTCTCCAAAGTTCGTTCCAACAATGTTTTAAGTTCTCTAATCATCCTAAAGCATGCTAAGGTCATATACTAACATCTTTTAAGGCATTAATGCATCCTAAACATCATTAAATCACAAGATTCTATACTTTTCCCCAATTTTTCAAGAACATTAACCCTAGATTTTTATCATCATCAAATCCCAGAATTTAATCCGTTTTTACACTACATAAAAATGAAATCTCTGAATTCAATCTTCAAGCAACGTTTCTACATGCAAACCTATACCCAAAATTAAGCTAATAACTTCCAATTTCATGGGTTTTCCTTTAACTCTTAATTAAGATAGATTATCAAGATTTCTAACATGGAAGAAGCATTCACTGCATAAAGAATGTAATTTAAATCACTTGCCTTGATTCGATTTCTGATTTTGGTGTTGGTTTGGTGAAGATTTCTGCAGAATTCCCTCTCTCTCTCTTTCTCCAAGCTTCTTCTCCAAAGGTGGCTATGGTGGCTAGGGTTTTCTTTGGGAAGGTTGGAAACCTAAATGATAACCTCCGTAGCTTAATGGGTTAATATGGGTTGGTTAGTGGGTTTAGTGGGTTAAATCCACATCAGATTAAGACTCCTAATTTTCGTCATTAATAATTCCTCAAAATACAAAATTACCAAAATACCCTTTAAGTTGCCGGTATGGCCTAAAAATACCTCGGAATCCAACCTACACCCCCGGCTAGTGTTTTCTGACTATCTCGACCCTTCCGGACGCGTTGGCGCACTCAAAATGACCATACGGATAATAGAAATAAAAATCACTTTTATAATTAACGTAATATACCATGACGCGGCGGTCACACGTGTCTCAACAAAATTCCCAAATTGCCGTATATAAATCTCACGACAAATTTCATAATTCCAAATTCATATATAATCATATATATGTACATATAATCAAATACCAACTCGCATCTCGCTAGTATTTTAACCCGGATTAATTACCAATTAATACCCATTAAATTAATAAATCCCAAAAATAAATATAGCCAAAAGTACGGGGTATTACATACTTCCCCCCTAATAACTGAATTTCGTCCCGAAATTCGAAACTAGAAAGTACCTGGTATGAACAACTCTGGATAACGTTCGCGCACCTCATCCTCGCGCTCCCATGTGGACTCCTCGACATTGTGATGTCGCCACTGAACACGAACTAATGGTACTATCTTTGACCGCAGTTTCCTCTCGCTTTGGTCCAAAATAGCAATCGGCCCCTCCTCGTAGGAGCTATCCGGCTGGAGATCGATGTCCTCCACAGCAATGTGAGAGTGAGCCAAATTATCTCTAAGGTATTTCCTTAGCGAGGAAATATGGAACACATCGTGAATCCGATGCAAATGCTCCGGTAACCCAAGTCTATACGCAATCGGTCCGATCCGCTCAATAATAGGAAACGGTCCCACATACCTTGGTGCCAACTTCCCCTTCTTCCCGAAACGCATAATCCCCTTCATAGGAGACACTCTGAGCAAAACCTGGTCCCCAACTTGGAACTCCCTGAAAAATCTCTTTGCATCAGCATAACTCTTCTTCCTGTCTTGAGCTACCCGAATGCGACTCCGAATCAACTCAATCCTTGCCGAAGTATCCTGAACCACTTCCGGCCCAAGCAGTTTGTTGTCCCCCACCTCTAACCAACATGCTGGGGAACGACAAGGCCTACCGTACAATGCCTCAAACGGATCCATGTCAATAGTGAACTGATAGGAGTTGTTGTAAGCAAACTCCACCAGTGGAAGGTACTGCTCCCATCCACCCCCGAAGTCAATAATGCACATGCGTAACATGTCCTCCAACATCTGATTTGTGCGCTCGGTCTTCCCATCGGTCTGCGGATGATAAGCCGTACTCAACCGCAATTCCGTGCCCATGGCCTCCTGGAAACTCTCCCAAAACCTCGAAACAAATATCTTGTCTCTGTCAGACACGATATTTAGGGGCACACCGTGAAGTCTCACAACTTCTGAAATGAAGAGCTGGGCATACTGTCCCGTAGTGTAGTCAGTCTTTACGGGTAAAAAGTGAGCGACTTTGGACAACCTGTCCACAATTACCCAAACGGAGTCGTGACCCCTCTGTGACGTAGGCAACCCCGTGATAAAGTCCATGGATATGCTCTCCCACATCCACACCGGGACCTCCAACGGCTGTAGCAATCCTGCCGGTCTCTCATGATCCACTTTTACAAGCTGACAAGTGGCGCATTTTGAATTAAACTCAGCGATATCTCTCTTCATACCGCTCCACCAATAATGTCGTCTCATGTCTTGGTACATTTTGTCCCCTCCGGGATGTACCGCGAACCGTGAGCTGTGCGACTCTGCCATCACCTCGTGTCGCAACATCTCCCCTTCCGAAACTACCAATCTCCCATTGAAGCGTAATCCCCCGTCTGAGCCAACGGTATAGGACTCGACTCCCTCTGCTAGTAATCGAACTATCTTCTCCTGACAGAACGAGTCATTAGCCTGTGCCCGTACTACCTTCGTGACAATCTGCGGTGTAACGGTCATTACAAACATGAAAGATCGGGCCACTGCATCCTGGTGTCCCAATTCCTTCCACTTTGCCTTCCACACCTCTGCCACCTCATCTGCTGGCCTGCGGCTCAACGCGTCTGCTACCACGTTAGCCTTACCTGGGTGATACTGGATGTCGAACTGGTAGTCTTTTACAAACTCAAGCCACCTACGCTGCCGCATATTCAATTCCTTCGGCGTGAACAGGTACTGTAGGGACTTGTGGTCCGTGAACAGTTGGAACTTCTCCCCCAAAAGATAATGCCTCCAAATCCGTAGGGAAAATACCACAGCTGCCAACTCCAAATCATGCATGGGGTAATTCTTCTCATGAGGCTTAAGCTTACGGGAAGCATAAGCTACGGTCTATCTCTCCTGCTGTAATACACCTCCAAGTCCTTGCAAAGACGCGTCAGTGTAAACCAAATACTCAACTCCCGGTCTCGGCAATGCTAACACAGGTGCTGAGGTCAATTTATCCTTCAATTCATCGAATGCCAACTGACAGGCATCACTCCAGATGAATGGCACACCCTTACGAGTCAGATGTGTCAAAGGACCCGCTATCTTCGAAAATACCCGAATGAACCTCCTGTAGTATCCTGCTAGACCCAAGAGACTACGAATTTCAGTCGGTGTCGTGGGCTGTCCCCACTCCCTCACCGCGGATACTTTCCCCGGATCAACAGATATTCCCCGGTCGGAAATGATATGTCCCAAAAACTGGACTTCCTTCAGCCAAAACCCGCACTTCTCATATTTTGCATACAACTCGTTCTGACGAAGTGTCTGCAAAACCTGCCTCAAATGCTCGGCGTGCTCATCCTCTGTCTGGGAGTAAACCAGAATGTCATCAATGAAGACAATGACAAACTGATCTAGGAAATCCCTGAACACTCTGTTCATCAAGTCCATAAACACAGCTGGAGCGTTGGTTAAGCCAAAAGGCATAACCCAAAACTCGTAAGAACCATATCTCGACAAGAATGCAGTCTTCGAGACATATTCCTCCTTGATACGCAACTGATGGTATCCCGATCTCAAATCAATCTTTGAGAAGAAAGAAGCTCCTCTCAACTGGTCGAATAAGTCATCGATTCGAGGCAACGGATACTTATTCCGTATCGTGACCTTATTCAACTCCCGGTAGTCCACACACAATCTCAGTGAACCGTCCCTCTTCTTCACAAACAAAACTGGAGTGCCCCAAGGTGAGGTACTCCTGCGAATAAAGCCCTGACCTAACAGCTGCTCTATCTGGTCTCGTAGCTCTTGCATCTCAGCCGGAGCCATACGGTACGGTGCGCGTGCTATAGGCCTCGTATCTGGCAATAGGTCTATAACAAAGTCTATCTCTCGACTGGGTGGTAAGCCTGGTATCTCCTGAAACACATCCGAATACTCCCTGACTACTCGGATAGAATCTAAAGGAATCACTACCTCCTTAGAGGTATCCTCCTCAATGTAATACAGATGAGCGGTCGATCCTCCCTCTGGGAGAGGCATCGCCACTACAAACATCTCTTGCCCCGGAATGGCAAAAACAATGTTCCCGCTGAAGCAATCAATCATGGCCCTATAAGCTACGAGCCAATCTATACCGATAATCACATCGTGAACATGCATATCTAATACCAACATGTCTGCAGGTAATACCAAACCACCAATCTCTACCCCCACTCCCCGGCATATAAAGAAGATAAGTGACCCACTCCCCAATGGTGAGTCGACACACGTCACTGTACTCTCTGCCGTAGCTAACAATCCTAAAGCTTTCGCGAAGTGTGTAGCTATAAAACAGTGTGTAGCCCCCGTATCAAATAATACCCTACCCATAGTGCCATGGATAGGAAACGTACCCTCAATCGGGGGCGGTGCCTGTGGAACTGCAGCCTGGTGGACGTTGTAGACACGTCCATACTGTAGCTGCCCCTGCTGAACTGGGACTGCTGGAATGGGTGGCAATGCTGCCATCTGTGGTGGTGCGGGGAGAGCGGCGGGAAACATAGGCCTCTGTGGCTCCTGGCGAACACCCTGCTGCTGCTGCTGTGGGGCCCTGCCCCTATCAGGACAATCCTGTCGCTTATGGCCAGTCTTGCCACAAACAAAACACTTCCCTGGAAAGTTCCCTCCTCTCTGCCCCTACGGCCCCCGGCCCTGGTGGCCGTTACCGTTCCTCCCTTGGCCCTGCTGGCCCTGGTGAAACTGCTGCCCATTCTGCCCCTGTTGGCCCTGATGGCCGTTTGGACCCTGATGGCCCTGACAGAAACCTCCCTGTCCCTGCCTGTAGTTCCCTGATCGGAACCTCTTCTGATCCCCCTGCTGAGAACCCTGCTCACCCTGTCTCTGCCCCGGAACAGATTGTGCCCCACCGGCACCATGTCCTCCAGTCCTGCCCTGATGGCTAGACTCTCCCGACCTCTTGCCCTCAGCCATATGAAAGCGGTGGTCCTGGCAGTGTAACAAAGCAGCGTTAACCACATCAGAATACGTGGCCAACAAAAGGTTCCCTAACAGATGCTGACGGATCCTCCAAGTCAACCCGTCGGTAAACTTCTCAATCTTCTTCTTCTCTGTTGGTATCTCATCTGGAACGATATTCAACAGATTCATGAACTCGGCCTCATACTCGGCCACGGTCTTACCCTCTTGCTTCAAATTCATCAGTTTCCTCCTCATTTCCGTATGAACAGCGGACGGATAATACTTGCGGTCGAACCGCACTCAGAAATCCTGAATAGTGAGAGTATCCCTCTCCTCCACGGTGGTAATAGACTCCCACCACTGCAGTGCAGATCCAACTAGCTTGAAAGTGGCTAGTACCTGCTTCTGAACATCAGTGCACTCATGCATCCTCAAGTGCCTCTGCATATCCTTCCTCCACTGGCTCGAGACTACTACATCTGAGCTACCTGCAAACTCTGGTGGATGCGCTTTCTGAAAAGCGTCACGTACACGTTCCCAAGCAGACGGGAATGCATTTGCCTGTGCTGGCGCGGCAACCGGCGCCTGAGGTGGTGCCTGCTGAACAACGGCAATTGCGGCATTTACCGCTTGGGCTACTATAGCTGCAACCTCAGCGGCGTTCATCATGCCCTGAACTAGAGCAGGCTGGGGTTCGGGCATTGCATCCCTAGGAACTCGTCGTGCACGTCGTGGAGGCATCTGAAATAAGAACAAAGTTTATAAGTTCGTTGTTTATAAACTTAAGATAGCTGAAGAACGAAGCATACACAAAAAGAGTATAACAGTCCTAAAATATAGGGCTCTATATCAAAGAAACTTAGCGGAAACATAATAAGTCGTCAGATCCTAAAGGACACTAGAACCTGATGCTCTGATACCACCTGTGACACCCCGACTAATTAAATACCGGGTAGCTACTCCTTTATTAAATTAATTCAAAATGCCAAGTTGGTCCAGTTAATAGCATCACTGCCGAAAAACATTTTTATGATTACTAACCACCTAGTATTTAAAAAGTAAGTGCCAAATTTTAATTAAAGTCTGATTAACATGCAACAAGTGGAATAAAGAATAATAACACCAGTCACCATAATGAAGTAAATAGAATAACCATCACGCAATGTAAATAAAGTCTGGAGGAAAACTCCTCACTATAAATCCCACAACTGAAATAAATAAACCGAATACTAAAACAATACATGCCAAAGTCTGAAAACTGTAATGGAAATGTAACTCTAATAGAAATGGGTAACATGCCCTACAACTGATAGATAATGACTCTGGAATCCAAATGATAGAAGCGTCTACAAGAAATTCCCTGTAGCTTCCACAAACAGCTACAACTCGTCACCTGAATGAGTATCCTATGCTTGGTGTCCTTGTGGCTGGGCACCTAAAATGGTTTTACAAAGAAAATAGATTTGAAAGCAAATGGGTCAGAGCCCGAATGTGGAGATATTTTAAAAACCTGCAAGTGCTTTAAAAACATTTAAAACATTAAATGCAAAGTACATGTTAGGACGTGCACTCACATGATATTCTCACCTCTCGTCTAACTGTGCACTCCTAACGTAAGTACCCATCTACAACGACACAAACCACTAGCTAAGTGACATCATATCTAGCTAGACTGTCATAGGTCCTACCCTTTTTACTCGGTTCTATTAACATTATAACGCTCGTAATTAAATAGGGGTTTAACGTAAACTCAGATGCTCAATATGCAATATATTACACTATCAGCTAACTCGTTATGTTTCTCGAATCAATACCGTAATTATATTCACAACATTAACATGAAGGTTCCCATTAATTAAGTGTATATTATTCACATCATAAATATACAATACAAGCACCTCAAGAACTAAGCTGTGGTGCACACATACTCTGCTATCCACCCCGGTACATCACGTACATAAGGATCACATATTCCGAATCTCTCAGGAATAGTTCACAGATAACAACATCACAAATAATGGAGGCGAACACAGTCACATCACATGGGTCACGCACATACCTACGCTCCCACGATCAGCGGACTTATTAGCATCCCAATAAGTCTTTCTATGACCTATGTTCATCAAGGTAACCAGTCTAAATTCGGGCAACACAAGGATTAGAGGGTCCTAAGCGAACGTAAACCTCCCGTGATAGCAAGTATGGTAGGTATGTCATACACACAAATCATATACCAATACTAAGTAAACACACGTCTTAGTAATCCCGTAGTTTAATCGTAGTACATATCTCATTCTCGTACCAACTTATAATTATCACAATTTATACTATTCCGGTTTATAATCATACGCGCCATAATTTATTCTCACGTCGTAGTAGACACTCACGTCTCAACCCAAACCGTCCATTTAATTTAACTCTCGTATATAATTTCCTTCTCATAAATACCCAAAAGTCCCAATTCTATCATTACATCATCATCGGAATGTTATCTATATCCTCGAACAAGTTTACGGGACTCCAAAAATCAAAACAGTCCAAAAAGGCCCAGACTGCCAGCTCTTTAGATTTCTCGTTCGAACGAGACTGTTCGAATGAGATTACACTGTCAGCTCGTTAGAAGTCTCGTTCGAACGAGACTGTTCGAACGAGACTGTTCGAACGAACTGTACCTTCTAACGAGATCTCGTTCGAACGAAGTTATTGAACGAAGTTCCCTTTCGTTAGAAGCGACTGGTCAACTCGTTAGAAGCTCGTTCGAACGAGTTCGTTCGAACTACCTGGGGAGGGGCTTCTAACGACCTACCAGTTTCGTCCCAGATTTCTCTAAATTTCGTTTTTCACCATTCTTACTCCTCAAATCTTCTCCAAAGTTCGTTCCAACAATGTTTTAAGTTCTCTAATCATCCTAAAGCATGCTAAGGTCATATACTAACATCTTTTAAGGCATTAATGCATCCTAAACATCATTAAATCATAAGATTCTATACTTTTCCCCAATTTTTCAAGAACATGAACCCTAGATTTTTATCATCATCAAATCCCAGAATTTAATCCGTTTTTACACTACATAAAAATGAAATCTCTGAATTCAATCTTCAAGCAACGTTTCTACATGCAAACCTATACCCAAAATTAAGCTAATAACTTCCAATTTCATGGGTTTTCCTTTAACTCTTAATTAAGATAGATTATCAAGATTTCTAACATGGAAGAAGCATTCACTGCATAAAGAATGTAATTTAAATCACTTGCCTTGATTCGATTTCTGATTTTGGTGTTGGTTTGGTGAAGATTTCTGCAGAATTCCCTCTCTCTCTCTTTCTCCAAGCTTCTTCTCCAAAGGTGGCTATGGTGGCTAGGGTTTTCTTTGGGAAGGTTGGAAACCTAAATGATAACCTCCGTAGCTTAATGGGTTAATATGGGTTGGTTAGTGGGTTTAGTGGGTTAAATCCACATCAGATTAAGACTCCTAATTTTCGTCATTAATAATTCCTCAAAATACAAAATTACCAAAATACCCTTTAAGTTGCCGATATGGCCTAAAAATACCTCGGAATCCAACCTACACCCCCGGCTAGTGTTTTCTGACTATCTCGACCCTTCCGGACGCGTTGGCGTACTCAAAACGACCATACGGATAATAGAAATAAAAATCACTTTTATAATTAACGTAATATACCATGACGCGGCGGTCACACGCGTCTCAACAAAATTCCCAAATTGCCGTTTATAAATCTCACGACAAATTTCATAATTCCAAATTCATATATAATCATATATATGTACATATAATCAAATACCAACTTGCATCTCGCTAGTATTTTAACCCGGATTAATTACCAATTAATACCCATTAAATTAATAAATCCCAAAAATAAATATAGCCAAAAGTACGGGGTATTACATTATTGTCGTATTTTCAAATCGGGTGACCCGTGGCTGTGCGGTCAGTTCCTACGAGTCACATTGGTCCCGTGGGAGGTGTTCGTGCCACCCACGGGTCCGATCGGGGGATATTTCGAGTTTTCACCCACTAACGCCTTCTTTTTAAGCACAAGTCTAAAAATATGTAAATTATCATCATATTCTCAAACCGGGAGACCCGTGGCTGCGCGGTCAGTTCCTACGAGTCACATTGGTCCCGTGGGAAGTGTTGGTGCCACCCACGGAGCCGTTCGGGGGTTGTTTCGAGTTTTTACTCACTAACGCCATGTTTTTAAGCCTAAGTTTAGAAATATACAAATTATCGTAATATTCTCAAATCGAGAGTCCCGTGGCTGCGTGGTCACTTCCTACGAGTAGCATCGGTCCCGTGGGAGGTGTTGGCGCCTCCCACGGCGCTGTTCGGGGGATATTTTGGGTTTTTACCCTCTAACGCCATGTTTTTAAGCCTAAGTCTAGAAATTTACAAATTATCGTCATCTTGTCAAATCGGGAGTCCCATGGCTGCGCGGTCAGTTCCTAGGAGTCACACTGGTCCCGTGGGAGGTTTTAGTTCCATCCACGGGGCCGTTCGAGGGTTGTTTCAGGTTTTCTCCCATTAACGCCGTATTTTTAAGCTTAAGTCTATAAATATACAAATTTTCGTCGTATTCTCAAATCGGGAGTCCCGTGGCTATGTGGTCAGTTCCTACGAGTACTATTGGTCCCGTGGGAGGTTTTGGTACCTCCCACGGGGCCGTTCGGGGGTTATTTTGGGTTTCGACACTCTAACGCCTTATTTTTTAGCCTAAGTCTAGAAATTTACAAATTATCGTTGTATTATTAAACAGGGAGTCCCGTGGTTGTGCGGTCAGTTCCTACGAGTCACATTGGGAGGTGTTAGTTCCACCCACGGGGCTGTTGGGCTGCTATTTTGGGTTTTCCCCCTCTAACACCATGTTTTTAAGCCAAAGTCTAGAAATATGAAAATTATCATTGTGTTCCGAAACCGAGAGACCCGCGGCTGCGTGATCAATTCCTACGAGTTACATTGGTCCCGTGGGAGGTGTTGGTGCCACCCGTGGGGCCGTTCGGGAGCTGTTTTGGGTTTTCACCCTCTAACGCCACGTTTTTAAGCCTAAGTCTAGAAATATGTAAATTATCATCGTATTCTCAAACTGGGAGACCCGTGGCTGCACGGTCAGTTCCTACGAGTCACATTGGTCCTGTGGGAGGTGTTGGTGCCACCCGAAGAGCTGTTTGGGGGCTATTTCGTATTGTCACCCACTAACGCCATGTTTTTATGCATAAGTCCTGAAATATACAAATTATCGATGTATTATCCAATCGGGAGTCCCGTGGCTGCGCGGTTAGTTCCTACGAGTTACATTGGTCCCGCGGGAGGTGTTGGTGCCACCCACGGGGACGTTCGGGGGCTGTTTCAGGTTTTCACCTACTAACGCCTTGTTTTTAAGCCTAAGTCTAGAAACATGCAAATTACCATCCTATTCTCAAACCGGGAGTCCCGCGGCTGGGTGGTCAGTTCCTACGAGTTACATTGGTCCCGTGGGAGGTGTTAGTGCCACCCACGAGGCCGTTCGGGGGATGTTTCCAGTTTTCCCCCACTAACGCCATGATTTACCTAACTCTATAAATTTGCAAAGTGTCATCGTATTCTCAAACCGAGAGTCCTGTGGCTGCACAGTCAGTTCGTACGAGTCACATTGGTCCCGTGGGAGGTGTTGGTGCCACCCCCGGAGCCGTTAGGGGGCTGTTTCGGGTTTTCACCCACTAACGCCTTGTTTTTAACTCTAAGTCTATAAATATGCAAATTATCATCGTATTCTTAAACCGGGTGTCCCGTGGCTGCGTGGTTATTTCCTACGAGTGACATTTGTCCCGTGGGAGGTGTTGGTGCCTCCCACAGGGCTATTTGGGGGATGTTTTGGGTTTTTACCCTCTAACGCCATATTTTAATCCCAGGTCTAGAAATATGAAAATTATCATCGCATTCTCAAACCGGGAGTCCCGTGGCTGGGCGGTCAATTTCTATGAGTCACATTGGTCCTGTGGGAGGCATTGGTGCCAACCACGGGGCCGTTCGAGGGCTGTTTTAGGTTTTCACCCACTAACGCCATATTTTTAAGCCTAAGTCTATAAATATGTAAATTATCATCGTATTCTCAAATCAAGAGTCTCGTGGCTGCGCGGTCACTTCCTACGAGTAACATTGGTCCCGTGGGAGGTGTTGGTGCCTTCCACGGGGCCGTTCAGGGGCTATTTTAGGTTTTCACCCTCTAATGCCATGTTTTTAAGCCTAAGTCTAGAAATATGAAAATTACCATCGTATTATTAAACCGAGAGTCCCATGGCTGTGCGTTCAGTTTTTACGAGTCACATTGGTCCCGTGGGAGGTGTTGGTGCCACCCATAGGGCCGTTTGGTGGCTGTTTCAGGTTTTCACTCACTAACGCCATATTTTTAAGCCTAAGTAAAGAAATATGTAAATTACCGTTGTATTCTCAAATCGGGACTCCCATGGCTGCACGGTTAGTTCCTACGAGTCACATTCGTCCCGTGGGAGGTGTTGGTGCAACCCACGGAGCCATTCAAGGGCTCTTTCGAGTTTTCACCCATTAATGCCATGTTTTTAAGCCTAAGTATAGAAATATGCAAATTATCATCGCATTGTCAAATCGGGAGACCCGTGGTTGTGCGGTCGGTTCCTACGAGTTACATTTGTCCCGTGGAAGGTGTTGGTGTCGCCCACGGCGCTATTCAGGGGCTATTTTGGGTTTTCACCCTCTAACGCCATGTTTTCAAGCCTAAGTTAAGAAAAATATAAATTAGCATTGTATTCTTAAATCGGGAGTCCCGTGGTTGTGCGGTCAGTTCCTACGAGTAACATTTGTCCCGTGGGAGGTGTGAGTACCATCCACGGGGCCGTTCGGGGTGCTGTTTTGGGTTTTTGCCCTCTAATGCCCTCTTTTTAAGCCTAAGTCTACAAAAATGCAAATTATCATCATGTTCTCAAAGCAGGAGACCCGCGGCTGCGTGGTCAGTTCCTATGAGTTACATTGGTCCTGTGGGAGGTGTTGGTGCCTCCCGCGTGGCCGTTCGGGGCTGTTTAGGTTTTTCGCCCTCTAACGCCATGATTTAAGCCTAAGTCTAGACATATGTAAATTATCATTGTATTCTCAAATCGGGAGACCTGTGACTGCACGGTCAGTTCGAACGAGTCACATTAGTCCTTTGGGTGGTGTTGGTGCCACCCACGGAGCCGTTTGGTGGCTATTTTGGGATTTCACCCTCTAACGCCATGATTTTACGCCTAGGTCTAGAAATATGAAAATTACCGTCGTATTCTCACACCGATAGTCCCGCGGTTGCGTGGTCAGTTCCTACGAGTTACATTGGTTCCGTGGGAGGTGTTGGTGCTACCCGCGGGGCCGTTCTGGGGCGATTTCTAGTTTTCCCCCACTTACGCCATATTTTGCCAAAGTCTAGAAATATACAAATTATCATTGTATTCTCAAACCGGGATTCCTGTGGCTGCGCAGTCACTTCGTACGAGTCACATTGGTCCCGTGGGAGGTGTTAGTGCCACCCACGGAGCCGTTCTGGGGCTGCTTCGAGTTTTCACCCACTAACGCCATGTTTTTAAGCTTAAGTCTAGAAATATACAAATTATCGACGTACTCTCAAACCGGGAGACCCGTGGCTGCGTTGTCAGTTCTTACGAGTCACATTGGTCCCGTGGGAGGTGTTGGTGCCACCCGCGGGGTCGTTCGGGGGTTGTTTTTGATTTTCACCCTCTAACGCCATGTTTTTAAGCCTAAGTCTAGAAACATCCAAATTATTGTCGTATTTTCAAATCGGGTGACCCGTGGCTGTGCGGTCAGTTCCTACGAGTCACATTAGTCCCGTGGGAGGTGTTGGTGCCACCCACGGGTCCGATCGGGGGATATTTCGAATTTTCACCCACTAACGCCTTCTTTTTAAGCACAAGTCTAAAAATATGTAAATTATCATCGTATTCTCAAACCGGGAGACCCGTGGCTGCGCAGTCATTTCCTACGAGTCACATTGGTCCCGTGGGAAGTGTTAATGCCACCCACGGAGCCGTTCGGGGGCTGTTTCGAGTTTTTAATCACTAACGCCATGTTTTAAGCCTAAGTTTAGAAATATACAAATTATCGCAATATTCTCAAACCGAGAGTCCCGTGGCTGCGTGGTCACTTCCTACTAGTAGCATCGGTCCCGTGGGAGGTGTTGGCGCCTCCCACGGCGCTGTTCGAGGGATATTTTGGGTTTTTATCCTCTAACGCCATGTTTTTAAGCCTAAGTCTAGAAATTTACAAATTATCGTCATCTTGTCAAATCGGGAGTCCCATGGCTGCGCGGTCAGTTCCTAGGAGTCACACTGGTCCCGTGGGAGGTTTTAGTTCTACCCACGGGGCCGTTCGAGGGTTGTTTAAGGTTTTCTCTCACTAACGCCGTATTTTTAAGCTTAAGTCTATAAATATACAAATTTTCATCGTATTCTCAAATCGGGAGTCTTGTGGCTATGTGGTCAGTTCCTACAAGTACTATTGGTCCCGTGGGAGGTTTTGGTACATCCCTCGGGGCCGTTCGGGGGTTATTTTGGGTTTCGACACTCTAACACCTTTTTTTTAAGCCTAAGTCTAGAAATTTACAAATTATCGTTGTATTATTAAACAGGGAGTCCCGTGGTTGTGCCGTCAGTTCCTACGAGTCACATTGGGAGGTGTTAGTTCCACCCACGGGGCTGTTGGGCGGCTATTTTGGGTTTTCCCCATCTAACGCCATGTGTTTAAGCCGAATTCTAGAAATATGCGAATTATCATTGTGTTCCGAAACCGAGAGACCCGCGGCTGCGTGGTCAATTCCTACGAGTTACATTGGTCCCGTGGGAGGTGTTGGTGCCACCCATGGGGCCGTTCGGGAGCTGTTTTGGGTTTTCACCCTCTAACGCCACGTTTTTAAGCCTAAGTCTAGAAATATGCAAATTATCATCGTATTCTCAAACTGGGAGACCCGTGGCTGCACGGTCAGTTCCTACGAGTCACATTGGTCCTGTGGGAGGTGTTGGTACCACCCAAAGAGCTGTTTGGGGGCTATTTCGTATTGTCACCCACTAACGCCATGTTTTTATGCATAAGTCCTGAAATATACAAATTATCGATGTATTATCCAATCGGGAGTTCCGTGGCTGCGCGGTTAGTTCCTACGAGTTACATTGGTCCCGTGGGAGGTGTTGGTGCCACCCACGGGGACGTTCGGGGGTTGTTTCAGGTTTTCACCTACTAACGCCTTGTTTTTAAGCCTAAGTCTAGAAACATGCAAATTACCATCGTATTCTCAAACCGGGAGTCCCGCGGCTGGGTGGTCAGTTCCTACGAGTTACATTGGTCCCGTGGGAGGTGTTAGTGCCACCCACGAGGCCGTTCGGGGGATGTTTCCAGTTTTCCCCCACTAACGCCATGATTTACCTAACTCTATAAATTTGCAAAGTGTCATCGTATTCTCAAACCGAGAGTCCTGTGGCTGCACAGTCAGTTCGTACGAGTCACATTGGTCCCGTGGGAGGTGTTGGTGCCACCCCCGGAGCCGTTAGGGGGCTGTTTCGGGTTTTCACCCACTAACGCCTTGTTTTTAACTCTAAGTCTATAAATATGCAAATTATCATCGTATTCTTAAACCGGGTGTCCCGTGGCTGCGTGGTTATTTCCTACGAGTGACATTTGTCCCGTGGGAGGTGTTGGTGCCTCCCACAGGGCCGTTCGGGGGTTGTTTTGGGTTTTTACCCTCTAACGCTATGTTTTTAAACCTATGTCTAGAAATATACAAATTGTAATTGTATTCTCAGACCGGGAGTCCCATGGCTGCACGATTAGTTCCTACGAGTCACATTGGTCCCGTGGGAGGTGTTGGTGCCACTCATGGGGCCGTTCGGGGGCTGTTTTGGGTTTTCACTCACTAACGCCATATTTTTAAGCCTAAGTCTAGAAATATGCAAATTATCATCGTATTCTCAAACGGAGAGTCCCGTGGCTGCGTGGTCAATTCCTGTGAGTAACATTAGTCCCGTGGGAGGTGTTGGTGCCTCTTGAGGGGCCGTTCAGGGGTTGTTTTGGGTTTTCACCCTCTAACGCCATGTTTTTAAGCCTAAGTCTAGAAATATGAAAATTACCATCGTATTCTCAAACCAGGAGTCCCACGGCTGTGCGACCAGTTCCTACGAGTCAGATTGGTCCCGTGGGAGGTGTTGGTGCCATCCACGAAGTCATTCGGGGGCTGTTCCTGCTTTTCACCCACAAACGCCATGTTTTTAAGCCTAAGTCTTAAAATATGCAAATTATCATCATATTCTCAAATCGGGTGTCCCGTGGATACGCGGCCAGTTCTTACGAGTAACATTGGTCCCGTGGGAGGTGTTGGTGCCTCCCACAGGGACCTTTGGAGGTTGTTTCGGGTTTTCACCCTCTAACACCATGTTTTTAAGCCTAAGTCTAGAAATATGCAAATTATTTTCGTATTCTCAAAAAGAGAGTCCCTTGGTTGCATGGTCAGTTCCTAGGAGTTACATTGGTCCCCTGGGAGCTGTTGGTGCCTCCCACGTGGCCATTCGTGGGCTGTTTTGTGTTTTCACCCTCGACGCCATGTTTTTAAGCCTAAGTCTAGAAATATGTAAATTATCATCGTGTTCTCAAACTGAGAGACCCGCAGCTGCGTCGTCAGTTACTACGAGTTACGTTGGTCCCGTGGGATGTGTTGGTGCCTCCCACGGGGCCGGTCGGGGGTTATTTTGGATATTCACCGTATAACACCATGTTTTTAAGCCCAAGTCTAGAAATATGTAAATTAATGTTGTATTCTTAAATCGGGAGACCCGTGGCTGCGCTGTCAGTTCCTATAAGTCACATTGGTACCGTGGGAGGTTATCGCGCGACCCACGGAGCCGTTTGGGTGCTGTTTCGAGTTTTTACCCATTAATGCCATGTTTTTAAGCCTAAGTCTAGAAATATGAAAATTACCGTCGTATTCTCAAATCAAGAGTCCCGCGTCTGCGTGGTCAATTCCTACGAGTTACAATGGTCCCGTGGAACGTGTTGGTGCCACCCCGGGGGCCGTTAGGGAGCTGTTTTGGGTTTTCACCCACTAACGCCATGTTTTTAAGCCTAAGTCTAAAAATATGCAAATTACTATCATACTCTCAAATCGGGAGTCCCGCGGCTACGTGGTCAGTTCCTACGAGTTATTTTGGTCCTGTAGGAGGTGTTGGTGCCACCTACAGGGCCATTCGGGGGTTGTTTTGAGTTTTCCTCCCCTAACGTCATGTTTTGCCTAAGTCTAGAAATATACAAATTTTTATCATATTCTCAAATAGGGAGTCCCATGGCTGCGTGGTCAGTTCCTACGAGTTCCAGTGATCCCATAGGAGGTGTTGGTGCCTCCCACGAGGCCGTTCGGGAGCTGTTTTGGGTTTTCACCCTCTAACGCCATGTTTATAAGCCTAAGTCTAGAAATATAAAAATTACCATTGTATTCTCAAACCAGGAGTCCCACGGCTGCGCGACCAGTTCCTACGAGTCAGATTGGTCCCGTGGGAGGTGTTGGTGCCACCCACGAAGCCATTCGGGGGCTGTTTCTAGTTTTCACCCACTAACGCCATGTTTTTTAGCCTAAGTCTAGAAATATGCAAATTATCATCGTATTCTTAAATCGGGTGTCCCGTGGCTACGTGGCCAGTTCTTACGAGTAACATTGGTCCCGTGGGTGGTGTTGGTGCCTCCTACAGGGGCCTTCGGGGGCTGTTTCGGGTTTTCACCCTCTAACGCCATGTTTTTTTAGCCTAAGTCTAGAAATATGCAAATTATTTTCGTATTCTCAAAGCGGGAGTCCCTTGGTTGCATGGTCAGTTCCTAGGAGTTACATTGGTCCCCTGGGAGGTGTTGGTGCCTCCCATGGGACCATTCGTGGGTTGTTTTGTGTTTTCACCCTCGACGCCATATTTTTAAGTCTAAGTCTAGAAATATGCAAACTATCATTGTGTTCTCAAACTGAGAGACCCGCGGCTACGTGGTCAGTTACTACGAGTTACGTTGGTCCCGTGGGAGGTGTTGGTGCCTCCCACAAGGCCGTTCAGGAGCTATTTTGGGTATTCACCATATAACACCATATTTTTAAGCCTAAGTCTAGAAATATGCAAATTAATGTTATATTCTCAAACCGGGAGACCCGTGGTTGCGCTGTCAGTTCTTATGAGTCACATTGGTACCGTGGGAGGTGTTTGTGTGACCCACGGAGCCGTGTGGGTGTTTTCGCATTAATTGGGTATTAAGAAAAATATCTGACCACTGCATTGAAATAAAAGCCAAGAAACAAGTTAAAAATCAAATCACGAATTCTAAAGCTGGTTATAAATGTTGTGATAAGATTTTAAAAGAAAACTGGAAAATAGGATGTAATCCACCTCCTAGAAATTCCAAATATTCTAAATATTCTCGATGTGAATTGTGGTATCAGAGCCTTGTGATCAAAGTTTAGCATTATAATTATGTTTATATTGTTATGCTAGTATGAATGTTAAAGTAGAAACTATTATACTCCATCACAGAACTTATGTTTTTGGAGAAAATTTTAGAGTAAAATATAAAGTTTTTGGAACTAAGTGTCGTAATAATTGTTGTATGAAATATCATTTAATCCTAGTTTTATATAAATAACTATGTTATTTGGTATATGCAGTTATAATCTCCATATTATAATCAAGTTACGACTGTCCTTGTAAAAAAAAAAAAAAATCACGGTGATTTAAATATAAAGATATTATTATATTATTTTGAAAATCTTTAAAGTTTTCATAAAACCCATATCCCTATTATTATTTCAAAGCCCATATTTCCATTCGCCAAAAAGCTACTCTAGTTAAGCATTAGGCGTTAGGAAAACTGGTTTTAGGCACCTGAAATAACATATAATAGGAGGTCTTAGGTACCAATGGAATCTCGAAAAGATGAACAAAGTAATAATAATATTAATCTACAATGTTTAGCACCATGGTTACAAAAAGATGAGTCTATGTATAATCATAGTTTACATATAGATAAAAAATCTGAAAATGATATTAGTAAAATTAGTACTACGTTAAATAGTTTAACTGATATAGTTTTTAGTTGGGTTAAACGAACTGAAAGACATCAGGTCGTTAATCAAAATTATGTAGAGAAAAAATTAGATTGTATTGAATTCAACTTAAACAAAGTTGATCAAAAAATTAGTCAACTCGAAACGGTTACAAATTTAGATCTAAAAGAGGAGACTAAACAACAAATTGAAAATCTATTAAACAAAATAGATAATCAAAATCCAGAACAAACTGGAATGAATAACCCAGGGGATAACAAAATTCCTAGGTTATATTATGGTTCGGAAGAAATTAAAGCTCTTCAAACAGAAGAATTTAATTACACCGAATATATAAATGTTCGTGAAATATTAGATTATTGGAAACATCTATACAAAGATCCAATATTAACTGTTTCAGAACGTAATAAACTCATTGAACAAATACAAACCACGTATTTGGAAAATGAAAAATTATTGCAACACTATCAGTATGAATTAAACCAATATTCATCTGATGAAGAAGAAATTCCACCACATGTAGTAAATACAATTGATGGAAAAAGGAAGGATGAAGACCCACTTCAGGAATTCCAAAATTCGGAAGCTTTTGAAGATTATATGCAAACCCCTGCATATAAAAATGAAAAAGAAGATTTTGTTAAAACAGGCAATGCTTCTACAAGTAATACTAAAAATGAGGATGAACCAAACCCTTTTTTCCTAAGAAGAGATAATTTGAATAAACAAAATATATCTCAACATGGTATTTATCTTGATCTAAGGCATATACCTTTTAAAGATCAAGAACAAACTATTAATGAGTGGGCACAATCCATGTCTATACTCATTACTAATTATAAGAGTACATGGTCTAAAGAAAAAAATTTAGACTACCTTGCTGCAACACTCCAAGGTGATGTTTTACAGTGGTTGCAACAATGGGAAAGCTCAGAAATAGGAATTCAGCAAAAAACTGAACTCCTACAAACCTTCAAATCTTTTGATGAAATATTAAAAGGATTTGTTGAAATAATTAAAGAAAATCTGATTGGATATACTGGAGAACCCAGACTCCAAGAGGATGCGTGTTACATCTTATCTAAACTAGAATTATGTAACATTTGTCAATTTGAAGAATTTGTTGAACTATATAAAAAATATTATTTCAAACTAAAACATTCAGAGACCAAACACTGGATGGACCAATTCTTTCATAAACTCCCAAACCCATGGGATGAAATAGCCTTAAAATCTTATCCTGGTTGGTTAAAAACTATCGGGAAGGACGAGAAAGATGACCATCTTGGTTTTCGCATTAATTGGGTATTAAGAAAAATATCTGACCACTGCATTGAAATAAAAGCCAAGAAACAAGTTAAAAATCAAACCACGAATTCTAAAGCTGGTTATAAATGTTGTGATAAGATTTTAAAAGAAAACTGGAAAATAGGATGTAATCCACCTCCTAGAAATTCCAAATATTCTAAATATTCTCGAAAGAGAAAATTTAAATGGAAACCTTGGAAAAAGAAAACATCTTTTTCAAAGAATAAAAAATATATTTGAAAAAAGAAACCTTCTAAAAAACCACCTCTAAAAAAGAAGTGTCGTTGTTACATTTGCAACGAAGAAGGCCATTATGCACCTGATTGTCCTAAAAAAGGAAAAAGTGCAAATAAAATGATAAAATTTCTTGAAGAACAAGAATTAGAAATATTCTATGGAGAAGATTTATCTGATTCTGATATTTCTAATTATGAAATTTTATATGAGATTGAATCTGATTCGGAAACATCCGATGAAGAATTCGTATTTATGTATAATACTGCAGAAGTACGAGGTAGTAGCGAAGATGAGCTACAAACAATAGCCCTTCGTGAAATAGTTGGAGAAGAAATCACTTTTACCAACGAACAACTACAAGAAATGATAATCAAAGGCAACTTATAAAAAAGGAAGATGTCTATAAATTATCAAAATTCAAATTATTCTCAACAAGAATATTTGAACAATTTAATGGTAATACTACTGCTGGCTCAACAGATGATGAAACAGCAGATATTAAACTTTTTGATTTAAAAAAGATCAAAAGATGGAAGAAGAAACACCCAAATATTAAATATATACACATCGGGTTTATTCAAATCTGTATTACTGCCCTGTTTAGACAAGGTATGGATACACCCGTAGCTATACTGGTCTTAGACAAAAGATTCAGTAATCCTATGAATGCCATAATTGGAGGAGTCCAATCCAATTTGGTAAATGGAGTTATTTGGTTTAACATAAAACCAAATTTCTTCATATCTATTGATGATCCAAACATTGAGGAATCTGTCATTATAAAAATCCAAACCAAAGGAATAGGAATGAAAGATACCTCACGAAATATGTCAATACATTGGAAAACAATTCATGAATTGACAACTCTACCACATACAAATACACAAAATGTGGATAGAAATATTATAAAAATATTTGAACCTCGACCATTTGATTCGGCAATACAGCCCAGATTAATCAACTGGAGAGATTTGGAAGTCCCAAAACAATGGATACTACCCCAAATAACAGAACCACCTCCTGAAAAACAACAAAACAGTGTTGAATTACAGGTATCTGGTAATAATGTCTATTTTAAAAATAAACATTCAGAAAATTGGCAAAAGAATTTTCCTGACAATGATTGGGAAAAATTAAAAGGAAAAAACCTTTTAAAAGGCGAAAGTAGTAATAGTAAACCCCCTATTGCTATGAAAAATATACAAGTACCAATATTACCTGGAACAAATTATCTAAAAGAAGATAATATAAAATCCAGTCAAATTTATCATTTCCAATTAGGAAAAGAAGAAATAATCTTCTCACCAAACCATGGAAAGAGAAGATATACTTATGTATTAGGTTACTTCAATTTTGCAGGCTATAAACCATATAGTCTTTGCACATTAATTGATACAGGAGCAACTATATGTTCTTGTAGACCTAATGCTTTACCTCCTGAAAAATGGATAAAAATGAAAAACCCTATTGTTGTAACAGGCATCAATGGGACACAAAATTTCATTGATTTAAAAGCTAAAAAAGTGGCTATATGGTTTAATGAAAAGAAATTCATTATTCCAAAAATCTTATGCTTTCCAGAAATGCATGGAGATTTTATTTTAGGCAACAATTTTATCTCAGAATATTTGCCTATAAGTATTGATGAGGGAACTATAAATTTAACCCTCAACAAAGATGTAGTAAAAATCCCTTTACTACAACAACATAAATATAAGTGCGAAAGAGAGTTTCGCCCTACTAAGAAAGGGGATATAACTCCTTTTATCAAAGCCCTTGAAGAAACTCATTGGCTTTATACT
This sequence comes from Sambucus nigra, assembly GCA_949130495.1. Classification (NCBI taxonomy): domain Eukaryota; kingdom Viridiplantae; phylum Streptophyta; class Magnoliopsida; order Dipsacales; family Adoxaceae; genus Sambucus; species Sambucus nigra. The sequence continues at coordinate 392,420,093 of OX422219.1, forward strand.
ATATTAAATGATAATTTTAGTGAAAACCCACTAAAATTATGGAATAAAAGTCCAAGATATTGTAATCTCAGACTAAGAGATCCCAATGTCATTATAAGAGTAAAACCAATGATCTATACCAGAAATGATATAGATGAATTTGATAAACAAATCAAAGAATTATTGGATATAAATCTTATTGAAGAAACAATAAGTCCACACTCTAGCCCTGCCTTCATAGTAAGAAAACACAATGAAGTAATAAGAGGAAAAGCTAGAATGGTTATAAATTATAAAAGACTAAATGAACAATTAGAGTTTAATGGTTATTTTATTCCAAGAAAGGATGTATTAATTAACCAAACTAAAGGAAAAAAGTTCTTTAGCAAATTCGATTGTAAATCTGGATTTTGGCAGTTAAAACTAAATGAAGAATCCAAGCCATTGACAGCCTTTAGTACCCCTAGAGGGCACTATCAATGGAATGTTATGCCTTTTGGACTAAACACAGCTCCTCAGGTATATCAAAGATGGATGGACAAAATCTTTAAAGACCTTAAAGATTTTTGTGTTGTCTATATAGATGATATTCTTGTTTTTTCCAAAATCATAGAAGAACATAGATATCATCTGAAAATTATCTGTGAAAAATTCCAAAGACATGGAATCATTTTATCAACTAAGAAAATTGATGTTGAAAAAACAGAAATTAATTTTCTTGGCATAATCCTAAACCAGGATGGCCTACAATTACAAGATCATATTATCTCTAAAATAAGAGATTTTAATGAGGAAATTTTGGATAAAAAACAATTACAAAGTTTCCTAGGAATCCTTAATTATGGAAGAAATTTCATAAAAGGATTATCTCAAAAAGAATTACCACTTCTTGAAAAACTCAAAAAGAATGAATTTTTTACATGGAGTGCTAATGATACTCTTGTTGTCAAAACAATTAAACAAGAAATTATTAATAATTTCCCAAAAGTTTATTTTCCTAAAATAGGAGATAAATTAATATTGGAAACTGATGCTTCGGATAATTGCTGGGGATGTGTTCTCAAAGCAATTCCTGCAGAATATTGGAATGAAAACAATCCTTCCAATACTTTTGGTATTCGTGGTAAGAAAACTACTATCCCAAAAATAATTCAAAAACATGAATTGATATGTGGATATTATTCAGGAAAATTTAAACCAAATGAACTGAATTATATTATTTTTGAAAAGGAATTATTAGCAATTAAGATTGCTATTAAAAAATTCCATATTTTCTTAGCACCTGAAGACTTTATTGTCAGAACAGATAATAAAGCTGTCAAAGACTTCCTCATAAATAAAAGAAATATTTTAGAAGGAAGAAGACTTAAATGGTTCAACCAAATTGTTGTCTATACATTTGAAGTTGAACATTTAAATGGTACTAATAATTTTCTTGCAGATTATCTTAGCAGGAACTATGAAGAAAAACCTACTAACCAAGTAGAGTTTTTAGAAACCCACTAAACAAGTGGAGTATGTTGCATATTTTAAAATAACACCCACTAAACAAGTGGAATATTTTGAAATATATTTTATCAAAACCACTAAACAAGTGGAGTTTTCTATTTTCAGGATGGGAGATAAGCACCCAGGAGAAGTAAAAGGAGATTGGGTAACTGTTGCTAAAAAGGCAAAAACCCAAGCATCATCGTCTACACAACCTAAACAAAATCCTGTTTATGTTGTATTCAGTGGAAGAAATCCAGGATTCTATGACAACTGGAATCAGTGTTTTATACAAGTAAACAAATACCCTGGTGCATGTCACCAAAACTTTGACACTATGCCAGAAGCCATTACAGCATGGGAAAATTGGATGAAACAGTTAGGACCTCCTAATATGATTTACCAGTTCTCCAAACTACAGACCAAAGAAAGCCTCCTTGATACTGAAACTTACGACTTTCACAACCCAGGAATCCCCTGCGAGTTGTATACACCATTAAATGAAGCATGGAAATCTCATCTCCGAGATAAAAGAAAAGATTTCAGAAAAAATATGAGTATCCTTGCTAACAAAATTGCTGAACAAATAGCAACTTTGGACAAAATTGATACTTTTCTGGAATTTTCTGAATTACTGGAAAATGATTTTCCTGACAAGATCTTCAACACTATCAGGAGAATTTGTCTATTTGAAAAAGCAAAGATAATTCTCCCACGTCCTCTATTCCAAATCGAAATTTTACCAAAAATCGAGGACCATGAGCAAAAGATAAAAAGTCTTTTACTCCAACATTTTTACTCTAGCTTAAATTATAGTGATGATATGCCAAAACTGCATTTCATCACTGAAGAAGGATATCCACCTTGGGATATTGAAACAATTGAATGGGGGTTAGTAAACAAACTAACCTTCTCCAGTGTAGCCTGTTCCACTCATTTTGAATTTTTACCTATGATGATCAAAACCATGATCTATCATGTATTGACAAAAAGCAGGTACAAATATACTCGCTATCTGTCATTTCATATCATAAGCACAATTGGTTGGCGATCAAGAGAAATTTTCTATCAACCCTACCAGATCTGGTACCTCAGAGCTACTGAGGACTACGAATGGGACGAGATTGAACAAAATTGGGAAATTGCACTTAATGTACCGTTGGACCAGTTGGACACAACGAGATATTGGTCACAAAACCTGATCAATACTTCAAACCATGCAGAATATTTTTGTCGGGAATCAGCATTAAAATTCATGGTAACTGATGGCAGACGATTATTTGTTACCGATAAATTATACAACCTCGCTTGAACAACGAGCGGCAGTAAGGGAGTTTCTAAATAATTTGAAAAACAAAAATAATTTAGATGTTCCCTTTGAACAATTAAGCCATGCGGAGGAATACGAACAAGCCCAATTACATGGACCTCCAAATCACAGCCCTAACGATAGTATGTCTTTCGACTCTGTCGCTGAGGCCAATATTGCCAATGCATTCGATGCATGACAATTGGAACAAGGAAATAAACCCACATGGACGACTGCAATTCATCCAGCACACGAAGTGGGATATGTACATGGACAGTAAACAGCTGACGCATGTGATGACGATTTGGACGTTTAAAACAAAAACATCCAAATCAGTTACTATTTACTTTTTTGAATCATTGTAAAATACTGTGTGCTTTTACTGTGCAAATCACTGTGCACTTTACATTCAGCAGCCCACGTTTATGTTTTCTTTCCTTTGTTTATTCATAAAGAAAAAGATAAGGTTATCTTTTAGAGGCTATAAAAGGAGAGCTTCGTACATATTAATGCCATGTTTTTAAGCCTAAGTCTAAAAATATAAAAATTACCTCCGTATTCTCAAATAGAGAGTCCCGCGGATGCGTGGTCAATTCCTACCAGTTACATTGGTCCCGTGGGAGGTGTTGGTGCCTCCCACGAGGCCCTTTGGAGGCTGATTCGGGTTTTCACCCTCTAACGTCATGTTTTTAATCCTATGTCTAGAACTATACAAATTATCATCATATTCTCATACTGCGTGGTCAGTTCCTATGAGTAACATTAGTCCCGTGGGAGGTGTTGGTGCCTCTCATGGGACCGTTCGGGGGTTGTTTTGGGTTTTCACCCTCTAACACAATGTTTTTAGGCCTAAGTCTAGAAATATGTAAATTATCATCGTATTCAGAAACCGGGAGTCCTGTGGTTGCGCGATCAGTTCCTACGAGTTACATTGGTCTCGTGGGAGGTGTTGGTGCCACCCACGGACCCTTTCGGGGGCTGTTTCGGGTTTTCACCCACTAAGGCCATATTTTTCAGCCTAAATCTAGAAATATGCAAATTATCATCGTATTCTCAAATCGGTAGTCCCGTGATTACGCGGTCAGTTCCTATGAGTTACATTGGTCCTATGGGAGGTGTTGGTGCCTCCTACGGGGCCCATCGGGGGCTGTTTTGAGTTTTCACCCTCTAACGCTATGTTTTTAAGCCTAAGTCTAGAAATATGCAAATTACCATCATATTCTCAAACTGGGAGTCCCTTGGCTGCGTAGTCAGTTCCTACGAGTTATATTGGTCCCATGGGAGATGTTGGTGCCTCCCACAGGGCCGTTCGGGGACTGTTTCGTGTTTTAACCCTCTAACGCCATGTTTTTAAGCCTAAGTCTAGAAATATGCAAATTATCATCGTATTCTCAAAATGGGAGACCCGCGGCTGCACAATCAGTTCCTACGGGTTACATTGGTCCCGTGGGACGTGTTGGTGCCACCTAGGGGGCCGTTCGGGAGCTGTTTCGGGTTTTCACCCACTAACGCCATATTTTTAAGCCTAAGTCTAGAAATATGCAAATTACTATCGTATTCTCAAACCGGGAGTCCCGCGGCTGTGTGGTCAGTTCCTACGAGTTATGTTGGTCCCGTGGGAGGTGTTGGTGCCACCCACAGGGCCGTTCGGGGGTTATTTCGGGTTTTCCTCCACTAACGCCATATTTTGTCTAAGTCTAAAAATATACAAATTATTATCGTATTCTCAAATCGGGAGTCCCATGGCTGTGCGGTCAGTTCTTACGAGTTACAGTGGTCCCATGGGACGTGTTGCTGCCTCCCACGGGGCCGTTCGGGGGATATTTTGGGTTTTCACCCTCTAACACCATGTTTGTAAGCCTAATTCTAGAAATATGAAAATTATAGTCATATTCTTAAACCGGGAGTCCTATGGCCGGGTGGTCACTTCGTACGAGTCACATTAGTCTTGTGGGAGGTGTTGGTGCCAACCACAGGGCCGTTCAGGGGCTGTTTTGGGTTTTTACCCTCTAACGCCATATTTTTAAGCCTAAATCTATAAATATGCAAATTGTCATTGTGTTCTCAAATCGGGAGACCCACGGCTGCATGGTCAGTTCCTACGAGTTACATTGGTCACGTGGGAGGTGTTGGTGCCTCCCGCGGGGCCGTTCGGGGGCTGTTTTGGGTTTTCACCCTTTAACGCCATGTTTTAAGCATATATCTAGAAATATGTAAATTATCATCGTATTCTCAAACCGGAAGACCCGTGGCTACGCAGTCTGTTCCTACGAGTGACATTGGTCCGGTGGGAGGTGTAAGTTCCACCCACGGATCCGTTTGGGGGCTGTTTCGGGTTTTCACCCACTAACGCTATGTTTTTAAGACTAAGTCTAGAAATATATAAATTACCATCGTATTCTCAAATAAGGAGTCCCGTGGATGCACGGTCAGTTCCTACGAGTTACATTGGTCCCGTGGGAGGTGTTGGTGCCATCCACGGGGCCGTTTGGGGGCTGTTTTGGGTTTTCACCCACTAATGGGTTTTTTAAGCCCAAGTCTAGAAATATACAAATTACCATTATATTCTCAAACCGGGAGTCCCGTGGCTGCGTGGTTAGTTCCTATGAGTTACATTAGTCCCGTGGGAGGTGTTGGTGCCACCCACGGGATCGTCCGGGGGCTGTTTTGGGTTTTCCCCCACTAACGTCGTGTTTTGCCTAAGTCTAGAAATATGCAAATTATCATCATATTCTTAAACTAGGAGTCCTGTGCCTGTGCGATCAGTTCATACGAGTCACATTGGTTCCGTGGGAGGTGTTAGTGCCACCCACGGAGCCGTTCCGGGGTTGTTTCAGGTTTTAACCCACTAACACCATATTTTTAAGCGTATGTCTAGAAATATGTAAATTATCATCGTATTCTCAAACCAAGAGCCCTGTGGCTGTGCGATCAGTTCCTACGAGTTACATTGGTCCCGTGGGAGGTGTTGGTGCCTTCCACGGGGCTCTTCGGGGGCTATTTCGGGTTTTTACCCTCTAAAGCCATGTTTCTAAGTCTAAGTCTAAAAATATGCAAATTATCATCGTATTCTAAAACCGTGAGTCCCGTGGCTGCATAATCAGTTCGTACGAGTTACATTGGTCCCGTAGGAGGTGTTGGTGCCTCCCAAGGGGCCGTTCGAGGGCTATTTTGGGTTTCATCCTCTAACGCCATGTTTTTAAGTTTAAGTCTAGAAATATGCAAATTACTAACGTATTCTCAAACTGGGAGTCCCACGACTGCATGGTAAGTTCCTACGAGTTACATGGGTCCCGTGGGAGGTGTTGGTGCCACCTAACAATGTAACCAATAATTTTCATGTGCTTCTTCTAATTATCCCATACTCCTTCAAACATACTATCCAACAACAAGCCAACAACCAATAATTATTCAACAGCCAAACCAAACAAAACCAAATAATTATCCTGTACTCCTTCTATCATCTAAAACATTTAATAGATAATGCATATCAATTATATAACTACTTTAGTTAATGTACAGAGTACCTGGTGTGTAATGAAGAATTGGTAAGTAATGAAGAACTGGTATCCAATTGCTTAGATCTGAAATACATAACCAATGTGTTATGAGGAACGGGTATGTAAAATTAAATAAAGTATCTCACAAAACCACTGAATTGTTTTTGAAAATCAATGAAAGTATGGGACCGTATAGGGGCTGCTACAAAAAAAATATAGGGGCTGCTTCAAAACATCCTTCAAACAAAATAGGGGTTGGGGTTGGCTTTTGCGTAGGTAGAGGAATGTTTGAGTTGGATTCTTTGGTTTTCTTGGGTTGGGGTTTGAAGATGCAATAATCATACATAGGACCTTTGTCCATACACTAAGAGAAGAGGGATGGAATATTTTTACCTGACCTCTGCAATTCATCCTCAACACTTGTCCACTAATTCCATTGATCCTCACGGCCACGACTTTGCTGTGCTAACCTCCATTGTACCTGTAACTGTCATGTTTATGAGTGGATGGACTATAGACCTGCTCGATCATCTTGACTACTACAATCAAATATGTAAAGAATTGCGAATACAATAAACGCATAACAAAACTATTAATAAATAATCAAAACTTTACCTCGATGAATGTAGTGGTTCAATTAAATCCAACATCTTAGTACTGAAGTTTGGAAACCCTACATTTAAATTAGTTAAAAGGCTAATAAAACAAATAAAGATAAAAATTTATACTCAACTTCTTAATAGAGAAAATAATCAAAACCTCAATCGCAATAATTTGTCCACATTTGAAATGCTCTCTCTTTTATTTTCAGTCTCTGAATGGAATCTCAGTTTGTTAAAAAACGAGGAGTGTACAATTTAATTTGTATGTTTAGCATTAGTCTTCCAAAAGTGTGATGAAAAGATGAAAACTCTTATCAACATAATATATGAAAGGAAAAACATTAAGATAAATGATAGTATAATTACATCGCAGTAGCCTTAAATGAGTGAGTGTCTGTCAACAATAGAGAAAAGCGATGCAACTGCTGCTGAGCCCTTGGCACGATCGGAAGTCAGGCTCCCAGCATCAGTTATGACTTTCCCATTACTAACCAATATGAAAAAAGTCTTAAAAACATCACCCGTTGTATGCATATATGCATTCAGTAGCATATATGTTATAACTGTGTGCATATATGAACACAACAACATATATGCAAACAGTATCATATATGCATACATATATGAAATAACTATATATATGTTAATAATTTCTCCATGTGTCAATCGGGAATGTTAGGGAATTAAATTATCGTAACATCGTGTATCAAATTATCCATATAATGTTAAGATAATAAAAGCATTAGTAAGGCACCTAAGGTTAGTGATGATAATGCGACGAAACAGATTAAAATTTTCTAACCAAATCATTAATTTCAACACATGAACACATTATGACTACTTAGAAATCCATTTTATTATGCCTATGTGAGCATCGTAGAGTTGCCCGTGTCTAAGAAATTTTGTGAGCATTTTCAAATAATTAAGAGATAAAGAACCGCACAGGTATGATCATTTAACACCCAAACAACAACTAACTCAAACTATTCTAAAAAAGCGATTGGAAAAAAAGACTTACTTTGATTTACAAAAAAAATATTACTACAATTACCTCGATAGATTGCTGTGTGTTGGCCCAAAAGTGTCCCAAATAAAGGTCTCCATAACGTTATTATCAATTTTATCACCACCTACGGGACAAACAACAGACAACCATGTAATGTATGACATTAGCATAAAATTCAAAGATATAAAATTCCAAGATATAACACCCCAAATGTTTGATCCTACAGTACAAACAACAAATACAGCCAAGCAATGTATGATGTTAGTTTAAAATTTCAAAATATAGCACACCAAATGTTTGATGAAGTGATAAACAAAATTATAGCACACCAAATTTTTTGTCGTTGATAAGAAAATGAAAAGAAAATTACTAACTAAAATCTTCCTAAGAAAAATGAAGATACAAATTATGAAAACCAATTTTTAAAATTGACAAAATATGAAAACATTTAACACCCATTATTTTACCACCGACATTACAAAATACTTTTAAAAAATAAATAACCCAAAGAACCCATTCCTCTTCCTTAACTAATTAATCAAACCCTGCCCATCTTCAAATGCCAAAGTGGAAAGGAGGCTTAGACATTATCATAGTCCAACCAATCAAACCCGAACAAACTCATCAGATTTGGAGTAGAGTTCTAATCTGAAAATTTTCTAAAATAAAGAGATTAAGATTTACCTTAATCGAATCCATTTGACTAACCTCCATTCCACTATCATAACTCTAGTAGCAAGTAGCCACCACTTTGCTCATAAATTGTATATGAAGTAGATAGAGAGAAAGGGTTGTGGTTTATAATGACATCACATATATATTGCAAAAGAAAAGAGTGAGAGCCAAAATCAATACCCGAGATACCCATCTCCTAAAACCCAAATTGCCCCTACCTCAATAACCCTCACCGAACTAACAAAATGCTTTGCCCTCTTGAAAAACTTGCCAAACCTCCATACACGGTCATACAAACCCTTTAAAACCCGCACCTGCTACCATCGTTTGGAGAAGAAATAACTCCATACGATATGAACCATACCCAACATCGCACCTTTTCCACAGTTTGGGGAAGAAAAATAAACAAGATGAGCGGGGAAATGAGAATTTGAGACGCTTTGTTTTGTTTTAGGATTAATAGTGGTCACGGCCTAGGGCCGTAACCCACCCACCGCGACCCATTAATGAAGCTAAGTGGGATGTATACTGCCTATTGGTCACGGCCCATAGCCGTGACCCCCAATCTGTGATGCGCGACCCTTTATCATCAACCCTAGTGCTTGAATGAGGGATGGTCACGGCCCATAGCTGTGACCCACACCCAGAAATGGTCACGACCCTAAGTCGTGACCCTCAATGTGTGTACTCTCTTCTTCGTCATGCCATGGGTCACGAACTTGGGCAGTGACCCATCCGCAACCAAGCTTGGAGGGAATTTTGGCTCGAGTTTGGCTCCAAGATGGTCACGACCTGGTCACGGCCCAAGTCCACGATCATTGTGGTCACGGACTTGGGCCGTGAACACTTACAGAGCATCGATAATTTAGTGTGATAATAATTATGGTCACGCCAAATAGTGAGTGGGTCAAGGCCCAATTTCGTGACTAGCTTGTCGCGGACTTGGGCCGTGACCCACTGGGCGTGACCATTCGCAGGATTTGGTGTAGTGACCCTTAGTGAGAGTGACCCGAAAGAAGAAATTTTTTACGCTAGTAAGCAAGAGCTTCCCACCCTTTTAGCTAATCATGTGAGTGATGACGAGATACCTTTGCATGATTATTCCATAGCCACAGGTTGTGATGCCCTAGAGAGTGAGGTTGAGTTGAATGAGGATTAAAGTGAGGATAAGAGAGACTTGCAAACTGTCTAATTCATTATATGAAGAAACTTTGAATGTAAAGAAGGAAAACTTGAAATTTGAAGCTAAGTCAAAAGAACGTGCCATAGAAAATAATAGTTCCAATGCTTTAATTGAGGATCTTAGGGAGCGTGAGAAGAAAATTTGAGAGAATCTTGAATATGTCGAGGTGAGAGAGATAGTCTTCGAGGGTTAATGTAGGTAATGAAAAAGGAAATACTTGAGTCGAGGATAGGTGAGCTTGAGGAGAAATTTAGATATTCGAGTAAGGTCAAATTAGATCTGGAAGCTAGGACCAAAAAGTTAAATAAAATCTTAGGAACCGTACAAATCAATGATAATAGGTGTGGTATTGGCTTCGATAGACATGTTTTACCCCTCCCTATAGCCAAAACCATGCAAGCAAGAGAGACACCTAGGATCGTTAGGACAGAGCTTCCTAGGAACATTAGGAGAGATCCACCTAGGAACGTTAGAAATAAATGTCCCATAGCAAACACTCCCCATCGCATCTACACATGCACTCATTGAGGTAGGAGCTAGAGGTCATCTTAGACGATTTTGCTACGCTCTTAAAAATGCTCCAAGAAAGTTTAATAATACGGCCATTTCGGTTCCTAAATCCCGTACTCGTCGTTTCACGCCTACTTGAGTTAGGAAATACGATTTAAAGGCGTTAGGTATTAGGCTTGATGATACGCGAGTCATTGCCCGTGGTTCTCATCATGTTTCATCTTCCAGTTGAGTATGTTCATCGATTTGTCATAATCTAGTGTGTTATCGTGATATATCTTGTCTTGGATTTTGACGTGTATCTGGTTGTATTTTTTCATTTATTTGAGTCTTATTTAAAAATACAAAAAGATTTTTAGTTTTTAAATATTTTTGAGAAAAATAAAAAAAGATTTTTTTTTTTTAGGACAAAAATATTTTTTTTTTAAATTCAAAAAAAGTTTCGATTTTTATGTCATGAGTTTTCATATTTAATATGGCATATTGGTGTGTTTGGACCCCCGCCACTTCATTATCCATGAGGCTAGGAAGATTTGGTCATAATTATTGATGCGCTGAATGATCGTAATCATTATTTTAATGGGGTTGTTTAGAACTTGAGATGCATTTGGATTTGACTTTGTATATAAGCCATTCTTGTACACATGCACGAGTTTATATGAATGTTTGACATCACATGCATATTTGAGTTTGGTGAGACTTTCTTATTTGAATTTTGTGATCTCTATGTAAGTATACTTAGGAGGAGGTGTGCATGTAAGAACCGTTCACCATGAGGACTTAGAATGCATAAATGAAAAAATGATGAGTGTTCATGGGAAAGGGCTGCGAGAGTACAAAATTAACTCATCGTGAAAGCCACCGTTTAAAAGAATCAAAAAGAAAAATAAAGGCAATAAAAAGAATCATATGCCAACATTAGGGTCAATAGGATTTCTCTAAGGAGAGAAAAATTAGAAACCTCTAGAACTTGAAAAAGAATATATAAATTTGAGGGTGTTCGGATGGAAAAGTAAAAAAATGGGTTTGCACCACGAATCCTAGTGTTGAAACATCGCATGATGACACTATCATTTCTATAATCGTCAAAATTCTGAATTTGGGTGTATGTTGCTTATTTAGTTCATTTAGCTCATTCTTATCCGTCACAAATGGCTACAACAATGTTTGTTGACATATTTCTATTAATTAGAGCTTCTTGAATGTTTGGATGCGTTGAATTTATGATTCATTTGTTGTAGTACACAACCATTCACTCTATGTCCATGTTTGAGCTTATTGATTCTATGTTGGCATGAAAATCAAATCGTTTTATTTTATTTTATTTTTGTTTGTTTTATACTTGTTTTATGTTTGTTTTATTACTATTTTCCCTTTATAGTAAGATTTTTAAGAAAAAAAATTCACTTGATAAAACCTAAAAGTTTTTGGAGCTGGAATTGAGTTGTTATTTATGTCGTTCAAACGACACAAGTACGTCATTCAAGCTACTTATCCATGTCGTGAGAAATGTCATTCAAGCGATGCTCGATGTCGTTCGAGTGAAATGTTCAAACGAAGCTAGGGTTTTATTTAAATACATCGTTCGACCGAATTGTCCATTTTGCAATTTTTTATCTCTCCTTTTATTCCTTCTGTGATAGATCCGTCCACCATTGTCAACCTAGTCGAATCTTGGAGTTGCTCCTTTCATCACTAATTCGAAGATTCGTGTTGCACTGTTTATCCCTTGGTTCATGTTACCTCCTTTCTCCGGCTTTTCCGATCTGATTTGAAGTTTGAACGACATTCTATGTTCAAGGAATACTTTCTTGGTTTGGAGATTTAGTGTTTGCTGCCATTGTCACTATTATCGTCCCCATATCTTCGCAGAGATTGATTATCACTAATTTGAGGTATTTTTTTTAATTTATCTGCTATGGTTGATTTCTGTTACCGGGGTTTCTGTTGGTTTATGATTCCAAGTTTTGAGTGAAGTGAATATACACAATTTTTACACTATTTTGCTATTGAATACGTGTGTTATTCATTCTCATTTCTGGCTTGGGATAAAAAATCACTTTTAAGCTAGGGTTTGTTTGAAATTTTGGGATTAAAACACATAACACAGCTACATTGTTGTTGGTGTTAATTTTTTTGCAAATCAAATAAGTGTGTAGGGTGTTTATGTTGTTTTAACTCAAAAATTTCTAGTTTTGGGTCTGAAAGTATTGATTTTGAGCCATTTTTTGAGTCCCCTGTGTGTATTCCAAATTTTATCCAAGAAATTTGTTTTAAAATTTTTTTGGTAATAAATGTCTCTTTGGATTTTTTTGGGATACCCACACTTGTGTCATTTTATTGGAATATTTTAGCTGAGTATTTTTATTTGATTGTCCGTACTGCTATTGTGGTTGGTGTTTTCAGTGGTTAGGGTGAACTTGTGTACAGAGATAAGTCCATAGTTTTTTGGAGTTGGTTGATCCATCTTTACTCACACTACACATTATCGTTTTCTATCCTGTTAGATATGCCTCCCAGACGTCGAGGTACCCCTGCTGGCCGTCTCGATGAGCAGACTGGTTATGCTCATTCCCAGTGTGCTCGGGCCTATGGAATCGATCATTTTGACATACCTCATTGGATGTTATGTAGGGGTTGTGATTATTTATTTCATGCCTATGGAGTCGTATATCCTGATATAGTACGAGAATTCTTGTATCATGCTATCCATACCTCAGAGGGACTTCAGACATCCATACGTGGAGTTCCTATCGTCGTCAGTGCTAATTTGATAGATGAGATGCTACAGATGCCCCGCGTCCCTGACGCTGTGTTCCTAGGATCACTCACGATGGTCCATCTTATGAGTTTATTCTCCATCACTATTTCTGGGAGATTCCTCTGGAAGGAACTACTATATTTCATCGTAAGCTACACCCAGCCTTCTGAGTTCTTAATCGGTTTGTGTCATCTTCTATCTATCCTAGGATAAATCATACCCAGATAGTATTTGATATTATTTACTTCATGTATGCTGTATCTAAAGGGTGGGATATCGATTTACCTTCTATTCTGCTCTAGGTGACTGCATCTGTTACTATTGTCGGTCGCACCCCTATTCGTCCTGCTCTTCCTTATGGAATTCTCATTATACAGATTTTTATATCTACTGGGATTCCCTTCTTATAGGATGACCTATTTCTCTTAGATGCCACTATCATTGATCACGTTGCATTCACTCATTCCAAGAGTCGTCTTAGTGTAGAGGCGAGAGAGAGATCTCCACCCATTGAGGGAGCCTCTTCAGGAGATGGATGAACTTCCCAACCAGCTGGTCCCACTGGTTTCACTGGTCCATGACACTATTTAACCTTTCCCTTCCATATCTGCACCTACATGCCATACCAAGGATAATTCCTATACCCTACAAGCACAGGTGGATGCTTAGGCCAGAATCTTTGACTCTATGATGGTCAGGTTTGATGCAGAGGCAGAGGCCAGAATAGTTTGAGATTATCAAATGACAATGTTCTTTAAGAAGATGAGGATGAGAAAGAAGAGTAGAGGAGAAGGTTCTTCAGGTTTACGACATGATGCAACTACAAACAATGGGGATGAGGATGCTTCTGATGATGATACTCCTACGGTTAATTAGTTTTATGTAGTTGAGACATTGTATTTTTATTTTGGATATGATGTACTTATCCTTTATCTGATACAATGTACTCAATTACATATGGACATTTTATATTATCACTTTCTATCTTTGATGACATGAATGTATATATTTTGATGATGCAATCTTATTCCATTATTACTTGTGTTATATCCTGATTTACTGCTATCCTTACTTATCCATTGTCATGATTTGTTTTCCTTACTGATATTGAGATTTGTTTATCTATCCATGTTGTTATTATTCAGATTATTCTTGCTATAAATGGGCTGTCCCATGATTTGTCTATTCTAGGCAAAAGGGGGAGAGATATGTGGTGTAGGGGGAGTTTATTTATTCATGTTTATGTCTCGTGTGTGTAGGTATATTTATTCAGAGATTCAGATTTATTACTACATCACATTCAGAGATAGATTCACATTCAGATGCTTGTCGGTTCTACAGTTATGTTCATGTCATGTATTTTTATCATTTCAATTTAATGGGATAGGGCATATGTTTTACAGCTTATAGCATTTTTTATTTTTTTGGTTTTGTCTCGGAATAGCCACATGGGGAGATTTGTAGGAACAAATTTCTAATCGAGTCAATTTGTTTGTAATTGGCTTATTTTCGAACAAAACAATTTGAGTGTAGGATAGTTTTTATATTTAGATTAATTGAAGCCTACGACAATTCAAGATTGAAGAGTTTGCAATTAAAAGCTTTGAAGAAGAAATCAAGTCTTGTTGCATTCTTCATACTCACTTTGTTCTAGAACACTCAGGTATGAATGCTTTAGAGAACTGATGTGATTTATAATTTTGATTAAATTATGGATGAATTAAAGGTTTTTAAATATTGGGAACTAAATTTAATATTTGCGAAAATGCATTTTAAATATTTCTGAGTTAAAATAATTTAAGAAAAATCGAGGATTTAATTTAAAAGGAAAATCGCATTTTTGTCGACGCTCGAACGACAGTGGATGTCGTTCTAATGACATGCACATGTCGCTCGAACGAATGAGCCGTTGCCTTGATTTTCGTGTTTTGTTTTTGTTGGAATCTTATTTACTCAGAAATAAATACACCTTATTGCAAAGACGTTTTCAGAATAACAGTTTACGAAATTCCCATTAGGTTCTTCATCATCCGGAGTTTATTCAAGATCAAATTACTCAATACTATAGTTAATGATCTTCAACACATTTGTCGAAAGATAGTTCATAATTGATTAAACAATTGCTGACTGCGGTCATTGGGGGATGCTTGTGGGTGTGCCTTGATAAAGACGAAGGTTGCGGTTCGAAGGGTTCTTGTGGTAGTCCATTGCTGAGTTAGACTGCGTGTCTATATGGATTTGTTGCGTTAGATTAATTGTAGATTTTTCTTTGTTGTAAGTTGTGAATTACTATTCATAGTGAAATAAAAAGATTTTTACCCGAAATGTTTTTTTCTAGAAATTATTTCTTTTACCGCATGCTTTAATTGTTTAATGTATTAAATTACTTAAATGAATGTGTAGGGTTTAGGATGTCAAAATTTGGATTAACTGAAATTGAAAATTTTGTTTTTAACTAAAGCACACACTAAAGGGTCTTCTCATGGTTTTGGTCAATTTCGACGTAGAGCATTAAGTTTTTACAAACTAAGACTTCGAACAAAAATTTAGCGACATTTTTAAAGATTTTAAATTTCAATTTTTATTTATTGGAAGAGAAGTATGTTTGAAAATTTTGACATTTTTAAAATGTTGGGGGTATTTTTAAATTTGTGAAGTTTAAAAGGCGCACATGTACCCCCAAATTAGACTTTTTCATTATCCTCAATCAGAAAGACTAAAATCTAAATAAGAAAAGAATAGTGCATGAATAAATAAACAAATATTAAAATTCAAGAGACACTATTAAACTCCAATAATCTTTCATTAACAAGAGAGATTACGTAGTTCAAAATGATAAAACCATACATAAAGAGAATGACATAATAAAAGGTAACACGTCCAAGTGCTCTAATGCGAGGGGCCATGGCCATTGGGATTGCGAGCGTATGGATCATAAAAGTAATCAGACATTTCTCATCCCGACCCATACTCAATTGGTATATATCTACTTGAAGCCATATCATCATGCTCATTTCCCTCTGGTAATCGCGTCGATCATCCCTATACTTAGCTATAAACCATCGAGGTAGGCTTCCAGTTGATCTATATGTCTATTTATCACCGTCTTATTGAATGCACTCTCATCAAAATCGTCCTCAAAGTCCAAGTCAATCTCATCATCTCCACCTTGGGCATTACCCTCTTGCCCTTCTTCCCTTTCCTCGACACTTTCCTTGTCGTCGTTAACCTCCTCTATTTCAATATCCTCAAAAAGTGGAGCGAGAGGAGGTTGGATATTCCTCATTTATATGGTTCTACGCCCAATAGATGTAGCATTAATTGGCTTGGCCTCACGTGCAATGGGGCTCTATAGACCATCATGATTGTCGATACAAAGAGAGGTGATAAAGAGGGAATATGTAAGAGACATCATAGTCCACAATAGTAATCTCATTGAAATAAATGTGTGGGAGGCTAATTTGGTCTTTCTCATCAAAAAAGAAATAAATAATTACCATTTTGAAGACGAATCGCCGAATCATTCTTTATATGAGGAATTATGTCGCAAGTGATAAGATTGGTGAATTGGGCACGCTCAGATAGTTTCCCGAAAGGGAAAGTATCCCAGGTCCAGGGGGTGTGGGTGACCAACGACTTAAGCATTGGATTTATGTGAGTACCGGACCAAAGTTTTGACAGGTGGCGTGCCTCGCAGAATCCAACCTCCATGGAACGCATCATCTGCCTTATAATATTGAACGTGAGAGGAAGTCTTGTGTCTAGAACATTGGCCTCATAATGACCCTTTGAGGTTTTGATGAGGGCACTATAAAATCTATAGACAACATCCACGTGAGCTTGGAATGCATCGGAGGTCAACCAATTGCACCACCAAAACTGCGAAAATAATTGAGTGACATGAGCAGGATGTTGCTCCCACACGACTGTCCTCTCTGTGAATACAATACGGGCATTGCCAAACTATTCGTTACACCATTTTCTCTCTTGTACCAATCGATACATGTTGTGGACTTCATTATTTTTCCAATTTTGATCGAGTCGTATTTTTGGACATTGGCTCTATGATCCATGAGGAAAATGGGAAAATAGGAAGAACTTTGAGGAATTTATTGGATAAAAGTAGGAATTTTAGGTTTGGAGAAAAGGGAATCTACAAATTACACCAATTTGAACCTAAATTCATTATCCTAACCGAGGTCACTCAAAATTCATCGCGTTTTCATATTCATCAGTCTTGAGATGTGCTAGGACAAACCCAAACGCTCTCCTCTCTTTCTAACACGGACTCAACTCAGTCCTAAAGGTGCTACACACACATGAATAAAAAATACAACATGAAATCACCCCAAACGCGTCGGGGGTGAGATGACATCTCCTTAAAGTACCTACTCATCCCCTATATACGGGGTTTAACAACAAAATTATCTCAACTTCCTCAACCTATGCCTCGAGATATGGCTTTAGGATGAGGTCGATGCCCCAATAGTAAAAAAATTCAATGGTGAGAATAGTGGTCAACATCATCATGTCATGTCGAGTAATGGATCCCATGTTTTGACACCTATCACATGATCTACAATACAGGTTCACATCCTAAAAATTAATCCGCCAATAGAGACTACATTTAAAGAATCTTTGAGGCCGTCTTTTTCATGGAAAAATTGTCTCCACACACTTCCAAATGACAAAAGTGGATTACACTAGGAATCTCCTTATCCAGCACACAATTCCAAATTATTTGGTCGATGCAATACATAAACAAATAGGCATCATCATAGAAAAAAATATGTGACCATGTAAATAACTTCCTTTTCTCTTGCGGTCTTCAATCGGAGGGAACAATCCCCATGACCATATAGTTCACGATATCCATAAATCAAGGAAGAGAGGAAGTGGCAAATAATTGTTCATCCAGAAAGTACTCATCCATGTGTACCGGATCTTTAGGTACATAGGATGATATCCTAGATAAGTGATTGGCTACGAAGTTATTTAATCCTTTCTTATCTTTAATGGAAATATCAAACTCTTAGAGGAGAAAGATCCACCTAATGAGGTGTGGCTACACATCCTTCTTGGAAAGGAGATATTTGAGAGTCTCATGGTCGGTAAAGCACATTATGGGTGACCTGATAAGGTATGAAGGGAATTTGTCAGGGGTGAAAACTACCGCTAGCAACTCTTTCTCCATGGTGGAGTAGTTCAATTAAGGTCTGGTTAACATACAAATAATGTAGTATTTGACATGGGATTTTTTATCTCTCCTTTTCCCTAAAATAACCCCTACCTTATAGTCACTCGCATTATACATAAGATCGAATGGAAGGGTCCAATCTGGACTTCCATGATGGGAGCAGAGATGAGCACACATTATTTATTTTTCAAAATCCTCTTGGCACAATTCACTCAACTTAAAAGGGACATCCTTCATGAGTAGGTTAATAAAGGGCCCATATATGGAGCTAAAATCCTTAATAAACCCACGATAAAATCCTGCTTGGCCCAAGAATTAGTGCAAGTCTTTTAGTGACTTGGGTGGGGGAAGTTAAACAATTATGTCACCTATCGACCTCTAACCCCTTAGATGATACAATGTGGCTAAGAACTACTCCTTCAATAACTAAAAAATTGCACTTCTCCCAATTAATTATCAAGTTCTTTTCCACATACCGAGTAAGCATATTTTCGAGATTAGCCGGGAAATGGTCCAAAGGGGCGCCGAAGACTCTAAAATCGTCCATGAACACCTCAAAGCCTCTCTCGACCATGTTGCTAAATAGACTAAGCATCCAGCTTTGAAAGGTCGCGTGTACATTACACAATCTAAAAGGCATTCATTTATAGGGAAACATGCCAAAGGGACATGTGAACGTAGTCTTGTCCTGGAATAGCACATCCACATATATTTGGTTATTCCAGAATAACTATTTATAATATAGAAAATGGGTGAACCGAGACTCTCTCAAGAATTTGGTACATGAAGGGCAAAGGTAAATGGTCTTTTCTAGTGCCGACATTGAGCTTTTGATAGTCAATCAAATATGCCACCCAGTGGTGGTACATTTTGAAATAATTCCCCTTTTGCATTTTCAACTTGATTCATTCCCAACTTCTTCGAGATGACTTGATTATGACACACCCATTTACAATTCAAGATGGGATAGATGATGCCTGCATCCAATAATATAATAATCTCCATTCTAACGACATCTTTTATGATCGGGATAAAACATTTTTGCATATCCCTAGAGGGCTTCACATCCTCCTCTAGGATGATTTTGTGGAGTACAAATCAAGGGACTTATACCCTTCAAATTCATGATTAACCAACCAAAATAACCTTTGGGCTTCCTCAAAATGGTCATAAGCTTTCCTTGTTTCTCTTTATTTAGACTAGATGTGAAAACAACGAGATATGTCTCATCCTCTCCTAAATAAGCATATTTGACGCTTCTTCAATTCGAGTTTGCAAAATTTAATGTCGAAAGGAACCGTGTAGGAGTCCTTGGTGGTAATTCCTTGAGTCGTGAGACCCAACTAAAATCTCTCACATCCTACTCACTCTCTCCCTCATCCAAAAACTCACTCGTTTCACTCACCTCTTGGTCGAAATCAGTGTACGCACTCGCGCTCACCATCACTAGGAAAACCTCAAGTGGATCTCTAACCCTATTATTCTTTAAGTTTTTGTCTATTACCTCCTCAATAAGATCCGTATCATGTAACTCATCCTCATCACCAATTTTCTTAATGATGTTGAAGATATTCGTTTCAAGTGTCATATTCCCGAACGTGAGTTACATTTGCCCATTGCACGTGTTAATCAATGCGTTAGCCGTGGCTAGGAAAGGGTGGACAAGAATAACGGGAATATGATGGCTCGAGGGGGATGAGGGCTCCGTGTCCCAAATAATAAAATCTATTGGGAAGTAGAAAGTGTCGACTTGGACAATCACGTCATCAACTATACCACGGGGTATCTTCTTGGAGAGATTTGCAAGTAAGAGAGTAATTTTAGTGGGCTTAAGATCTCCCAAATCAAGCTTTTTATAAATGGACTAGGGGAGGATGTTGACACTCGCCCCTAAATATATTAAAGATCTATCAACTTTATAATCTTTAATAATGCAAGAAATGGTGGGTGCACCCGGATCTTTATACATGGGTCGGAGGTCTCTCAAAAGTACTGAAATCACATTTTCTCCTAAGACACCTGTTTCTTTAATTTATGTTTCACTGCGAGTAAGTCCTTTAAGAACTTAGCATACTCAAGAATTTTCATGATAACCTCAAGAAAAGCTGAGTTAAGATTTATTAGCTTAAGCAATTCTAAAATGTCATCACGGGAAGCCCTTTTAGGAGGAGGGACCAACTGTTTGGGGTAAGGTGTGGCTATATGTGGTTTCATTACCACATCGGGCCTAAATTTGTCATCTTTTTCACTCTCTTCCAAGGGGGCATCTTCGGCCTCTTGCGTGTTAGGTGAAATCTCCTTGTATTTTTACAGGTAGCGTGGGGGAGGTGACAAGTCAACAACTCTCCCACTATGTAGAGTGGTTACCAATCGACATTTCTCTTTTTTCATCGGGAGTAGAGCTCACCCAGTTTTACCTTAGGGAGGTCGTTAGCCTTAGGAGAGAAACTTTCCCTTCTCTTAGACACTTAAGAAATATTTTAACTTAGAAAGCGATGCCTTTACGTTGGATTCTTTTTTATCTTTTTAGGCATTTATGGTTGATTGAGTTTTCAAGAATTGAGAAAGAGTGTCCTCAAGACTCTTCTATTGTGGGATTACATAAGGCACGAGAGGAGGCACTTTCATGGGTAGCACATGTTGATATGGTGGGAGTGATGGCGGCTATTAGGCAACGTGTGAATTTGGGTTCATTGCTGGATTCAGTTGCCCATATCTAAAATCGGGATCATTTTGTCACAAGGGATTAAAATAATTCCCATAAGGGGCAATGAAATTACCCTTATAATCTTCTACCGCCTAAAATTGCTCTTGAAGCATAACTTTGTAGGCAGGTATAGTCGTACATTCCTTTTTTAAATGTACAACCTCACAAGTTGTACAACTCTCCTTTGATAAATCTCGAGATGGGTCTGATATATTTCTTCCCTAGATTCCACCATATCATCTAGCTGCTTGGCTAATTGGTTAATTTGGAGCTTTAACTCGACTTCCTTCTCGTAGAGTCCGAACGTGAAAAGAGTTGTGGATGTGATTCTAGCTTTGGGCTAGGCATTTAGATTCGATGTGTACTAAGCTTGAGTATTCTCAAGTACATACTTAAAGTGGTCCTTTGCATCATCCGTATCTAACCTGACGAACTCTTTCGAGCATATAGTTTTAACAAGTTATTTTGAGCTTACGCTAAGCCCATGATGGAAGTACAAGATGAGTCTCCACTTCTCAAAACCATGATGTGGGCACATGTTAACTAACTCATTGAACCTATCCAAACACTTGTCAAAGGGATCATTATCATTTTTCTTAAAAGTCTAGATTTAATCCTGAATAGAGTTCATCTTATGCGTAGAAAAGTACTTTTGGAGGAATTTAGCCTGTTTCTCTCTCCATGTAGCTATCAAGTTCGGTGTTAATGAACAAGGCCACGTCTTGGACTTGTCCTTAAGTGAAAAGGGAAAAGCTTGAGGTGTACTATGTCTTGGGTTCAAGCTTGATTTTTAATCATCTCGCACGCCTCCTCAAACCTCTAATGTGGATATAAGGCCTCTTCGACTCCATATCGTGAAATTAAGGGAGAATCAGAATCATCAAATTCCTAAAGTGGTATTGCCCAGAATTATATGGGAATATAATCCATCCTAGAGTGACGGTTCGATCCGAGTATGGAGGTATTTTATGGCGAGGTAAGGCTTCACTTACTCTCATGTTCCGAAACTAGCATGATCTGACATCTCACTCACACTTATAGAATCACTTTCCTCATGGGAGTTTTTAGACGTTTGACTCGTGGTGTGACTGCTCAGTGTAGGAGGTGGTACCAAAATTTTTAGAATGTTTGGAGTGTTATTGCTAAAGAGATGGAGTTCGACTATAGTCTTGGTATTTTGATTGGTATATGTATTTTTCATTTAAGGATCAAGATAATATTTGCATTTTTATTTTCATTTTCTAGATTTTTTTGGATATTTTGAGCTCTTAATTTTTTTTTTCTTGAGATTTTTGATTTTTTTGGCTTTTGGGATTTAGAGTCAAATTTAGATAAAATTGACCTAACCTATGTGTCTACTTAGATCCCTAACAATGGTGACAAAAAATTGACATGGCACAGAATATGTATGCTATGTGTGTACCAACAACTCAAATGCAAGTCGATCGCTAAAGTTATACCCGGTACGTGAGGGTCGAATCCTTAGGGAATATGACGATAAATGTTTTGACGATGAAAATATAGGCTTCTAAAATCTAGGTATCTACTCTCGAAAGAAAAGAAAAGGTGATTTGATTTTGGGAAAATTTCTAATTAATGAAGAAAACTTAAACTAGCCAGTGCAATTTAAACTAATAAAAGCAAAAAACTTGATTTTTTATTTTTTTAAACTATTTGGAAAAAGTGGAGTCGGGATGCAATCCCGCGAATCATAGGTATTTTTGTTAAATACCAAATTCTTGATAATTATATAAGTGATTAAAAGAAAACATTAATTTAATTGAAGAAATAAATATGCGAGAATATTACACCGCACAATATTTAGTGAATAACTAAATTAATGGGAACGACAAATTTATCCACACGTATATCGTATCCTCAAACACTCCGGTTTCCTACAACAAATGAAGTTACCTACAATACTAGTTTTAGAAAAAGTATCAAAACCTAGTAGTTAAGTATATGATTTTATCAAATTTTATACCTAACATCCACACCTAGGAGGGTTCATGTTCCCTAACTCTCTAAAAATTTCGTTGGACATGATAACAATTTCTACGCATGAAATGATTGATTGGCATGGAAACATAAGGAAGAAATAATAAGACATATGATGGAAATTAAAGTTACCAATGGTGAACAATGTAAATCATGAAATATTAAGTGTTGAATGAAATTCCGAAAATACTATGATCTTTCAATTGAATTTGGAGTGCAAAAATGTGTCAAAGTTTCTCCAACAAGTTATTAATCCTATGATGACTTACAATCAATGATAACCATCAATAATTACTCCTACTAGGTGTTTGCAAGTGATAAAATTCATTTTAAGAAGTTCCCCACAAACTCAAACTCTTTAAACTAAAAGATTGGAAAAATATAAATTCCCAACTTGGATCGAACCCTTGAACCGAACTAAACACATGGGGAAGAACCGGTTTATATGACTGAACTGGTCCGGTCAGGATATTTGTCTCAAGTTTCCTTATGTGCTCTATTTTCTCTTAATAATATATTTGCCACTAGATTGTCTTCTCAACTTTAAATGTTCATAACTTTCTAACCGTAGCTTGGATCGGGGTGCTATTTCTTCCAGTGTATTCTTGACTTAAATCTCTTCAAATTTTTAGTTGGATACTCCTATGGATTTCCGATAGAAAAATATGAAATTTCCTTTCACTTCCCTTTCTCGTGTTTCTTTCACTGTTTCGGCTTTTCTCTTTCATCCACTTGCACAATTTACCTTTAAAACATGAGAGAAATACACAAAACATGAAATAATCACTGAAAAAAGTTAGTAGCATAAATATGAGATAAATTTGGCCTAAATTCACTGTACAGGAACATAAAAATACTGAAATTAAAGAGATAAATATGAAATATTTATACATAATCAGTCTTCATACAAATACGTCAAAAGCTATAAAGGGAAACACCAACTCCAACCTATGACTGGAAATGCTATGGACGGAATTAAATCAATACATACAAATTGACTAAATTGGAAATTCATCCTTAAAAGATTGGCTAAGGTGTCGATTTAAAAGTAGATTGCATATCCGCCTTCCTGAAATTGGGCAGGCGACGAGGTCGTTTCCTATGGTACGACTATGTCAAAGATACTAATGATAAGGATGAGGAGAATGAGACTTCAAGTTTATTACAAAAATTCATATTCTATGAAGTCAAACCATGCGAGAAAGACCCACGGTGGATGCCGAGGTGAACCGAGTGACATAGAGCCTTGGGGGAAGTCGAGGAGTTAAGGTCTATGGTTGATTTGAGACTTAGGTCATTGGTGTAATCTGAGGGGTTGGGAAATTTACATTATTTCCTTTCCTCTTTTCTTATATTGCACATTTCTGCTTATTCGCAATATGTCTGCCATTGTCTTGTTAATATATCTTTTATCTGCTAGTACAAAGATTGATAGGTGGGCCGAGGACTTTTGATTTAACCTTTACTTTGCTATTAAATCTTACCCATACTATATTATTTATTTCCTCCGGATAGTGGCCGCAGAGTAATTAGTCGTCACTGAGTAGAGGTAGATGTGACGGAGTATACATAGAGGATGCTGAGGGTTTATCATTATATTGGGTTTTGAGAATAAATATTTAATTTAAAACATGTAGACCTTCTAGATTTCCTTTATAGTTTTACTTTTCATTCATACAAGTATATGTGAAAGTATTGTATGAAAACAATTATTATATTCAAATCTTGTATTAGAGACGTTGATGATTATCAATATATATTAGTATAGGTTCAATTATTTCTTTATATTGTGTTTTATTAAACTGTGATGAATAATTACTTTGCCAACCCTGATTATAAGGTCGAGGCCTTTTATAGCACGCGACATAGAAAGTTTACCCTAATATTAAAGTTTTAAAATCTAGTCGTGTGAGAAAGTAAACAAAGGATCGTAACCTGATAGGTCAAGGACTCGAGGAATTCAATATTTGATGATGAGGATGATGGGGATGCTTTTCAACTTCCTCCAAGTCCTTGATAGATTTCTTCCAATGAGTTGAATCTTCTAGATAATGACCCCCAAAGTAAAACTTGTGTGTGTTCACTCCTATAGATTAAAACTTGGTGAAATATTAGACAAATAACCATGCCTCTACTCATCCTTTTGAAAAATGTGAATAGTATTTTTTCTCTTCCTCTCTTAACCTAGTGAATGTCACATGTGACAAATAGTATATTTTAATACATAGGTTTATCAAGTCAAATTATTAATTATACAAACAATTAGATCTTGGATTGGTCTTGAACCCATCATCCACTTCATTTTTTCACCAATGAATGTGAACGAAGATGAATTGGTCGTGGACACAGGAAAGGTCGCAGCCATTGTTGATTGGGAAAAACCAACCACTATGGTAGAGGTTAGAAGTTTCCTTGGCCTAACAGGTTACTATGGATAATTTGTGGAGGGGTTTTTGAAAATTTTTGTGACCATGACCCACTTGACACACAGGACAAAAAGTTCATTTGGTCCACGAAGGATGACGAGATTTTTAATAAATTAAAGGAAAAGTTAGTGGTTGCTTCCATTTAGGCCTTACCCGAGGAAGAGGGAGGTTATGTGATCTATAATGCTTATTTAGGCCATGTCCTAGGTTATTTTTTAATTCAATATGGAAAAGTTATGACATATGTGTAGACAACTGAGGCCACATGAGAAGAACTACCCCACCCATGATTTCGAGTTTGTGGTTGTGGTATTTGCCTTAAAAATTTAGAGAACTATTTATATAAAGAGTGTTGTGAAATCTTCAGGGACCATAATAGTTTAACTTATACTTTCATCCAAAGATATTTGAATATGAGGCAAATAAGATGATTAGATTTGATCAAATATTATGATCATTTGATTATGTACCACCCTAGGATGGCTAATGTAGTGACCGATGTCCTAAGTAGAAAAAATTTCATTTAATTCTTTGAGGATCACCAGTTAAAAGAACATCGTAAGATATTTAGAGACTATAGGTATTCAGGTCATAAGACACAAATGTTGTGAACATTTAAGTTCCATTACAGTGGCACCTAATTTGATTGAGAGAATAGAGATCGTGTAGGATGTTAACCGTGATTTATAACAAATTTGCAAAAAATTAGATAGAAAAGAGAGACCAGACTTCAGAGTGTATGATCGTGGAACCTTATGCTTTGGTAGGAGAATTTGTGAGCCATAAAATGATGATATTAAGGTTGAGGTGATAGAAGGAGGTCATTCCTCAACCTTTGTAATTCACCCCAGAAACACCAAAATGTGCCAGGACTTGAAGAAATTTTTTTGGCGGCCTAACATGAAGAACGAGACCCCAGAGTTTGTTTCCAAATGTTTGGAATGCCAATAAATTAAGGCCGACCACCAAAGATCAACTGGGGGGTTACAACCTCTACATATCACATAATGGAAGTGGGAACATATTTATATGGACTTTATTATTGGACTACCATAGACATAGATATGGATGGATTCTACTTAGGTTATTGTGGATAGATTAACCAAGAGTGGTTAGTTTTTGGTTGTCAAGACCATGACCATTGTTGATCAGTTGGCCAAGATCTTCAGCAAGGAGATTATAAAACTCCATAGAGTTTCTATTACTATAATGTTTGGCTACTACCCCAAATTTATCATGGTATTTCGAAAAAGCATCCAAAAAGTAATGAGGTTGTGACTAGAATTTTGCACAACCTCGTATTCGCGGACCGATGGACAAATGTAGATGGACAAATATAACTTAAAAGATATGCTAAGGGTTTATATTTTGTAATTTCATAGAATTTGGTAAGACCACCTACCTCTTGTGAATTTTTTATACAACAACAACTGTCAGGAATGTATTAAGTTAGAACCTTACCCTTCCTTATATGGCAGAAGATGCCGCAGCTTTTTTTGTTGGGTTGAAGTAGAAGAAATACAACTATTGGAGCCTAAGGTGGTATAGTAATCCTCTATCAAAGTAATGCCTATATAAGAAAGATTCGGCGTGATCAAACTAGACAAAAGAGCTGGGCATATATCAAAAGAAGAGATGTAGTATTAGAGGTTGGAGACAAGTCATTTCTTAAGGTTTCCCTTTATAAGGGGTTTATGATATTTGGGAAACACGAAAATTGATTTTGCGGTATGTAAGAACTTTTGATATACTTTAATGAATTTGGAATACTTTCTATAAACTTTACCTTCCCCTAAACTTATCCCATATGCATAATATATTCCATATTTCAATGTTGAGGAATTATATAAGAGACCGCGATCGTATCATTAAATATGAGCCCATTGAGATCTGCGAAGATTTGAGTTATAACGAGGCCTCAGCTGAAATTTTGGATAAGAAGGAAAAGCAACTGAGGACAAAGATAATTTCTCTAGTCAAAGTACTTTGGAGACATCAGGCGCGGAAGACGCCACTTGGGAGCTGGAGTATGCCATCAGAGAAAAGTATCCACATTTATTCCAAGGTATGGCTTAAGTCATTGCTTTTTAATTTATTAAATTCTAAGGACATAATTTCCTAAGTCAGGGAGATTGTAATGACCCTAAAATCCTAGGAGTCCATGGCCATAGTTAGAGTTATTGATAAAAAATGCCACAACCTTAAAAGTATAGGCTGTAGAGGTAAAAAGAATGCCACGACCTAAGAAAAAGGTTGTAGAGTTTGGTGACATGGATTTGTGAGGGCTCAGTACGTGAGATGATGATGTGGCCTAATTAGGTAATAACTTGATAGCAAAATTTAGAGAGTCTTAGAAGATTTTTAAAGGGGTATTTGTTAAAAAAAAAGGGAAAAAAAGTAAACCCTAGGTTCCGTAGTATAACATATAAATAGCAACCCCTGACACACTTCCTAGAGATTATTAAACCTTAATTTCCTGCTTTAGAATGAAAAATTTAGGGTTTGAGAGAGGAAGAGGTGCTGTCAAATTTAAGGCCTTGGAAATTTACTGTTCACTGAAGGAAAAGGCGGTTCAAGGTGTCAGGCATGCACTGTTAATCGGACCAGATCCATTGCGATAAGGTATCTGTCCTCATCCCGTTCTTCCTTTTGAAACTGCAATTTCCATGTTTTCTATTGAAGGAGATGATCCCTTGCATGTAATATAAGTTTTCTAGGTTTTAGGCCATGGAGTTTTAGTTTTCATCGTATTCTGGGGTTAGAGGCCATGGCTATTTACTATTCCTTTAGGTTTTAAATATGGGGATTGTTACTATTCATTTAAATCCATGTTTAGAGGTTTTCAATTTAGCGTCCTTCTTAGTAGATTGTGGGTTGTGACTATGAGGTTTTGAGTATATTCTTATCAGTATTATGAGGTTTTATTTAGCGTTTTAATGTTGATCTTCGAGGATCTAAGTTAAGAGATAATTAGGGTTTAAAACCTTGCTTTTACAAAAATACCCTTGTTTGTTGATCAAGAGTTATTACTCCTTCTTTGAGGTCGCGAACGTTTGGGTCGTATTGTATTGTGACTGGGTGGTTTTTGAGATGGGATTCGATGGCGATGCAATGGCACTAATTATCTAGGATGAGAGATCATATTCTGGTGAGGGTTTCTTGCTCAATTCTAGTAGGTCAAAATGATTAGCCATGGGGAGATAGTGTCTAGGGTAACTATGGATCTTGGACCTTGGCAGAGCATAGCTATGGTGTGGAGTTAACAGTAGATCGCAGATCCAGCATCCTAGAGTTAGGCAGGAGGGAAGGTCTGGATCTATTTCATGAATAAGTAAAAGATACCTAGAATAAGGCCGAGGAGAATGATACATCCAAGGTTATAAAACAAAGAACTATGAGGTCGAACAATGGGAAATAAATCTATGGGGGAAGTCGATATGAACCAAGGGAGATAATGCCTTGGAGGGAGACAAGGAGTTTAGATATAAGGTAGGTTTGACACTTAGGCCATTGGTTTAATATATGGGGTTTGGGAAAATTACATTCTTTTTTCCTATTTACTTATATTGCATGTTTCTGCTTATTTTCACTACCTTGCTACTATATCTTTTATCTTTAAGTACTAAGATTGATAGGTTGGTTGAGGATTTTTGATTTAACCATTACTGAGCTATTATATCTCATCCCTTCTATATTTTTGGTCTGCTTATGATGAGTTGCCATGGATTATTTAGTGGTCAATAAATAGAGGTAGTTGTCGCATTATATACATAGAGTTCATGGAGGCTTTATTGTCATATTGAGTTTTTAGAATAAATGTTTAATTTATATCATGCAAACCTTATAGATATCCTTCTTAGTTGTATTGTTAAATCTTACAACTTCATTTAAAAGGATTGTACGAATATACTTGTTATGTTCAGAGCTTGTATTAGAGACCTTGGTGATTATCAATGGCTATTTATATTAGTTCAATGATTTATTTATATTATGTTTTGTTAAACTGTGATGAATAATTACTTTGCTTATTTTGATGATGAGGTCGAAGACTTTTATCGATTGCAATGTGAGCAAGTGAACAAACAACCGTAGCTTAATAATGCAAGGCTGCAGGGAATTACATATTTGATGAAGACGATGATGGGGATGATTTTCTAATTCCTCCAAATCCTTGATAAAAATGCTCTAAACCCCTTTAATCATCTAGATAATCCACCTCCCCCCCCCCCCCCCCCCCCCCCCCCCCCCAATGTAAGACTTATGTGTGGGCACTACTTGAGATGGAAACTTGGTGAAATATGAGAGAAATCACCTTATTTCTCCTCATCTATTCCCAAAAACGCGAATAAAATTTCCCCCATCAATAAACCTAGTGAATGTCGCATGTGATAAACCATATATTTTCATACTTAGGTTGGTCAGCTCTAATTGTTAAATTATACAAATAATTAAATGTTTTAATTCTCTTAATGTCACAATCCTCTTCATTTTGCACTAGTCAATTTGAATAGAGAGAAGAAATTAGAATGCTCTCAACCTCAAAAATATTAGTTACGGTATAAAGAAGTAAAGAGGAACTCAAATATTTTAACAGTGGAGTCAAAAAACCTATTTACAGAAGTTTTTGAAATTTTGGGTTTGTCGTGCGCATGAGGAAAATAAAGCTCCGTGCTCAAAGTTTTAACTAGTGTTTCAGGACAAGCCTAAAATGTATAAACATGCACATGCGGTCAATCTGGCACCGTGCGCAAGCTTTTAGGTGGTTTAAAATAAACTAGAAATGTGCAAGGTCATGATCACGAGTCCAAATAGGAACCGTGCAAACTGTTTAAGGAAAAAAGCATAATTCTTTAAATAAAGAACATCTTAAAAATGCAGTTCTTTCCTAAGGCTATACACATCACTTGTCAAAGATCAAAATCACTTATTTAGATTAAAAACACGTGTTTGTGGGCATATCCATAGACGTTCAATCACAAAACCATAGTAAAAGGATATTTCTTCAACGTTCAGCAACAGATGTCTTTGTGTTGTAATAAAATTAAGTAGATCTTCAATGTACAATGTTCATGAAGTCTAATGAATGGGCGGTGTTTTTTGGAGTTAGACTTTTAAGAAATAGGCTTTTCCTTTTTGTACCCTTTCCGATGTTCCAAATTCTCCTCAAACTCTTTAATTAAGCCTACCAATTCATCCACATGCAAAAAGGCACTGGTTGTAGCTCTAACTTCATTAATGACGTCTTCCTTGCCATTAAAACTCTTAGGTAAAGATCATAATATTTTATCGATAATATCTTTCTCAAAGATATTTTCATCCCATTCAAATAAAGATACCACTATAGCATTCAAATGTGCATTGAACTCATTAACACTTTTATTGTCTTTCATGATCAAGATTACAAAAGACGTGATCAACCATTAAAGCTTATAGTATATTATATACGTGGTTACTTTATGGGTGACCCCCACAATCTCCCATGCTTATTGGGACATTGTATAATTTTTTGTATGTCTAAATATCACAAAATCTCTTAAAATGGTGTTTAATTCTTTAGTAATCCACTCACCCAATTTGTTATCATTTTCATCCAAAATAGATTCACTTGTTATCTTTTGGACATCCTTGACAACAATCATGGTCCTTTCTCAACCCAATTATAGAGTATCGCGTATTCATTCATCCATAGACTTTAAATAATCTTGAATTTTTATTTTAATATAAATAATTGTTGTCACCGAACAATTGTTGTCGGTTTAAATAAATATCCCCCATATGTACATAAGGTATCTACCCTAAGAAATAAAATCTAAAAATAAGTAGACCCCCTCTAATAGCTATCAAAATTACAACTATTTCCAATTAAAATAAAATATGGTTTTTATCCAAATTTGAGAAAAGACTTATTAAAGTATAAGTGACAAAACTAATTTTACATAAAATATATGTTCACTAATCATATAGGAGAATCAAAATGTAGGAAAGTAAATCACTCACTTTAAACAATAATTTATAGGAGGAAAAAGCCCTTGTAGTAAATACCTGGGACCAAACCAATACCTTGAATTACATAATTAAAGGAATACACAAAGGGATAAATGACTTACAAACTTGAACCTCTCTATAAACTAAAAATGAACAAATTCCACACCAAAATTTTTTCACCTTGTAGCACTAAGATCGTGTTTATATTGCATCTAACTACCCACCACGTCATAATGTCCGAATCTCATTAATAATGTGACATTTGAAAACTTAACGAATCTTCTTAAAACTTGAAGCAATTTTGTTTAAAATAAAATGAACCAAGAGTATCCAATGTACAAACACCAAGGATTTGTGAGGATATCCAAAAATTTATGGTCTAGATACTATTTGGGTTCACTAAAACCTCTCCCAAAGTATATAAAACTCAAAATGGAAAATATGGAAGAATAAAAGAAAATTATGTTCGAAGAACAAGATGAAAGTATTTTAGTAAAGCTACTTTGCTTTAGTAAAACTCATTTTCTCCATTTGTTTTAGTAAAGATTCTTTGCTTTATGTTTTGGTTATGTGTCTCATTATTGTTAATTTCAGTTAAACTTCATTGTACCTTCTCGGATGGTAGTGTCGTCTTTGCAAGTAGTCAATGCATTTAAAGACCTTAGGCTATTGTGTGGGCACTGCTTGGGAAAGGACGAGTTTAGTATCTTGCTGGTTGCGGGTTTCAAAGTGGTGTTCCTTGTAAGTAGTTTGGTTATGCCTTAAGTGAGTTGAAGATAGTGAAGTTCACGAGTAGCGTCTTGAGTGTGGACGAACCACGTTAAAATCTCGATTTGTAAATTTTCATTAATCTGTCTGTATTAACTACTTATACTTATTGAATTTCTTACTATTAAATTGATTTATCATATTGAAATTAGTCTTTACACAAAGTTAAGAAAGTCTGAAATTTGCAATTAAACCCATATACCCAATTCAGCCCCTCCCCTAGGGTATATTTCCAATCCAAGAATTGGTATCAGAGCGTAGCTCATAAATACTTATTTTGAAAATTATATTTTTAGTATAAAGATAACAAAACAAATGGAAAACCTTTCATAACATTACAATATTTTTTGGGAAGATACAATGTACCCATTTTTTGTAGAGAGGATTTTAAAACATGCTTGGATTAGTCATTCCATTGATTACAATGTTTGAAAAATAGTACATGATCACAAATTGTAAAGTGGGGTTAAATAAATTAACCACCAACACTCTAATGAATTAACCCCACATATTTGATTAAATATTGATCTATGATTTATCTTGTTTTACTACAATCCAGACCTTACATGGACCGATATATTATTACGCGCGATCTAATATATTGCATCTACTCCGCATTTGATAAATTACACTAGACAATACTCTAGTAGTAATTTAATTTGTTCATTTAATATGCCGCCACATATATTGTGACAAGTGGAATCATAAATATTGGACACTTGGTTCCACAGATACATGACTTGTGTCAAGCCCACTTGAGTCATTTTTGCTATAAAATGAGGGTTTTCCCCTCATTTGATGGATGATGGTCTTGGAGGCAAAGTAAGGAGGGAAAATCCAGCTCTCCTCTCCCACGCACCTTTTAAGGTTCGTCACGAGTGAATTTTCATAGTTTCATTATGGTATACGGGCGTTTGAGACGCGATTCGCCATATTTGTCACCCCACGCATCGAAACTACCAAAACTGGGTGTTTGAGAGGCGGCTCGCCGAATTTGGCACCCCCACGCACCAAAACTACCAAAAACTGAGCTCTCTCTGGCGTATCGTATGGACCCACGAACTACATGGACTTTGATTCCGCAAATACATATACGTAGGTGCAACCTTCTTGCTCAAGTATAAAACATGCTCAACGCAGTGCCTCCTCAAATATGCACTCACATCTTAATTTAGCGACTCTGTTGGGGAGGTATTCATGATTTCGGTTGCGTAACGCCTCGTTCGCACACACGGAGAACTCAGTAGCAGTGGAACACTTTTCTTCAACAAAGAGAACTATTATTACTTTTATTTTATCATTTTCTTTGTTGAGATATCCCAAATATCTTTTTTATGATGAATATCACAAATCATGTTTGTTAGAGTACAAATAAAATATGTTAACATTTATCTTCAACGAGAATATTTGAAATATTCAGATGAATAAAACATACGCATGATGATGATGTTGAAAAAAAAATATTATTATTGATTTTCAGCATTAGTTTGGCTAAAAGTTTTATGAGCAATAATTATTTAGCCACAAGATATTGTCCGATTATGTGTAGTCCACGAAAAAAAAAGATGATGCAGATTTTAATAGATTGCATGTGTTAGTTATATTAACTTGCCTATTCTCTATTTGTGGCCAAAAATAAAATAAATCTCTTATGCAAATTGATTTTGCGCGCACACTATACTAGCATAAGCATGCTTTTAAAGCTGTACAAATATACTTAATAATATTTTAAATACAAAGATCTCCTTAGAAATTGCCGTACAAAACATTGGAATATGCGCCTACATATATGCCACGCGCTTTATACATCATTTTTTATTTTGTCCCATATTTGTTGGTCGACGACCATTGCCAATCTGCCAAGTGGGTACCAATTAAACAACCAAGAAGATTAAGACTCATTTGTCCCAAATCTTCCACATAAGAAGTTGTGTGCAACCAGATAGCGGAACGAAGAGAACACAAAACCAAACAACAAATGATCCATAGCAATTCAAACCAACAAACAAAAAAAAATCTCATCGGAGCTTCCGTCGAGTAGCCTGATTTACGAAAAACCAACCTCCGAACAGGTATCACCGGAATAGCTTTGACCTCCGTACAAAAACCTCCAAATAGATATCTACGGAACATACTTGACGTTTGAACAACATATCCGTTCAGGCATTTTGAACAGCCATAAATCTGAGGGTCTCGCATGAACGAACCAGTTGAAACCCAACATAGCAAGGTTTTTATAAATGAGATTACATCTCAGAAATCAGAATGCGATTCACTTCAACCAAAAATGGGTATTGTTGATATTTTAAAATAATGATGCATGTTGGGTTATTACGAGATCCATTTCAGCCTTCGAACATCCTCAACAGCCTTAACCTCCGACCTATCTCCGGTGCATCCAAGACCCCTGAACACCCTCGAAATCTGAAACGTGTGAACTGCCTCCAAGATGGGTTTCATACTCATGTATAATATTTCTTTTGTTATGGCCTATGACTTTTGAACATAAAGACCATTTAGACTTTAAAGTCCCAAATTAGTGGGTTTTTTTTTTTTTGGGGGGGTGACCATTTAGACCGCATGATATATCCACACCCTATCAACTGCATATTGTAGCATATCAAATTCGCATCATGAAAACAATATGTCTGTGATTCCTCAAAGCATGTTTTTGAGTTTATTTTATTCTATTGGCATAAAATAAAATAAATGGGGAAGATATATCCCACATAATTATATATGGAATTATAATATGTCTCACGAGTTACTAATGATCTTTGTACTAGAATTCAAGATGATTTCTTATCCTTACAGATATTGAACGCATGTGATCAAATCGAGCTTGAGCAATTACATCAGGTCTTACAAATGTCAAGGCTAAACGTTCAAGAGATTTTATTTTAATTAGGGGAAAGCACCCCGTGAAATGTATTTAAATTCTTTCAACTCTTAGATGGTGTTGTAACTAGTAGCTATATTTTTCTTTACTCTACTTTATCTTGAAATAAAAGACAAAGCAAAGTAAAGAGGGGGAAAAGTACTGTATAATGTACCACTTGTAGTTATACATAAACACATGTGATAATCATGCTCAGATTCGGTCCGAGAATGGCCATAATTGATGAAGCATCCCTAAAAGAAATATCAGAGTTGTTCAGCATAGCCACCAGATGGCTCATATATAGCACTGACTATATAACATTACTTCCAGCAAAGTGACATGGGGCAAACAAGTTGCCCACAAAACCTAGAGCATGGATACATAGTTCATACAAACCTTATCAGTATCGTGGTAAGTTTTCCATCGAGGTGCGTTATAGTTCTCACAAACCTTATCAGTATTGTGGTAAGTCGCCCATAGAGGTGCATTACAGTTCTCACAAACCTTACCAGTATTGTGGTAAGTTTCTCACCGAGATTCATTATAGTTTTCACAAACCTTACCAATATTGTGGTAAGTCACCCACAGAGGTGCATTACAGTCCTCACAATCCTTTCCACTATTGTGGGAAGTTTCCCATAAAGGTGCATTATAGTTCTTAAAAAAATCTACATTATTAGGCCCGATTGACACACGAATATGGGATATCTAAGTCCTATGTTACTAGGTATGCCTGACCCTAGGATATGAGATATTTAAGTCCTACATTACCAGGCCAGCCTGACCCTCGGATATGGGAGATTCTAAGTCCGATATAACTTGGTCCGCCTGACCCTCGGATATGGGAGATTTATTTTTAAGACCAATATGACTTGGCCGGCCTCCACCCTAGGTTATGGGAGATTTAAAGTCCAATATAACTTGGGGCGCCTGACCCTCGCTCATTGGAGATTCAAAGTCCTATATTATTAGGCACCAAAGTCATATACTACTAGGCACGCATGACTAGGCATAAGCCTAATTTACGGGAAACTAAAGTCCTATATTACAAGGAATGCTTAAAAACCTGATTTTTGGGCACGCTTAAAGTCCTAAAAGGACCTTTATGTTCGCTCAACCAAATAGAGTTGGGCACACTTATAAAATATGTTGGTTTAAAAAACCTAGTTCACTCGAAGCACTAATGGTTTCTCGATAGAGTACTCTCTACAGGTTTTGATCTTATGATTGCAAAAGATCTACTATACTCAGAGAAACCACCAAATTGGTTGCTCGGGATAGTACATTTGGCAGATTTGATGTTCAAAATATTTTAAACCCCAATAAAATTGTGGAGACACGCTCATTCGAGAGGAATAGGGGCAACCCCCAAATACTTCTCCAAAAAAGAAGAGGAAGCAAAGGTAGCCCTCAAAACTACATACAAATGATATGCTCATAGGCAAGAATGATAAATAGACCGAACACGATCATGTGACGATTTTTCTAGTTGAAATAGGTTAAACGATTTTATTTCGTACATGTAGTTAATATGTCTCAGCCGAGGCATCAACACACCAACTATGTCTACGAGGGGGCAAATGTAGAGTGGGGTTAAATAAATTAACCACCAACACTCCAATGAATTAACCACCAACACTCCAATGAATTAACCACACAGATTTGATTAAATATTGATCTGTGATTTATCGAGTTTTACTACAATCCAGACCTTACACGGGCTGAGATATTGTGGCCATCCCCGATCCGCGCAGAACTGCGGCCATCCCCCTCCTCGCGGAGAGAGAGAGATAAAGGGGTATGGTGAGAGGATCTTGGTCTCGCACATCCCTCTCGGGAGCGCTTCGGCCGTCGTCGACGATGTGTGAGGTGAAAAATGCAGAGAGATGGAGTTCCCAGTCTATTTTACGCAAAATAGACAAAAGAAGGTGGATCCATCCCGAAGGATAACATCAAAGACATACTGATACATATAAAATCAAAAATGATTCGAATAGGGTTCGAAGGCTAAGTTACGGAATGGGAAGGTGTTAGGCACCCATTTCGCCCTGGCGGTCTCTCATGGGTTTGTTGTTATTTTCCTCTATTTCTCTGTGATCTGTGGGCATGTGTATATGTAGTGGAGATAGGAATCATCGACTTGTATCATGGAAGAGATAAACCGAGTCATTTGTAGGAATGTTCCTAAAAGTAATATTCAAAAATAGGATTTACGCGATTATCGTTGCACTAATCATTATAACGGAACGATAACGCGTATGGAATAATATGCCACTAAAGAAAATATATGTATATGTAAATATGTAGGGATAAGAATCTAAGAGAATTAAGTTAAAGAATTAGAAAAATAGAAAATTGGAAAAAGTAGGACTCGAGTCTCGAGTTTTACCCCGAGACGGCTACGTAGCCTATAGAGGCATCAAAGTCCACGTAGTTCGTATGCAAAACGAAGGATGGGGCTTATCCCATAAATCCAACCGGGGAATTCTTTTATGTGTGTATGTGTGTAAAAAGGTGTTTTTATGAGAAAAGTCTGAGAATTGTCGTTTGGAATTAATGAGCAACCGGAGCCTAGAAGCGTTCGATGACCTTTAGGAGTCAAGCAGATCATTCGTCCGTATCGTAAGTCAGAATTGGGCCTAGAGTGGGCCGTTGGAAAGGGTTTTTATCACCTTTGACGATTCATTCAGTCTTAGTCGATCTGAAGAGTTGAATTTAGTCAAATAGAGTCCGGGAGCATCCGGTGGCCTCCTAATCAAGTTTAGAGGGAAAACAGGTCGTTCGTCAGCACCGTAAGTCAGAATCGCGCGCAGGGCGAACCATTGGAAAAAGGGGTTTCAATGCTCTTTAAAAATTCATTCAGTCTCGGTTGAGCTGAAGGGTTTGACTTTTGGTCAAACGGAGCCTGGGATTGCCCTATGGTCTCTAGGTCAGTACTCGGGGTATGACTTAGGTTTGTAGTGATGAAGGGAGGTGCTAGGGACCTAAGGAGAGGTTATGGGGGTGCTAGGATGGGGTGTATACAATGCCCCTCCACGGGTGAGTTTGGAAAAAATGATATTCGTAGAATAGACACCGCATGATGCCTTTTGAAAGAGGTTGATTCTACGGACCTAAGGAAATGAGGATGACCAATTCAGAGGATCGAGGTCGATTCTAAGGACCTAAGGGGTATATCGGGGATGGTCTAAATGAAGTGATGATCGAAGATTTAGGTGAATTATGAGAACCTAAAGCAATGCTGGGGATGACCAATTCTGTGGGTCGAAGCCAATTCTGAGGGCTTAGGTTGTGATGACCAATTCTGTGGGTCGCAGCCAATTCTGAGGGATTAAATTGTGATGACCAATTCTGTCGGTCGAAGACAATTCTGAGGGCTTAAATTATGATGACCAATTCTACGGGTCGAAGCCAATTCTGAGGGCTTAAATTGTGATGCCCAATTCTGCGGGTCGAAGCCAATTCTTAGGGCTTAAATTATGATGACCAATTCTGCGGGTCGAAGCCAATTTTGAGGGCTTAGGTTATGATGACCAATTCTGCGAATCGAAGCCAATTCTGAGGGCTTAAGTTGTGATGACCAATTCTGTGGGTCGAAGCCAATTCTGAGGGCTTAAATTATGATGACTGATTCTACAGGTCGAAGCCAATTCTGAGGGCTTAAATTGAGATGACCAATTTTGCAGGTCAAACCCAATTCTGAGGGCTTAAATTGTGATGACCAATTCTACGGGTTGAATCCAATTCTGAGGGCTTAAATGGTGATGAAAAATTATGTGGGTTGAAGCCAATTCCGAGGGCTTAAATTGAGATGACCAATTCTATGGGTTGAAGCCAATTCTAAGGGCTTAAATTATAATGTCCTCGGGGAACTCTGTCGAGGAAATTACCTTGTGATTTTGATTTGACCTGGGGAGATGATTGTTGGGGAAAGTTTTGTATCATCTGGAGACTTTGCGGGGAATAGCTAATTTGATGCTGTGAGTTCCGCTCGGGAAGCGATTAGGAGATCCAGGGTTTTGGACGTTTTGCTCAGTGAAATTTGAGACTTTTTTCGTAATGATTTTTTAGGATTCCCCTGGGGAATAGGAGATAACCTGAAGTTTGGGATACTTTAGGGGTCCTCCGGGGACGTTGCCGGGGAGAGATCCGCTTGGCTTTTGAGAGTTTCGCTGGGAAGTAGGGTTTCCGCTTGAGGGAGTTGAGAGAAAATAAATTTTCTTTGCGAAAATTTTCTACATCTTTCTCGTGAATTTTATGAATTTTTTGAGGATTTTCACGGTTTTCTGGTATTTTCTCAGAGTTTCTGTATGAAAATTTAAGGGGGGTGCCGGTCGGAATGGTGTGGAGGGTGCCATTTGGCAGTGGCATGGACTTTTGGACTGCCTCGAGAAGGTGGAAGATCAGTGCTATTGTTAGGTGGGGGTGCAGTGTCGATCGGCATGACCATTGGCTTCCTATAAAAAGGGGGAAGGTTCCCCTCATTTTTCACAGCTTCTTGCCTTCTCTCTTTTTGTGATTTTCTTCTACGAATCGTCCTAACATTCTGCAACTTAAAAAATGGCCGCTTTTGGGAGCACTGCGACACACAGGGAGTGGTTAGCTGTTGATGACTGGGCGAATGTGGAGTGAAGGGCCAGGGCGCCTCTTTCTTTTAGGAGTGAGAATTCTTTCGATGTGTTTGAGCCAGTTGTGGATGAGCGGACTTTACTGCAGGAGTCGTCGCATCATCTCTCTTCTAGGGTGGGTAAAAAATGACTTTTTGCCTTTTTTTTTTTGGGTGATGTCCTTTTTTTCTTGGATTTTGACAAGGTTTTTCTTTGACAGCCTGATGTTTCTTTGTCGACTATGCATGCCCGTGGGACAACGAGGCTTAAGGATGTCTCGGAGAACCTTCCACATGTGGTGCATTGGGTAGTATCTTCAGCATTCTTTAGGAGGCTGGCGTCGGTGCTAGATGAGATGGATCGTTCGACGGAGATCTTATGCGCTTTGGGGGAGAGGTGGTGGGACACTATCCACACCTTCCATTTTGGATTTGGGGAGATGACCGTGACTCCCATAGATGTTCAACATCAACTGGGGATTGATTGTGATGGAGAGCAGATAGAGGTGGATCACTCTTTGCGGGTGTGGCCAGAGGCGGTGCAGGCGACGCTAGGTGATGTGGGGAGGATAGTATCTATGGACTATATTCGTTTGTCGCCATTGAGGGATGTTTTTCTGAGTAGGGTGATTGATGTGGATGATGGGCTGAAGGTGAGGCAGATGGCCCAGTTGTTTATTTTGCTGGTGTTAGGAGGATTTCTGGTGGTGTCAAGCGGCGACGTTGTCCACTTGTGGTTTTTGCCATACTTGAGGATGTTTTCGAACATCCCTCTCTATGATTGTGGGAGCCTGACTTTGGCAACCCTTTATTTTTCTCTGGATGCATTTAGCCGGTGCTGCAGGCAGACTT
This sequence comes from Sambucus nigra, assembly GCA_949130495.1. Classification (NCBI taxonomy): domain Eukaryota; kingdom Viridiplantae; phylum Streptophyta; class Magnoliopsida; order Dipsacales; family Adoxaceae; genus Sambucus; species Sambucus nigra. Next base: position 392,460,526 of record OX422219.1, read on the forward strand.
TTACTAGAGCCGCATATCTTCTTGAGGTATTCTTTAGTTTGCGTATTTTCCTTTCATGCATTAGCATTTTCCTTGTGCGTCTCTTTTTTTATCGCGGATTCTTGTCTTTGGCAGGTGTGGTTCTATGAGGTGATTGGATGTAATACCCAGCTGATTGCTTTAAAGGAAGAGACCGTTGGGGACTTTTTCCGGTTGTATTGGTGGCAGAAGGCCAATCGGTAGTCGAGGAAGTCTCTTTCTCTGCAGGAGGTGCGTGAGGTCTTGAATGGCCTGACCAGTGATAGGGTAAGACCTTTTCCTTCTTCAGTCTAAGTATTTATGTTCTCTGATTCCATATTGACTTATATCTGCTGGGTATTTTTTAGGTGACCTTTTACCCTTAGGGAACGGCTATTCAGGACACGGTGTCGAGCTGGGTGAACGCGCATATGAGGCATTTGTTGGCGCATGAATTTGGCCACTCTTGGTATCTCGGTGAGAGGGTGGTCCAACAGTTTACTGAAGAGGAGGTGGTGGTGCCACTTGTGAGGCCCCCTATGTCTATGAGGCGGGAGCAGATGTTGCCAGAGGATTGCGGCGATGATTGGCGAGCCCTATTTGTTATACACTGACAAAGTTGTATCGTATGATTATATAGACTTTGTGACGAGTTGGCTGATGGAGCCTAGCGTATATGATGTGCTTCCTTTCCCTCATGCGGGGTCGAGTCAACCAGTGGGGTTTCCCCATAGTGGTGGTGGTCCGTAGACATTCGTGGCGACGACGACTTCAGAGGTTCCCTTTGTGCGGTTACATACCCCTTCCTATAACATTCGGCGGGCTGATGGAGGAATGGTGCCAATGTTGCATCTTCCTCATGTAATGGACCCAGAGGAGTTGGGCTTGACAGAGGAGGTCCTTCATCCTCTGGTATACTTTTCTATTCTTCTTCTTTTGGTTTCTTTTAGTCTTCTTCGTTGGATACTGATTTTGCCTTTTCTTACAGCAAGTCCGGGTGTCCACCACTTGGCTAAGGGATACTAGGGACTGGATATCTTCAGCGACGGCCCATATTCGGGACGCGGTTCCTGTTCCTTCTTTTGTCATGTCGTCTGCCTTATCCGGGTAGGAGTCTGGTTCAGGTAACAGTGGTGTGTCATCTTGCCATAGGGGAAAGAGAGTGCGTCGCAGGGATGAAAGCTCTTAGAGAGGATGAAAGAGTAGGTGAGAGTGCGAATGTGGGTTCGGGTTGGGTCTCGTTGTTTTTTGCTTTGATTCCTACAAAACTCATGTAACAAAAACATATATATGCAATGCAATGGAGTTTTTTTATTATCTTCTGTTAGTAATGAATGAATACATACGCGTTTTTTACTTTGCTGCTGAGACCGTAAAAAGAAATATTTTTGGGATTTGAAGGAAAGTTTTATTTAAAATGAGAAATTATATAAATATGGAAGGGGGTTTTGAAATTTTATTGAGAATATCAAGTTATTTTTATTGAGTTTTTTTATTTTGACAAAAGAGGAAAAAGGGAAATTTCTAAAATAGGAGGTTGCCGATCGGCAAGCCCCTTGTCCTGCCTATCGGTAGATTAGTCCAGTCCCATCAATCCAAGGCCTTGATTGGTACCCTCGTTAGCTTTTGGTACCTTGTGGGGCAGGGTTACCTCCGACTTCTGCAAGGGTTGTGTCTTTTACGAGAGTTTTCAAGTATAAAAAGGGGTAAGGGTGGAGTATTTTTATCACACCTTCACATTCTCACCTTCTTATTCTATAAGATGGCTCTCCCTGGTAGTGTTGAGTTTTCCAACTATCTCGAGACTTTGGAGGCGATGCGCTCCTACAACGTTGACTACGATTCTTTCAACATGCGTCGAGTCTCTTTATGGTGTAATTGGCCCATAGAGTGGAACATGCAGATGGCGGAGATACAATTTTGTTACCTCGAAGACCATGTATTATTCTTTTTCTTGGAGGAAGTCTATCCGACTTATGAGGAGTTTTCTGCCGTATTAGGGGTAAATCCTAGTGTGGCGGCTAATATGCCTAAGTTTTCCTGGTCTCCTCAGGAATTATTGGCTGGACTTCTCCACGTCTCGCCCTCGGCGGGTAGACCTTTGGTTATTGGAGGAATGATTTCCCTTCCAACGGTGCTGAGATCTGCACATTTATAGGAGGTTGGTGATGATGGATATACCAGAGATGTTGTTACGGGCTTCGTTTTGAAATTGCTTCTAGTTATTGGGGAACTGCTGGTGGACCCACAACTTACAACCATTACTTCATGGATGTCATACCGTCGCAATCCTGCGACGGTGATATTGGCGGAGACTTTTAATGACCTGGATGCCTGGCAAGAAGGTCGTTCTGACTCTCTGAAGGGTAGCCCTGTGTTGCTATTCTTAAGGTTGTCTGAAAGTTTTTTCTTAGTGACTCCTCCGGAATATCCTTTGTCGGTTGTTCCCAACTTCTTTTCGTGCCATTTTTTCAGTGTTGGCCTGCATATTGAGAGCTGGGAGAACTGGTTTGCGGAGTATGGGGCTCTAAGTCTGCGCTGGTAAGTGCCTTGGTGGGGACATCTGTTGCCTATTCTGGAGCTAGGGGAATACACATATGTTCGGCTGGTTGGTCTCAGACATACCTCTTTTTATTTCCCTTGGCGGATTCTGTGCCAATTTGGGTGGGAGAAGGTCGTGCCATCTCAGAAACTAGATTTCTTTCTAATAGAAGATCTGACAGAGCGTCTGTGCATGTGGCTTGGCTCTTTGTGGGAGAATCGGGATCCGTCATCCCGGACTTCTCAGTTTGTTGGGAGAGTCTGATACATTCCCGAGGATTATATGAAGTAGTTGTGGAGAAGAGTAGTTAGCAAGATTTTGGTAGTGGAGACTGGACAAAGGTGGTTTGTCTTATCCGATACCATGGAGGGAGGTGTTGTGGTTCTTTCGAGGCTAGTTCAAGCTTGTCGGTTTATGGAGAGTCCGCGGCACTCTATTCAGGCACGGGAAGCTTGGCGCCCCAGTATTTAGATGATTATGGAGAGAGCTCCTTTTGTAGCTGTGGGTAAGACTCTTGGGGAGTTTTTTTGTAATGGGGAATAAATTTGGAAATTTATTTGGCTTTTAGGACGGTAGGGGGAGGGGAGTTACCCGTCCCTTTTCTTATGTAATTGCACTGTAATTTATTATTAGTTAAATAAACAAGTTTTTGATCATCCAGCTGTGCCTTTTGATGAATTTTGTATTTCTCTATACCGAACGCTAAGGCATGCATAATCCTTTTGATCAAGTATATGTTAGAATGAACTGTCGCTCTCGGAGATAAGAAAAGAATAGTTTTTTGGGAAAAAGAAAGGGTCATGCTCATGTAAAATGTATGAGCTACCTACGTACCTCTGGTTTTTTTTTGAAAAGTATTAATTTTTCTGAAAATGGTTTTTGTAGAGGATCATGCCCACATAGTTCTGGGTAGAGGGAAATGAAGATTTTTTTTAGAATAGAAGGGAGATGAGAAGAGTCGTAGGGCGCCGAGATTTTGCACTAGAGGTAGAATTTCTTGAGACGGTCCAAGATGATTGGACGAGCCATATCTTTTCCATAAAGGTCGGTGAGCATAGCGGCACCTCTGATAAAATCTTCTTTACAATGTAGGGGTCACTCCAATTGGGCTTGAGCTTCCCTCTAGGGTCCTAAATGGATTCTATGATTTCCTTAAGGGATAAGTCCCCTTATCGGACACCGCGGTCCTTGACTCTCTTATTAAATGAACGCGATATTAGGCGATGGTACCCTTGTATGTGATACAATACTTTCAGCCTCCTTTTGTCTAAGAGTGACAGCTCGTCGAGACGGCTTCGATGTCAGTCCTCCTCATTGACTTGGCTTTTGAGCATGACGCTAAACGAAGGGATTTCTAGCTCAACGGGTAAGAATGCTTTCATGTCATAAACTAGAGAGTAAGAGGTAGCCCTATTAGAGGTTTGGATTGAGGTTCGGTAGCCCCAGAGGGCGTAAGGGATTCGATCGTCCCAATCTCGTTAGCTTTTAGGCATCTTACTCATGATGGCTTTGAGGTTCTTGTTGGATGCTTCGACTGCACCATTTATCTGAGGTCGGTAGGGAGAATATTTGTGTCTCTGAATCCCATACTCATTAACCACTTTTGTGACTTTTGCCTCAAAGTTCAACCCGTTATCTGACATTAATTTGTGCGGGACCCCGTATCGATAGATGATGTTCTTCCTAATAAATTTGGGCACTTTTTTGGCATTCAGAACTACGTATGACTCAGCTTCGACCCATTTGGTGAAGTAATCAATGGAAACTAGGATGAATTCATACCCGTTGGAAGCCTTGGGTGTAACCTTCCCTATGATGTCGATGCCCCAAGTGGATAACGGCCAGGGAGAAGTCATGTTCTATAATTATCGCGGATGCAAGTGTTGAAGGTTGGAAAACAATTAGAATTTGAGGCATCTCTGGACATAGGCGGTGCAATCCTGGACCATGGTGGTCCAGTAGTAGGCCTATCGGGTGATCTTCTTGGAAAGCATGTGACCGTTCATGTGGGGTCCGCATTACCCATTGTGAATTTTCTGCATTATCTCTTCAATGTCATCCCATGCGATGCAGTGTATATGGGTTGCATCGAAGTTTCTTTTCAACAGTGCTTTGTGACAGATGATGTACTGGGCGTCTAGTCTTCGGAGGGTTACTTAATCTTTCTTGTTGGAACCTTAGGAATACCTACGATGCTAGAGGAGGAGTCAAATATCATAATACCAGGAATTAGCTAGCTCGGGATCTTCTTTGGTGGTGAGCTCAATGTGGTAGCAGTGGGTTAGTTTATCTTGCTTTTGAACTAGGAAGGGGGTCATTTTTATTCCTTCGGGCATGTCGACCATGGAGGCTAAGGTAGCAAGGGCATCATCTATGTTATTCTTTGCTCGAGGTAAGTAATAGAAGGTGATATCTTGGAATTGGGAGGCTAGTTCTTCTAAGTGGGCATGGAAGGGTTGGAGTTTCTCATCCCTGACTTTCCATTTTTTGAGCACTTGATCGATGATGAGGGAAGAATCCTCGTAGACCTTTAGGCATTGAATACCTTTCTTGCGAGCAACTTTGAGGCCTACCGTACACGCCTCGTATTCAGTCATGTTATTGGTGGAGGGGAAATCCAATTTGATAGCGATGGAAGTGTAGCAGTCATCTCGGGAGATCAAAAGTATCCCAATGCCATATCCCTTCTTGTTGGCAGCGCCATCAAAGGTCATCTTAAGTGGCGCAAAGGATGTTTTCATCTGGGAATTTGGAGGTCCAGACATCAGGTTCTTCCATGGGGTAGTTAGCGAGGTAGTGAGATATGTCTCTTCCTTTCATGGCTTTCTGCATCACGTACACGATATCAAACTCAGCTAGGAGCATCAACCATCGGGCCATTCAGCTGGATAAGGTGGGTTTCTCAAGAAGGTACTTGATGGGTTCCATTCGGGATACAAGTTTGATGGGGAAGGCGAGTATGTAGTGTCTTAACTTTTAGGTGACCCAAACAAGTACGACACATGCCTTTTCTAAAGAAGTATAGTTGACTTCGTACCCAGACAATTTTTGACTAGCGTAATAGATGGCTCTTTCTTTATAGGATTCTTCAAGCCCCAGATGCAATGTCGGATATGGTTAGGTATAGGAGCAAGGGGAGACTAGGCTGTGGTGGCATGAGTACCGAAGGTTGGGTCAGATATTGTTTGATTCGGTCGAAGGCTTCTTGGCAGGCCTCGTTTCAAACTTTGGTTGAATCCTTTCTGAGGAGTTTGAAAATAGGTTTGTAGATGGAGGTTAGCTAGCTGATGAACCGGCTGATGTATTGCAATTTCCCAAGGAAACCACGGATTCTTTTTCCATTCGGGGAGGTGGCATCTCAAGTATGTCTTTCAACTTGGCGGGATTTGCTTTTATCTCCTTCTCACTGACCATCAATCCCAAGAGTTTTCCCTTTGTAACACTGGAGACACATTTCTATGAATTGAGTCTCATCTGATACAGTCACAGTCGTTCGAAGAACTTTCGAAGAGAAACAACATGACCTTATCTAGTTTTGGATTTGATAATCATATCATCCACATAGACCTTGACTTCTTTGTGAATCAGATCATGCTGAATGGTCATGGTATCCCTCTGGTAGGTAGCCTCAGCATTCTTGAGACCAAATGGCATAACAATGTAGCAAAAGGTTCCCCATGGTGTGATGAATGCGGTTTTTTCTTGGTGAACTGGGTGCATTTTGATTTGGTTGTATACGATAAACCCGTCGACGAATGACTTGAGAGCATGACTCGCAATGTTGTCCATGATCATGTCGATATTGGGTAACGAATAATCATCCTTTGGAGAGGCTTTGTTCAAATCCCGATAGTCTACACACATCCGAACTTTCCCTCCTAATTTTAGCAAAGGCACTATGTTGGCTTGCCATGTGGGATATTCGATCATGCGAATGAAGCCCACGTTCAACTGTTTGACCACCTCTTCTTTGACTTTGAGCGACCATTTGGTGCAGAGATTTCTCAACTTTTATTTAATCATCTTGTAATCTTGAAGAGTTGGGATCTCATGTTGAGCTATTTTAGGATCAATGTCGGGCATATAGTCATAGGACCACGCGAAGACATCCACGAATTCCTTCAGTAATTCTTCGAGTTGTGCGCTCTCATGCTCGTCAATGGTAGCCCCTATCCTAATCTCGAGTAGTTGGCTACTATAACCGAGGTTAACAATAACAGTTTCTTCTTCATTAACTTTAAGGCGGTTATGTTATTTATTACTAACCTTATTTAGATCAGTTAAGAATTATTCATTTGTAAAATCATCATCATCATCATCAAAAGTTTGATTAGAATGTAAAAAATTAATGTAAGGCACAACAAGGTACTAAAAATCTTCATTTATTTCATTGATAGCAAAAACATCATTGAGAACCTCATCAAAGGAGGTCTCGATTACATTAGAGTAAGGATAAACAACAAAAAAAGAGATGGGGTAAATATTGGGCTTAGGTAGGATTTCAACAGGTAGAACTGGCGCAGAATGCCAGTTGAGGAGAGGTGTATCAGCAGATTTAATCAGGTGGGATGGATCCAGTGATGTAGTGCTTGAATGAACCATGCAGAGTGTCATCCTCAGTGTCTGTAAGTTAAACGAATCGTCGGAGTCACTTTCCTCAAAATCTTCGGTATCTTTGATGAGCGGTTGTAGATGGTGTTGGGAACTTTCGGCCCATGGTTAGCTGTCTTGGAAAAAAATCTCCATTCCAGGCTTCATATTCTTTTCTGTATGGTCTTACCATGGTTTTGGAAAGCCACAAAAGGGGAATTATTCGCCCTCTCTAATGAATCTTCCATTCAAGGAGTCACCTGGGATAGTCAGGATGTAGTCTAATCTTCTCTTTCTTCGAGACTTGTGGATCATTCTGAGCTCTTGTTCTGATGGTTGATACCCCAAATCATAAGGAGGGAAATCTTTTTTTCAACATGACGGGTTCAAGTATCCCTTGTTGTCTTTATCTTAGCCCTAGTCCGGGCATAAAGTGCATGTTTCTGTACATTTGAATCAATTGACGTTGCCATGAGGGTTGTATTCTGGACAAACCCTTTCTCTGAAATCGTCCCCTGCTGGGCGTAGAAGTGGCTCAACTCAGAATCCTGATACGAGCATATCATTTGACCTGTGCTGTATCTTAAGGATTGGATTGCTTGTACTTGCACCCTCGGCATTGTCGTCGTCGCCCAAAATGGTGATGACTCGTCCATTGGCGAAGAACATCAATTTCTGATGGAGCGAGGATGACACACCCTTGATACTGTGGAGATAAGGTTGTCCAAGAAACAGGTTGAAATAAGATGGGATGTCAATAGCTTGGCATTCAATGACAGGGTTTGTAGGGCCATCCCCTATTACAAGTTTTATGGATCCCATCACTTCCCGACGGATATTATCATAGGCATGTACCGCAACGAAGGTTGGAGCGAGATCACTTTCCTTCAGTCCTAAGCATTTGAAGATTTTTAATGGTCACACATTCAAGGCGGATCCATTATCAATAAGAGAGAGTGGTATGATCTTCCCCATAACTTCAATGGAGATTTTGAGTGCATGATTATGGTTTGGCCCAATTCTGGGGATTTTTTCTTTCGAAAAAGGTTAGAATTCGGGTAGAGGTCAAATATCCGACTAAATTTATCTCTTGTTCTAGTGTGGTAGAAGTATGAATGGTGGGTCCAGTGAGCAACTTGATCAAAGCATTTCTGTGAAACTGGGAAGACATGAAAAGCCCCCATAGAGTGATGTTAGCTTGACTTTTCTTCAGTTGGTCGAGGATCTTTCTATCCTCGAGGGCCATCTCTGGCATAGGAAGGTTTTCCACACCCTTTCCTTTGTCATTGGATGGTAGTAAGCTTGGGATCTGGTAATGCCTCCCTGATCTGGTTATGTGATTTACTAAAGAAGGGAAGAACATGAACCCTATTTCTTCATCAATATCGGGTTGTTCTGCGACCTCATTTATTTCTCCAATGAGTTTTTCAAATGATATCATCCCACCCATATCGGCTACCGGGCCAATTTTCATTAAAGCTTTCTCTCCATTTGAATCTTCAAATCTTTCCCCCCATCCGGTGGTAACAATTCTGTCTTTCCATGTAAAGGTAATGCATTCCATGACTTCAATGGCTTCTTCGTACATGTTCTCCCATTTTGTAGGGGTGTGTAAGGGTAAAGGAACCAGGTGCCCGTGTAACTTTGGAGTATCAAGTAACTCAATCATAATGCAAATATTATTAGTTTGCATGAATAATTCTGCCAAGATCTGGACAATGTCATCTAGGCTGACTTCATCAGTTGGTACCACCCAACGTCATTTCCTTGCATCCAAGAATAGCGTACTAAACCTCTGGCAATCAATGATCATCTATGATGGCAGCTTTAGCCCGAACTCTAGGAGTTGGTTTAATACTTATGATAATTCCATACTTACATTTTCAAAATGGGTACGGACAACGATGCATGCTCTGGTAAGGAGCGACAGTTCTTGATCAGCGAGGCTAGTAGGGTGTAGGAGGAAATATGGGTAAATTTGGAGAGTTTTGGGAGAGTATATGGGTGTGATTTGAGTTGAGGGATCAAATTTTGGGTTCTCTGCTAGGAAGATGGCATTGTCATGATTTGGGAGTGGGTTGTGAGTAGTGTTTGGCTTAGGATTAGTGGGTGGGGCAATGGCACCCCGGTCAATTAGACATTGGATTATGTTTCGAAGGTGAAAGCATTGGTCGGTGGTATGGCCAACAGTTTGGTGAAAGGCGCAATGGGCATCTTCCTTGAAGTTTTTTGGGAGTGGATTGGGAAATGGACGGGGGTCCAAGGGTTTGATAAGGTTTTGGCTTAACAGGGCCTGATAAACTTTGGAAAGGGCCATATGGAGTTCATTGTATTCCTTTCGAACTGGGACATGGCGGCTTTCTGGTGCCCACGAGGTGGTTGGTTGATAGATGTTGTTGATGGTTGAGATAACAACATTGACAGGTTTATCATCTTTTCTGGGAGTGAACTGTCTAGAAACTCTCTTTGGTTCAACTTCTATTTTAGCAAGACCCTACTTGATTTTTACTCCCGCTTCTCTGAGAGCTCGGAAGTGGGGATAGTATTGTCCTCCCATTTTTTCTCGGACGTGGGGTAAGAAGTTCTTCTTCACTATGTTGACTTATTCTTCCTCGGATGGCCGATTGGTCATGGTGGATACTTTTTCCCTCCATAGGGCTATGAAGTTACTGACTGGTTCACCAGAGTTCTGTTTGAGCAGCTCTTCAGTATATTTGTACTGAGACATGAATTCTCGGGCTACATCCTCCCAGCTACAGATTCTGGACTCCTCGAGAGGCAAAAACCATCAGAGGGAGCCATCCTTTAAATTTTTCTGAAATAATTAGGCCATCACTTCTTCAGAAGCCCCTAGGAGAGTCATAGAAAGGTGATAACTGTGAAGATGAACAATTGGGGGTCCACTCCCTCCGAATTTCTCGATATTTGGCATCTTGAATTTCTCAGGTAACCTCGCTTTAGGATAAAGAGACATATGGGTGTAGTCCATGTAATTCTCAAAGATTCTGACTTAGTGGAACTTCTTAGTTAGCATCTTGAGATCTTCTTTGACCTTATTCAACTCTACCTCTTTTGGATCCATGATCGCAGGCAAGTTAGCGCCAGGCTGGGCAAGGTTTGGCATAAAAAGCTGGGAAGGCGACGACCCATTATCTGGAGGGGAACGTGGAGTGTGATGATACTCTTCGGGAACCCAGATAGGCTCGGGTGGACCCATAGCGCGAGGCAATAGGGGCTTGGGCTCTTGAGGAATAGGAACCTGGTTTCATTGCATCTCGCGAACTTCAGTCTGGAGGTTGCCAATCTTGGACACGAGCAGAGCTAAGACTGCCATCTGATTTGGTTGCACAACTGGTACTTGATTTGTATTCTTCATAGAAAGCGGATGGATTTTTGACTCGAAAAAAGTAGTCGGGGAACGGACGGAACTCTGGGGTGATTCGACTAAAGATCGAAGCCAATAAGGAGCTAGGCCAAGGGCATGAAATCGATCTGAGAAGGCATAAAATGGGATTTATTTTTAAAAAAAGAATGAAAATATTTTTGACATTTTTTCTTTTTTAAGATTGAAAGACAGTATTTTTGAATTTTTGATAAAGAGAGGAGAAATGTTTTTGGATTTTTTATAAAGAAAGGAGAAATATTTTTGTATTTTTGATAAAAATAAAGGAGAAATATTTGTGGGAGACGGTTCTCAGCATGATTATTATGATTATTATGTTCTCACTGGTATTAAATTCTCCTAAATGCAAAATGAAAAGCCGGATGAGACCCGAGCCTGGAAAAGTTGGGTTTGTAACATATGCAAAGCTATGGTTGGACTTGTAACCAGGCTCACGGGTAGGGTCTCATTTTAAAAATGAGAGAAAATTTGGGCGGTAGGTCGACCCGGAATTTCGACAGAGTTTCAGGTCAAAATTGACAATCTAACATGTGTGTCCTAGGCTTGACACCTATATGTGGGTATGCAGTTGGTTGGGTGAATTGGAAAGGGTTCCCCCCTTTAGCGTGACTTCCACGATATACGTCTTGCTTTTGAGTGCAATCGGTACGTGTGGACAAGCCATTTGATATACCTGAGTGTACGTTAATTGCCTCACTATATACCTCATGGGGATGGTACATGTGAGAGCGAATTCGATATACTCGGTGTACGTTAATGAGTTCCATGCGATATACCTCCCATCATGACTTCGGTCAAGCAGTATGATACGGGGGAATCGTTCGATATACGTTGAAGGTACTTGGCCAATGGAAGGTGAGAGTCATATCGCTTAGGCTAATTATGCCCAGACAGACCAGCGCCCATCATGAAGTGACCCTCTAATTACTGGGAAAAATTTGGTAAACAACAATTCTCTTTGGTGATGTGGTGTGAATCATGCATGATTCTCTTATTAGTATCTTATGATGAGAGTATCTTTCTTTATCATGCCATACAGGGAGCAAAGTACAAGTATCAATAGTATACCAAACATGGATAAGTGATGCGTGCAACATGTGGATATACATGATCCTAAGTGCATGTAGTGCGAAGTGTACATGGAGAATCTTCTATAAGTGTGTGAATAGAAGCATAAGCATGAGGTACACATGAATAATAAAGGGTAACATGCAAATAGGGGAATCTACAAGAAAATAAAACACCTATGTAAATAGACTCTAGCCCTCTTAAAAAAAATCCCCAACGAAGTCACCACTATGGCCATCCCCGATCCTCGCGGAACTGCGGTCATCCCCTATCCTCGTGGAGAGAGATAGAGAGAGGGGTATAGTGAGAGGATCTTGGTCCCGCGCATCCCTCTCGGGAGCGCTTCGGCCATCGTCGGCGGTGTGTGAGGTGAAAAATGTAGAGAGATGGAGTCGCCAGTCTATTTTACTCAAAATAGACAAAAGAAGGTGGAGCCACCCCGAAGGACAGCATCAAAGACAAACTGATACATACGAAATCAAAAATGATTCGAATATGGTTTGAAGGCTAAGTTACGGACTGGGAAGGTGTTAGGAACCCATTCCGCCCTTGCGATCTCTCATGGGTTTGTTGTTATTTTCCTTTATTTCTCCGTGATCTGTGTGCATGTGTATATGTAGCGGAGATAGGAATCATCGACATGTATCATGGAAGAGATAAAGCGAGTCATCCGTAGGAATGTTCCTAAAAATAATATTAAAAAATAGGATCTACGCGATTATCATTGCGCTGATCATTATAACGGAATGATAACGCGTATGGAATAATACGCCACTAAGAGCAAATATATATATATGTAAATATGTAGGGATGAGAATCGAAGTGAATTAAGTTTAAGAATTAGAAAAATAAAAAATGGGAAAAAGTAGGAATCGAGTCTCGGGTTTTACCCTGAGATGCCTACGTAGCTTATAGAGGCATCAAAGTCCACGTAGTTCGTATGCAAAATGAGGGGTGGGGTTTATCAAATAAATCCAACCGAGGACTTCTCTTATGTGTGTGTGTGTGTGTGTAAAAAGGTGTTTTATTTGTGAGAAAAGTGTGAGAATTCCCGTTTGGAATTTATGAGCAAGCCCTCTTTTTCTTATTTTTTGAGTTTTATTTATATGAAAAATTAGAGATGTGTAATAATACTAAATAAAAAAGTATATTAGGATATGTGATATGGAGAGAATAAAAGTGATAAGTAATCAAACAAGTTAATGCGAATTTAGGAGAATTTGAGAAAGTTGAACCTGCTTGAAGATCTTGGGCTTCATCTTGAATGTTGGAGAGCAGCCCTTGCACTTGGGTGATGATGAAGGGTAGTTAATTCACCAAGTTTGATGAAAAAGATGATGAAAAGTGAGGGTTGGAAGTGGATTTGGATGTAAAAATCACGTTGATTTCGAGGTAGGTTTTCCGAGTTCGCTGAGAGTAATGGATCTCAGATCTTGGGTCCCTTTTGTAATGAGATCAGGTCCTCCTTTTTATGGGCTCGGGGTATTGCTGATCAGCATAGGTCTGGTCCTGCCAATCGGCAGGTGCCTTTAGGCACACTGTCGATAGGTAGGATTTTTAACTTGCCGTTTGGAAGTCTCGTTCAGGTTCCTTTGGAAAAATGGTTGTAAAACGCAATCCGTTGATCTGAATCATGCATGGGGAGAACTGCTGGAAAGGTACTTCAGAGACCTTCGAAAGTCCTTTGGACTGCTCCCAGGTCTGGGCGTTGACTTTAGGACAAATGTGGCTCAAAAACGCTCATCGGTCCTTTGGAAGGGGGATCGTCGGACGTAAATGGATCGTTCACCCGAATGGTAAGTCAGAATCGCACACGGGTCATACCGTTGGAAAGGTTATGAGATGTACTTCGAAATTCCAAAGAGTTTGACCTAATTTGTGGAGCTGACTTTGGTCAACCACAGCCTGTAAGCGTTCGATGACCTTTCGACATAAAACGAATCGTTCGTGCGTACCGTAAGTCAGAATTGGTCCCAGAGTAGACCGTTAGAAAGGGGTTTCAGCGCCTTTCGAAAATTCATTCAGTCTCGGTAGAGATGAAGAGTTGACTTTGGTCAAATGGAGTCCGGGAGCGTCTGGTGGCCTCCTGATCAAGTTTCGAGGGAAAATGGGTCATTCGTCCGTACTGTAAGTCATAATCGTGCATGGGGTAGACCGTTGGAAAGGGGTTTCAGTGCCCTTTGAAAATTCATTTAGTCTCGATCGAGATGAAGAGTTCGAATTTTGTTCAAATGGAGCATGGGAGTGCCCGATGGTCTCTAGGTCAGTACTTGAGGTATGACTTAGGTTTGTAGTGATGAAGGGAGGTGCTAGGGACCTAAGGAGAGGTTGGGGGGGGGGGTGCTAGTATGGGGTGTCTATAGATATTATTATGCGTGATCTAATATACTGCATATACTTCGCATTTGATAAATTACACTACACAATACTCTAGTAGTAATTTAATTTGTTCATTTAATATGCCAGCACATATATTGTTCCAAGTGGCACCATAAATATTGGACACTTGGTTCCACAGATTACATGACATGTGTCAAGCCCACTTGAGGCAATTTTTTTTATAAACGGAGGGTTCTCCCCTTATTTGTTGGATGATGGTGAGAGGAAATCTAACTCTCCTCCCCCATGTACCTTTTGAGCTCCGTCACAGGTTCGATAGTGAATAATGGATTTTAATAGTTTCATTATGGTATACGGGCGTTTGAAAGGCGGTTTGCCAGATTTGTCACCCCCACGCACCGAAACTACCAAAACTGGGCGTTTGAGAGGCGGCTCGCTGGATTTGTCACACACACGTACCAAAACCACCAAAAATCGAGCTCTCTCTGGCGTATCGTATGGACCCAAAAATACGCATACTTTGATTTCATAAAGACGGATACATAGGCGTAACCACGTTGCTCAAGTCTAAATCATGCTCGACGCCGTGCCTCCTCAAATCTGCACTCACATCTTACACAAACCATCTCACCTAAATAGATTTACCCCTTGAAAAAGGCCTTGAATTCAATAATGAAGCTATGATAATTCTTCGGTCTTCTTTAAATAATGTTATTGTAGGAAAAGTAGGACATTGCACGAAAGCCAACGATATTTAGGATACTCAGTCAAAAGAGTACTTAAATGAAGTTCCACTAAAATAAGTGATGTTGATTCCACCAAACGAACAAAACATACAAATCCAAATAGAAGAAGAAATAGTAGAGGAATCATCAAGTTCATCATCTGGTAAGGAAATGGAAATTCCATCACGATCACAACAAAAATCGACAACTTATAAGGTTATGACGTACTCTACTAAATATTTAGATCTAACAAAATTCTCTAAAAAGGATATTATTCATTCTTTGATGAAAACAATTTTTTTGTGATCTAGCCATGGTGGATATAAAATGTTACTTAATGAATACATTGTTTTGGAAAGGAAAATTAGAGGTCGTCACATTTCAAATGAGTAATACAATGAAAGAAAATGAGAAACTAATTATTGAAATTAAAAGATTAAAAGAAGATAATGAGAGGTGAGCATCAAATGAGAAGGGGACAAAACTTGATGTTGGAACTATTATAAAAGAAAACATGAAGTTAAAATTAGATAATGATGAACTCAAAAAAGAGTTTCATACTTTGAAGAAAGATAAAAATAAATACCCTTTGTGTCTAAAATAGAAAATAATCAAGTTAGAAAAGAAGTCGATTTTTAAGAGTATTTTGTAAAAGTTAATCAAAGTAGCAAAAACTTGCAGTTACTGTTTGGAAGGAAAAAAGTAAGAAATGTCAAGCTGAATATTAACGAAAATTTTGTGAAAGAAAAAGAAGAATTTATTTTTGAAAATAAAGTATAGAAACCCAAAACAAATGTAATAAAAACTCAAAATATCAAGCATGATGTCCATTGCACTTTTTGAAAAAAGAAAAACCACACCTTTGAAAAATATCATTCCCAGCTAAATTTAGAAAATAATCATTTTTTGTATTATTCGAAAAATTAAATATCATAGATACGTTGATTGTGAATCGCGTTCACCTAGTGCTTACTAGTGATCGAGTGGTAAAAGTGTGTTCGTGTGAGGACACAGTCTTTGTGTGTTTTGCCGTCGCGATACAAAAACCTAAGCTACTACTACACTTGTGAGGAAAGCGCAACAGTAAGTCGGGTATCGTAAGAAATCCACGGGAGTGATTGAATTTTAGATTTTAATTGTTTAATTACTTCAGGAATGAAAGTGTAAAATAATTAAAATTAAAGGTGATGGTTAGTAATGGTGACAAAATAAAAGAATAAGTTAGGCTACACAAAAGTAAAGCGAGGATCGGGATCGCATCCTACCACACGGATTGAAACAAAGACTAATCAAATTTCGGCTCAAAAGCTATTTAACTGAGCATATTCAACTAAGCATAAACATCACGCATGAAGGGATTCTAACCCAAATATACTTGATAAAACATTTAATTGAAAATGGTCACGCGCGGATTAAATTCATATTATCACTATAAACTCTAATGTTACGTGACAAAGGAAGATAAACGCGTAATTTTCCTCTTTTAATACGCGAGGTTTCAATTAAACACAATTTTACACGAAACCCTAACTTTCGAGGTTCGAACCCGACCCTATTTATCTAAGGACACGACATGAAAATAAACTAAATTACACTCCTTAAACTAATTAAAGCAATAATTAAATAAATACTACTAATTAACAAAGCATGAAATTACACTACAAAGCAATACTTAAATAAGAACAACTATATTAATGGTAGGAGAAATGAATAGTACAACTTACAACACCAAAATGGAGATCACCCAAAGAGAAATTAAAGAAGAGCTCTCAAAATCCTAACCCTAATCTATACTGAATGAATAATATCTCCTCATATGATAGAAAAAGAGTTTATATAGAAAATATCCCATTGGCAAACTTGTGAATAAAAGAACAACAAAATCTACAGGCCCGAATCGATTTGGGCGAAATTCAAATCGATTTGAATGGAAATATATCGAGGTTGCTGGTAGGTCGAATCGATTCAGCTGAAATCCAAATCGATTCGGAATGGAAGATATGGTGCACTGGCTCCAAGCGAATTAATTCGGGCTAAATCCGAATCGATTCGCACCTATAGGTTTGAACACTTCCCCTATTTTTGGTGTATTATAATTCCCTTTCGCTCAAAAGCCATAACTTATTCATTCGAACTCGAAATAGTGCATCGTTTACGGCCACACGAAGCTTGTTAAAAGGGATTCAACTTTCAAGAAGACATTAGGCCAGTTGCCTAAATTGTCAAATGACTAAAATGCCCTTGCATGTGCTATTGTGTACGGAACTTTGTCAGAATGCATCCAAACTTAATACTAAGCATCCAAATACCTACAAAAGCTCAATTAACCCCTCTAAAGCATGTATATATAGAAATCCGAGGTTTTCTGGTTAACAAGAATAAATATAGGTATTAAGATACCCGGGGGGGGGGGGGGGGGGTTAATAACGTGTAGGTTAATGGGTGAAATACGCAATATTTGCTTCGTATCACACCCCTTAACTATGATCAATTAGTCACACAAGCAAAATATTAGCAAAAATAGAAGACAAGTAAAACACAAAAATGAATCTACTCTCAAGAAAGAAAGACTAAGAGGAAAAAACAAAATAATCACGCAAGGATCAACTCTAGGAAGTGAATATAAAACAAGAGTACCTTGCTCTAATACCAATTGAGGATATGTGTTTAAACCACAAGTGGTCACTCTAAAACAAACATAAATAGGAGGTGAGTAGTTTTTATTGCATAAAATGGCTAAGTTTTTATTCAATTAAAATTTTCTTTAAATTTCAATAAACCTAGCACATCGAATAACTAGGCGATGTGGTGAAAACTTTAGATCAATAACACAAAGAGATTAATTAGTAAAATCTAGAAAAAATAACTTTTTTTAAACACCTAATTCCAATTTTAGCTAATTATGATAGATCTAGATGTGATCTAAGTTTTAATAATTTTAAACGGAACAAGTAAAATTTGGTAATAAAGACGGAAGGAAGATCTCTTATCCTAAAAAATTCACTCAAGAGTGTTTTTGAATAAAGAGGTTTTCAGATATTTTGAAATGGGAGGCAAAATGACCAATTTATAAAAAAAATGAAAAACTTCTCCGTCGTGCGCATGATTTTAACCAGTGTTGAAACCTTGGTGCAACTATGCGCATAGGTCCAAATAGGATCATGGGTATGATTTAAGGCTAGAATTTACAAAAGGCCTTAAACTTTTCACTTTAAGTTGGGTGTAACCCAAAAAAGTTTACACAACACTAATGAATAAAAATATCACTTCTTCATCTAATTAAAAACACTCATTTGGAAAACTGTGCACGTGTGTCTCACCTTAAGTTCAATTTCCAATACTACCAAAAGATATGTCTTCAAATATTGTGGCAGTTGAAGTCTTTAGTTGTAGAGTGGCTTATGTGATCTCCAAGTTCAAATAACGGAAAACATGTGACCTTATCTTCATCGTATAAGACGTTGTCTATTCGTAAGGAGATTTAAAAATAATATAGTCGACTTACTTCAAATATAATCATCAACGTACGCCAATTATGCTAGTTTGTTTAGATGAGACTTAAAATCTTTACAATTTTTGTCTTGTGCCCATGGTCTTTGTGATATGAGCATATTAACGACGAGTTCTTCTGGATGAGATTATTGTCCATCTTTATTAGACACTTGAAGTATTTATTATCCTCTATCTTACATAGGAATTTACAGATTGGTTCCTTAAACATGGTGTTGATCCCTTGGTATATCTAGGATGGTTTTATTTTGTCTCCGTTATATCAAACATCATCTTAATTATTCGAACTCTTCCTTGTGTCGGGATCTTTTACATTATTGCTGACGAACTTTATTAATTTACCTCCTCGATAACTTTCGATCACCACACCTTCAACCTTCGCGTACTTCTTAATTTTGTACATCTGATCATTAATAGCTTAAGCAATTGTTCAAAGATTTTCATAGACACTTCATTATAGACTTGCCACTAAAGTTATGCATGCCACTACACCAAATCTGCCCATTTGTCAAGGTCATTGACCTTGAAAAATTCACCTTGTCAAGGTCAATGACCATGACATTTCGAGGCGAGACAACTTTTTTTGTCACGGTCGTGTCACGGTCATTGACCTTGACAAAAAACTCGCGTTTTGTGTCACGGTCGTGTCAAGGTCAATGACCGTGACACGTTTGTCACGGTTATAAACCGTGACTTAGCCATGACCCTTTTAAAAAAAATTGTCACGGTCATTGACCGTGACACGCCCGTGTCAATTTTGTCACGGGCGTGTCACGGTCAATGACCGTGACAATTCTGGGCAGAATTAAAAAAAAACTGCTGGGCAGTATGGCCACTGCCACTGCCCAGCAGTATATTTGTACCTGTTATAGCAACGTTGTACCTGTTCCAAACATCATATATCCGAACAAACTAAAGATAATGCAAATATATATTCAAATAAGAAACTATTTAAAAAGAAACAACATCACCATCATTTTATCTCAAATCTACAAACTATTTGCATGGAAAAGAGATTTTGTACCGCGACGCTCGGGAACACCTCCTTATCCTTCCCTTCTCGTCCGAATAGCCACATAAGTATAGAGCATATGTGGCCTACCCTTAGGGCCACTCCCTGTCCCCTGAATTGAAATAAAGTAAAATTAGTATCCGCCCCTCAAATATAGATAAATATAAATCGTAATTGAAATCGAAATCGAAATTGACATATAAATATAAATACATTACCTGTAGTGTCACTCAAACAGCTAACTTGAGCTCATATGGCACCTCCTTCCAACTAATGTACCCCGGGCAATCGTGTCAATTATAATTCTCTTCATATCTAAACACTAAGAAATACCATAATCCTATGGAGGTATGCGTTGCAAATTCCTTCCAACCGTTGTGTAGCCAAAAATCAGCAGTTGAAGTTGTCAACTCCACCTTTGAATGGGGTATGGAAAGTGGTGGGGTATGGAAAGTGGAATTGACAACTTCAATCGGTGATGTTTGGCTACATAACGGTTGGGAGGAATTTGCAGAGCATCGCTCCATAGGATTATGGCATTTCTTAGTGTTCGGATAGACGAAGAGATTCAGTCTCCTCTCCACAAATAGGACACCCCAAATAACTATGAACTAATCACCTATTAAAGGTAAGAAGCGTATATTCATGGATTAGTATAAACAAAACTTAGATGTAGTTGGAATATTTATGTATTAATCTCCTCTCCACACACGCACACTACACAAGAGTGAAAATGATAAAGTGCAGATCAAGTAAAAGCATTAAAAATGGATGTTTCGGTACAAATTGAAATAATTATTACAAATTGAAAAATTATTTCAAATTCGGGTTATCATCAAAAATGGATTGATATTCGGTAGGAGCAGCCAAGTCATCCACACTACTATTTAGACGCCTTGGCGCGTGTTGGACAATTGACCACGGCTCGTTGTTGATATACTCCGAGTAAAACACTTGCGTAACCTTTTGAAATGCACAAACAAACGGCTCATCGCTCACGTGGTCGTTGCTCTTCAACTTGGACAAGTCAACCATGATCAAATTGGTGACAGGATCAACTTTAGAAGCATTTTTATCCTCAACTCTTACCCATTCACAGTAAAATACAACCTCTTTGAAGCTTATATAATCCAATTCAAATATATTTTGAATTACACCATAGTAAGTCATTTCAGCTTCAACAAGGTTTTTATCTTTTGCGCTCGCTCGAAAGAAAGTAAGAGCCTTGTATGAAATTCCCGAGTTCTGTACATTTGTACTTTCCTCGTACACTTTAGCGCCGAAAATGTAACCGTTCAATCGATATTTTTTGTACTCTTGTGCCACGAACAAGGGTCCAGTGGCTAGACGAGCAAGCCTTGATGTCGCATCACCCATCTTTAGGAGCTGAGAATATAGATAAATTAATTATATTAGTGGTAAAATTTGAGTGTAATGTAACGTTATATAACGACTGTTTTCATTGTAATTACCTCTTGTGTCAACCATAGCCTAAATTCGCTGTCTGATTGTACCACTGTTTTTCGTCTTTTATTATTCTCACAGGCTTCATATTTACTGCATATTACAAAATTAATCATGTATAAAATAATCTAAAATAATGTTAAACATTATAATATTCGAAACTTACTTTTTCCATTCTTCGACATCTTCATGTGTGTCAAATAGATAACGAGCTACGTGTTCATGTTGCAAACTCGTTAATTTCACTCGTTTTCCCATCACATTACCACCATCATCGAGGAATTCATCAGTGTCATCAACGTTGGTTGAGTCAGTCATATATTCCCGAGTATATATTGATGACTCCACGGTGATGTATTCCTCTGCAATTGATCCTGCAATATATCGCGTATTCTTGATGTAATCTTTAAAAACTTTCATCAATCTTTCAAACGGATACATCCACCGATATCTAACTGGACCACAAAGAAGTGCCTCGTCGCATAGGTGTACCAACAAGTGAACACTTATGTCAAAGAATGCTGGGGGAAAGTACTTCTCCAATACACAAATCGCTTCGTTCACAGCCAATTTTGCGGCCACTATGTGTTCTCGATTCACTACCTTCTCACACAAGAGGGAGAAGGTAATACTAATTTGCATAATAGCCCTACGCAAATTCTCGTGCTTGGAGAAACAGTGCTTAAACAATAGAGGAACCAATTGCATGATCACATGCCAATCGTGGGACTTACACTTATGTAAATCATGAGTAACATAAGTGTAAGTCATTGCCTGTGAAGGAGGGAGGTTGAGTGGGGCTAGGATCACTGGCCATACACTCTGATTGGTGCTTAGATTTCCAAATGGATTGAAACCATCTGTTGATATAGCCAAACGAATGTTGCGTTGTTCTCGAGCAAAATCGGGATACTCATAATTCATCCTCCGCCAGGCAGTAGAATCAATAGGATGACGCATGATATTACCCCCTACTTCTTCCCTAGCATGCCAAGTCATTGCCTCTGCAATCCATGGTACTGTGAAAAATCGCTTTAATCTAGGCCCAACGGGAAAATATTTCAATACTTTTTGAGGCACTTTTGAGCTTGTGCCTTCCTTACTAGTAGATTGGACATATCTAGGTTCATCTCATACCGGACAACGATCGATATTTTCATACTCCTTTCGGTATAGTATGCATTCATACACACAAGCATGAATCGATTTATACTTCATTCCCAAACCTTTCAAACTGTTCTTCATAACAGGATAGCTATTTGGAAGTGTATTCACCTTGGGTAATAAGCCCTTCACCCATTTCAGAATTCCCGTCACGCTATTGCCAGACAAACCGTACTGCGTCTTCAAACTGTGCAAACCAACCATGGCATGTAAAGTTGTTTGATCTTTCTCACAGCCAGAGTATAACAGTTGGGTCGCCTTAAATTTTAAACTTTGGTAGTCATCGTCAAGTTTTATCGTGTTATCTTCACGAGCACTTGAATCTTCTGCATCATCAGTAACCTCATTCTCCTCAGCTTCATAAACTCCGTACGCATCATCAACTAAATCCTCTAACATATTATGATCTACGTCGTCCCCTTCTTCATCTATTCTACTTGTTGAAGGATGTTGTGAAGGTTGGTCAGGGACAAAAGGAACTTTCAATTCACCGTGAAAACTCCAAAATCGATAACTATCTTGCATACCCGATCTTAACAAATGTAGTTCAACTGTTTTCCACTCAAACACCTTACCATTCTTACACCTAGCACACGGACATGGAAACTCTTCATCATTACGACATCTCTTTGCATATTTCACAAATTCGTTAGCACCTCTGCGAAACACATCCCCCATTCTATTAGTCTCACCCATCCACTCTTTGTATTTCGGATATCCCATCACAGCTACCACAACTAAACACCTACTAAAGGTAAACAAAACTTAGATTTATAGTATATTTTTTTTAATTATCCCATCATTTAATTATCCTATTAAAGGGTATGTGGTCCTATCCCATTCAAGAATGCATTTTTCTGTAATATACTTAACAGCTCATGCACATTGTTACGATTTGAAAAAAATTCGACAGCATATCCCCTTAGTTCTCCAAGTACACGACGTAGATTGGAAGGTGTGAGTGTTATTTCAATTGGTCAATTAAAATAACAGTCACACTTGTCAATCTAGTATGTACCCAGAGACCATTAAGATACGACTGCAGAACTTCCTCCAAAAGTAACAACTTTAAGCCAATAAGAATATTATACAAAAATTATACAATCTCAAACTGTCCAAACGGGACAATTCGAGAGATCTCATTACAGGGGTAATGACTCTCGAACGGGTCTAAGGGTTATTGAATGCGTACGCATAAGAACTAGAATGCTAGTATCTATGCGCACTATATTTAATTTCAAGTATGTTTCATATAATGGGTTAATTCAAATACAAAAATAAATTCATGGGATAATTCAAATACAAAAATAAATTCATGGGATAATTCAAATACAAAAATAAATTCATGTATTGACCACATACACACACACACACACACTATCTAAGCTGTTCTATAGGTATAAAAATAATTATTATCCAACTATTATCAATTATTTATTTTGAATGTAAATAATATTCAAAACCCCACCCACCCCCACCCCCACCCCCTCAGATTAATTCAAGACATAAGACCCTAAAGGGAATCCTATCTGCAACAAGATTCTAGTTAGTAAAGAAGACATAACAGAATATGGTGGAATCCACTACACTACACACCCATTCCCACACTTAAAAACCATTTAATAATATTTAAAAAATTCAAAACCATTTAATAATATTTAAGCACTAAAATTAATTTAATTTAATTTAACCTAGGAATTAATCAGATATTTTTATCCTATGTTTACTAATGCTAAAATTATGAAAAATGACACCACCCCCTCCCCCACCCTACCCCACCCCGCCCCACGCCCTGCCCCCCTCCACCACCCCCTCCCCCCCTCCCCCAAAATACACCACCACATACACACACACACCGCACCCCACCCCACCCCACCCCCTGCCCCCTCCACCACCCCCTCCCCCAACCTGCCCCACCCCGCCCCACCCCCTGCCACCCCTCCCCCACCCCCTCCCCCACCCTGCCCCACCCCCTGCCCCCTTCACCACCCCTCCCCCACCCTGCCCCACCCCGCCCCACCCCCTGCCCCCCTCCACCACCCCCTCCCCCACCCTGCCCCACCCCACCCCGCCCCACCCTGCCCCACCCCCCACACACGCACACACATACACACACATATATATATACACATACACACATAAATATACAGACAAATATATATATAAATGGAAGAGAGAGAGAGAGAGAGAGAGCAGCGTCGAGAGAGAGAGAGAGAGAGGGGGAGGGAACGGTGGGAGGGAAAAAAGAAGGGGGAAAGGGTTTTTGCTGGAAAAGTTGTCACGGTCGTGTCAAGGTCATTGACCGTGACAAGAATTGTCACGGTCATTGGCCGTGACAAGCCCATGACAAATTGAATTGTCACGGGCTTGTCACGGTCAATGACCGTGACAATTCGTTGTCACGGTCGTGTCAAGGTCAATGACCATGACATAAAACGCGTATTTTTTTGTCACGGTCAATGACCTTGACAAGGCTGGCCGGCTGAAAGGTGACAATTTGCCCATTTTGGTGTAGTGTGCCCTAATAAATTCTTATCATATCTTCTTAAAAATGAGTACCACTTATATCTTCATTGGGTGATAGTTATTGGTGACGAATCTGGCCATAAATAGCTTAAGCAATTGTTCAAAGATTTTTATAGACACGTTCGAGTAAAGTCCCTTACGCTGGAGGAAAAATTATTCACAATAGCATCCCATTGTTGTTCAATTGAACCTTTTTTTGGAGGTATTGGAGAATATGGTCAATGAGATTCATCTTCCGATTCAAAATCTCAAGGCGCGATGCTGTGAACTTCTTAGATGGGTCTACTTCTTCCATGTCATACGAAAAAGGGGACTTCATTTAATTGACGAAATATCTTCATGCTAACTATTCCATTGTGTGTATTCATCTAGATAATTTCAAATGAAGCATCAAATTTCACCATTTTCTAATAATTTCACCCTTAATGGGGACTTAACGCGACTTCCTTCTTGTGATGGTCTCTATTTGTGGTGTTTGATACTCCTTATAAAGGCTTGAGTCTTGATCAAATTAGGTAAAAGGGTATGAATGATCTCTTGTGTTCTTACTTTTTTCCCTCCAATGTTTGCATTCAACTCTCTCTAAATGGAACTTAAGGTGGCCATTATCATTATGTCATCATTAGGCGATCCTTTCCTGCTCACGAAAGCTCTTCTCTTATGCATTAATAATCCTAAAAACCCTATTAGTTGAGTTTTAATATCCCTATAAGATTAGAACTATCTAAGATGGTAACGGGAGCTTGGCCTTTCTCCTGTCATGAAGGGAATGCCCATTGAACCTGATCTATTGCAGTGGTGGAGACAAATTCCCATTTTCCTAGATATCTTGTGAACCGTGATTTACACTGTGGATGTTTTGTATGGGTTGATGTTCTAAATTGAGAACTTGTATATTGATATTGAGAAGAATCATTTACCATATACATTGCCAATCGTAAATTCCCCAACTAACTAATTTAAAGTGAATAATCCCACAAACCATATGGCAAGCACAAATGCAACGGATGAGATATATTTATTAATTAAAGAGAGTAGATAAGAATTCAATTTGGCATAAGTTTGACACACTTATTATCACATGTCCTACTTAAGGCGACATACATCTTTTATTTATATTTTTTCTAGAAGTCCTAAAATTATTAGGCTCTATCCCAAGTACTTATCAAATTTCATAAGTTATGTTAATTAATTCTTGTCCTTTTCCCTCGTGCCAATTAATTAGGAATCATGGGTGGCAGTGCCCTATGACAATTGTCTCAAAATGATCATTTTCAATACACACAAATTTTACTAACACAATAAGTTAAAACTATATCATTTCTCATTGCCCAAACAACAATCCTACGGATGTTGTTTTCAACCTATATTATATAAAAATTGGTGATGTATTCTTCCGTGTATAAACTGAACTTTACACACTAAATTATATATTATGCGAAATAAAAGAACATGCGCATTAATATTCAATAGGACATTAAGAAAACATTCAATGGTTCTCATGTGACACCCCGACTAATTAAATACCGGGTAGCTACTCCTTTATTAAATCAATACAAAATGCCAAGTTGGTCCAGTTAATAGCATCACTGTCGAAAACATTTTTAACGATTACTAACCACCTAGTATTCAAAAAGTGAGTTGTCAAATTTTAAATTAAATCTGATTAACATGCAATAAATGAAATATAGAAATGAAACACAACCCATCACGATAAAGTCCAACTATAATGAATCAACAAGTAAAGATGAGTCTCGAGGAAATACTCCTCACAACAATCCCAATATGAAATGAAATAAAACAAGTCTGCATCCTGAATTAATTACAAACCAAAGTCTGAATAACTGAAAAATAAAATGAAATGTCTCTAAAAGAAATGGGCGACATGCCCTACAACTGATGAAATCTGAATATAGAGTCAAGGAAAATGAAGCCTCTACTAGCAAGGCCATGTAACTTCCACAACAGCTACAGCTCGTCACCTGACTGGAAATACTATGCATGGTGTCCTTGTGGCTGGGCACCTAAAATGGTTTTTACAAAAAGATAGATTTGAAAGCAAACGGGTCAGAGCCCGAATGTGGAGAGTATTTTAAAAACAACAAGTGCTTTAATAATAATTAAAACAATGAATGCAAGATACATGTTAGGACGTGCTCTCACATGAAATACTCACCTCTCGTCTAACAGTGCACTCCTAACGTTCCTGTACCCATACATGTGTTATTTATCTAACTAAACCATCATAAGTTCTAACCCAACTGCTCGATTCACAATATGAATTCCCAATGTTATTACTTAAATAGATAGCTTTACTTGAACTCGGATTCTCAATTGTTAGCATTACTGTTTACTGGAGGTTATCCCCTTATTT
Source organism: Sambucus nigra (assembly GCA_949130495.1). Taxonomy (NCBI): domain Eukaryota; kingdom Viridiplantae; phylum Streptophyta; class Magnoliopsida; order Dipsacales; family Adoxaceae; genus Sambucus; species Sambucus nigra. The sequence goes on from OX422219.1 coordinate 392,487,241, forward strand.
ATCTTCTCATGGAGTTACTATAAAGGATTCTCATAAATAAACATCACAATTCCTTTTCATTCCACCGTATATTATTCACATCATAAATATACAATATAAGCACCCCGAGGCTAAGCTGCGGTGCACACATACTCTGCTATCCATCCCGGTACATCACGTACATAAGGATTACAAATTCCGAATCTCTCAGGAATTGTTAGAATAAACACCACACACAAAAATGGAGGCGAACATAATTCAACATATCCATGGTCACGTACATACCTACGGTCCATAGTCAGCTGGCTTAATAACTCACAATTAAGTCATTCCCTTGAACTATGTCCTCTAGGTAGAAAACTAAATCCGGGCACACAAGGATTAGAAGGCCCTAAGCGAACGTAAACCTCCCGTGATAGCAAGTATGGTAGGTATGTCATACACATAAGATTATAAACTAAGCATGCACACATCTTAGATATCTCAATATTAATAAAGGTATTTTCTACGTCCTTATACCATTATTCCAATTGTATACATTTTTAGTCTTCCGATAATATATAATGTAGGCTGTCGACACATCTCACGTCATAGATTCTTATACTTAAAACCTATCTCAAAGGGGTTATTAAGTTTCCTAATATTCCCACATATTACATCATTATTCTTAAGGTCCTTACTTCTGCCCCAAACCTCAATTCATCAACTTATTCAAAATTACTCTATTAATCCTCATATTATCTCACGTATCGAGCTTCAATAGCTTTTAGAATAATTCCTCAAATTAAATTCTAATTAAGGTCCGAACTTTATAACCATACCTACTAGTCTTCCTTAAGTCTAAGGATATTCATAAGGTCTCCAATAATATTTTCCAAGGGTTAACATCATTAAAATTTAACTAGGGAAATTTTACTCTTTCTGGGAAGGTCGCTCGATCGACCTTGACCTTCGATCGATCGATAGTGGTCGATCGATCGACTGATGAATGTCGATCGATCGAACGCACTAGGTAGGCAGCGGACTGCTTCGTTTTGCAGTTTTAAAATCATCTCAAAACACCATTAACAAGCATGAAACTCCAAGAATACGTTATAATATCATCATACAATCATCCTACAACAGTGTTAACGTTCTAAAACCAATAATTCATCATTCAAGGGCTTTGTTTGGATCAAATCTTCATCAAGAATTCCAGTTTTCTATTTCTTTCAAGAACATTAATAAACTTCTTCTAAAATCCGTTTTTAGATCATCAATGGTTCTGTTTTGAATACATAATTCGTCCAGAAAGTTTCTACATGCAATTCCTAACATAGTTAATAGTTTTAATCCTCAAATTCATGGGTCTAATCAATCTTCCAAGATAAATTTGATGATAATCCTAAACATGGAAAAGCATAGCATTGAATCAATTATAATTAAACCCCTTGCCGCTAATCTTTCTCTGAATTTGATGTTGAATCTTGAAGGATGAGTTGTTCTCCCTCTCTCTTTCTGCAGAATTCTCTTCTCTTTCTCTCTCTCTACAAGTTCTTCTCTAAGGATGATGACAATGGAGGTGGGGTTGGTTTTTGGCAAGTTGGAACTATTTCTTACTTCTCCCGTAGCCCATTAAGTCCCTTAGTGTAGTTAGTGGGTTTAGTGGATAAAGAATAAGTCAGATTTTTGTTTCTAATTTTCGTGGGTTTTAATTCCCAAATTTTCGAAATTACCAAAATGCCCTTTTAAATTACCGATATGGCCCAATAATGCCCCGGGACCCAAACTTAACCCCCGGCTAGTGTTTTCTGACTATTTCGACCCTTCCGGACACGTTGGCGCACTCAAAATGACCATACGGTTAATAGAAATAAAATTCACTTTTTAATTAAATAATTACTTTCCGGACGCGACTGTCACACGCGTCTCAACAAAATTTCTCAAATTGCCGTATTTCAATCTCGCGACAATTTCAATAGTTACAATATTCGTATATTGCCATATATACACATTATAATCAAATACTAACTCACATCTCGTTAATATTTTATCCGAATTAATTCTCAATTAATTCACATTTAATTCAATTAATCCCATAAATAAATATCGATAAAAATGCGGGGTATTACATACTTCCCCCCTAATAACAGAATTTCGTCCCGAAATTCGGAACTAAAAAGTACCTGGTAAAAACAACTCTGGATAACGTTCGCGCATCTCATCCTCGCGCTCCCGTGTGGACTCCTCGACATTATGATGTCGCCACTGAACACGCACTAACGGAACTATCTTTGACCGCAGTTTCCGCTCACTTCGGTCCAAAATAGCAATCGGTCCCTCCTCGTAGGAGGTATCAGGCTGGAGATCGATGTCCTCTAAATCAATGTGAGAATGAGCCAAATCGTCTCTAAGATATTTCCTTAGCGAGGAAATATGAAACACATCGTGAATCCGATGCAAATACTCCGGTAACCCAAGTCTATACGCAACCGGCCCAATCAGCTCAATAATAGGAAATGGTCCCACATATCTCGGTGCCAACTTCCCTTTCTTCCCGAAACGCATAATCCCCTTCATAGGAGATACTCTGAGCAAAACCTGGTCCCCCACTTCAAATTCCCTGAAGGATCTCTTCGCATCAGCATAGCTCTTCTGCCTGTCCTGATCTACCCGAATGCGACTCCGTATCAGCTCTATCCTTGCCGAAGTATCCTGAATCACTTCCGGCCCAAGTAGTTTGTGAAGCCCTTATACTTTTGACTCATTTGAGTCTAGACTGTATAAGAGCTGATCTAGTTTGGAAAGTGTGACAAAATAGTGTCCATCCTAGAAACCAAAGAGCTTCAGAGATTGGGTTGCTTCTTCTTCTATTCATCTTGTGATGATCCTGTGACTATAGCCATCACTCACACACTTAGAATTTAATTCTTGCATATCATATTGCACCCTTATGTGTATTAATGTGGTGAGTGTGTTCTAATCCCTCAATTTGATTTTTATTAATTTTTTGGGAATTTTAAACATATTTTAAACAAGGTTTTATTTAATTAAAACTTGATTTAAAAAGTTTTGGGGTTAATACCTAAATATGTTATGTTGTGATTTTTGGCCTAAAGTTTCTTTGGGTAGGAACCGAAAGCGCTAGAGACTCTAGGGTTGGCTTTGTAATTAGTTTGGGACGCGCGTTTGCATTCGTCCTATGGCCAACACTTGCTGTCCTCTGATTGGCCAGAGCTGTGTTTCTTTACTGAGACAAACCATCGCATGTTTTCAGCCCTTGGATCAACCCTTATCGATGGCCTGCATGTCGCCTGAGTGAATCCCCGTGTAAACCCTTAAGCCAATCACAGCCTGTTTAATCCACCGCCTGTTGTGAGCCCTTGGATTACAGTCAAAGGAGCTTGACTCAATCTCAGCCATTATTTTTGAATGATGGTCTGGAATCTTCTTCTCTTGCTATTTAAAGGCCTCTCATCTCAGCCTTCGAAAGCTTTTGCCACTTTGAGTTTTCTCAGAAAAAGAATAGAGAGAGAGAGAGAAGAGAGAAGTTAGAGAGAGAAACCAGAGAGCCAAGTTAGAAACCCTAACTTCGTCAAATCCTTCTCCAAACCTAAACCACTTACCTCTCCATAAACACCATAACCAAATAAACACCATCCTTAGTGTTTCTTGAGTTATGAGAGTTCGAGTTGAGTGATTTCTGGGTTGCTGAATCCTTTTGTTCATAAAATCTTATTTCCAACTTAGACACATACTCAGATCTTGTTTCTGTTTCAATAGAAATCATAGATCTGAAGTTTTGCATGTCATAATACACTTAGTTTCATTTATTTCTCATCTTGAGAATTTCGTTGTTGTTTTCTGATTAAAACATTTTCTTACTTTAGAATCAACATATAAATGTTTTCTAGTTTCTGTTTTTACAAAACCTAACCTGACCTAGTTGGATTCGCACTTGGAGGGTTCTCAATCTCCTAAATATTTTCAAAATAGATTGAGAAAGGTCTTGACCAATTTCTTAAGCAAGATCTCCGTGGAATCTGGGTTATTTTGAAAGGTCAAAAAGGTTTTTGGTTTTGTAAGAAAGAAAAATAACAAACTCACTGCATATAGACTTTATATGTGATTTGTTAGGATTGTCTGTAACTAATAAGTGTGTGTGTGTGCATGCATGTGTTTTAGAACACTTTTCACAAACATCTTCACACTACAAACACTGAAAGTGTTGGCTATAAGATTTGGTGAACATAAGTCGACGTAAAGTGCTGAAACAAAAGAAGAGTTGACAAACTGAGAGGACTACATCAACAAACAAGATCTGCAGTTAAGGACGCCAGAGGGTACAATCCTGAACTTGTATAGACTTGTTTTTGTGTGCATGTTAGTTAAATAGGTTGTAACTCACATATTTGTTTTAGTGATTGTTTTGTTTTACTCCGTAGAGGGAGTCGTGGATGTTTCCTCAAGGTTGAGGTTTTACCACGTTAAAAATCCTGAGTATTAATATTTCTACATCTTCTCATCTCATTCTGTTGTGTGCTGAGTTTAAAACATTTTAAACTGTTTACTAAAACTTGTTATCAAATCTTGTCCATATCTCGTACATAATTTTTGTTAACACATCTTGTGTTCAAAATCTTTTTGATTTAAGTAAAGAGTTTCTTCAACAAACTTTCGAAGTTGCTTAAATAGTTTATTTTCATAAACGGCTTTGGCAACGTTTTATTTCAATTGGTATCAGAGCTTTTGGTGAACTTCTTCAAAAAGATCCTGAGTTTCTGAAACTGTTTTCTCAAAATCAATAATGGACGAGAAAAATGAAAGATATGGTAACTTGACCAGACCCCCAGTCTTTGATGGAACCAATTTTTCTTACTGGAAAGTAAGAATGATTGCTTTCATTCAAGGAACCCTGGGAGATGATGTCTGGGATATTATTGAAAATGGATACTTTTATCCTACTAAACCAGCCACTGAAGGAAGTACTGAGAGGGTTAAGAAAATATTAAGTGAGTTTACTCAAGAAGAGAAACAAGTTTCTCGCAATAATAATAAAGGAAAGAATGCTATATTTATGTCTATAAATGAACATGAGTTCAAGAGAATCTCATCTTGTACCACTTCCAAGGAAGCATGGGATACCTTGATTACTGCCCATGAAGGAGACTCTAGGGTAAAAGCTGCTAAGACTCAGATGTTAATCCAACAGTATAATTCCTTAATCATGTCTGAATCGGAGTCTTTTGATGATTTCTACATGAATCTTACTGATATTGTCACTAAACTTCATGTTAATGGTATAACTTATGATAGACAAGAAATTGTGTCTAAAATTCTGAGATCATTACCACAGAAATTTGACAATAAAAGATATGCTATTGAGGAGATGTGTGATATTAATCTCACTCCTGAATTACTCAGTAGTAAATTAAGAACTGTGGAAATGGAATTGGAGTTTAAGAAACAATTGATCCACACTCATAGGAAACATACCAATTCCAATCTTAGCTTTACTTCTAAGATGACTAAACCTGAGTTAAACACTCCTAGTAATGATTCTGATGAGGACTGTGATTTAGAAAGTCTAGATAATCAGATTGCCCTAATGTCAAAACAATTTAAGAAAATTGTTAAATTTAGAAACAGTATTGCAAATAGACAGGGCAAGTCTAATTATTCTACTCCCTCAAATCACAAGCCCCATGAGAAACCTCATGACAAACAGAACAAGGACAACACAAGACATCACAGAGACCTCAAGAAAATTGAATGCTATAGATGTGGTAAACTAGGTCACATTGCTCAAGACTGTAGAGTTAATTTAAATTCCCAAAACAAACACTCTAGAGCCAACATATGCAAAACCTGGGATGACTCAAGTGATTTTGAAAATGAGGAACCTGAGACACCTGATGGTTTTGACCCTTGTTTATCCTTCTTTGCCAAAATCATATATAATGATGATATGCCTATGCTTGATAGTGAGGATGAGTTTAGTAATTCTAGTTATGTTGCTTTGAATCATACTTTAACTGGTTTAGATGCTTTACTTACTGAGAACATTAATACTTCCTCCTCGGGGTGTGTGAGTCAAAGGGGAATCGATACTGCTGATGTCAATGGGTGCGTGAGTTTAAGAAATGAAACCTTAGGGGTCACTTCACACACTTCACTTAGTGACTCAGACAATGAAGATCTCCCAGACATTCACACTTTATATGCTAAAACTCTTAAGAAAAGCACTAGACTAGAAAAGATTGTGAAAGATCTTACCAAAAAGCTAGAGGATTTAAGCCTAATGGTAAAACTGAATGCTGAAGAGTATACTACTCAATGCATGTCTCATGACAGTGAAGTTAAAGTGTTTGATGAAAAACTGAAAACTTTGACTGAAGCTAATGAAATTCTGGAGAAAAAATACAAAGGGACATTATTAGAATTGGAGCAAACCAAAGAAAAGACAGCTACTGTTTTCAAAAAATTTACCAAATTTGAAAATAATTCAAACGGTTTTGATGGATTTGTTGCTGAATCTAAAACCAATTCTGATGATAGAACTGGAATAGGGTTTTGCCCCAATTTGAAGACACAAACAAAACATGTTGAACCTATCAAATTTGTGTCAGGAGGCAAAAGACCTATTGAAACATGTCCAGACTTTCATTCACTAAAAACTGAGTTTGATCATCAAAACACTAACACTGGAGATGCAAGTTTCTCTAATCATGAAAGTTTACCAAAGGGAAAATATGTCTGCCCCCCAATTAGGAAAAGTGAACCTGCTTTCAAACCTGTGCTACCTAGGAATAAAATTCAACCTCAAAATCTCTCAAAACCTTTGTTTAGAGACTTTCCTAAGGAAAACCCAATTCTGAGCAATCTTTATTGCTCCTATTGTGATATATATGGGCATTACTTCGACAATTGCTACGCCAGGAGACTGGTTAAGCCTATCTACAGTACCTCCATGTATCAAAACTTTAACTACTCTAGGAGGAGTTGTAACAACTATGTCCTTCCCAGGCCACCAGACAAAAACTCCAACTATAGGAATAGAAAGACTAAACCTAAAAGGACATTTACTAGAAGGATTACCAGAAACTTTTCTAAATCAAATGCTCAGGAGTTTAAATTTACTCAAAATCATGCGCAAAATGTTTTTCAACAAAAATCTAATGCTCGCAAATTTTATCAAATGAGAGCAAACAAGCGCAAACTAAAAACCAGAGCAATTTGGGTTAGAAAAGATGATCTAGTACCCCAGATGAAGTGTAACATTGTTATTTCTGCCCTAAAAGCTGAACTTACATCTTCTGGTTGGTATTTGGATTCTGGTTGTTCCAAGCATATGACAGGTGATGATACAAAACTTTTAAATAAAACCATCTTTGATGGTGGAAAAGTTGTTTTTGGTGATGGAGTATCATCCCAGATCATAGGCAAAGGAACTCTTAAAGAAAAAGGACTTCCTGTTCTTGAAAATGTTCTCTTAGTAAAAGGTCTTAAGGCTAATTTACTTAGCATTTCGCAATTTTGTGACTCAAACTATTCTGTTACCTTTTCAAAGAACAATTGCAAGATTTTAAATGAAAAGGGAGAATGCTTAATTACAGGATTCAGGACTCCTAACAATTGTTATACTGTCATGTCTAGTTCTGAAATCTGTAATGTTTCCAGAATGGATGACAATGAGATATGGCATAACAGAATGGGTCACATTAATTACGAAAATTTGAGTAAATTGTCCTGTCAACAAATAGTTAGAGGAATACCAAAAATTAAACCTATTCATAACATTGTCTGTGGTCCCTGTCAAGAAGGGAAAATTGTTAAAGCACCTCATAAAAGGGTTAAAGATATCCTTACCTCTAATCCATTAGAACTCATCCATATGGACCTAATGGGTCCTTCTCAAACTGTTAGTCTTTGTGGACACAGTTATATTCTAGTTATGGTAGATGACTTCACCAGATTCACTTGGGTAGCTTTCTTAAAACAGAAATCCGATACTTTCCAAACTTTTTTAAAGATTCTTTTACGGATTG